>OX645063.1:38800378-39400378 GCA_951905685.1 Eumerus sabulonum
TTGCGAGCTGCACTGAAACGATGCCTTGTTTTTATAATTTTCACTCTGAATATTTTTACTGGAAATTTTGATTGGCAATCGGATACATCATTGCTTACTCATGGGCAGCTGCGTTATGTTATGCCGAAAAAAATTTCGAAAAAACGAACTTTTTGAGAAAGTACAAAATTCATGAAATGGTTGAATTTGCAAACTGCTCTGAAATGGTGCCTTGTTTTTATAATTTTCTCTCTGGATTTTTTTACCGGAAATTTGGATTGGCAATCGGATGCATTATTGCTTTCTCATGGGCAGCTGCGTTATGTTATGCCGAAGGAAGTTTCGAAAATAACGAACTTTTATGAAAAAGTACAAGATTCATGAAATGGTTGAATTTGCGAACTGCACTGAAATGATGCCTTGTTTTTATAATTTGCTCTCTGGATTTTTTTACTGGAAATTTGGATTTGCAATCAGACACATTATTGCTTACCAATGGGCAGCTGTGTTATTTTATACTGAAGGAAATTTCGAAAAAAAACAGCTTTTGTGAAAAAGTACGAAATTCTTGATCTGGTTGAATTTGCGAACTGCACTGAAATGGTGCCTTGTTTTTATTATTTTCTCTCTGGATTTTATTACTGGAAATTTGGATTGGCAATCGGATACGTTATTGCTTACTTTTGGGTAGCTGCGTTATGTCATACCGAAGGATATTGCGAAAAAACGAACTTTTTGAGAAAGTACAAAATTCATGAAATGGTTGAATTTGCGAACTGCTCTGAAATGGTGCCTTGTTTTTATAATTTTCTCTCTGGATTTTATTACTGGAAATTTGGATTGGCAATCGGACACGTTATTGCTTACTCATGGGCCGCTGCGGTATGTTATGCCGAAGGAAATTTCGAAAAAAACTAACTTTTTGAGATAGTACAAAATTCATGAAATGGTTGAATTTGCGAGCTGCACTGAAACAATGCCTTGTTTTTATAATTTTCACTCTGAATATTTTTACTGGAAATTTTGATTGGCAATCGGATACATTATTGCTTACTTTTGGGCCGCTGCGTTATGTTATACGGAAGGAAATTTCGAACAAACGAACTTTTATGAAAAAGTACAAGATTCATGAAATGGTTCAATTTGCGAACTGCACTGAAATGATGCCTTGTTTTTATAATTTTCTCTCTGAATATTTTTACCGGGAATTTGGATTGGCAATCGGATTCATTATTGCTTACTCATGGGCAGCTGCGGTATGTTGTGCCGAAGGAAATTTCGAAAAAAACTAACTTTTTGAGATAGTACAAAATTCATGAAATGTTTAAATTTGCGAGCTGCACTGAAACGATGCCTTGTTTTTATAATTTTCACTCTGAATATTTTTACTGGAAATTTTGATTGGCAATCGGATACATCATTGCTTACTCATGGGCAGCTGCGTTATGTTATGCCGAAAAAAATTTCGAAAAAACGAACTTTTTGAGAAAGTACAAAATTCATGAAATGGTTGAATTTGCAAACTGAACTGAAATGATGCCTTGTTCTTATAATTTTCTCTCTGGATTTTTTTACCGGAAATTTGGATTGGCAATCGGATGCATTATTGCTTTCTCATGGGCAGCTGCGTTATGTTATGCCGAAGGAAGTTTCGAAAATAACGAACTTTTATGAGAAAGTACAAAATTCATGAAATGGTTGAATTTGCGAACTGCATGAAACGATGCCTTGTTTTTATAATTTTTTCTCCTTTCTTATGGGCAGCTGCGTTATGTTATACTGAAGTAAATTTCGAAAAAAAAAACAGCTTTTGTGACAAAGTACGAAATTCATGAAATGGTTGAATTTGCGAACTGCATGAAACGATCCCTTGTTTTTATAATTTTTTCTCTGGATTTTTTTACTGGAAATTTGGATTGGCAATCAGACACATTATTGCTTACCTATGGGCAGCTGCGTTATGTTATACCGAAGGAAATTTCGAACAAACGAACTTTTATGAAAAAGTACAAGATTCATGAAATGGTTGAATTTGCGAACTGCACTGTAATGATGCCTTGTTTTTATAATTTGCTCTCTGGATTTTTTTACTGGAAATTTGGATTTGCAATCAGACACATTATTGCTTACCAATGGGCAGCTGTGTTATTTTATACTGAAGGAAATTTCGAAAAAAAAACAGCTTTTGTGAAAAAGTACGAAATTCTTGATCTGGTTGAATTTGCGAACTGCACTGAAATGGTGCCTTGTTTTTATTATTTTCTCTCTGGATTTTATTACTGGAAATTTGGATTGGCAATCGGATACGTTATTGCTTACTTTTGGGTAGCTGCGTTATGTCATACCGAAGGATATTGCGAAAAAACGAACTTTTTGAGAAAGTACAAAATTCATGAAATGGTTGAATTTGCGAACTGCACTGAAATGGTGCCTTGTTTTTATAATTTTCTCTCTGGATTTTATTACTGGAAATTTGGATTGGCAATCGGACACGTTATTGCTTACTCATGGGCCGCTGCGGTATGTTATGCCGAAGGAAATTTCGAAAAAAACTAACTTTTTGAGATAGTACAAAATTCATGAAATGGTTGAATTTGCGAGCTGCACTGAAACAATGCCTTGTTTTTATAATTTTCACTCTGAATATTTTTACTGGAAATTTTGATTGGCAATCGGATACATTATTGCTTACTTTTGGGCCGCTGCGTTATGTTATACGGAAGGAAATTTCGAACAAACGAACTTTTACGAAAAAGTACAAGATTCATGAAATGGTTGAATTTGCGAACTGCACTGTAATGATGCCTTGTTTTTATAATTTGCTCTCTGGATTTTTTTACTGGAAATTTGGATTTGCAATCAGACACATTATTGCTTACCAATGGGCAGCTGTGTTATTTTATACTGAAGGAAATTTCGAAAAAAAACAGCTTTTGTGAAAAAGTACGAAATTCTTGATCTGGTTGAATTTGCGAACTGCACTGAAATGGTGCCTTGTTTTTATAATTTTCTCTCTGAATATTTTTACTGGGAATTTGGATTGGCAATCGGATGCATTATTGCTTACTCATGGGCAGCTGCGGTATGTTGTGCCGAAGGAAATTTCGAATAAAACTAACTTTTTGAGATAGTACAAAATTCATGAAATGGTTAAATTTGCGAGCTGCACTGAAACGATGCCTTGTTTTTATAATTTTCACTCTGAATATTTTTACTGGAAATTTTGATTGGCAATCGGATACATCTTGCTTACTCATGGGCAGCTGCGTTATGTTATGCCGAAAAAAATTTCGAAAAAAACTAACTTTTTGAGATAGTACAAAATTCATGAAATGTTTAAATTTGCGAGCTGCACTGAAAGGATGCCTTGTTTTTATAGTTTTCACTCTGAATATTTTTACTGGAAATTTTGATTGGCAATCGGATACATTATTGCTTACTTTCGGGCCGCTGCGTTATGTTATACGGAAGGAAATTTGGATTGGCAATCGGATGCATTATTGCTTTCTCATGGGCAGCTGCGTTATGTTATGCCGAAGGAAGTTTCGAAAATAACGAACTTTTATGAAAAAGTACAAGATTCATGAAATGGTTGAATTTGCGAACTGCACTGAAATGATGCCTTGTTTTTATAATTTGCTCTCTGGATTTTTTTACTGGAAATTTGGATTTGCAATCAGACACATTATTGCTTACCAATGGGCAGCTGTGTTATTTTATACTGAAGGAAATTTCGAAAAAAAACAGCTTTTGTGAAAAAGTACGAAATTCTTGATCTGGTTGAATTTGCGAACTGCACTGAAATGGTGCCTTGTTTTTATTATTTTCTCTCTGGATTTTATTACTGGAAATTTGGATTGGCAATCGGATACGTTATTGCTTACTTTTGGGTAGCTGCGTTATGTCATACCGAAGGATATTGCGAAAAAACGAACTTTTTGAGAAAGTACAAAATTCATGAAATGGTTGAATTTGCGAACTGCTCTGAAATGGTGCCTTGTTTTTATAATTTTCTCTCTGGATTTTATTACTGGAAATTTGGATTGGCAATCGGACACGTTATTGCTTACTCATGGGCCGCTGCGGTATGTTATGCCGAAGGAAATTTCGAAAAAAACTAACTTTTTGAGATAGTACAAAATTCATGAAATGGTTGAATTTGCGAGCTGCACTGAAACAATGCCTTGTTTTTATAATTTTCACTCTGAATATTTTTACTGGAAATTTTGATTGGCAATCGGATACATTATTGCTTACTTTTGGGCCGCTGCGTTATGTTATACGGAAGGAAATTTCGAACAAACGAACTTTTATGAAAAAGTACAAGATTCATGAAATGGTTCAATTTGCGAACTGCACTGAAATGATGCCTTGTTTTTATAATTTTCTCTCTGAATATTTTTACCGGGAATTTGGATTGGCAATCGGATTCATTATTGCTTACTCATGGGCAGCTGCGGTATGTTGTGCCGAAGGAAATTTCGAAAAAAACTAACTTTTTGAGATAGTACAAAATTCATGAAATGTTTAAATTTGCGAGCTGCACTGAAACGATGCCTTGTTTTTATAATTTTCACTCTGAATATTTTTACTGGAAATTTTGATTGGCAATCGGATACATCATTGCTTACTCATGGGCAGCTGCGTTATGTTATGCCGAAAAAAATTTCGAAAAAACGAACTTTTTGAGAAAGTACAAAATTCATGAAATGGTTGAATTTGCAAACTGAACTGAAATGATGCCTTGTTCTTATAATTTTCTCTCTGGATTTTTTTACCGGAAATTTGGATTGGCAATCGGATGCATTATTGCTTTCTCATGGGCAGCTGCGTTATGTTATGCCGAAGGAAGTTTCGAAAATAACGAACTTTTATGAGAAAGTACAAAATTCATGAAATGGTTGAATTTGCGAACTGCATGAAACGATGCCTTGTTTTTATAATTTTTTCTCCTTTCTTATGGGCAGCTGCGTTATGTTATACTGAAGTAAATTTCGAAAAAAAAAACAGCTTTTGTGACAAAGTACGAAATTCATGAAATGGTTGAATTTGCGAACTGCATGAAACGATCCCTTGTTTTTATAATTTTTTCTCTGGATTTTTTTACTGGAAATTTGGATTGGCAATCAGACACATTATTGCTTACCTATGGGCAGCTGCGTTATGTTATACCGAAGGAAATTTCGAACAAACGAACTTTTATGAAAAAGTACAAGATTCATGAAATGGTTGAATTTGCGAACTGCACTGTAATGATGCCTTGTTTTTATAATTTGCTCTCTGGATTTTTTTACTGGAAATTTGGATTTGCAATCAGACACATTATTGCTTACCAATGGGCAGCTGTGTTATTTTATACTGAAGGAAATTTCGAAAAAAAACAGCTTTTGTGAAAAAGTACGAAATTCTTGATCTGGTTGAATTTGCGAACTGCACTGAAATGGTGCCTTGTTTTTATTATTTTCTCTCTGGATTTTATTACTGGAAATTTGGATTGGCAATCGGATACGTTATTGCTTACTTTTGGGTAGCTGCGTTATGTCATACCGAAGGATATTGCGAAAAAACGAACTTTTTGAGAAAGTACAAAATTCATGAAATGGTTGAATTTGCGAACTGCACTGAAATGGTGCCTTGTTTTTATAATTTTCTCTCTGGATTTTATTACTGGAAATTTGGATTGGCAATCGGACACGTTATTGCTTACTCATGGGCCGCTGCGGTATGTTATGCCGAAGGAAATTTCGAAAAAAACTAACTTTTTGAGATAGTACAAAATTCATGAAATGGTTGAATTTGCGAGCTGCACTGAAACAATGCCTTGTTTTTATAATTTTCACTCTGAATATTTTTACTGGAAATTTTGATTGGCAATCGGATACATTATTGCTTACTTTTGGGCCGCTGCGTTATGTTATACGGAAGGAAATTTCGAACAAACGAACTTTTATGAAAAAGTACAAGATTCATGAAATGGTTGAATTTGCGAACTGCACTGTAATGATGCCTTGTTTTTATAATTTGCTCTCTGGATTTTTTTACTGGAAATTTGGATTTGCAATCAGACACATTATTGCTTACCAATGGGCAGCTGTGTTATTTTATACTGAAGGAAATTTCGAAAAAAAACAGCTTTTGTGAAAAAGTACGAAATTCTTGATCTGGTTGAATTTGCGAACTGCACTGAAATGGTGCCTTGTTTTTATAATTTTCTCTCTGAATATTTTTACTGGGAATTTGGATTGGCAATCGGATGCATTATTGCTTACTCATGGGCAGCTGCGGTATGTTGTGCCGAAGGAAATTTCGAATAAAACTAACTTTTTGAGATAGTACAAAATTCATGAAATGGTTAAATTTGCGAGCTGCACTGAAACGATGCCTTGTTTTTATAATTTTCACTCTGAATATTTTTACTGGAAATTTTGATTGGCAATCGGATACATCTTGCTTACTCATGGGCAGCTGCGTTATGTTATGCCGAAAAAAATTTCGAAAAAACGAACTTTTTGAGAAAGTACAAAATTCATGAAATGGTTGAATTTGCAAACTGAACTGAAATGATGCCTTGTTTTTATAATTTTCTCTCTGGATTTTTTTACCGGAAATTTGGATTGGCAATCGGATGCATTATTGCAATGGTTGAATTTGCGAACTGCACTGAAACGATGGCTTGTTTTTATAATTTTCACTCTGAATATTTTTACTGGAAGTTTTGATTGGCAATCGGATACATTATTGCTTACTTTTGGGCCGCTGCGTTATGTTATACGGAAGGAAATTTCTAACAAACGAACTTTTATGAAAAAGTACAAATTTAATGAAATGGTTGAATTTGCAAACTGAACTGAAATGATGCCCTGTTTATATAATTTTCTCTCTGGATTTTTTTACCGGAAATTTGGATTGGCAATCGGATGCATTATTGCTTTCTCATGGGCAGCTGCGTTATGTTAAGCCGAAGGAAGTTTCGAAAATAACGAACTTTTATGAGAAAGTACAAAATTCATGAAATGGTTGAATTTGCGAACTGCATGAAACGATGCCTTGTTTTCATAATTTTTCCTCTGGATTTTTTTACCGGAAATTTGGATTGGCAATCGGATGCATTATTGCTTTCTCATGGGCAGCTGCGTTATGTTATGCCGAAGGAAGTTTCGAAAATAACGAACTTTTATGAGATACATAATACATCATTGCTTACTTTTGAGCAGCTGCGTTATGTTTTACCACAGAAAATTTCGAAAAAAAAACAACTTTTGTGAAAAAGTACGAAATTCATGTAATGGTTGAATTTGCGAACTGCATGAAACGATGCCTTGTTTTCATAATTTTTTCTCTAGATTTTTTTACTGGAAATTTGGATTGGCAACCAGACACATTATTGCTTACTTATGGGCAGCTGTGTTATTTTATACTGAAGGAAATTTCGAAAAAAAGCAACTTTTGTGAAAAAGTACAAATTTAATGAAATGGTTGATTTTTTTACCGGAAATTTGGATTGGCAATCGGATGCATTATTGCTTTCTCATGGGCAGCTGCGTTATGTTATGCCGAAGGAAGTTTCGAAAATAACGAACTTTTATGAGAAAGTACAAAATTCATGAATTGGTTGAGTTTGCGAACTGCACTGAAACGATGCCTTGTTTTTATAATTTTCACTCTGAATATTTTTACTGGAAATTTTCAATGGCAATCGGATACATTATTGTTTTCTCATGGGCAGCCGGAAATTTGGATTGGCAATCGCATGCATTATTGCTTTCTCATGGGCAGCTGCGTTATGTCATGCCGAAGGAAGTTTCGAAAATAACGAACTTTTATGAGAAAGTACAAAATTCATGAAATGGTTGAATTTGCGAACTGCACTGAAACGATGCCTTGTTTTTATAATTTTTCCTCTGGATTTTTTTACTGGAAATTTGGATTGGCAATCAGACACATTATTGCTTACTTATGGGCAGCTGCGTTATGTTATACCGAAGGAAATTTCGAAAAAAAAAACAGCTTTTGTGACAAAGTACGAAATTCATGAAATGGTTGAATTTGCGAACTGCATGAAACGATCCCTTGTTTTTATAATTTTTTCTCTGGATTTTTTTACTGGAAATTTGGATTGGCAATCAGACGCATTATTGCTTACTTATGGGCAGCTGCGTTATGTTATACCGAAGGATATTGCGAAAAAACGAACTTTTTGAGAAAGTACAAAATTCATGAAATGGTTGAATTTGCGAACTGCACTGAAATGGTACCTTGTTTTTATAATTTTCTCTCTGGATTTTATTACTGGAAATTTGGATTGGCAATCGGATACATCATTGCTTACTTTTGAGCAGCTGCGTTATGTTTTACCACAGAAAATTTCGAAAAAAAAAAGTTTTGTGAAAAAGTACGAAATTCATGTAATGGTTGAATTTGCGAACTGCATGAAACGATGCCTTGTTTTCATAATTTTTTCTCTAGATTTTTTTACTAGAAATTTGGATTGGCAACCAGACACATTATTGCTTACTTATGGGCAGATGCGTTATATTATACCGAAGGAAATTTCGAAAAAAAAGCAACTTTTGTGAAAAAGTACAAATTTAATGAAATGGTTGAATTTGCAAACTGAACTGAAATGATGCCTTGTTTTTATAATTTTCTCTCTGGATTTTTTTACCGGAAATTTGGATTGGCAATCGGATGCATTATTGCTTTCTCATGGGCAGCTGCGTTATGTTATGCCGAAGGAAGTTTCGAAAATAACGAACTTTTATGAGAAAGTACAAAATTCATGAAGTGGTTGAATTTGCGAACTGCACTGAAACGATGCCTTGTTTTTATAAATTTCACTCTGAATATTTTTACTGGAAATTTTGATTGGCAATCGGATACTTTATTGCTTTCTCATGGGCAGCTGCGTTATGTTATGCCGAAGGAAGTTTCGAAAATAACGAACTTTTATGAGAAAGTACAAAATTCATGAAATGGTTGAATTTGCGAACTGCACTGAAATGGTACCTTGTTTTTATAATTTTCTCTCTGGATTTTATTACTGGAAATTTGGATTGGCAATCGGATACATCATTGCTTACTTTTGAGCAGCTGCGTTATGTTTTACCACAGAAAATTTCGAAAAAAAAAACAACTTTTGTGAAAAAGTACGAAAAAACGAACTTTTTAAGAAAGTACAAAATTCATGAAATGGTTGAATTTGCGAACTGCACTGAAATGGTACCTTGTTTTTATAATTTTCTCTCTGGATTTTTTTACCGGAAATTTGGATTGGCAATCGCATGTATTATTGCTTTCTCATGGGCAGCTGCGTTATGTTATGCCGAAGGAAGTTTCGAAAATAACGAACTTTTATTAGAAAGTACAAAATTCATGAAATGGTTGAATTTGCGAACTGCATGAAACGATGCCTTGTTTTCGTAATTTTTCCTCTGGATTTTTTTACTGGAAATTTGGATTGGCAATCAGACACATTATTGCTTACTTATGGGCAGCTGCGTTATGTTATACCGAAGGAAATTTCGAAAAAAAACAGCTTTTGTGACAAAGTACGAAATTCATGAAATGGTTGAATTTGCGAACTGCATGAAACGATCCCTTGTTTTTATAATTTTTTCTCTGGATTTTTTTACTGAAAATTTGGATTGGCAATCAGACGCATTATTGCTTACTTATGGGCAGCTGCGTTATGTTATACTGAAGGATATTGCGAAAAAACGAACTTTTTGAGAAAGTACAAAATTCATGAAATGGTTGAATTTGCGAACTGCACTGAAATGGTACCTTGTTTTTATAATTTTCTCTCTGGATTTTATTACTGGAAATTTGGATTGGCAATCGGATACATCATTGCTTACTTTTGAGCAGCTGCGTTATGTTTTACCACAGAAAATTTCGAAAAAAAAACAACTTTTGTGAAAAAGTACGAAATTCATGTAATGGTTGAATTTGCGAACTGCATGAAACGATGCCTTGTTTTCATAATTTTTTCTCTAGATTTTTTTACTAGAAATTTGGATTGGCAACCAGACACATTATTGCTTACTTATGGGCAGATGCGTTATATTATACCGAAGGAAATTTCGAAAAAAAAGCAACTTTTGTGAAAAAGTACAAATTTAATGAAATGGTTGAATTTGCAAACTGAACTGAAATGATGCCTTGTTTTTATAATTTTCTCTCTGGATTTTTTTACCGGAAATTTGGATTGGCAATCGGATGCATTATTGCTTTCTCATGGGCAGCTGCGTTATGTTATGCCGAAGGAAGTTTCGAAAATAACGAACTTTTATGAGAAAGTACAAAATTCATGAAGTGGTTGAATTTGCGAACTGCACTGAAACGATGCCTTGTTTTTATAATTTTCACTCTGAATATTTTTACTGGAAATTTTGATTGGCAATCGGATACATTATTGCTTTCTCATGGGCAGCTGCGTTATGTTATGCCGAAGGAAGTTTCGAAAATAACGAACTTTTATGAGAAAGTACAAAATTCATGAAATGGTTGAATTTGCGAACTGCACTGAAATGGTACCTTGTTTTTATAATTTTCTCTCTGGATTTTTTTACCGGAAATTTGGATTGGCAATCGCATGCATTATTGCTTTCTCATGGGCAGCTGCATTATGTTATGCCGAAGGAAGTTTCGAAAATAACGAACTTTTATTAGAAAGTACGAAATTCATGAAATGGTTGAATTTGCGAACTGCATGAAACGATCCCTTGTTTTTATAATTTTTTCTCTGGATTTTTTTACTGGAAATTTGGATTGGCAATCAGACACATTATTGCTTACTTATGGGCAGCTGCGTTATGTTATACCGAAGGATATTGCGAAAAAACGAACTTTTTAAGAAAGTACAAAATTCATGAAATGGTTGAATTTGCGAACTGCACTGAAATGGTACCTTGTTTTTATAATTTTCTCTCTGGATTTTTTTACCGGAAATTTGGATTGGCAATCGCATGCATTATTGCTTTCTCATGGGCAGCTGCATTATGTTATGCCGAAGGAAGTTTCGAAAATAACGAACTTTTATTAGAAAGTACAAAATTCATGAAATGGTTGAATTTGCGAACTGCATGAAACGATGCCTTGTTTTCATAATTTTTCCTCTGGATTTTTTTACTGGAAATTTGGATTGGCAATCAGACACATTATTGCTTACTTATGGGCAGCTGCGTTATGTTATACCGAAGGAAATTTCGAAAAAAAAAACAGCTTTTGTGACAAAGTACGAAATTCATGAAATGGTTGAATTTGCGAACTGCATGAAACGATCCCTTGTTTTTATAATTTTTTCTCTGGATTTTTTTACTGGAAATTTGGATTGGCAATCAGACGCATTATTGCTTACTTATGGGCAGCTGCGTTATGTTATACCGAAGGATATTGCGAAAAAACGAACTTTTTGAGAAAGTACAAAATTCATGAAATGGTTGAATTTGCGAACTGCACTGAAATGGTACCTTGTTTTTATAATTTTCTCTCTGGATTTTATTACTGGAAATTTGGATTGGCAATCGGATACATCATTGCTTACTTTTGAGCAGCTGCGTTATGTTTTACCACAGAAAATTTCGAAAAAAAAACAACTTTTGTGAAAAAGTACGAAATTCATGTAATGGTTGAATTTGCGAACTGCATGAAACGATGCCTTGTTTTCATAATTTTTTCTCTGGATTTTTTTACTGGAAATTTGGATTGGCAATCAGACGCATTATTGCTTACTTATGGGCAGCTGCGTTATGTTATACCGAAGGATATTGCGAAAAAACGAACTTTTTGAGAAAGTACAAAATTCATGAAATGGTTGAATTTGCGAACTGCACTGAAATGGTACCTTGTTTTTATAATTTTCTCTCTGGATTTTATTACTGGAAATTTGGATTGGCAATCGGATACATCATTGCTTACTTTTGAGCAGCTGCGTTATGTTTTACCACAGAAAATTTCGAAAAAAAAACAACTTTTGTGAAAAAGTACGAAATTCATGTAATGGTTGAATTTGCGAACTGCATGAAACGATCCCTTGTTTTTATAATTTTTTCTCTGGATTTTTTTACTGGAAATTTGGATTGGCAATCAGACGCATTATTGCTTACTTATGGGCAGCTGCGTTATGTTATACCGAAGGATATTGCGAAAAAACGAACTTTTTGAGAAAGTACAAAATTCATGAAATGGTTGAATTTGCGAACTGCACTGAAATGGTACCTTGTTTTTATAATTTTCTCTCTGGATTTTTTTACCGGAAATTTGGATTGGCAATCGCATGCATTATTGCTTTCTCATGGGCAGCTGCATTATGTTATGCCGAAGGAAGTTTCGAAAATAACGAACTTTTATTAGAAAGTACAAAATTCATGAAATGGTTGAATTTGCGAACTGCATGAAACGATGCCTTGTTTTCATAATTTTTCCTCTGGATTTTTTTACTAGAAATTTGGATTGGCAACCAGACACATTATTGCTTACTTATGGGCAGATGCGTTATATTATACCGAAGGAAATTTCGAAAAAAAAGCAACTTTTGTGAAAAAGTACAAATTTAATGAAATGGTTGAATTTGCAAACTGAACTGAAATGATGCCTTGTTTTTATAATTTTCTCTCTGGATTTTATTACCGGAAATTTGGATTGGCAATCGGATACGTTATTGCTTACTTTTGGGCCGCTGCGTTATGTTATACGGAAGGGAATTTCAAAAAAACAAACTTTTTGAGAAAGTACAAAATTCATGAAATGGTTGAATTTGCGAGCTGCACTGAAAGGATGCCTTGTTTTTATAGTTTTCACTCTGAATATTTTTACTGGAAATTTTGATTGGCAATCGGATACATTATTGCTTACTTTCGGGCCGCTGCGTTATGTTATACGGAAGGAAATTTCGAACAAACGAACTTTTATGAAAAAGTACAAGATTCATGTAATGGTTCAATTTGCGAACTGCACTGAAATGATGCCTTGTATTTATAATTTTCTCTCTGAATATTTTTACTGGAAATTTGGATTGGCAATCGGATGCATTATTGCTTACTCATGGGCAGCTGCGTTATGTTATGCCGAAGGAAATTTCGAAAAAACGAACTTTTTGAGAAAGTACAAAATTCATGAAATGATTGAATTCGCGAGCTGCACTGAAATGATGCCTTGTTTTTATAATTTTCTCTCTGAATATTACTACTGGAAATTTTGTTTGGCAATCGGATACATTATCGCTTACTTTTGGGCCGCTGCGTTATGTTATACGGAAGGGAATTTCGAAAAAACAAACTTATATGAATAAGTACAAATTTAATGAAATGGTTGAATTTGCAAACTGAACTGAAATGATGCCTTGTTTTTATAATTTTCTCTCTGGATTTTTTTACCGGAAATTTGGATTGGCAATCGGATGCATTATTGCTTTCTCATGGGCAGCTGCGTTATGTTATGCCGAAGGAAGTTTCGAAAATAACGAACTTTTATGAGAAAGTACAAAATTCATGAAATGGTTGAATTTGCGAACTGCATGAAACGATGCCTTGTTTTTATAATTTTTTCTCCTTACTTATGGGCAGCTGCGTTATGTTATACCGAAGGAAATTTCGAAAAAAAACAGCTTTTGTGAAAAAGTACGAAATTCATGAAATGGTTGAATTTGCGAACTGCACTGAAATTATGCTTTGTTTTTATAATTTTCTCTCTGGATTTTTATACCGGAAATTTGGATTGGCAATCAGACACATCGTTGCTTACTTTTGAGCAGCTGGGTTATGTTTTACCGAAGGAAATTTCGAAAAAAAAAACAACTTTTGTGAAAAAGTGCGAAATTCATGAAATGGTTGAATTTGCGAACTGCATGAAACGATGCCTTGTTTTTATAATTTTTTCTCCTTTCTTATGGGCAGCTGCGTTATGTTATACTGAAGTAAATTTCGAAAAAAAAAAAAACAGCTTTTGTGACAAAGTACGAAATTCATGAAATGGTTGAATTTGCGAACTGCATGAAACGATCCCTTGTTTTTATAATTTTTTCTCTGGATTTTTTTACTGGAAATTTGGATTGGCAATCAGACACTTTATTGCTTACCTATGGGCAGCTGCGTTATGTTATACCGAAGGAAATTTCGAACAAACGAACTTTTATGAAAAAGTACAAGATTCATGGAATGGTTGAATTTGCGAACTGCACTGAAATGGTGCCTTGTTTTTATTATTTTCTCTCTGGATTTTATTACTGGAAATTTGGATTGGCAATCGGATACGTTATTGCTTACTTTTGGGTAGCTGCGTTATGTCATACCGAAGGATATTGCGAAAAAACGAACTTTTTGAGAAAGTACAAAATTCATGAAATGGTTGAATTTGCGAACTGCTCTGAAATGGTGCCTTGTTTTTATAATTTTCTCTCTGGATTTTTTTACCGGAAATTTGGATTGGCAATCGGATGCATTATTGCTTTCTCATGGGCAGCTGCGTTATGTTATGCCGAAGGAAGTTTCGAAAATAACGAACTTTTATGAGAAAGTACAAAATTCATGAAATGGTTGAATTTGCGAACTGCATGAAACGATGCCTTGTTTTTATAATTTTTTCTCCTTTCTTATGGGCAGCTGCGTTATGTTATACTGAAGTAAATTTCGAAAAAAAAAAAATCTTTTGTGACAAAGTACGAAATTCATGAAATGGTTGAATTTGCGAACTGCATGAAACGATCCCTTGTTTTTATAATTTTTTCTCTGGATTTTTTTTCTGGAAATTTGGATTGGCAATCAGACACATTATTGCTTACCTATGGGCAGCTGCGTTATGTTATACCGAAGGAAATTTCGAACAAACGAACTTTTATGAAAAAGTACAAGATTCATGAAATGGTTGAATTTGCGAACTGCACTGAAATGATGCCTTGTTTTTATAATTTGCTCTCTGGATTTTTTTACTGGAAATTTGGATTTGCAATCAGACACATTATTGCTTACCAATGGGCAGCTGTGTTATTTTATACTGAAGGAAATTTCGAAAAAAAACAGCTTTTGTGAAAAAGTACGAAATTCATGATCTGGTTGAATTTGCGAACTGCACTGAAATGGTGCCTTGTTTTTATTATTTTCTCTCTGGATTTTATTACTGGAAATTTGGATTGGCAATCGGATACGTTATTGCTTACTTTTGGGTAGCTGCGTTATGTCATACCGAAGGATATTGCGAAAAAACGAACTTTTTGAGAAAGTACAAAATTCATGAAATGGTTGAATTTGCGAACTGCATGAAACGATGCCTTGTTTTTATAATTTTTTCTCCTTTCTTATGGGCAGCTGTGTTATGTTATACTGAAGTAAATTTCGAAAAAAAAACAGCTTTTGTGACAAAGTACGAAATTCATGAAATGGTTGAATTTGCGAACTGCATGAAACGATCCCTTGATTTTATAATTTTTTCTCTGGATTTTTTTACTGAAAATTTGGATTGGCAATCAGACACATTATTGCTTACCTATGGGCAGCTGCGTTATGTTATACCGAAGGAAATTTCGAACAAACGAACTTTTATGAAAAAGTACAAGATTCATGAAATGGTTGAATTTGCGAACTGCACTGTAATGATGCCTTGTTTTTATAATTTGCTCTCTGGATTTTTTTACTGGAAATTTGGATTTGCAATCAGACACATTATTGCTTACCAATGGGCAGCTGTGTTATTTTATACTGAAGGAAATTTCGAAAAAAAAACAGCTTTTGTGAAAAAGTACGAAATTCTTGATCTGGTTGAATTTGCGAACTGCACTGAAATGGTGCCTTGTTTTTATTATTTTCTCTCTGGATTTTATTACTGGAAATTTGGATTGGCAATCGGATACGTTATTGCTTACTTTTGGGTAGCTGCGTTATGTCATACCGAAGGATATTGCGAAAAAACGAACTTTTTGAGAAAGTACAAAATTCATGAAATGGTTGAATTTGCGAACTGCACTGAAATGGTGCCTTGTTTTTATAATTTTCTCTCTGGATTTTATTACTGGAAATTTGGATTGGCAATCGGACACGTTATTGCTTACTCATGGGCCGCTGCGGTATGTTATGCCGAAGGAAATTTCGAAAAAAACTAACTTTTTGAGATAGTACAAAATTCATGAAATGGTTGAATTTGCGAGCTGCACTGAAACAATGCCTTGTTTTTATAATTTTCACTCTGAATATTTTTACTGGAAATTTTGATTGGCAATCGGATACATTATTGCTTACTTTTGGGCCGCTGCGTTATGTTATACGGAAGGAAATTTCGAACAAACGAACTTTTATGAAAAAGTACAAGATTCATGAAATGGTTCAATTTGCGAACTGCACTGAAATGATGCCTTGTTTTTATAATTTTCTCTCTGAATATTTTTACTGGGAATTTGGATTGGCAATCGGATGCATTATTGCTTACTCATGGGCAGCTGCGGTATGTTGTGCCGAAGGAAATTTCGAAAAAAACTAACTTTTTGAGATAGTACAAAATTCATGAAATGGTTAAATTTGCGAGCTGCACTGAAACGATGCCTTGTTTTTATAATTTTCACTCTGAATATTTTTACTGGAAATTTTGATTGGCAATCGGATACATCTTGCTTACTTATGGGCAGCTGCGTTATGTTATGACTAAAAAAATTTCGAAAAAACTAACTTTTTGAGAAAGTACAAAATTCATGAAATGGTTGAATTTGCAAACTGAACTGAAATGATGCCTTGTTTTTATAATTTTCTCTCTGGATTTTTTTACCGGAAATTTGGATTGGCAATCGGATGCATTATTGCAATGGTTGAATTTGCGAACTGCACTGAAACGATGGCTTGTTTTTATAATTTTCACTCTGAATATTTTTACTGGAAGTTTTGATTGGCAATCGGATACATTATTGCTTACTTTTGGGCCGCTGCGTTATGTTATACGGAAGGAAATTTCGAACAAACGAACTTTTATGAAAAAGTACAAATTTAATGAAATGGTTGAATTTGCAAACTGAACTGAAATGATGCCCTGTTTATATAATTTTCTCTCTGGATTTTTTTACCGGAAATTTGGATTGGCAATCGGATGCATTATTGCTTTCTCATGGGCAGCTGCGTTATGTTAAGCCGAAGGAAGTTTCGAAAATAACGAACTTTTATGAGAAAGTACAAAATTCATGAAATGGTTGAATTTGCGAACTGCATGAAACGATGCCTTGTTTTCATAATTTTTCCTCTGGATTTTTTTACCGGAAATTTGGATTGGCAATCGGATGCATTATTGCTTTCTCATGGGCAGCTGCGTTATGTTATGCCGAAGGAAGTTTCGAAAATAACGAACTTTTATGAGAAAGTACAAAATTCATGAAATGGTTGAATTTGCGAACTGCATGAAACGATGCCTTGTTTTTATAATTTTTTCTCCTTACTTATGGGCAGCTGCGTTATGTTATACCGAAGGAAATTTCGAAAAAAAACAGCTTTTGTGTAAAAGTACGAAATTCATGAAATGGTTGAATTTGCGAACTGCACTGAAATGATGCCTTGTTTTTATAATTTGCTCTCTGGATTTTTTTACTGGAAATTTGGATTTGCAATCAGACACATTATTGCTTACCAATGGGCAGCTGTGTTATTTTATACTGAAGGAAATTTCGAAAAAAAACAGCTTTTGTGAAAAAGTACGAAATTCATGATCTGGTTGAATTTGCGAACTGCACTGAAATGGTGCCTTGTTTTTATTATTTTATCTCTGGATTTTATTACTGGAAATTTGGATTGGCAATCGGATACGTTATTGCTTACTTTTGGGTAGCTGCGTTATGTGGTACCGAAGGATATTGCGAAAAAACGAACTTTTTGAGAAAGTACAAAATTCATGAAATGGTTGAATTTGCGAACTGCTCTGAAATGGTGCCTTGTTTTTATAATTTTCTCTCTGGATTTTATTACTGGAAATTTGGATTGGCAATCGGACACGTTATTGCTTACTCATGGGCCGCTGCGGTATGTTATGCCGAAGGAAATTTCGAAAAAAACTAACTTTTTGAGATAGTACAAAATTCATGAAATGGTTGAATTTGCGAGCTGCACTGAAACAATGCCTTGTTTTTATAATTTTCTCTCTGAATATTTTTACTGGAAATTTTGATTGGCAATCGGATACATTATTGCTTACTTTTGGGCCGCTGCGTTATGTTATACGGAAGGAAATTTCGAACAAACGAACTTTTATGAAAAAGTACAAGATTCATGAAATGGTTCAATTTGCGAACTGCACTGAAATGATGCCTTGTTTTTATAATTTTCTCTCTGAATATTTTTACTGGGAATTTGGATTGGCAATCGGATGCATTATTGCTTACTCATGGGCAGCTGCGGTATGTTGTGCCGAAGGAAATTTCGAAAAAAAATAACTTTTTGAGATAGTACAAAATTCATGAAATGTTTAAATTTGCGAGCTGCACTGAAACGATGCCTTGTTTTTATAATTTTCACTCTGAATATTTTTACTGGAAATTTTGATTGGCAATCGGATACATCATTGCTTACTCATGGGCAGCTGCGTTATGTTATGCCGAAAAAAATTTCGAAAAAGCGAACTTTTTGAGAAAGTACAAAATTCATGAAATGGTTGAATTTGCAAACTGAACTGAAATGATGCCTTGTTCTTATAATTTTCTCTCTGGATTTTTTTACCGGAAATTTGGATTGGCAATCGGATGCATTATTGCTTTCTCATGGGCAGCTGCGTTATGTTATGCCGAAGGAAGTTTCGAAAATAACGAACTTTTATGAGAAAGTACAAAATTCATGAAATGGTTGAATTTGCGAACTGCATGAAACGATGCCTTGTTTTTATAATTTTTTCTCCTTTCTTATGGGCAGCTGCGTTATGTTATACTGAAGTAAATTTCGAAAAAAAAAACAGCTTTTGTGACAAAGTACGAAATTCATGAAATGGTTGAATTTGCGAACTGCATGAAACGATCCCTTGTTTTTATAATTTTTTCTCTGGATTTTTTTTCTGGAAATTTGGATTGGCAATCAGACACATTATTGCTTACCTATGGGCAGCTGCGTTATGTTATACCGAAGGAAATTTCGAACAAACGAACTTTTATGAAAAAGTACAAGATTCATGAAATGGTTGAATTTGCGAACTGCACTGAAATGATGCCTTGTTTTTATAATTTGCTCTCTGGATTTTTTTACTGGAAATTTGGATTTGCAATCAGACACATTATTGCTTACCAATGGGCAGCTGTGTTATTTTATACTGAAGGAAATTTCGAAAAAAAACAGCTTTTGTGAAAAAGTACGAAATTCATGATCTGGTTGAATTTGCGAACTGCACTGAAATGGTGCCTTGTTTTTATTATTTTCTCTCTGGATTTTATTACTGGAAATTTGGATTGGCAATCGGATACGTTATTGCTTACTTTTGGGTAGCTGCGTTATGTCATACCGAAGGATATTGCGAAAAAACGAACTTTTTGAGAAAGTACAAAATTCATGAAATGGTTGAATTTGCGAACTGCTCTGAAATGGTGCCTTGTTTTTATAATTTTCTCTCTGGATTTTATTACTGGAAATTTGGATTGGCAATCGGACACGTTATTGCTTACTCATGGGCCGCTGCGGTATATTATGCCGAAGGAAATTTCGAAAAAAACTAACTTTTTGAGATAGTACAAAATTCATGAAATGGTTGAATTTGCGAGCTGCACTGAAACAATGCCTTGTTTTTATAATTTTCTCTCTGAATATTTTTACTGGAAATTTTGATTGGCAATCGGATACATTATTGCTTACTTTTGGGCCGCTGCGTTATGTTATACGGAAGGAAATTTCGAACAAACGAACTTTTATGAAAAAGTACAAGATTCATGAAATGGTTCAATTTGCGAACTGCACTGAAATGATGCCTTGTTTTTATAATTTTCTCTCTCAATATTTTTACTGGGAATTTGGATTGGCAATCGGATGCATTATTGCTTACTCATGGGCAGCTGCGGTATGTTGTGCCGAAGGAAATTTCGAAAAAAAATAACTTTTTGAGATAGTACAAAATTCATGAAATGTTTAAATTTGCGAGCTGCACTGAAACGATGCCTTGTTTTTATAATTTTCACTCTGAATATTTTTACTGGAAATTTTGATTGGCAATCGGATACATCATTGCTTACTCATGGGCAGCTGCGTTATGTTATGCCGAAAAAAATTTCGAAAAAGTGAACTTTTTGAGAAAGTACAAAATTCATGAAATGGTTGAATTTGCAAACTGAACTGAAATGATGCCTTGTTCTTATAATTTTCTCTCTGGATTTTTTTACCGGAAATTTGGATTGGCAATCGGATGCATTATTGCTTTCTCATGGGCAGCTGCGTTATGTTATGCCGAAGGAAGTTTCGAAAATAACGAACTTTTATGAGAAAGTACAAAATTCATGAAATGGTTGAATTTGCGAACTGCATGAAACGATGCCTTGTTTTTATAATTTTTTCTCCTTTCTTATGGGCAGCTGCGTTATGTTATACTGAAGTAAATTTCGAAAAAAAAAAAAACAGCTTTTGTGACAAAGTACGAAATTCATGAAATGGTTGAATTTGCGAACTGCATGAAACGATCCCTTGTTTTTATAATTTTTTCTCTGGATTTTTTTTCTGGAAATTTGGATTGGCAATCAGACACATTATTGCTTACCTATGGGCAGCTGCGTTATGTTATACCGAAGGAAATTTCGAACAAACGAACTTTTATGAAAAAGTACAAGATTCATGAAATGGTTGAATTTGCAAACTGCACTGAAATGATGCCTTGTTTTTATAATTTGCTCTCTGGATTTTTTTACTGGAAATTTGGATTTGCAATCAGACACATTATTGCTTACCAATGGGCAGCTGTGTTATTTTATACTGAAGGAAATTTCGAAAAAAAACAGTTTTTGTGAAAAAGTACGAAATTCATGATCTGGTTGAATTTGCGAACTGCACTGAAATGGTGCCTTGTTTTTATTATTTTCTCTCTGGATTTTATTACTGGAAATTTGGATTGGCAATCGGATACGTTATTGCTTACTTTTGGGTAGCTGCGTTATGTCATACCGAAGGATATTGCGAAAAAACGAACTTTTTGAGAAAGTACAAAATTCATGAAATGGTTGAATTTGCGAACTGCTCTGAAATGGTGCCTTGTTTTTATAATTTTCTCTCTGGATTTTATTACTGGAAATTTGGATTGGCAATCGGACACGTTATTGCTTACTCATGGGCCGCTGCGGTATGTTATGCCGAAGGAAATTTCGAAAAAAACTAACTTTTTGAGATAGCACAAAATTCATGAAATGGTTGAATTTGCGAGCTGCACTGAAACAATGCCTTGTTTTTATAATTTTCACTCTGAATATTTTTACTGGAAATTTTGATTGGCAATCGGATACATTATTGCTTACTTTTGGGCCGCTGCGTTATGTTATACGGAAGGAAATTTCGAACAAACGAACTTTTATGAAAAAGTACAAGATTCATGAAATGGTTCAATTTGCGAACTGCACTGAAATGATGCCTTGTTTTTATAATTTTCTCTCTGAATATTTTTACCGGGAATTTGGATTGGCAATCGGATGCATTATTGCTTACTCATGGGCAGCTGCGTTATGTTATGCCGAAAAAAAATTTCGAAAAAACGAACTTTTTGAGAAAGTACAAAATTCATGAAATGGTTGAATTTGCAAACTGAACTGAAACGATGTTTGTTTTTATAATTTTCTCTCTGGATTTTTTTACCGGAAATTTGGATTGGCAATCGGATGCATTATTGCAATGGTTGAATTTGCGAACTGCACTGAAACGATGGCTTGTTTTTATAATTTTCACTCTGAATATTTTTACTGGAAGTTTTGATTGGCAATCGGATACATTATTGCTTACTTTTGGGCCGCTGCGTTATGTTATACGGAAGGAAATTTCGAACAAACGAACTTTTATGAAAAAGTACAAATTTAATGAAATGGTTGAATTTGCGAACTGCATGAAACGATGCCTTGTTTTCATAATTTTTCCTCTGGATTTTTTTACCGGAAATTTGGATTGGCAATCGGATGCATTATTGCTTTCTCATGGGCAGCTGCGTTATGTTATGCCGAAGGAAGTTTCGAAAATAACGAACTTTTATGAGATACATAATACATCATTGCTTACTTTTGAGCAGCTGCGTTATGTTTTACCACAGAAAATTTCGAAAAAAAAACAACTTTTGTGAAAAAGTACGAAATTCATGTAATGGTTGAATTTGCGAACTGCATGAAACGATGCCTTGTTTTCATAATTTTTTCTCTAGATTTTTTTACTGGAAATTTGGATTGGCAACCAGACACATTATTGCTTACTTATGGGCAGCTGTGTTATTTTATACTGAAGGAAATTTCGAAAAAAAGCAACTTTGGTGAAAAAGTACAAATTTAATGAAATGGTTGATTTTTTTACCGGAAATTTGGATTGGCAATCGGATGCATTATTGCTTTCTCATGGGCAGCTGCGTTATGTTATGCCGAAGGAAGTTTCGAAAATAACGAACTTTTATGAGAAAGTACAAAATTCATGAAATGGTTGAATTTGCGAACTGCACTGAAACGATGCCTTGTTTTTATAATTTTCACTCTGAATATTTTTACTGGAAATTTTGATTGGCAATCGGATACATTATTGTTTTCTCATGGGCAGCCGGAAATTTGGATTGGCAATCGCATGCATTATTGCTTTCTCATGGGCAGCTGCGTTATGTCATGCCGAAGGAAGTTTCGAAAATAACGAACTTTTATGAGAAAGTACAAAATTCATGAAATGGTTGAATTTGCGAACTGCACTGAAACGATGCCTTGTTTTTATAATTTTCACTCTGAATATTTTTACTGGAAATTTTGATTGGCAATCGGATACATTATTGCTTACTTTTAGGCCGCTGCGTTATGTTATACGGAAGGATATTGCGAAAAAACGAACTTTTTGAGAAAGTACAAAACTCATGAAATGTTTGAATTTGCGAACTGCACTGAAATGGTGCCTTGTTTTTATAATTTTCTCTCCGGATTTTATTACCGGAAATTGGGATTGGCAATCGGATACGTTATTGCTTACTTTTGGGCCGCTGCGTTATGTTATACGGAAGGCAATTTCAAAAAAACAAACTTTTATGAATAAGTACAAAATTCATGAAATGGTTGAATTTGCGAGCTGCACTGAAAGGATGCCTTGTTTTTATAATTTTCACTCTGAATATTTTTACTGGAAATTTTGATTGGCAATCGGATACATTATTGCTTACTTTTGGGCGGCTGCGTTATGTTATACGGAGGGAAATTTCGAACAAACGAACTTTTATGAAAAAGTACAAAATTCATGAAATGGTTCAATTTGCGAACTGCACTGAAATGATGCCTTGTGTTTATAATTTTCTCTCTGAATATTTTTACTGGAAATTTGGATTGGCAATCGGATGCATTATTGCTTACTCATGGGCAGCTGCGCTATGTTATGCCGAAGGAAATTTCGAAAAAACGAACTTTTTGAGAAAGTACAAAATTCATGAAATGGTTCAATTTGCGAACTGCACTGAAATGATGCCTTGTGTTTATAATTTTCTCTCTGAATATTTTTACTGGAAATTTGGATTGGCAATCGGATGCATTATTGCTTACTCATGGGCAGCTGCGCTATGTTATGCCGAAGGAAATTTCGAAAAAACGAACTTTTTGAGAAAGTACAAAATTCATGTAATGGTTGAATTTGCGAACTGCATGAAACGATGCCTTGTTTTCATAATTTTTTCTCTAGATTTTTTTACTGGAAATTTGGATTGGCAACCAGACACATTATTGCTTACTTATGGGCAGCTGTGTTATTTTATACTGAAGGAAATTTCGAAAAAAAGCAACTTTTGTGAAAAAGTACAAATTTAATGAAATGGTTGGTTTTTTTACCGGAAATTTGGATTGGCAATCGGATGCATTATTGCTTTCTCATGGGCAGCTGCGTTATGTTATGCCGAAGGAAGTTTCGAAAATAGCGAACTTTTATGAGAAAGTACAAAATTCATGAATTGGTTGAGTTTGCGAACGCACTGAAACGATGCCTTGTTTTTATAATTTTCACTCTGAATATTTTTACTGGAAATTTTGATTGGCAATCGGATACATTATTGTTTTCTCATGGGCAGCTGCGTTATGTTATGCCGAAGGAAGTTTCGAAAATAACGAACTTTTATGAGAAAGTACAAAATTCATGAAATGGTTGAATTCGCGAACTGCACTGAAATGGTACCTTGTTTTTATAATTTTCTCTCTGGATTTTATTACTGGAAATTTGGATTGGCAATCGGATACATCATTGCTTACTTTTGAGCAGCTGCGTTATGTTTTACCACAGGAAATTTCGAAAAAAAAACAACTTTTGTGAAAAAGTACGAAATTCATGTAATGGTTGAATTTGCGAACTGCATGAAACGATGCCTTGTTTTCATAATTTTTCCTCTGGATTTTTTTACCGGAAATTTGGATTGGCAATCGGATGCATTATTGCTTTCTCATGGGCAGCTGCGTTATGTTATGCCGAAGGAAGTTTCGAAAATAACGAACTTTTATGAGATACATAATACATCATTGCTTACTTTTGAGCAGCTGCGTTATGTTTTACCACAGAAAATTTCGAAAAAAAAACAACTTTTGTGAAAAAGTACGAAATTCATGTAATGGTTGAATTTGCGAACTGCATGAAACGATGCCTTGTTTTCATAATTTTTTCTCTAGATTTTTTTACTGGAAATTTGGATTGGCAACCAGACACATTATTGCTTACTTATGGGCAGCTGTGTTATTTTATACTGAAGGAAATTTCGAAAAAAAGCAACTTTGGTGAAAAAGTACAAATTTAATGAAATGGTTGATTTTTTTACCGGAAATTTGGATTGGCAATCGGATGCATTATTGCTTTCTCATGGGCAGCTGCGTTATGTTATGCCGAAGGAAGTTTCGAAAATAACGAACTTTTATGAGAAAGTACAAAATTCATGAAATGGTTGAATTTGCGAACTGCACTGAAACGATGCCTTGTTTTTATAATTTTCACTCTGAATATTTTTACTGGAAATTTTGATTGGCAATCGGATACATTATTGTTTTCTCATGGGCAGCCGGAAATTTGGATTGGCAATCGCATGCATTATTGCTTTCTCATGGGCAGCTGCGTTATGTCATGCCGAAGGAAGTTTCGAAAATAACGAACTTTTATGAGAAAGTACAAAATTCATGAAATGGTTGAATTTGCGAACTGCACTGAAACGATGCCTTGTTTTTATAATTTTCACTCTGAATATTTTTACTGGAAATTTTGATTGGCAATCGGATACATTATTGCTTACTTTTAGGCCGCTGCGTTATGTTATACGGAAGGATATTGCGAAAAAACGAACTTTTTGAGAAAGTACAAAACTCATGAAATGTTTGAATTTGCGAACTGCACTGAAATGGTGCCTTGTTTTTATAATTTTCTCTCCGGATTTTATTACCGGAAATTGGGATTGGCAATCGGATACGTTATTGCTTACTTTTGGGCCGCTGCGTTATGTTATACGGAAGGCAATTTCAAAAAAACAAACTTTTATGAATAAGTACAAAATTCATGAAATGGTTGAATTTGCGAGCTGCACTGAAAGGATGCCTTGTTTTTATAATTTTCACTCTGAATATTTTTACTGGAAATTTTGATTGGCAATCGGATACATTATTGCTTACTTTTGGGCGGCTGCGTTATGTTATACGGAGGGAAATTTCGAACAAACGAACTTTTATGAAAAAGTACAAAATTCATGAAATGGTTCAATTTGCGAACTGCACTGAAATGATGCCTTGTGTTTATAATTTTCTCTCTGAATATTTTTACTGGAAATTTGGATTGGCAATCGGATGCATTATTGCTTACTCATGGGCAGCTGCGCTATGTTATGCCGAAGGAAATTTCGAAAAAACGAACTTTTTGAGAAAGTACAAAATTCATGAAATGGTTGAATTTGCGAACTGCTCTGAAATGGTGCCTTGTTTTTATAATTTTCTCTCTGGATTTTATTACTGGAAATTTGGATTGGCAATCGGACACGTTATTGCTTACTCATGGGCCGCTGCGGTATGTTATGCCGAAGGAAATTTCGAAAAAAACTAACTTTTTGAGATAGCACAAAATTCATGAAATGGTTGAATTTGCGAGCTGCACTGAAACAATGCCTTGTTTTTATAATTTTCACTCTGAATATTTTTACTGGAAATTTTGATTGGCAATCGGATACATTATTGCTTACTTTTGGGCCGCTGCGTTATGTTATACGGAAGGAAATTTCGAACAAACGAACTTTTATGAAAAAGTACAAGATTCATGAAATGGTTCAATTTGCGAACTGCACTGAAATGATGCCTTGTTTTTATAATTTTCTCTCTGAATATTTTTACCGGGAATTTGGATTGGCAATCGGATGCATTATTGCTTACTCATGGGCAGCTGCGTTATGTTATGCCGAAAAAAAATTTCGAAAAAACGAACTTTTTGAGAAAGTACAAAATTCATGAAATGGTTGAATTTGCAAACTGAACTGAAACGATGCCTTGTTTTTATAATTTTCTCTCTGGATTTTTTTACCGGAAATTTGGATTGGCAATCGGATGCATTATTGCAATGGTTGAATTTGCGAACTGCACTGAAACGATGGCTTGTTTTTATAATTTTCACTCTGAATATTTTTACTGGAAGTTTTGATTGGCAATCGGATACATTATTGCTTACTTTTGGGCCGCTGCGTTATGTTATACGGAAGGAAATTTCGAACAAACGAACTTTTATGAAAAAGTACAAATTTAATGAAATGGTTGAATTTGCGAACTGCATGAAACGATGCCTTGTTTTCATAATTTTTCCTCTGGATTTTTTTACCGGAAATTTGGATTGGCAATCGGATGCATTATTGCTTTCTCATGGGCAGCTGCGTTATGTTATGCCGAAGGAAGTTTCGAAAATAACGAACTTTTATGAGATACATAATACATCATTGCTTACTTTTGAGCAGCTGCGTTATGTTTTACCACAGAAAATTTCGAAAAAAAAACAACTTTTGTGAAAAAGTACGAAATTCATGTAATGGTTGAATTTGCGAACTGCATGAAACGATGCCTTGTTTTCATAATTTTTTCTCTAGATTTTTTTACTGGAAATTTGGATTGGCAACCAGACACATTATTGCTTACTTATGGGCAGCTGTGTTATTTTATACTGAGGGAAATTTCGAAAAAAAGCAACTTTGGTGAAAAAGTACAAATTTAATGAAATGGTTGATTTTTTTTACCGGAAATTTGGATTGGCAATCGGATGCATTATTGCTTTCTCATGGGCAGCTGCGTTATGTTATGCCGAAGGAAGTTTCGAAAATAACGAACTTTTATGAGAAAGTACAAAATTCATGAAATGGTTGAATTTGCGAACTGCACTGAAACGATGCCTTGTTTTTATAATTTTCACTCTGAATATTTTTACTGGAAATTTTGATTGGCAATCGGATACATTATTGTTTTCTCATGGGCAGCCGGAAATTTGGATTGGCAATCGCATGCATTATTGCTTTCTCATGGGCAGCTGCGTTATGTCATGCCGAAGGAAGTTTCGAAAATAACGAACTTTTATGAGAAAGTACAAAATTCATGAAATGGTTGAATTTGCGAACTGCACTGAAACGATGCCTTGTTTTTATAATTTTCACTCTGAATATTTTTACTGGAAATTTTGATTGGCAATCGGATACATTATTGCTTACTTTTAGGCCGCTGCGTTATGTTATACGGAAGGATATTGCGAAAAAACGAACTTTTTGAGAAAGTACAAAACTCATGAAATGTTTGAATTTGCGAACTGCACTGAAATGGTGCCTTGTTTTTATAATTTTCTCTCCGGATTTTATTACCGGAAATTGGGATTGGCAATCGGATACGTTATTGCTTACTTTTGGGCCGCTGCGTTATGTTATACGGAAGGCAATTTCAAAAAAACAAACTTTTATGAATAAGTACAAAATTCATGAAATGGTTGAATTTGCGAGCTGCACTGAAAGGATGCCTTGTTTTTATAATTTTCACTCTGAATATTTTTACTGGAAATTTTGATTGGCAATCGGATACATTATTGCTTACTTTTGGGCGGCTGCGTTATGTTATACGGAGGGAAATTTCGAACAAACGAACTTTTATGGAAAAGTACAAAATTCATGAAATGGTTCAATTTGCGAACTGCACTGAAATGGTACCTTGTTTTTATAATTTTCTCTCCGGATTTTATTACCGGAAATTGGGATTGGCAATCGGATACGTTATTGCTTACTTTTGGGCCGCTGCGTTATGTTATACGGAAGGCAATTTCAAAAAAACAAACTTTTATGAATAAGTACAAAATTCATGAAATGGTTGAATTTGCGAGCTGCACTGAAAGGATGCCTTGTTTTTATAATTTTCTCTCTGAATATTTTTACTGGAAATTTGGATTGGCAATCGGATGCATTATTGCTTACTCATGGGCAGCTGCGCTATGTTATGCCGAAGGAAATTTCGAAAAAACGAACTTTTTGAGAAAGTACAAAATTCATGAAATGGTTCAATTTGCGAACTGCACTGAAATGATGCCTTGTGTTTATAATTTTCTCTCTGAATATTTTTACTGGAAATTTGGATTGGCAATCGGATGCATTATTGCTTACTCATGGGCAGCTGCGCTATGTTATGCCGAAGGAAATTTCGAAAAAACGAACTTTTTGAGAAAGTACAAAATTCATGAAATGATTGAACTTGCGAGCTGCACTGAAATGGTGCCTTGTTTTTACAATTTTCTCTCTGGATTTTATTACCGGAAATTGGGATTGGCAATCGGATACGTTATTGCTTACTTTTGGGCCGCTGCGTTATGTTATACGGAAGGATATTGCGAAAAAAACGAACTTTTTGAGAAAGTACAAAACTCATGAAATGTTTGAATTTGCGAACTGCACTGAAATGGTGCCTTGTTTTTATAATTTTCTCTCCGGATTTTATTACCGGAAATTGGGATTGGCAATCGGATACGTTATTGCTTACTTTTGGGCCGCTGCGTTATGTTATACGGAAGGCAATTTCAAAAAAACAAACTTTTATGAATAAGTACAAAATTCATGAAATGGTTGAATTTGCGAGCTGCACTGAAAGGATGCCTTGTTTTTATAATTTTCTCTCTGAATATTTTTACTGGAAATTTGGATTGGCAATCGGATGCATTATTGCTTACTCATGGGCAGCTGCGCTATGTTATGCCGAAGGAAATTTCGAAAAAACGAACTTTTTGAGAAAGTACAAAACTCATGAAATGTTTGAATTTGCGAACTGCACTGAAATGGTGCCTTGTTTTTATAATTTTCTCTCTGGATTTTATTACCGGAAATTGGGATTGGCAATCGGATACGTTATTGCTTACTTTTGGGCCGCTGCGTTATGTTATACGGAAGGATATTGCGAAAAAACGAACTTTTTGAGAAAGTACAAAACTCATGAAATGTTTGAATTTGCGAACTGCACTGAAATGGTGCCTTGTTTTTACAATTTTCTCTCTGGATTTTATTACCGGAAATTGGGATTGGCAATCGGATACGTTATTGCTTACTTTTGGGCCGCTGCGTTATGTTATACGGAAGGATATTGCGAAAAAACGAACTTTTTGAGAAAGTACAAAACTCATGAAATGTTTGAATTTGCGAACTGCACTGAAATGGTGCCTTGTTTTTATAATTTTCTCTCCGGATTTTATTACCGGAAATTGGGATTGGCAATCGGATACGTTATTGCTTACTTTTGGGCCGCTGCGTTATGTTATACGGAAGGCAATTTCAAAAAAACAAACTTTTATGAATAAGTACAAAATTCATGAAATGGTTGAATTTGCGAGCTGCACTGAAAGGATGCCTTGTTTTTATAATTTTCACTCTGAATATTTTTACTGGAAATTTTGATTGGCAATCGGATACATTATTGCTTACTTTTAGGCCGCTGCGTTATGTTATACGGAAGGATATTGCGAAAAAACGAACTTTTTGAGAAAGTACAAAACTCATGAAATGTTTGAATTTGCGAACTGCACTGAAATGGTGCCTTGTTTTTATAATTTTCTCTCCGGATTTTATTACCGGAAATTGGGATTGGCAATCGGATACGTTATTGCTTACTTTTGGGCCGCTGCGTTATGTTATACGGAAGGCAATTTCAAAAAAACAAACTTTTATGAATAAGTACAAAATTCATGAAATGGTTGAATTTGCGAGCTGCACTGAAAGGATGCCTTGTTTTTATAATTTTCTCTCTGAATATTTTTACTGGAAATTTGGATTGGCAATCGGATGCATTATTGCTTACTCATGGGCAGCTGCGCTATGTTATGCCGAAGGAAATTTCGAAAAAACGAACTTTTTGAGAAAGTACAAAATTCATGAAATGGTTCAATTTGCGAACTGCACTGAAATGATGCCTTGTGTTTATAATTTTCTCTCTGAATATTTTTACTGGAAATTTGGATTGGCAATCGGATGCATTATTGCTTACTCATGGGCAGCTGCGCTATGTTATGCCGAAGGAAATTTCGAAAAAACGAACTTTTTGAGAAAGTACAAAATTCATGTAATGGTTGAATTTGCGAACTGCATGAAACGATGCCTTGTTTTCATAATTTTTTCTCTAGATTTTTTTACTGGAAATTTGGATTGGCAACCAGACACATTATTGCTTACTTATGGGCAGCTGTGTTATTTTATACTGAAGGAAATTTCGAAAAAAAGCAACTTTTGTGAAAAAGTACAAATTTAATGAAATGGTTGGTTTTTTTACCGGAAATTTGGATTGGCAATCGGATGCATTATTGCTTTCTCATGGGCAGCTGCGTTATGTTATGCCGAAGGAAGTTTCGAAAATAGCGAACTTTTATGAGAAAGTACAAAATTCATGAATTGGTTGAGTTTGCGAACGCACTGAAACGATGCCTTGTTTTTATAATTTTCACTCTGAATATTTTTACTGGAAATTTTGATTGGCAATCGGATACATTATTGTTTTCTCATGGGCAGCTGCGTTATGTTATGCCGAAGGAAGTTTCGAAAATAACGAACTTTTATGAGAAAGTACAAAATTCATGAAATGGTTGAATTCGCGAACTGCACTGAAATGGTACCTTGTTTTTATAATTTTCTCTCTGGATTTTATTACTGGAAATTTGGATTGGCAATCGGATACATCATTGCTTACTTTTGAGCAGCTGCGTTATGTTTTACCACAGGAAATTTCGAAAAAAAAACAACTTTTGTGAAAAAGTACGAAATTCATGTAATGGTTGAATTTGCGAACTGCATGAAACGATGCCTTGTTTTCATAATTTTTCCTCTGGATTTTTTTACCGGAAATTTGGATTGGCAATCGGATGCATTATTGCTTACTCATGGGCAGCTGCGTTATGTTGTGCCGAAGGAAATTTCGAAAAAACGAACTTTTTGAGAAAGTACAAAATTCATGAAATGATTGAACTTGCGAGCTGCACTGAAATGGTGCCTTGTTTTTACAATTTTCTCTCTGGATTTTATTACCGGAAATTGGGATTGGCAATCGGATACGTTATTGCTTACTTTTGGGCCGCTGCGTTATGTTATACGGAAGGGAATTTCAAAAAAACAAACTTTTATGAATAAGTACAAAATTCATGAAATGGTTCAATTTGCGAACTGCACTGAAATGGTACCTTGTTTTTATTATTTTCTCTCTGGATTTTATTACTGGAAATTTGGATTGGCAATCGGATACGTTATTGCTTACTTTTGGGTAGCTGCGTTATGTCATACCGAAGGATATTGCGAAAAAACGAACTTTTTGAGAAAGTACAAAATTCATGAAATGGTTGAATTTGCGAACTTCACTGAAATGGTGCCTTGTTTTTATAATTTTCTCTCTGGATTTTATTACTGGAAATTTGGATTGGCAATCGGACACGTTATTGCTTACTCATGGGCCGCTGCGGTATGTTATGCCGAAGGAAATTTCGAAAAAAACTAACTTTTTGAGATAGTACAAAATTCATGAAATGGTTGAATTTGCGAGCTGCACTGAAACAATGCCTTGTTTTTATAATTTTCACTCTGAATATTTTTACTGGAAATTTTGATTGGCAATCGGATACATTATTGCTTACTTTTGGGCCGCTGCGTTATGTTATACGGAAGGAAATTTCGAACAAACGAACTTTTATGAAAAAGTACAAGATTCATGAAATGGTTCAATTTGCGAACTGCACTGAAATGATGCCTTGTTTTTATAATTTTCTCTCTGAATATTTTTACTGGGAATTTGGATTGGCAATCGGATGCATTATTGCTTACTCATGGGCAGCTGCGGTATGTTGTGCCGAAGGAAATTTCGAAAAAAACTAACTTTTTGAGATAGTACAAAATTCATGAAATGGTTAAATTTGCGAGCTGCACTGAAACGATGCCTTGTTTTTATAATATTCACTCTGAATATTTTTACTGGAAATTTTGATTGGCAATCGGATACATCTTGCTTACTCATGGGCAGCTGCGTTATGTTATGCCGAAAAAAATTTCGAAAAAACGAACTTTTTGAGAAAGTACAAAATTCATGAAATGGTTGAATTTGCAAACTGAACTGAAATGATGCCTTGTTTTTATAATTTTCTCTCTGGATTTTTTTACCGGAAATTTGGATTGGCAATCGGATGCATTATTGCAATGGTTGAATTTGCGAACTGCACTGAAACGATGGCTTGTTTTTATAATTTTCACTCTGAATATTTTTACTGGAAGTTTTGATTGGCAATCGGATACATTATTGCTTACTTTTGGGCCGCTGCGTTATGTTATACGGAAGGAAATTTCGAACAAACGAACTTTTATGAAAAAGTACAAATATAATGAAATGGTTGAATTTGCAAACTGAACTGAAATGATGCCCTGTTTATATAATTTTCTCTCTGGATTTTGTTACCGGAAATTTGGATTGGCAATCGGATGCATTATTGCTTTCTCATGGGCAGCTGCGTTATGTTAAGCCGAAGGAAGTTGCGAAAATAACGAACTTTTATGAGAAAGTACAAAATTCATGAAATGGTTGAATTTGCGAACTGCATGAAACGATGCCTTGTTTTCATAATTTTTCCTCTGGATTTTTTTACCGGAAATTTGGATTGGCAATCGGATGCATTATTGCTTTCTCATGGGCAGCTGCGTTATGTTATGCCGAAGGAAGTTTCGAAAATAACGAACTTTTATGAGAAAGTACAAAATTCATGAAATGGTTGAATTTGCGAACTGCATGAAACGATGCCTTGTTTTTATAATTTTTTCTCCTTTCTTATGGGCAGCTGCGTTATGTTATACTGAAGTAAATTTCGAAAAAAAAACAGCTTTTGTGACAAAGTACGAAATTCATGAAATGGTTGAATTTGCGAACTGCATGAAACGATCCCTTGTTTTTATAATTTTTTCTCTGGATTTTTTTACTGGAAATTTGGATTGGCAATCAGACACATTATTGCTTACCTATGGGCAGCTGCGTTATGTTATACCGAAGGAAGGTTCGAAAATAACGAACTTTTATGAGAAAGTACAAAATTCATGAAATGGTTGAATTTGCGAACTGCACTGAAACGATGCCTTGTTTTTATAATTTTCACTCTGAATATTTTTACTGGGAATTTGGATTGGCAATCGGATGCATTATTGCTTACTCATGGGCAGCTGCGGTATGTTGTGCCGAAGGAAATTTCGAAAAAAACTAACTTTTTGAGATAGTACAAAATTCATGAAATGGTTAAATTTGCGAGCTGCACTGAAACGATGCCTTGTTTTTATAATTTTCACTCTGAATATTTTTACTGGAAATTTTGATTGGCAATCGGATACATCTTGCTTACTCATGGGCAGCTGCGTTATGTTATGCCGAAAAAAATTTCGAAAAAACGAACTTTTTGAGAAAGTACAAAATTCATGAAATGGTTGAATTTGCAAACTGAACTGAAATGATGCCTTGTTTTTATAATTTTCTCTCTGGATTTTTTTACCGGAAATTTGGATTGGCAATCGGATGCATTATTGCAATGGTTGAATTTGCGAACTGCATGAAACGATGCCTTGTTTTCATAATTTTTCCTCTGGATTTTTTTACCGGAAATTTGGATTGGCAATCGGATGCATTATTGCTCACTCATGGGCAGCTGCGTTATGTTATGCCGAAGGAAATTTCGAAAAAACGAACTTTTTGAGAAAGTACTAAATTCATGAAATGATTGAACTTGCGAGCTGCACTGAAATGGTGCCTTGTTTTTATAATTTTCTCTCTGGATTTTATTACCGGAAATTGGGATTGGCAATCGGATACGTTATTGCTTACTTTTGGGCCGCTGCGTTATGTTATACGGAAGGGAATTTCAAAAAAACAAACTTTTATGAATAAGTACAAAATTCATGAAATGGTTGAATTTGCGAACTGCACTGAAATGAAGCCTTGTGTTTATAATTTTCTCTCTGAATATTTTTACTGGAAATTTGGATTGGCAATCGGATGCATTATTGCTTACTCATGGGCAGCTGCGTTATGTTATGCAGAAGGAAATTTCGAAAAAACGAACTTTTTGAGAAAGTACAAAATTCATGAAATGATTGAACTTGCGAGCTGCACTGAAATGGTGCCTTGTTTTTATAATTTTCTCTCTGGATTTTATTACCGGAAATTGGGATTGGCAATCGGATACGTTATTGCTTACTTTTGGGCCGCTGCGTTATGTTATACGGAAGGGAATTTCAAAAAAACAAACTTTTATGAATAAGTACAAAATTCATGAAATGGTTGAATTTGCGAGCTGCACTGAAACGATGCCTTGTTTTTATAATTTTCACTCTGAATATTTTTACTGGAAATTTTGATTGGCAATCGGATACATCTTGCTTACTCATGGGCAGCTGCGTTATGTTATGCCGAAAAAAATTTCGAAAAAACGAACTTTTTGAGAAAGTACAAAATTCATGAAATGGTTGAATTTGCAAACTGAACTGAAATGATGCCTTGTTTTTATAATTTTCTCTCTGGATTTTTTTACCGGAAATTTGGATTGGCAATCGGATGCATTATTGCAATGGTTGAATTTGCGAACTGCATGAAACGATGCCTTGTTTTCATAATTTTTCCTCTGGATTTTTTTACCGGAAATTTGGATTGGCAATCGGATGCATTATTGCTTACTCATGGGCAGCTGCGTTATGTTATGCCGAAGGAAATTTCGAAAAAACGAACTTTTTGAGAAAGTACTAAATTCATGAAATGATTGAACTTGCGAGCTGCACTGAAATGGTGCCTTGTTTTTATAATTTTCTCTCTGGATTTTATTACCGGAAATTGGGATTGGCAATCGGATACGTTATTGCTTACTCATGGGCAGCTGCGTTATGTTATGCCGAAGTAAATTTCGAAAAAAAAACAGCTTTTGTGACAAAGTACGAAATTCATGAAATGGTTGAATTTGCGAACTGCATGAAACGATCCCTTGTTTTTATAATTTTTTCTCTGGATTTTTTTACTGGAAATTTGGATTGGCAATCAGACACATTATTGCTTACCTATGGGCAGCTGCGTTATGTTATACCGAAGGAAGGTTCGAAAATAACGAACTTTTATGAGAAAGTACAAAATTCATGAAATGGTTGAATTTGCGAACTGCACTGAAATGAAGCCTTGTGTTTATAATTTTCTCTCTGAATATTTTTACTGGAAATTCGGATTGGCAATCGGATGCATTATTGCTTACTCATGGGCAGCTGCGTTATGTTATGCAGAAGGAAATTTCGAAAAAACGAACTTTTTGAGAAAGTACAAAATTCATGAAATGATTGAATTTGTGAGCTGCACTGAAATGATGCCTTGTTTTTATTATTTTCTCTCTGCATTTTATTACTGGAAATTTGGATTGGCAATCGGATACGTTATTGCTTACTTTTGGGTAGCTGCGTTATGTCATACCAAAGGATATTGCGAAAAAACGAACTTTTTGAGAAAGTACAAAATTCATGAAATGGTTGAATTTGCGAACTGCACTGAAATGGTACCTTGTTTTTATAATTTTCTCTCTGGATTTTATTACTGAAAATTTGGATTGGCAATCGGACACGTTATTGCTTACTCATGGGCCGCTGCGGTATGTTATGCCGAAGGAAATTTCGAAAAAACGAACTTTTTGAGAAAGTACAAAATTCATGAAATGGTTGAATTTGCGAACTGCACTGAAATGGTACCTTGTTTTTATAATTTTCTCTCTGGATTTTATTACTGGAAACTTGGATTGGCAATCGGATTCATCATTGCTTACTTTTGAGCAGCTGCGTTATGTTATGCCGAAGGAAATTTCGAAAAAACGAACTTTTTGAGAAAGTACAAAATTCATGAAATGGTTGAATTTGCGAACTGCACTGAAATGGTACCTTGTTTTTATAATTTTCTCTCTGGATTTTATTACTGGAAATTTGGATTGGCAATCGGATACATCATTGCTTATTTTTGAGCAGCTGCGTTATGTTTTACCACAGGAAATTTCGAAAAAAAAACAACTTTTGTGAAAAAGTACGAAATTCATGTAATGGTTGAATTTGCGAATTGCATGAAACGATCCCTTGTTTTTATAATTTTTTCTCCTTTCTTATGGGCAGCTGCGTTATGTTATACTGAAGGAAATTTCGAAAAAAAAACAGCTTTTGTGACAAAGTACGAAATTCATGAAATGGTTGAATTTGCGAACTGCATGAAACGATCCCTTGTTTTTATAATTTTTCCTCTGGATTTTTTTACCGGAAATTTGGATTGGCAATCGGATGCATTATTGCTTTCTCATGGGCAGCTGCGTTATGTTATGCCGAAGGAAGTTTCGAAAATAACGAACTTTTATGAGAAAGTACAAAATTCATGAAATGGTTGAATTTGCAAACTGCACTGAAATGATGCCTTGTATTTATAATTTTCTCTCTGAATATTTTTACTGGAAATTTGGATTGGCAATCGGATGCATTATTGCTTACTCATGGGCAGCTGCGTTATGTTATGCCGAAGGAAATTTCGAAAAAACGAACTTTTTGAGAAAGTACAAAATTCATGAAATGGTTGAATTTCCAAGCTGCACTGAAATGATGCCTTGTTTTTATAATATTCTCTCTGAATATTTCTACTGGAAATTTTGATTGGCAATCGGATACATTATTGCTTACTCTTGGGCCGCTGCGTAATGTTATACGAAGGGAAATTTCGAAAAAACAAACTCTTATGAATACTGGAATATTACTGGAAATTTGGATTGGCAATCGGATACGTTATTGCTTACTTTTGGGTGGCTGCGTTATGTAATACGGAAGGGAATTTCGAAAAAAATACAGCTTTTGTGAAAAAGTACGAAATTCATGAAATGGTTGAATTTGCGAACTGCATGAAACGATGCCTTGTTTTTTTTCTCTGGATTTTTTTACTGGAAATTTGGATTCGCAATCAGACACATTATTGCTTACTTATGGGCAGCTGCGCTATGTTTTTATGAATAATTACAAAATTCATGAAATGGTTGAATTTGCGAGCTGCACTGAAACGATGCCTTGTTTTTATAATTTTCACTCTGAATATTTTTACTGGAAATTTTGATTGGCAATCGGATACATCATTGCTTACTTTTGAGCAGCTGCGTTATGTTTTACCGAAGGAAATTTCGAAAAAAAACCAACTTTTGTGAAAAAGTGCGAAATTCATGAAATGGTTGAATTTGCGAATTGCATGAAACGATCCCTTGTTTTTATAATTTTTTCTCCTTTCTTATGGGCAGCTGCGTTATGTTATACTGAAGGAAATTTCGAAAAAAAAACAGCTTTTGTGACAAAGTACGAAATTCATGAAATGGTTGAATTTGCGAACTGCATGAAACGATCCCTTGTTTTTATAATTTTTTCTCTGGATTTTTTTACTGGAAATTTGGATTGGCAATCAGACACATTATTGCTTACTTATGGGCAGCTGCGTTATGTTTTTATGAATAATTACAAAATTCATGAAATGGTTGAATTTGCGAGCTGCACTGAAACGATGCCTTGTTTTTATAATTTTCTCTCTGGATTTTATTACTGGAAATTTGGATTGGCAATCGGATTCATCATTGCTTACTTTTGAGCAGCTGCGTTATGTTATGCCGAAGGAAATTTCGAAAAAAAAAACAACTTTTGTGAAAAAGTATGAAATTCATGTAATGGTTGAATTTGCGAACTGCATGAAACGATGCCTTGTTTTCATAGTTTTTTCTCTAGATTTTTTTACTGGAAATTTGGATTGGCAACCAGACACATTATTGCTTACTTATGGGCAGATGTATTATGTTATACCGAAGGAAATTTCGAAAAAAAAGCAACTTTTGTGAAAAAGTACAAATTTAATGAAATGGTTGAATTTGCAAACTAAACTGAAATGATGCCTTGTTTTTATAATTTTCTCTCTGGATTTTTTTACCGGAAATTTGGATTGGCAATCGCATGCATTATTGCTTTCTCATGGGCAGCTGCGTTATGTTATGCCGAAGGAAGTTTCGAAAATAACGAACTTTTATGAGAAAGTACAAAATTCATGAAATGGTTGAATTTGCGAACTGCACGAAACGATGCCTTGTTTTCATAATTTTTCCTCTGGATTTTTTTACTGGAAATTGGGATTGGCAATCAGACACATTATTGCTTACTTATGGGCAATATACCGAAGGATATTGCGAAAAAACGAACTTTTTAAGAAAGTACAAAATTCATGAAATGGTTGAATTTGCGAACTGCACTGAAATGGTACCTTGTTTTTATAATTTTCTCTCTGGATTTTTTTACCGGAAATTTGGATTGGCAATCGCATGTATTATTGCTTTCTCATGGGCAGCTGCGTTATGTTATGCCGAAGGAAGTTTCGAAAATAACGAACTTTTATTAGAAAGTACAAAATTCATGAAATGGTTGAATTTGCGAACTGCATGAAACGATGCCTTGTTTTCGTAATTTTTCCTCTGGATTTTTTTACTGGAAATTTGGATTGGCAATCAGACACATTATTGCTTACTTATGGGCAGCTGCGTTATGTTATACCGAAGGAAATTTCGAAAAAAAAACAGCTTTTGTGACAAAGTACGAAATTCATGAAATGGTTGAATTTGCGAACTGCATGAAACGATCCCTTGTTTTTATAATTTTTTCTCTGGATTTTTTTACTGGAAATTTGGATTGGCAATCAGACACATTATTGCTTACTAATGGGCAGCTGCGTTATGTTATACCGAAGGATATTGCGAAAAAACTAACTTTTTGAGAAAGTACAAAATTCATGAAATGGTTGAATTTGCGAACTGCACTGAAATGGTACCTTGTTTTTATAATTTTCTCTCTGGATTTTATTACTGGAAATTTGGATTGGCAATCGGATACATCATTGCTTACTTTTTAGCAGCTGCGTTATGTTTTACCACAGGAAATTTCGAAAAAAAAACAACTTTTGTGAAAAAGTACGAAATTCATGTAATGGTTGAATTTGCGAACTGCATGAAACGATGCCTTGTTTTCATAATTTTTTCTCTAGATTTTTTTACTGGAAATTTGGATTGGCAACCAGACACATTATTGCTTACTTATGGGCAGATGCGTTATGTTATACCGAAGGAAATTTCGAAAAAAAAGCAACTTTTGTGAAAAAGTACAAATTTAATGAAATGGTTGAATTTGCAAACTAAACTGAAATGATGCCTTGTTTTTATAATTTTCTCTTTGGATTTTTTTACCGGAAATTTGGATTGGCAATCGCATGCATTATTGCTTTCTCATGGGCAGCTGCGTTATGTTATGCCGAAGGAAGTTTCGAAAATAACGAACTTTTATGAGAAAGTACAAAATTCATGAAATGGTTGAATTTGCGAACTGCATGAAACGATGCCTTGTTTTCATAATTTTTCCTCTGGACTTTTTACTGGAAATTTGGATTGGCAAACAGACACATTATTGCTTACTTATGGGCAGCTGCGTTATGTTATACCGAAGGATATTGCGAAAAAACGAACTTTTTAAGGAAGTACAAAATTCATGAAATGGTTGAATTTGCGAACTGCACTGAAATGGTACCTTGTTTTTATAATTTTCTCTCTGGATTTTATTACTGGAAATTTGGATTGGCAATCAGACACATTATTGCTTACTTATGGGCAGCTGCGTTATGTTATACCGAAGGAAATTTCGAAAAAAAAACAGCTTTTGTGACAAAGTACGAAATTCATGAAATGGTTGAATTTGCGAACTGCATGAAACGATCCCTGGTTTTTATAATTTTTTCTCTGGATTTTTTTACTGGAAATTTGGATTGGCAATCAGACGCATTATTGCTTACTTATGGGCAACTGCGTTATGTTATACCGAAGGATATTGCGAAAAAACGAACTTTTTGAGAAAGTACAAAATTCATGAAATGGTTGAATTTGCGAACTGCACTGAAATGGTACCTTGTTTTTATAATTTTCTCTCTGGATTTTATTACTGGAAATTTGGATTGGCAATCGGATACATCATTGCTTACTTTTGAGCAGCTGCGTTATGTTTTACCACAGAAAATTTCGAAAAAAAAACAACTTTTGTGAAAAAGTACGAAATTCATGTAATGGTTGAATTTGCGAACTGCATGAAACGATGCCTTGTTTTCATAATTTTTTCTCTAGATTTTTTTACTAGAAATTTGGATTGGCAACCAGACACATTATTGCTTACTTATGGGCAGATGCGTTATATTATACCGAAGGAAATTTCGATAAAAAAGCAACTTTTGTGAAAAAGTACAAATTTAATGAAATGGTTGAATTTGCAAACTGAACTGAAATGATGCCTTGTTTTTATAATTTTCTCTCTGGATTTTTTTACCGGAAATTTGGATTGGCAATCGGATGCATTATTGCTTTCTCATGGGCAGCTGCGTTATGTTATGCCGAAGGAAGTTTCGAAAATAACGAACTTTTATGAGAAAGTACAAAATTCATGAAGTGGTTGAATTTGCGAACTGCACTGAAACGATGCCTTGTTTTTATAATTCTCACTCTGAATATTTTTACTGGAAATTTTGATTAGCAATCGGATACATTATTGCTTTCTCATGGGCAGCTGCGTTATGTTATGCCGAAGGAAGTTTCGAAAATAACGAACTTTTATGAGAAAGTACAAAATTCATGAAATGGTTGAATTTGCGAACTGCACTCAAATGGTACCTTGTTTTTATAATTTTCTCTCTGGATTTTATTACTGGAAATTTGGATTGGCAATCGGATACATCATTGCTTACTTTTGAGCAGCTGCGTTATGTTTTACCACAGAAAATTTCGAAAAAAAAAACAACTTTTGTGAAAAAGTACGAAATTCATGTAATGGTTGAATTTGCGAACTGCATGAAACGATGCCTTGTTTTCATAATTTTTCCTCTGGATTTTTTTACCAAAAATTTGGATTGGCAATCGGATACGTTATTGCTTACTTTTGGGTAGCTGCGTTATGTCATACCGAAGAATATTGCGAAAAAACGAACTTTTTGAGAAAGTACAAAATTCATGAAATGGTTGAATTTGCGAACTGCACTGAAATGGTGCCTTGTTTTTATAATTTTCTCTCTGGATTTTATTACCGGAAATTTGGATTGGCAATCGGATACGTTATTGCTTACCTTTGGGCCGCTGCGTTATGTTATACGGAAGGGAATTTCAAAAAAACAAACTTTTATGTATAAGTACAAAATTCATGAAATGGTTGAATTTGCGAGCTGCACTGAAAGGATGCCTTGTTTTTATAATTTTCACTCTGAATATTTTTACTGGAAGTTTTGATTGGCAATCGGATACATTATTGCTTACTTTCGGGCCGCTGCGTTATGTTATACGGAAGGATATTGCGAAAAAACGAACTTTTTGAGAAAGTACAAAATTCATGAAATGGTTCAATTTGCGAACTGCACTGAAATGATGCCTTGTATTTATAATTTTCTCTCTGAATATTTTTACTGGAAATTTGGATTGGCAATCGGATGCATTATTGCTTACTCATGGGCAGCTGCGTTATGTTATGCCGAAGGAAATTTCGAAAAAACGAACTTTTTGAGAAAGTACAAAATTCATGAAATGATTGAATTCGCGAGCTGCACTGAAATGATGCCTTGTTTTTATAATTTTCTCTCTGGATTTTATTACTGGAAATTTGGATTGGCAATCGGATACATCATTGCTTACTTTTGAGCAGCTGCGTTATGTTTTACCACAGAAAATTTCGAAAAAAAAACAACTTTTGTGAAAAAGTACGAAATTCATGTAATGGTTGAATTTGCGAACTGCATGAAACGATGCCTTGTTTTCATAATTTTTCCTCTGGATTTTTTTACCGGAAATTTGGATTGGCAATCGGATGCAATATTGCTTTCTCATGGGCAGCTGCGTTATGTTATGCCGAAGGAAGTTTCGAAAATAACGAACTTTTATGAGAAAGTACAAAATTCATGAATTGGTTGAGTTTGCGAACTGCACTGAAACGATGCCTTGTTTTTATAATTTTCACTCTGAATATTTTTACTGGAAATTTTGATTGGCAATCGGATACATTATTGCTTACTTTTGGGCGGCTGCGTTATGTTATACGGAAGGAAATTTCGAACAAACGAACTTTTATGAAAAAGTACAAATTTAATGAAATGGTTGAATTTGCAAACTGAACTGAAATGATGCCCTGTTTATATAATTTTCTCTCTGGATTTTTTTACCGGAAATTTGGATTGGCAATAGGATGCATTATTGCTTTCTCATGGGCAGCTGCGTTATGTTATGCCGAAGGAAGTTTCGAAAATAACGAACTTTTGTGAAAAAGTACAAATTTAATGAAATGGTTGGTTTTTTTACCGGAAATTTGGATTGGCAATCGGATGCATTATTGCTTTCTCATGGGCAGCTGCGTTATGTTATGCCGAAGGAAGTTTCGAAAATAACGAACTTTTATGAGAAAGTACAAAATTCATGAATTGGTTGAGTTTGCGAACTGCACTGAAACGATGCCTTGTTTTTATAATTTTCACTCTGAATATTTTTACTGGAAATTTTGATTGGCAATCGGATACATTATTGTTTTCTCATGGGCAGCTGCGTTATGTTATGCCGAAGGAAGTTTCGAAAATAACGAACTTTTATGAGAAAGTACAAAATTCATGAAATGGTTGAATTCGCGAACTGCACTGAAATGGTACCTTGTTTTTATAATTTTCTCTCTGGATTTTATTACTGGAAATTTGGATTGGCAATCGGATACATTATTGCTTACTTTTGAGCAGCTGCGTTATGTTTTACCACAGAAAATTTCGAAAAAAAAACAACTTTTGTGAAAAAGTACGAAATTCATGTAATGGTTGAATTTGCGAACTGCATGAAACGATGCCTTGTTTTCATAATTTTTCCTCTGGATTTTTTTACCGGAAATTTGGATTGGCAATCGGATGCATTATTGCTTTCTCATGGGCAGCTGCGTTATGTTATGCCGAAGGAAGTTTCGAAAATAACGAACTTTTATGAGAAAGTACAAAATTCATGAAATGGTTGAATTTGCGAACTGCACTGAAATGGTACCTTGTTTTTATAATTTTCTCTCTGGATTTTATTACTGGAAATTTGGATTGGCAATCGGATACATCATTGCTTACTTTTGAGCAGCTGCGTTATGTTTTACCACAGAAAATTTCGAAAAAAAAACAACTTTTGTGAAAAAGTACGAAATTCATGTAATGGTTGAATTTGCGAACTGCATGAAACGATGCCTTGTTTTCATAATTTTTTCTCTAGATTTTTTTACTAGAAATTTGGATTGGCAACCAGACACATTATTGCTTACTTATGGGCAGATGCGTTATATTATACCGAAGGAAATTTCGAAAAAAAAGCAACTTTTGTGAAAAAGTACAAATTTAATGAAATGGTTGAATTTGCAAACTGAACTGAAATGATGCCTTGTTTTTATAATTTTCTCTCTGGATTTTTTTACCGGAAATTTGGATTGGCAATCGGATGCATTATTGCTTTCTCATGGGCAGCTGCGTTATGTTATGCCGAAGGAAGTTTCGAAAATAACGAACTTTTATGAGAAAGTACAAAATTCATGAAGTGGTTGAATTTGCGAACTGCACTGAAACGATGCCTTGTTTTTATAATTCTCACTCTGAATATTTTTACTGGAAATTTTGATTAGCAATCGGATACATTATTGCTTTCTCATGGGCAGCTGCGTTATGTTATGCCGAAGGAAGTTTCGAAAATAACGAACTTTTATGAGAAAGTACAAAATTCATGAAATGGTTGAATTTGCGAACTGCACTGAAATGGTACCTTGTTTTTATAATTTTCTCTCTGGATTTTATTACTGGAAATTTGGATTGGCAATCGGATACATCATTGCTTACTTTTGAGCAGCTGCGTTATGTTTTACCACAGAAAATTTCGAAAAAAAAAACAACTTTTGTGAAAAAGTACGAAATTCATGTAATGGTTGAATTTGCGAACTGCATGAAACGATGCCTTGTTTTCATAATTTTTCCTCTGGATTTTTTTACCGGAAATTTGGATTGGCAATCGGATACGTTATTGCTTACTTTTGGGTAGCTGCGTTATGTCATACCGAAGAATATTGCGAAAAAACGAACTTTTTGAGAAAGTACAAAATTCATGAAATGGTTGAATTTGCGAACTGCACTGAAATGGTGCCTTGTTTTTATAATTTTCTCTCTGGATTTTATTACCGGAAATTTGGATTGGCAATCGGATACGTTATTGCTTACCTTTGGGCCGCTGCGTTATGTTATACGGAAGGGAATTTCAAAAAAACAAACTTTTATGTATAAGTACAAAATTCATGAAATGGTTGAATTTGCGAGCTGCACTGAAAGGATGCCTTGTTTTTATAATTTTCACTCTGAATATTTTTACTGGAAGTTTTGATTGGCAATCGGATACATTATTGCTTACTTTCGGGCCGCTGCGTTATGTTATACGGAAGGATATTGCGAAAAAACGAACTTTTTGAGAAAGTACAAAATTCATGAAATGGTTCAATTTGCGAACTGCACTGAAATGATGCCTTGTATTTATAATTTTCTCTCTGAATATTTTTACTGGAAATTTGGATTGGCAATCGGATGCATTATTGCTTACTCATGGGCAGCTGCGTTATGTTATGCCGAAGGAAATTTCGAAAAAACGAACTTTTTGAGAAAGTACAAAATTCATGAAATGATTGAATTCGCGAGCTGCACTGAAATGATGCCTTGTTTTTATAATTTTCTCTCTGGATTTTATTACTGGAAATTTGGATTGGCAATCGGATACATCATTGCTTACTTTTGAGCAGCTGCGTTATGTTTTACCACAGAAAATTTCGAAAAAAAAACAACCTTTGTGAAAAAGTACGAAATTCATGTAATGGTTGAATTTGCGAACTGCATGAAACGATGCCTTGTTTTCATAATTTTTCCTCTGGATTTTTTTACCGGAAATTTGGATTGGCAATCGGATGCATTATTGCTTTCTCATGGGCAGCTGCGTTATGTTATGCCGAAGGAAGTTTCGAAAATAACGAACTTTTATGAGAAAGTACAAAATTCATGAATTGGTTGAGTTTGCGAACTGCACTGAAACGATGCCTTGTTTTTATAATTTTCACTCTGAATATTTTTACTGGAAATTTTGATTGACAATCGGATACATTATTGCTTACTTTTGGGCGGCTGCGTTATGTTATACGGAAGGAAATTTCGAACAAACGAACTTTTATGAAAAAGTACAAATTTAATGAAATGGTTGAATTTGCAAACTGAACTGAAATGATGCCCTGTTTATATAATTTTCTCTCTGGATTTTTTTACCGGAAATTTGGATTGGCAATAGGATGCATTATTGCTTTCTCATGGGCAGCTGCGTTATGTTATGCCGAAGGAAGTTTCGAAAATAACGAACTTTTGTGAAAAAGTACAAATTTAATGAAATGGTTGGTTTTTTTACCGGAAATTTGGATTGGCAATCGGATGCATTATTGCTTTCTCATGGGCAGCTGCGTTATGTTATGCCGAAGGAAGTTTCGAAAATAACGAACTTTTATGAGAAAGTACAAAATTCATGAATTGGTTGAGTTTGCGAACTGCACTGAAACGATGCCTTGTTTTTATAATTTTCACTCTGAATATTTTTACTGGAAATTTTGATTGGCAATCGGATACATTATTGTTTTCTCATGGGCAGCTGCGTTATGTTATGCCGAAGGAAGTTTCGAAAATAACGAACTTTTATGAGAAAGTACAAAATTCATGAAATGGTTGAATTCGCGAACTGCACTGAAATGGTACCTTGTTTTTATAATTTTCTCTCTGGATTTTATTACTGGAAATTTGGATTGGCAATCGGATACATCATTGCTTACTTTTGAGCAGCTGCGTTATGTTTTACCACAGAAAATTTCGAAAAAAAAACAACTTTTGTGAAAAAGTACGAAATTCATGTAATGGTTGAATTTGCGAACTGCATGAAACGATGCCTTGTTTTCATAATTTTTCCTCTGGATTTTTTTACCGGAAATTTGGATTGGCAATCGGATGCATTATTGCTTTCTCATGGGCAGCTGCGTTATGTTATGCCGAAGGAAGTTTCGAAAATAACGAACTTTTATGAGAAAGTACAAAATTCATGAAATGGTTGAATTTGCGAACTGCACTGAAACGATGCCTTGTTGTTATAATTTTCACTCTGAATATTTTTACTGGAAATTTTGATTGGCAATCGGATACATTATTGCCTACTTTTAGGCCGCTGCGTTATGTTATACGGAAGGATATTGCGAAAAAACGAACTTTATGAGAAAGTGCAAAATTCATGAAATGTTTGAATTTGCGAACTGCACTGAAATGGTGCCTTGTTTTTATAATTTTCTCTCCGGATTTTATTACCGGAATTTGGGATTGGCAATCGGATACGTTATTGCTTACTTTTGGGCCGCTGCGTTATGTTATACGGAATGCAATTTCAAAAAAACAAACTTTCATGAATAAGTACAAAATTCATGAAATGGTTGAATTTGCGAGCTGCACTGAAAGGATGCCTTGTTTTTATAATTTTCACTCTGAATATTTTTACTGGAAATTTTGATTGGCAATCGGATACATTATTGCTTACTTTTGGGCGGCTGCGTTATGTTATACGGAAGGAAATTTCGAACAAACGAACTTTTATGAAAAAGTACAAAATTCATGAAATGGTTCAATTTGCGAACTGCACTGAAATGATGCCTTGTGTTTATAATTTTCTCTCTGAATATTTTTACTGGAAATTTGGATTGGCAATCGGATGCATTATTGCTTACTCGTGGGCAGCTGCGTTATGTTATGCCGAAGGAAATTTCGAAAAAACGAACTTTTTGAGAAAGTACAAAATTCATGAAATGATTGAATTTGCGAGCTGCACTGAAATGGTGCCTTGTTTTTATAATTTTCTCTCTGGATTTTATTACCGGAAATTGGGATTGGCAATCGGATACGTTATTGCTTACTTTTGGGCCGCTGCGTTATGTTATACGGAAGGGAATTTCAAAAAAACAAACTTTTATGAATAAGTACAAAATTCATGAAATGGTTCAATTTGCGAGCTGCACTGAAAGGATGCCTTGTTTTTATAATTTTCACTCTGAATATTTTTACTGGAAATTTTGATTGGCAATCGGATACATTATTGCTTACTTTTGGGCGGCTGAGTTATGTTATACGGAAGGAAATTTCGAACAAACGAACTTTTATGAAAAAGTACAAAATTCATGAAATGGTTCAATTTGCGAACTGCACTGAAATGATGCCTTGTGTTTATAATTTTCTCTCTGAATATTTTTACTGGAAATTTGGATTGGCAATCGGATGCATTATTGCTTACTCATGGGCAGCTCCGTTATGTTATGCCGAAGGAAATTTCGAAAAAACGAACTTTTTGAGAAAGTACAAAATTCATGAAATGATTGAATTTGCGAGCTGCACTGAAATGGTGCCTTGTTTTTATAATTTTCTCTCTGGATTTTATTACCGGAAATTGGGATTGGCAATCGGATACGTTATTGCTTACTTTTGGGCCGCTGCGTTATGTTATACGGAAGGGAATTTCAAAAAAACAAACTTTTATGAATAAGTACAAAATTCATGAAATGGTTCAATTTGCGAACTGCACTGAAATGAAGCCTTGTGTTTATAATTTTCTCTCTGAATATTTTTACTGGAAATTTGGATTGGCAATCGGATGCATTATTGCTTACTCATGGGCAGCTGCGGTATGTTATGCCGAAGGAAATTTCGAAAAAACGAATTTTTGAGAAAGTACAAAATTCATGAAATGGTTGAATTTGCAAACTGAACTGAAATGATGCCTTGTTCTTATAATTTTCTCTCTGGATTTTTTTACCGGAAATTTGGATTGGCAATCGGATGCATTATTGCTTTCTCATGGGCAGCTGCGTTATGTTATGCCGAAGGAAGTTTCGAAAATAACGAACTTTTATGAGAAAGTACAAATTTAATGAAATGGTTGAATTTGCAAACTGAACTGAAATGATGCCTTGTTTTTATAATTTTCTCTCTGGATTTTTTTACCGGAAATTTGGATTGGCAATCAGACACATTATTGCTTACTTATGGGCGGCTGCGTTATGTTATACTGAAGTAAATTTCGAAAAAAAAAAAACAGCTTTTGTGACAAAGTACGAAATTCATGAAATGGTTGAATTGGCGAACTGCATGAAACGATCCCTTGTTTTTATAATTTTTTCTCTGGATTTTTTTACTGGAAATTTGGATTGGCAATCAGACACATTATTGCTTACTTATGGGCAGCTGTGTTATTTTATACTGAAGGAAATTTCGAAAAAAAGCAACTTTTGTGAAAAAGTACAAATTTAATGAAATGGTTGGTTTTTTTACCGGAAATTTGGATTGGCAATCGGATGCATTATTGCTTACTCATGGGCAGCTGCGTTATGTTATGCAGAAGGAAATTTCGAAAAAACGAACTTTTTGAGAAAGAACAAATTCATGAAATGATTGAATTTGTGAGCTGCACTGAAATGGTACCTTGTTTTTATTATTTTCTCTCTGCATTTTATTACTGGAAATTTGGATTGGCAATCGGATACGTTATTGCTTACTTTTGGGTAGCTGCGTTATGTTGTGCCGAAGGAAATTTCGAAAAAACGAACTTTTTGAGAAAGTACAAAATTCATGAAATGATTGAACTTGCGAGCTGCACTGAAATGGTGCCTTGTTTTTACAATTTTCTCTCTGGATTTTATTACCGGAAATTGGGATTGGCAATCGGATACGTTATTGCTTACTTTTGGGCCGCTGCGTTATGTTATACGGAAGGGAATTTCAAAAAAACAAACTTTTATGAATAAGTACAAAATTCATGAAATGGTTCAATTTGCGAACTGCACTGAAATGAAGCCTTGTGTTTATAATTTTCTCTCTGAATATTTTTACTGGAAATTTGGATTGGCAATCGGATGCATTATTGCTTACTCATGGGCAGCGTTATGTTATGCAGAAGGAAATTTCGAAAAAACGAACTTTTTGAGAAAGTACAAAATTCATGAAATGATTGAATTTGTGAGCTGCACTGAAATGATGCCTTGTTTTTATTATTTTCTCTCTGGATTTTATTACTGGAAATTTGGATTGGCAATCGGATACATCATTGCTTACTTTTGAGCAGCTGCGTTATGTTTTACCACAGGAAATTTCGAAAAAAAAACAACTTTTGTGAAAAAGTACGAAATTCATGTAATGGTTGAATTTGCGAATTGCATGAAACGATCCCTTGTTTTTATAATTTTTTCTCCTTTCTTATGGGCAGCTGCGTTATGTTATACTGAAGGAAATTTCGAAAAAAAAATAGCTTTTGTGACAAAGTACGAAATTCATGAAATGGTTGAATTTGCGAACTGCATGAAACGATCCCTTGTTTTTATAATTTTTTCTCTGGATTTTTTTACTGGAAATTTGGATTGGCAATCAGACACATTATTGCTTACTTATGGGCAGCTGCGTGATGTTTTTATGAATAATTACAAAATTCATGAAATGGTTGAATTTGCGAGCTGCACTGAAACGATGCCTTGTTTTTATAATTTTCACTCTGAATATTTTTACTGGAAATTTTGATTGGCAATCGGATACATCATTGCTTACTTTTGAGCAGCTGCGTTATGTTTTACCGAAGGAAATTTCGAAAAAAAACCAACTTTTGTGAAAAAGTGCGAAATTCATGAAATGGTTGAATTTGCGAACTGCATGAAACGATGCCTTGTTTTTATAATTTTTTCTCCTTTCTTATGGGCAGCTGCGTTATGTTATACTGAAGGAAATTTCGAAAAAAAAACAGCTTTTGTGACAAAGTACGAAATTCATGAAATGGTTGAATTTGCGAACTGCATGAAACGATCCCTTGTTTTTATAATTTTTTCTCTGGATTTTTTTACTGGAAATTTGGATTGGCAATCAGACACATTATTGCTTACTTATGGGCAGCTGCGTTATGTTATACCGAAGGGTATTGCGAAAAAACGAACTTTTTGAGAAAGTACAAAATTCATGAAATGGTTGAATTTGCGAACTGCACTGAAATGGTACCTTGTTTTTATAATTTTCTCTCTGGATTTTATTACTGGAAATTTGGATTGGCAATCGGATACATCATTGCTTACTTTTGAGCAGCTGCGTTATGTTCTACCACAGGAAATTTCGAAAAAAAAACAGCTTTTGTGACAAAGTACGAAATTCATGAAATGGTTGAATTTGCGAACTGCATGAAACGATCCCTTGTTTTTATAATTTTTTCTCTGGATTTTTTTACTGGAAATTTGGATTGGCAATCAGACACATTATTGCTTACTTATGGGCAGCTGCGTTATGTTATACCGAAGGGTATTGCGAAAAAACGAACTTTTTGAGAAAGTACAAAATTCATGAAATGGTTGAATTTGCGAACTGCATGAAACGATGCCTTGTTTTCATAATTTTTTCTCTGGATTTTTTTACTGGAAATTTGGATTGGCAACCAGACACATTATTGCTTACTTATGGGCCGATGCGTTATGTTATACCGAAGGAAATTTGGAAAAAAAAGCAACTTTTGTGAAAAAGTACAAATTTAATGAAATGGTTGAATTTGCAAACTAAACTGAAATGATGCCTTGTTTTTATAATTTTCTCTCTGGATTTTTTTACCGGAAATTTGGATTGGCAATCGGATGCATTATTGCTTTCTCATGGGCAGCTGCGATATGTTATGCCGAAGGAAGTTTCGAAAATAACGAACTTTTATGAGAAAGTACAAAATTCATGAAGTGGTTGAATTTGCGAACTGCACTGAAACGATGCCTTGTTTTCATAATTTTTCCTCTGGATTTTTTTACCGGAAATTTGGATTGGCAATCGGATACGTTATTGCTTACTTTTGGGTAGCTGCGTTATGTCATACCGAAGGATATTGCGAAAAAACGAACTTTTTGAGAAAGTACAAAATTCATGAAATGGTTGAATTTGCGAACTGCATGAAACGATGCCTTGTTTTCGTAATTTTTCCTCTGGATTTTTTTACTGGAAATTTGGATTGGCAATCAGACACATGATTGCTTACTTATGGGCAGCTGCGTTATGTTATACCGAAGGATATTGCGAAAAAACGAACTTTTTGAGAAAGTACAAAATTCATGAAATGGTTGAATTTGCGAACTGCACTGAAATGGTACCTTGTTTTTATAATTTTCTCTCTGGATTTTATTACTGGAATTTGGGATTGGCAATCGGATACATCATTGCTTACTTTTGAGCAGCTGCGTTATGTTTTACCACAGAAAATTTCGAAAAAAAAACAACCTTTGTGAAAAAGTACGAAATTCATGTAATGGTTGAATTTGCGAACTGCATGAAACGATGCCTTGTTTTCATAATTTTTTCTCTAGATTTTTTTACTAGAAATTTGGATTGGGAACCAGACACATTATTGCTTACTTATGGGCAGATGCGTTATATTATACCGAAGGAAATTTCGAAAAAAAAGCAACTTTTGTGAAAAAGTACAAATTTAATGAAATGGTTGAATTTGCAAACTGAACTGAAATGATGCCTTGTTTTTATAATTTTCTCTCTGGATTTTTTTACCGGAAATTTGGATTGGCAATCGGATGCATTATTGCTTTCTCATGGGCAGCTGCGTTATGTTATGCCGAAAAAAATTTCGAAAAAACGAACTTTTTGAGAAAGTACAAAATTCATGAAATGGTTGAATTTGCAAACTGAACTGAAATGATGCCTTGTTTTTATAATTTTCTCTCTGGATTTTTTTACCGGAAATTTGGATTGGCAATCGGATGCATTATTGCAATGGTTGAATTTGCGAACTGCACTGAAACGATGGCTTGTTTTTATAATTTTCACTCTGAATATTTTTACTGGAAGTTTTGATTGGCAATCGGATACATTATTGCTTACTTTTGGGCCGCTGCGTTATGTTATACGGAAGGAAATTTCGAACAAACGAACTTTTATGAAAAAGTACAAATATAATGAAATGGTTGAATTTGCAAACTGAACTGAAATGATGCCCTGTTTATATAATTTTCTCTCTGGATTTTGTTACCGGAAATTTGGATTGGCAATCGGATGCATTATTGCTTTCTCATGGGCAGCTGCGTTATGTTAAGCCGAAGGAAGTTGCGAAAATAACGAACTTTTATGAGAAAGTACAAAATTCATGAAATGGTTGAATTTGCGAACTGCATGAAACGATGCCTTGTTTTCATAATTTTTCCTCTGGATTTTTTTACCGGAAATTTGGATTGGCAATCGGATGCATTATTGCTTTCTCATGGGCAGCTGCGTTATGTTATGCCGAAGGAAGTTTCGAAAATAACGAACTTTTATGAGAAAGTACAAAATTCATGAAATGGTTGAATTTGCGAACTGCATGAAACGATGCCTTGTTTTTATAATTTTTTCTCCTTTCTTATGGGCAGCTGCGTTATGTTATACTGAAGTAAATTTCGAAAAAAAAACAGCTTTTGTGACAAAGTACGAAATTCATGAAATGGTTGAATTTGCGAACTGCATGAAACGATCCCTTGTTTTTATAATTTTTTCTCTGGATTTTTTTACTGGAAATTTGGATTGGCAATCAGACACATTATTGCTTACCTATGGGCAGCTGCGTTATGTTATACCGAAGGAAGGTTCGAAAATAACGAACTTTTATGAGAAAGTACAAAATTCATGAAATGGTTGAATTTGCGAACTGCACTGAAACGATGCCTTGTTTTTATAATTTTCACTCTGAATATTTTTACTGGGAATTTGGATTGGCAATCGGATGCATTATTGCTTACTCATGGGCAGCTGCGGTATGTTGTGCCGAAGGAAATTTCGAAAAAAACTAACTTTTTGAGATAGTACAAAATTCATGAAATGGTTAAATTTGCGAGCTGCACTGAAACGATGCCTTGTTTTTATAATTTTCACTCTGAATATTTTTACTGGAAATTTTGATTGGCAATCGGATACATCTTGCTTACTCATGGGCAGCTGCGTTATGTTATGCCGAAAAAAATTTCGAAAAAACGAACTTTTTGAGAAAGTACAAAATTCATGAAATGGTTGAATTTGCAAACTGAACTGAAATGATGCCTTGTTTTTATAATTTTCTCTCTGGATTTTTTTACCGGAAATTTGGATTGGCAATCGGATGCATTATTGCAATGGTTGAATTTGCGAACTGCATGAAACGATGCCTTGTTTTCATAATTTTTCCTCTGGATTTTTTTACCGGAAATTTGGATTGGCAATCGGATGCATTATTGCTCACTCATGGGCAGCTGCGTTATGTTATGCCGAAGGAAATTTCGAAAAAACGAACTTTTTGAGAAAGTACTAAATTCATGAAATGATTGAACTTGCGAGCTGCACTGAAATGGTGCCTTGTTTTTATAATTTTCTCTCTGGATTTTATTACCGGAAATTGGGATTGGCAATCGGATACGTTATTGCTTACTTTTGGGCCGCTGCGTTATGTTATACGGAAGGGAATTTCAAAAAAACAAACTTTTATGAATAAGTACAAAATTCATGAAATGGTTGAATTTGCGAACTGCACTGAAATGAAGCCTTGTGTTTATAATTTTCTCTCTGAATATTTTTACTGGAAATTTGGATTGGCAATCGGATGCATTATTGCTTACTCATGGGCAGCTGCGTTATGTTATGCAGAAGGAAATTTCGAAAAAACGAACTTTTTGAGAAAGTACAAAATTCATGAAATGATTGAACTTGCGAGCTGCACTGAAATGGTGCCTTGTTTTTATAATTTTCTCTCTGGATTTTATTACCGGAAATTGGGATTGGCAATCGGATACGTTATTGCTTACTTTTGGGCCGCTGCGTTATGTTATACGGAAGGGAATTTCAAAAAAACAAACTTTTATGAATAAGTACAAAATTCATGAAATGGTTGAATTTGCGAGCTGCACTGAAACGATGCCTTGTTTTTATAATTTTCACTCTGAATATTTTTACTGGAAATTTTGATTGGCAATCGGATACATCTTGCTTACTCATGGGCAGCTGCGTTATGTTATGCCGAAAAAAATTTCGAAAAAACGAACTTTTTGAGAAAGTACAAAATTCATGAAATGGTTGAATTTGCAAACTGAACTGAAATGATGCCTTGTTTTTATAATTTTCTCTCTGGATTTTTTTACCGGAAATTTGGATTGGCAATCGGATGCATTATTGCAATGGTTGAATTTGCGAACTGCATGAAACGATGCCTTGTTTTCATAATTTTTCCTCTGGATTTTTTTACCGGAAATTTGGATTGGCAATCGGATGCATTATTGCTTACTCATGGGCAGCTGCGTTATGTTATGCCGAAGGAAATTTCGAAAAAACGAACTTTTTGAGAAAGTACTAAATTCATGAAATGATTGAACTTGCGAGCTGCACTGAAATGGTGCCTTGTTTTTATAATTTTCTCTCTGGATTTTATTACCGGAAATTGGGATTGGCAATCGGATACGTTATTGCTTACTCATGGGCAGCTGCGTTATGTTATGCCGAATAAATTTCGAAAAAAAAACAGCTTTTGTGACAAAGTACGAAATTCATGAAATGGTTGAATTTGCGAACTGCATGAAACGATCCCTTGTTTTTATAATTTTTTCTCTGGATTTTTTTACTGGAAATTTGGATTGGCAATCAGACACATTATTGCTTACCTATGGGCAGCTGCGTTATGTTATACCGAAGGAAGGTTCGAAAATAACGAACTTTTATGAGAAAGTACAAAATTCATGAAATGGTTGAATTTGCGAACTGCACTGAAACGATGCCTTGTTTTTATAATTTTCACTCTGAATATTTTTACTGGGAATTTGGATTGGCAATCGGATGCATTATTGCTTACTCATGGGCAGCTGCGGTATGTTGTGCCGAAGGAAATTTCGAAAAAAACTAACTTTTTGAGATAGTACAAAATTCATGAAATGGTTAAATTTGCGAGCTGCACTGAAACGATGCCTTGTTTTTATAATTTTCACTCTGAATATTTTTACTGGAAATTTTGATTGGCAATCGGATACATCTTGCTTACTCATGGGCAGCTGCGTTATGTTATGCCGAAAAAAATTTCGAAAAAACGAACTTTTTGAGAAAGTACAAAATTCATGAAATGGTTGAATTTGCAAACTGAACTGAAATGATGCCTTGTTTTTATAATTTTCTCTCTGGATTTTATTACTGGAATTTGGGATTGGCAATCGGATACATCATTGCTTACTTTTGAGCAGCTGCGTTATGTTTTACCACAGAAAATTTCGAAAAAAAAACAACCTTTGTGAAAAAGTACGAAATTCATGTAATGGTTGAATTTGCGAACTGCATGAAACGATGCCTTGTTTTCATAATTTTTTCTCTAGATTTTTTTACTAGAAATTTGGATTGGGAACCAGACACATTATTGCTTACTTATGGGCAGATGCGTTATATTATACCGAAGGAAATTTCGAAAAAAAAGCAACTTTTGTGAAAAAGTACAAATTTAATGAAATGGTTGAATTTGCAAACTGAACTGAAATGATGCCTTGTTTTTATAATTTTCTCTCTGGATTTTTTTACCGGAAATTTGGATTGGCAATCGGATGCATTATTGCTTTCTCATGGGCAGCTGCGTTATGTTATGCCGAAAAAAATTTCGAAAAAACGAACTTTTTGAGAAAGTACAAAATTCATGAAATGGTTGAATTTGCAAACTGAACTGAAATGATGCCTTGTTTTTATAATTTTCTCTCTGGATTTTTTTACCGGAAATTTGGATTGGCAATCGGATGCATTATTGCAATGGTTGAATTTGCGAACTGCACTGAAACGATGGCTTGTTTTTATAATTTTCACTCTGAATATTTTTACTGGAAGTTTTGATTGGCAATCGGATACATTATTGCTTACTTTTGGGCCGCTGCGTTATGTTATACGGAAGGAAATTTCGAACAAACGAACTTTTATGAAAAAGTACAAATATAATGAAATGGTTGAATTTGCAAACTGAACTGAAATGATGCCCTGTTTATATAATTTTCTCTCTGGATTTTGTTACCGGAAATTTGGATTGGCAATCGGATGCATTATTGCTTTCTCATGGGCAGCTGCGTTATGTTAAGCCGAAGGAAGTTGCGAAAATAACGAACTTTTATGAGAAAGTACAAAATTCATGAAATGGTTGAATTTGCGAACTGCATGAAACGATGCCTTGTTTTCATAATTTTTCCTCTGGATTTTTTTACCGGAAATTTGGATTGGCAATCGGATGCATTATTGCTTTCTCATGGGCAGCTGCGTTATGTTATGCCGAAGGAAGTTTCGAAAATAACGAACTTTTATGAGAAAGTACAAAATTCATGAAATGGTTGAATTTGCGAACTGCATGAAACGATGCCTTGTTTTTATAATTTTTTCTCCTTTCTTATGGGCAGCTGCGTTATGTTATACTGAAGTAAATTTCGAAAAAAAAACAGCTTTTGTGACAAAGTACGAAATTCATGAAATGGTTGAATTTGCGAACTGCATGAAACGATCCCTTGTTTTTATAATTTTTTCTCTGGATTTTTTTACTGGAAATTTGGATTGGCAATCAGACACATTATTGCTTACCTATGGGCAGCTGCGTTATGTTATACCGAAGGAAGGTTCGAAAATAACGAACTTTTATGAGAAAGTACAAAATTCATGAAATGGTTGAATTTGCGAACTGCACTGAAACAATGCCTTGTTTTTATAATTTTCACTCTGAATATTTTTACTGGGAATTTGGATTGGCAATCGGATGCATTATTGCTTACTCATGGGCAGCTGCGGTATGTTGTGCCGAAGGAAATTTCGAAAAAAACTAACTTTTTGAGATAGTACAAAATTCATGAAATGGTTAAATTTGCGAGCTGCACTGAAACGATGCCTTGTTTTTATAATTTTCACTCTGAATATTTTTACTGGAAATTTTGATTGGCAATCGGATACATCTTGCTTACTCATGGGCAGCTGCGTTATGTTATGCCGAAAAAAATTTCGAAAAAACGAACTTTTTGAGAAAGTACAAAATTCATGAAATGGTTGAATTTGCAAACTGAACTGAAATGATGCCTTGTTTTTATAATTTTCTCTCTGGATTTTTTTACCGGAAATTTGGATTGGCAATCGGATGCATTATTGCAATGGTTGAATTTGCGAACTGCATGAAACGATGCCTTGTTTTCATAATTTTTCCTCTGGATTTTTTTACCGGAAATTTGGATTGGCAATCGGATGCATTATTGCTCACTCATGGGCAGCTGCGTTATGTTATGCCGAAGGAAATTTCGAAAAAAACGAACTTTTTGAGAAAGTACTAAATTCATGAAATGATTGAACTTGCGAGCTGCACTGAAATGGTGCCTTGTTTTTATAATTTTCTCTCTGGATTTTATTACCGGAAATTGGGATTGGCAATCGGATACGTTATTGCTTACTTTTGGGCCGCTGCGTTATGTTATACGGAAGGGAATTTCAAAAAAACAAACTTTTATGAATAAGTACAAAATTCATGAAATGGTTGAATTTGCGAACTGCACTGAAATGAAGCCTTGTGTTTATAATTTTCTCTCTGAATATTTTTACTGGAAATTTGGATTGGCAATCGGATGCATTATTGCTTACTCATGGGCAGCTGCGTTATGTTATGCAGAAGGAAATTTCGAAAAAACGAACTTTTTGAGAAAGTACAAAATTCATGAAATGATTGAACTTGCGAGCTGCACTGAAATGGTGCCTTGTTTTTATAATTTTCTCTCTGGATTTTATTACCGGAAATTGGGATTGGCAATCGGATACGTTATTGCTTACTTTTGGGCCGCTGCGTTATGTTATACGGAAGGGAATTTCAAAAAAACAAACTTTTATGAATAAGTACAAAATTCATGAAATGGTTGAATTTGCGAGCTGCACTGAAACGATGCCTTGTTTTTATAATTTTCACTCTGAATATTTTTACTGGAAATTTTGATTGGCAATCGGATACATCTTGCTTACTCATGGGCAGCTGCGTTATGTTATGCCGAAAAAAATTTCGAAAAAACGAACTTTTTGAGAAAGTACAAAATTCATGAAATGGTTGAATTTGCAAACTGAACTGAAATGATGCCTTGTTTTTATAATTTTCTCTCTGGATTTTTTTACCGGAAATTTGGATTGGCAATCGGATGCATTATTGCAATGGTTGAATTTGCGAACTGCATGAAACGATGCCTTGTTTTCATAATTTTTCCTCTGGATTTTTTTACCGGAAATTTGGATTGGCAATCGGATGCATTATTGCTTACTCATGGGCAGCTGCGTTATGTTATGCCGAAGGAAATTTCGAAAAAACGAACTTTTTGAGAAAGTACTAAATTCATGAAATGATTGAACTTGCGAGCTGCACTGAAATGGTGCCTTGTTTTTATAATTTTCTCTCTGGATTTTATTACCGGAAATTGGGATTGGCAATCGGATACGTTATTGCTTACTCATGGGCAGCTGCGTTATGTTATGCCGAAGTAAATTTCGAAAAAAAAACAGCTTTTGTGACAAAGTACGAAATTCATGAAATGGTTGAATTTGCGAACTGCATGAAACGATCCCTTGTTTTTATAATTTTTTCTCTGGATTTTTTTACTGGAAATTTGGATTGGCAATCAGACACATTATTGCTTACCTATGGGCAGCTGCGTTATGTTATACCGAAGGAAGGTTCGAAAATAACGAACTTTTATGAGAAAGTACAAAATTCATGAAATGGTTGAATTTGCGAACTGCACTGAAATGAAGCCTTGTGTTTATAATTTTCTCTCTGAATATTTTTACTGGAAATTTGGATTGGCAATCGGATGCATTATTGCTTACTCATGGGCAGCTGCGTTATGTTATGCAGAAGGAAATTTCGAAAAAACGAACTTTTTGAGAAAGTACAAAATTCATGAAATGATTGAATTTGTGAGCTGCACTGAAATGATGCCTTGTTTTTATTATTTTCTCTCTGCATTTTATTACTGGAAATTTGGATTGGCAATCGGATACGTTATTGCTTACTTTTGGGTAGCTGCGTTATGTCATACCAAAGGATATTGCGAAAAAACGAACTTTTTGAGAAAGTACAAAATTCATGAAATGGTTGAATTTGCGAACTGCACTGAAATGGTACCTTGTTTTTATAATTTTCTCTCTGGATTTTATTACTGAAAATTTGGATTGGCAATCGGACACGTTATTGCTTACTCATGGGCCGCTGCGGTATGTTATGCCGAAGGAAATTTCGAAAAAACGAACTTTTTGAGAAAGTACAAAATTCATGAAATGGTTGAATTTGCGAACTGCACTGAAATGGTACCTTGTTTTTATAATTTTCTCTCTGGATTTTATTACTGGAAACTTGGATTGGCAATCGGATTCATCATTGCTTACTTTTGAGCAGCTGCGTTATGTTATGCCGAAGGAAATTTCGAAAAAACGAACTTTTTGAGAAAGTACAAAATTCATGAAATGGTTGAATTTGCGAACTGCACTGAAATGGTACCTTGTTTTTATAATTTTCTCTCTGGATTTTATTACTGGAAATTTGGATTGGCAATCGGATACATCATTGCTTATTTTTGAGCAGCTGCGTTATGTTTTACCACAGGAAATTTCGAAAAAAAAACAACTTTTGTGAAAAAGTACGAAATTCATGTAATGGTTGAATTTGCGAATTGCATGAAACGATCCCTTGTTTTTATAATTTTTTCTCCTTTCTTATGGGCAGCTGCGTTATGTTATACTGAAGGAAATTTCGAAAAAAAAACAGCTTTTGTGACAAAGTACGAAATTCATGAAATGGTTGAATTTGCGAACTGCATGAAACGATCCCTTGTTTTTATAATTTTTCCTCTGGATTTTTTTACCGGAAATTTGGATTGGCAATCGGATGCATTATTGCTTTCTCATGGGCAGCTGCGTTATGTTATGCCGAAGGAAGTTTCGAAAATAACGAACTTTTATGAGAAAGTACAAAATTCATGAAATGGTTGAATTTGCAAACTGCACTGAAATGATGCCTTGTATTTATAATTTTCTCTCTGAATATTTTTACTGGAAATTTGGATTGGCAATCGGATGCATTATTGCTTACTCATGGGCAGCTGCGTTATGTTATGCCGAAGGAAATTTCGAAAAAACGAACTTTTTGAGAAAGTACAAAATTCATGAAATGGTTAAATTTCCAAGCTGCACTGAAATGATGCCTTGTTTTTATAATATTCTCTCTGAATATTTCTACTGGAAATTTTGATTGGCAATCGGATACATTATTGCTTACTCTTGGGCCGCTGCGTAATGTTATACGAAGGGAAATTTCGAAAAAACAAACTCTTATGAATACTGGAATATTACTGGAAATTTGGATTGGCAATCGGATACGTTATTGCTTACTTTTGGGTGGCTGCGTTATGTAATACGGAAGGGAATTTCGAAAAAAATACAGCTTTTGTGAAAAAGTACGAAATTCATGAAATGGTTGAATTTGCGAACTGCATGAAACGATGCCTTGTTTTTTTTCTCTGGATTTTTTTACTGGAAATTTGGATTCGCAATCAGACACATTATTGCTTACTTATGGGCAGCTGCGCTATGTTTTTATGAATAATTACAAAATTCATGAAATGGTTGAATTTGCGAGCTGCACTGAAACGATGCCTTGTTTTTATAATTTTCACTCTGAATATTTTTACTGGAAATTTTGATTGGCAATCGGATACATCATTGCTTACTTTTGAGCAGCTGCGTTATGTTTTACCGAAGGAAATTTCGAAAAAAAACCAACTTTTGTGAAAAAGTGCGAAATTCATGAAATGGTTGAATTTGCGAATTGCATGAAACGATCCCTTGTTTTTATAATTTTTTCTCCTTTCTTATGGGCAGCTGCGTTATGTTATACTGAAGGAAATTTCGAAAAAAAAACAGCTTTTGTGACAAAGTACGAAATTCATGAAATGGTTGAATTTGCGAACTGCATGAAACGATCCCTTGTTTTTATAATTTTTTCTCTGGATTTTTTTACTGGAAATTTGGATTGGCAATCAGACACATTATTGCTTACTTATGGGCAGCTGCGTTATGTTTTTATGAATAATTACAAAATTCATGAAATGGTTGAATTTGCGAGCTGCACTGAAACGATGCCTTGTTTTTATAATTTTCTCTCTGGATTTTATTACTGGAAATTTGGATTGGCAATCGGATTCATCATTGCTTACTTTTGAGCAGCTGCGTTATGTTATGCCGAAGGAAATTTCGAAAAAAAAAACAATTTTTGTGAAAAAGTATGAAATTCATGTAATGGTTGAATTTGCGAACTGCATGAAACGATGCCTTGTTTTCATAGTTTTTTCTCTAGATTTTTTTACTGGAAATTTGGATTGGCAACCAGACACATTATTGCTTACTTATGGGCAGATGTATTATGTTATACCGAAGGAAATTTCGAAAAAAAAGCAACTTTTGTGAAAAAGTACAAATTTAATGAAATGGTTGAATTTGCAAACTAAACTGAAATGATGCCTTGTTTTTATAATTTTCTCTCTGGATTTTTTTACCGGAAATTTGGATTGGCAATCGCATGCATTATTGCTTTCTCATGGGCAGCTGCGTTATGTTATGCCGAAGGAAGTTTCGAAAATAACGAACTTTTATGAGAAAGTACAAAATTCATGAAATGGTTGAATTTGCGAACTGCACGAAACGATGCCTTGTTTTCATAATTTTTCCTCTGGATTTTTTTACTGGAAATTGGGATTGGCAATCAGACACATTATTGCTTACTTATGGGCAATATACCGAAGGATATTGCGAAAAAACGAACTTTTTAAGAAAGTACAAAATTCATGAAATGGTTGAATTTGCGAACTGCACTGAAATGGTACCTTGTTTTTATAATTTTCTCTCTGGATTTTTTTACCGGAAATTTGGATTGGCAATCGCATGTATTATTGCTTTCTCATGGGCAGCTGCGTTATGTTATGCCGAAGGAAGTTTCGAAAATAACGAACTTTTATTAGAAAGTACAAAATTCATGAAATGGTTGAATTTGCGAACTGCATGAAACGATGCCTTGTTTTCGTAATTTTTCCTCTGGATTTTTTTACTGGAAATTTGGATTGGCAATCAGACACATTATTGCTTACTTATGGGCAGCTGCGTTATGTTATACCGAAGGAAATTTCGAAAAAAAAACAGCTTTTGTGACAAAGTACGAAATTCATGAAATGGTTGAATTTGCGAACTGCATGAAACGATCCCTTGTTTTTATAATTTTTTCTCTGGATTTTTTTACTGGAAATTTGGATTGGCAATCAGACACATTATTGCTTACTAATGGGCAGCTGCGTTATGTTATACCGAAGGATATTGCGAAAAAACTAACTTTTTGAGAAAGTACAAAATTCATGAAATGGTTGAATTTGCGAACTGCACTGAAATGGTACCTTGTTTTTATAATTTTCTCTCTGGATTTTATTACTGGAAATTTGGATTGGCAATCGGATACATCATTGCTTACTTTTTAGCAGCTGCGTTATGTTTTACCACAGGAAATTTCGAAAAAAAAACAACTTTTGTGAAAAAGTACGAAATTCATGTAATGGTTGAATTTGCGAACTGCATGAAACGATGCCTTGTTTTCATAATTTTTTCTCTAGATTTTTTTACTGGAAATTTGGATTGGCAACCAGACACATTATTGCTTACTTATGGGCAGATGCGTTATGTTATACCGAAGGAAATTTCGAAAAAAAAGCAACTTTTGTGAAAAAGTACAAATTTAATGAAATGGTTGAATTTGCAAACTAAACTGAAATGATGCCTTGTTTTTATAATTTTCTCTTTGGATTTTTTTACCGGAAATTTGGATTGGCAATCGCATGCATTATTGCTTTCTCATGGGCAGCTGCGTTATGTTATGCCGAAGGAAGTTTCGAAAATAACGAACTTTTATGAGAAAGTACAAAATTCATGAAATGGTTGAATTTGCGAACTGCATGAAACGATGCCTTGTTTTCATAATTTTTCCTCTGGACTTTTTACTGGAAATTTGGATTGGCAAACAGACACATTATTGCTTACTTATGGGCAGCTGCGTTATGTTATACCGAAGGATATTGCGAAAAAACGAACTTTTTAAGAAAGTACAAAATTCATGAAATGGTTGAATTTGCGAACTGCACTGAAATGGTACCTTGTTTTTATAATTTTCTCTCTGGATTTTATTACTGGAAATTTGGATTGGCAATCAGACACATTATTGCTTACTTATGGGCAGCTGCGTTATGTTATACCGAAGGAAATTTCGAAAAAAAAACAGCTTTTGTGACAAAGTACGAAATTCATGAAATGGTTGAATTTGCGAACTGCATGAAACGATCCCTGGTTTTTATAATTTTTTCTCTGGATTTTTTTACTGGAAATTTGGATTGGCAATCAGACGCATTATTGCTTACTTATGGGCAACTGCGTTATGTTATACCGAAGGATATTGCGAAAAAACGAACTTTTTGAGAAAGTACAAAATTCATGAAATGGTTGAATTTGCGAACTGCACTGAAATGGTACCTTGTTTTTATAATTTTCTCTCTGGATTTTATTACTGGAAATTTGGATTGGCAATCGGATACATCATTGCTTACTTTTGAGCAGCTGCGTTATGTTTTACCACAGAAAATTTCGAAAAAAAAACAACTTTTGTGAAAAAGTACGAAATTCATGTAATGGTTGAATTTGCGAACTGCATGAAACGATGCCTTGTTTTCATAATTTTTTCTCTAGATTTTTTTACTAGAAATTTGGATTGGCAACCAGACACATTATTGCTTACTTATGGGCAGATGCGTTATATTATACCGAAGGAAATTTCGAAAAAAAAGCAACTTTTGTGAAAAAGTACAAATTTAATGAAATGGTTGAATTTGCAAACTGAACTGAAATGATGCCTTGTTTTTATAATTTTCTCTCTGGATTTTTTTACCGGAAATTTGGATTGGCAATCGGATGCATTATTGCTTTCTCATGGGCAGCTGCGTTATGTTATGCCGAAGGAAGTTTCGAAAATAACGAACTTTTATGAGAAAGTACAAAATTCATGAAGTGGTTGAATTTGCGAACTGCACTGAAACGATGCCTTGTTTTTATAATTCTCACTCTGAATATTTTTACTGGAAATTTTGATTAGCAATCGGATACATTATTGCTTTCTCATGGGCAGCTGCGTTATGTTATGCCGAAGGAAGTTTCGAAAATAACGAACTTTTATGAGAAAGTACAAAATTCATGAAATGGTTGAATTTGCGAACTGCACTCAAATGGTACCTTGTTTTTATAATTTTCTCTCTGGATTTTATTACTGGAAATTTGGATTGGCAATCGGATACATCATTGCTTACTTTTGAGCAGCTGCGTTTTGTTTTACCACAGAAAATTTCGAAAAAAAAAACAACTTTTGTGAAAAAGTACGAAATTCATGTAATGGTTGAATTTGCGAACTGCATGAAACGATGCCTTGTTTTCATAATTTTTCCTCTGGATTTTTTTACCAAAAATTTGGATTGGCAATCGGATACGTTATTGCTTACTTTTGGGTAGCTGCGTTATGTCATACCGAAGAATATTGCGAAAAAACGAACTTTTTGAGAAAGTACAAAATTCATGAAATGGTTGAATTTGCGAACTGCACTGAAATGGCGCCTTGTTTTTATAATTTTCTCTCTGGATTTTATTACCGGAAATTTGGATTGGCAATCGGATACGTTATTGCTTACCTTTGGGCCGCTGCGTTATGTTATACGGAAGGGAATTTCAAAAAAACAAACTTTTATGTATAAGTACAAAATTCATGAAATGGTTGAATTTGCGAGCTGCACTGAAAGGATGCCTTGTTTTTATAATTTTCACTCTGAATATTTTTACTGGAAGTTTTGATTGGCAATCGGATACATTATTGCTTACTTTCGGGCCGCTGCGTTATGTTATACGGAAGGATATTGCGAAAAAACGAACTTTTTGAGAAAGTACAAAATTCATGAAATGGTTCAATTTGCGAACTGCACTGAAATGATGCCTTGTATTTATAATTTTCTCTCTGAATATTTTTACTGGAAATTTGGATTGGCAATCGGATGCATTATTGCTTACTCATGGGCAGCTGCGTTATGTTATGCCGAAGGAAATTTCGAAAAAACGAACTTTTTGAGAAAGTACAAAATTCATGAAATGATTGAATTCGCGAGCTGCACTGAAATGATGCCTTGTTTTTATAATTTTCTCTCTGGATTTTATTACTGGAAATTTGGATTGGCAATCGGATACATCATTGCTTACTTTTGAGCAGCTGCGTTATGTTTTACCACAGAAAATTTCGAAAAAAAAACAACTTTTGTGAAAAAGTACGAAATTCATGTAATGGTTGAATTTGCGAACTGCATGAAACGATGCCTTGTTTTCATAATTTTTCCTCTGGATTTTTTTACCGGAAATTTGGATTGGCAATCGGATGCAATATTGCTTTCTCATGGGCAGCTGCGTTATGTTATGCCGAAGGAAGTTTCGAAAATAACGAACTTTTATGAGAAAGTACAAAATTCATGAATTGGTTGAGTTTGCGAACTGCACTGAAACGATGCCTTGTTTTTATAATTTTCACTCTGAATATTTTTACTGGAAATTTTGATTGGCAATCGGATACATTATTGCTTACTTTTGGGCGGCTGCGTTATGTTATACGGAAGGAAATTTCGAACAAACGAACTTTTATGAAAAAGTACAAATTTAATGAAATGGTTGAATTTGCAAACTGAACTGAAATGATGCCCTGTTTATATAATTTTCTCTCTGGATTTTTTTACCGGAAATTTGGATTGGCAATAGGATGCATTATTGCTTTCTCATGGGCAGCTGCGTTATGTTATGCCGAAGGAAGTTTCGAAAATAACGAACTTTTGTGAAAAAGTACAAATTTAATGAAATGGTTGGTTTTTTTACCGGAAATTTGGATTGGCAATCGGATGCATTATTGCTTTCTCATGGGCAGCTGCGTTATGTTATGCCGAAGGAAGTTTCGAAAATAACGAACTTTTATGAGAAAGTACAAAATTCATGAATTGGTTGAATTTGCGAACTGCATGAAACGATGCCTTGTTTTCATAATTTTTCCTCTGGATTTTTTTACCGGAAATTTGGATTGGCAATCGGATGCATTATTGCTTTCTCATGGGCAGCTGCGTTATGTTATGCCGAAGGAAGTTTCGAAAATAACGAACTTTTATGAGAAAGTACAAAATTCATGAAATGGTTGAATTTGCGAACTGCACTGAAATGGTACCTTGTTTTTATAATTTTCTCTCTGGATTTTATTACTGGAAATTTGGATTGGCAATCGGATACATCATTGCTTACTTTTGAGCAGCTGCGTTATGTTTTACCACAGAAAATTTCGAAAAAAAAACAACTTTTGTGAAAAAGTACGAAATTCATGTAATGGTTGAATTTGCGAACTGCATGAAACGATGCCTTGTTTTCATAATTTTTTCTCTAGATTTTTTTACTAGAAATTTGGATTGGCAACCAGACACATTATTGCTTACTTATGGGCAGATGCGTTATATTATACCGAAGGAAATTTCGAAAAAAAAGCAACTTTTGTGAAAAAGTACAAATTTAATGAAATGGTTGAATTTGCAAACTGAACTGAAATGATGCCTTGTTTTTATAATTTTCTCTCTGGATTTTTTTACCGGAAATTTGGATTGGCAATCGGATGCATTATTGCTTTCTCATGGGCAGCTGCGTTATGTTATGCCGAAGGAAGTTTCGAAAATAACGAACTTTTATGAGAAAGTACAAAATTCATGAAGTGGTTGAATTTGCGAACTGCACTGAAACGATGCCTTGTTTTTATAATTCTCACTCTGAATATTTTTACTGGAAATTTTGATTAGCAATCGGATACATTATTGCTTTCTCATGGGCAGCTGCGTTATGTTATGCCGAAGGAAGTTTCGAAAATAACGAACTTTTATGAGAAAGTACAAAATTCATGAAATGGTTGAATTTGCGAACTGCACTGAAATGGTACCTTGTTTTTATAATTTTCTCTCTGGATTTTATTACTGGAAATTTGGATTGGCAATCGGATACATCATTGCTTACTTTTGAGCAGCTGCGTTATGTTTTACCACAGAAAATTTCGAAAAAAAAAAACAACTTTTGTGAAAAAGTACGAAATTCATGTAATGGTTGAATTTGCGAACTGCATGAAACGATGCCTTGTTTTCATAATTTTTCCTCTGGATTTTTTTACCGGAAATTTGGATTGGCAATCGGATACGTTATTGCTTACCTTTGGGCCGCTGCGTTATGTTATACGGAAGGGAATTTCAAAAAAACAAACTTTTATGTATAAGTACAAAATTCATGAAATGGTTGAATTTGCGAGCTGCACTGAAAGGATGCCTTGTTTTTATAATTTTCACTCTGAATATTTTTACTGGAAGTTTTGATTGGCAATCGGATACATTATTGCTTACTTTCGGGCCGCTGCGTTATGTTATACGGAAGGATATTGCGAAAAAACGAACTTTTTGAGAAAGTACAAAATTCATGAAATGGTTCAATTTGCGAACTGCACTGAAATGATGCCTTGTATTTATAATTTTCTCTCTGAATATTTTTACTGGAAATTTGGATTGGCAATCGGATGCATTATTGCTTACTCATGGGCAGCTGCGTTATGTTATGCCGAAGGAAATTTCGAAAAAACGAACTTTTTGAGAAAGTACAAAATTCATGAAATGATTGAATTCGCGAGCTGCACTGAAATGATGCCTTGTTTTTATAATTTTCTCTCTGGATTTTATTACTGGAAATTTGGATTGGCATTGAATTTGCGAGCTGCACTGAAATGGTGCCTTGTTTTTATAATTTTCTCTCTGGATTTTATTACCGGAAATTGGGATTGGCAATCGGATACGTTATTGCTTACTTTTGGGCCGCTGCGTTATGTTATACGGAAGGGAATTTCAAAAAAACAAACTTTTATGAATAAGTACAAAATTCATGAAATGGTTCAATTTGCGAGCTGCACTGAAAGGATGCCTTGTTTTTATAATTTTCACTCTGAATATTTTTACTGGAAATTTTGATTGGCAATCGGATACATTATTGCTTACTTTTGGGCGGCTGAGTTATGTTATACGGAAGGAAATTTCGAACAAACGAACTTTTATGAAAAAGTACAAAATTCATGAAATGGTTCAATTTGCGAACTGCACTGAAATGATGCCTTGTGTTTATAATTTTCTCTCTGAATATTTTTACTGGAAATTTGGATTGGCAATCGGATGCATTATTGCTTACTCATGGGCAGCTCCGTTATGTTATGCCGAAGGAAATTTCGAAAAAACTAACTTTTTGAGAAAGTACAAAATTCATGAAATGATTGAATTTGCGAGCTGCACTGAAATGGTGCCTTGTTTTTATAATTTTCTCTCTGGATTTTATTACCGGAAATTGGGATTGGCAATCGGATACGTTATTGCTTACTTTTGGGCCGCTGCGTTATGTTATACGGAAGGGAATTTCAAAAAAACAAACTTTTATGAATAAGTACAAAATTCATGAAATGGTTCAATTTGCGAACTGCACTGAAATGAAGCCTTGTGTTTATAATTTTCTCTCTGAATATTTTTACTGGAAATTTGGATTGGCAATCGGATGCATTATTGCTTACTCATGGGCAGCTGCGGTATGTTATGCCGAAGGAAATTTCGAAAAAACGAATTTTTGAGAAAGTACAAAATTCATGAAATGGTTGAATTTGCAAACTGAACTGAAATGATGCCTTGTTCTTATAATTTTCTCTCTGGATTTTTTTACCGGAAATTTGGATTGGCAATCGGATGCATTATTGCTTTCTCATGGGCAGCTGCGTTATGTTATGCCGAAGGAAGTTTCGAAAATAACGAACTTTTATGAGAAAGTACAAATTTAATGAAATGGTTGAATTTGCAAACTGAACTGAAATGATGCCTTGTTTTTATAATTTTCTCTCTGGATTTTTTTACCGGAAATTTGGATTGGCAATCAGACACATTATTGCTTACTTATGGGCGGCTGCGTTATGTTATACTGAAGTAAATTTCGAAAAAAAAAAAACAGCTTTTGTGACAAAGTACGAAATTCATGAAATGGTTGAATTGGCGAACTGCATGAAACGATCCCTTGTTTTTATAATTTTTTCTCTGGATTTTTTTACTGGAAATTTGGATTGGCAATCAGACACATTATTGCTTACTTATGGGCAGCTGTGTTATTTTATACTGAAGGAAATTTCGAAAAAAAGCAACTTTTGTGAAAAAGTACAAATTTAATGAAATGGTTGGTTTTTTTACCGGAAATTTGGATTGGCAATCGGATGCATTATTGCTTACTCATGGGCAGCTGCGTTATGTTATGCAGAAGGAAATTTCGAAAAAACGAACTTTTTGAGAAAGAACAAATTCATGAAATGATTGAATTTGTGAGCTGCACTGAAATGGTACCTTGTTTTTATTATTTTCTCTCTGCATTTTATTACTGGAAATTTGGATTGGCAATCGGATACGTTATTGCTTACTTTTGGGTAGCTGCGTTATGTCATACCAAAGGATATTGCGAAAAAACGAACTTTTTGAGAAAGTACAAAATTCATGAAATGGTTGAATTTGCGAACTGCACTGAAATGGTACCTTGTTTTTATAATTTTCTCTCTGGATTTTATTACTGGGAATTTGGATTGGCAATCGGATTCATCATTGCTTACTTTTGAGCAGCTGCGTTATGTTATGCCGAAGGAAATTTCGAAAAAACGAACTTTTTGAGAAAGTACAAAATTCATGAAATGGTTGAATTTGCGAACTGCACTGAAATGGTACCTTGTTTTTATAATTTTCTCTCTGGATTTTATTACTGGAAATTTGGATTGGCAATCGGATACATCATTGCTTACTTTTGAGCAGCTGCGTTATGTTTTACCACAGGAAATTTCGAAAAAAAAACAACTTTTGTGAAAAAGTACGAAATTCATGTAATGGTTGAATTTGCGAATTGCATGAAACGATCCCTTGTTTTTATAATTTTTTCTCCTTTCTTATGGGCAGCTGCGTTATGTTATACTGAAGGAAATTTCGAAAAAAAAATAGCTTTTGTGACAAAGTACGAAATTCATGAAATGGTTGAATTTGCGAACTGCATGAAACGATCCCTTGTTTTTATAATTTTTTCTCTGGATTTTTTTACTGGAAATTTGGATTGGCAATCAGACACATTATTGCTTACTTATGGGCAGCTGCGTTATGTTATACTGAAGGAAATTTCGAAAAAAAAATAGCTTTTGTGACAAAGTACGAAATTCATGAAATGGTTGAATTTGCGAGCTGCACTGAAACGATGCCTTGTTTTTATAATTTTCACTCTGAATATTTTTACTGGAAATTTTGATTGGCAATCGGATACATCATTGCTTACTTTTGAGCAGCTGCGTTATGTTTTACCGAAGGAAATTTCGAAAAAAAACCAACTTTTGTGAAAAAGTGCGAAATTCATGAAATGGTTGAATTTGCGAACTGCATGAAACGATGCCTTGTTTTTATAATTTTTTCTCCTTTCTTATGGGCAGCTGCGTTATGTTATACTGAAGGAAATTTCGAAAAAAAAACAGCTTTTGTGACAAAGTACGAAATTCATGAAATGGTTGAATTTGCGAACTGCATGAAACGATCCCTTGTTTTTATAATTTTTTCTCTGGATTTTTTTACTGGAAATTTGGATTGGCAATCAGACACATTATTGCTTACTTATGGGCAGCTGCGTTATGTTATACCGAAGGGTATTGCGAAAAAACGAACTTTTTGAGAAAGTACAAAATTCATGAAATGGTTGAATTTGCGAACTGCACTGAAATGGTACCTTGTTTTTATAATTTTCTCTCTGGATTTTATTACTGGAAATTCGGATTGGCAATCGGATACATCATTGCTTACTTTTGAGCAGCTGCGTTATGTTCTACCACAGGAAATTTCGAAAAAAAAACAACTTTTGTGAAAAAGTATGAAATTCATGTAATGGTTGAATTTGCGAACTGCACGAAACGATGCCTTGTTTTCATAATTTTTTCTCTAGATTTTTTTACTGGAAATTTGGATTGGCAACCAGACACATTATTGCTTACTTATGGGCAGCTGCGTTATGTTATACCGAAGGATATTGCGAAAAAACGAACTTTTTGAGAAAGTACAAAATTCATGAAATGGTTGAATTTGCGAACTGCACTGAAATGGTACCTTGTTTTTATAATTTTCTCTCTGGATTTTATTACTGGAAATTTGGATTGGCAATCGGATACATCATTGCTTACTTTTGAGCAGCTGCGTTATGTTTTACCACAGGAAATTTCGAAAAAAAAACAACTTTTGTGAAAAAGTATGAAATTCATGTAATGGTTGAATTTGCGAACTGCATGAAACGATGCCTTGTTTTCATAATTTTTTCTCTAGATTTTTTTACTGGAAATTTGGATTGGCAACCAGACACATTATTGCTTACTTATGGGCCGATGCGTTATGTTATACCGAAGGAAATTTGGAAAAAAAAGCAACTTTTGTGAAAAAGTACAAATTTAATGAAATGGTTGAATTTGCAAACTAAACTGAAATGATGCCTTGTTTTTATAATTTTCTCTCTGGATTTTTTTACCGGAAATTTGGATTGGCAATCGGATGCATTATTGCTTTCTCATGGGCAGCTGCGATATGTTATGCCGAAGGAAGTTTCGAAAATAACGAACTTTTATGAGAAAGTACAAAATTCATGAAGTGGTTGAATTTGCGAACTGCACTGAAACGATGCCTTGTTTTCATAATTTTTCCTCTGGATTTTTTTACCGGAAATTTGGATTGGCAATCGGATACGTTATTGCTTACTTTTGGGTAGCTGCGTTATGTCATACCGAAGGATATTGCGAAAAAACGAACTTTTTGAGAAAGTACAAAATTCATGAAATGGTTGAATTTGCGAACTGCATGAAACGATGCCTTGTTTTCGTAATTTTTCCTCTGGATTTTTTTACTGGAAATTTGGATTGGCAATCAGACACATGATTGCTTACTTATGGGCAGCTGCGTTATGTTATACCGAAGGATATTGCGAAAAAACGAACTTTTTGAGAAAGTACAAAATTCATGAAATGGTTGAATTTGCGAACTGCACTGAAATGGTACCTTGTTTTTATAATTTTCTCTCTGGATTTTATTACTGGAATTTGGGATTGGCAATCGGATACATCATTGCTTACTTTTGAGCAGCTGCGTTATGTTTTACCACAGAAAATTTCGAAAAAAAAACAACCTTTGTGAAAAAGTACGAAATTCATGTAATGGTTGAATTTGCGAACTGCATGAAACGATGCCTTGTTTTCATAATTTTTTCTCTAGATTTTTTTACTAGAAATTTGGATTGGGAACCAGACACATTATTGCTTACTTATGGGCAGATGCGTTATGTTATACCGAAGGAAATTTCGAAAAAAAAGCAACTTTTCTGAAAAAGTACAAATTTAATGAAATGGTTGAATTTGCAAACTAAACTGAAATGATGCCTTGTTTTTATAATTTTCTCTCTGGATTTTTTTACCGGAAATTTGGATTGGCAATCGCATGCATTATTGCTTTCTCATGGGCAGCTGCGTTATGTTATGCCGAAGGAAGTTTCGAAAATAACGAACTTTTATGAGAAAGTACAAAATTCATGAAATGGTTGAATTTGCGAACTGCATGAAACGATGCCTTGTTTTCATAATTTTTCCTCTGGATTTTTTTACTGGAAATTTGGATTGGCAATCAGACACATTATTGCTTACTTATGGGCAGCTGCGTTATGTTTTTATGAATAATTACAAAATTCATGAAATGGTTGAATTTGGGAGCTGCACTGAAACGATGCCTTGTTTTTATAATTTTCACTCTGAATATTTTTACTGGAAATTTTGATTGGCAATCGGATACATCATTGCTTACTTTTGAGCAGCTGCGTTATGTTTTACCGAAGGAAATTTCGAAAAAAAAACCAACTTTTGTGAAAAAGTGCGAAATTCATGAAATGGTTGAATTTGCGAACTGCATGAAACGATGCCCTGTTTTTATAATTTTTTCTCCTTTCTTATGGGCAGCTGCGTTATGTTATACTGAAGGAAATTTCGAAAAAAAAAAACAGCTTTTGTGACAAAGTACGAAATTCATGAAATGGTTGAATTTGCGAACTGCATGAAACGATCCCTTGTTTTTATAATTTTTTCTCTGGATTTTTTTACTGGAAATTTGGATTGGCAATCAGACACATTATTGCTTACTTATGGGCAGCTGCGTTATGTTATACCGAAGGAAATTTCGAAAAAACGAACTTTTTGAGAAAGTACAAAATTCATGAAATGATTGAATTTGCGAGCTGCACTGAAATGGTGCCTTGTTTTTATAATTTTCTCTCTGGATTTTATTACCGGAAATTGGGATTGGCAATCGGATACGTTATTGCTTACTTTTGGGCCGCTGCGTTATGTTATACGGAAGGGAATTTCAAAAAAACAAACTTTTATGAATAAGTACAAAATTCATGAAATGGTTCAATTTGCGAGCTGCACTGAAAGGATGCCTTGTTTTTATAATTTTCACTCTGAATATTTTTACTGGAAATTTTGATTGGCAATCGGATACATTATTGCTTACTTTTGGGCGGCTGCGTTATGTTATACGGAAGGAAATTTCGAACAAACGAACTTTTATGAAAAAGTACAAAATTCATGAAATGGTTCAATTTGCGAACTGCACTGAAATGATGCCTTGTGTTTATAATTTTCTCTCTGAATATTTTTACTGGAAATTTGGATTGGCAATCGGATGCATTATTGCTTACTCATGGGCAGCTGCGTTATGTTATGCAGAAGGAAATTTCGAAAAAACGAACTTTTTGAGAAAGTACAAAATTCATGAAATGGTTGAATTTGCGAGCTGCACTGAAAGGATGCCTTGTTTTTATAATTTTCACTCTGAATATTTTTACTGGAAATTTTGATTGGCAATCGGATACATTATTGCTTACTTTTGGGCGGCTGCGTTATGTTATACGGAAGGAAATTTCGAACAAACGAACTTTTATGAAAAAGTACAAAATTCATGAAATGGTTCAATTTGCGAACTGCACTGAAATGATGCCTTGTGTTTATAATTTTCTCTCTGAATATTTTTACTGGAAATTTGGATTGGCAATCGGATGCATTATTGCTTACTCATGGGCAGCTGCGTTATGTTATGCAGAAGGAAATTTCGAAAAAACGAACTTTTTGAGAAAGTACAAAATTCATGAAATGGTTCAATTTGCGAGCTGCACTGAAAGGATGCCTTGTTTTTATAATTTTCACTCTGAATATTTTTACTGGAAATTTTGATTGGCAATCGGATACATTATTGCTTACTTTTGGGCGGCTGCGTTATGTTATACGGAAGGAAATTTCGAACAAACGAACTTTTATGAAAAAGTACAAAATTCATGAAATGGTTCAATTTGCGAACTGCACTGAAATGATGCCTTGTGTTTATAATTTTCTCTCTGAATATTTTTACCGGAAATCGGATACGTTATTGCTTACTTTTGGGTAGCTGCGTTATGTCATACCGAAGGATATTGCGAAAAAACAAACTTTTTGAGAAAGTACAAAATTCATGAAATGGTTGAATTTGCGAACTGCACTGAAATGGTGCCTTGTTTTTATAATTTTCTCTCTGGATTTTATTACTGGAAATTTGGATTGGCAATCGGATACATCATTGCTTACTTTTGAGCAGCTGCGTTATGTTTTACCACAGAAAATTTCGAAAAAAAAAAACAACTTTTGTGAAAAAGTACGAAATTCATGTAATGGTTGAATTTGCGAACTGCATGAAACGATGCCTTGTTTTCATAATTTTTCCTCTGGATTTTTTTACCGGAAATTTGGATTGGCAATCGGATACGTTATTGCTTACTTTTGGGTAGCTGCGTTATGTCATACCGAAGGATATTGCGAAAAAACGAACTTTTTGAGAAAGTACAAAATTCATGAAATGGTTGAATTTGCGAACTGCATGAAACGATGCCTTGTTTTTATAATTTTTTCTCCTTTCTTATGGGCAGCTGCGTTATGTTATACTGAAGGAAATTTCGAAAAAAAAAAACAGCTTTTGTGACAAAGTACGAAATTCATGAAATGGATGAATTTGCGAACTGCATGAAACGATCCCTTGTTTTTATAATTTTTTCTCTGGATTTTTTTACTGGAAATTTGGATTGGCAATCAGACACATTATTGCTTACTAATGGGCAGCTGCGTTATGTTATACCGAAGGATATTGCGAAAAAACGAACTTTTTGAGAAAGTACAAAATTCATGAAATGGTTGAATATGCGAACTGCACTGAAATGGTACCTTGTTTTTATTTTACCACAGGAAATTTCGAAAAAAAAACAACTTTTGTGAAAAAGTATGAAATTCATGTAATGGTTGAATTTGCGAACTGCATGAAACGATGCCTTGTTTTCATAATTTTTTCTCTAGATTTTTTTACTGGAAATTTGGATTGGCAACCAGACACATTATTGCTTACTTATGGGCAGATGCGTTATGTTATACCGAAGGAAATTTCGAAAAAAAAGCAACTTTTCTGAAAAAGTACAAATTTAATGAAATGGTTGAATTTGCAAACTAAACTGAAATGATGCCTTGTTTTTATAATTTTCTCTCTGGATTTTTTTACCGGAAATTTGGATTGGCAATCGCATGCATTATTGCTTTCTCATGGGCAGCTGCGTTATGTTATGCCGAAGGAAGTTTCGAAAATAACGAACTTTTATGAGAAAGTACAAAATTCATGAAATGGTTGAATTTGCGAACTGCATGAAACGATGCCTTGTTTTCATAATTTTTCCTCTGGATTTTTTTACTGGAAATTTGGATTGGCAATCAGACACATTATTGCTTACTTATGGGCAGCTGCGTTATGTTTTTATATTTGGATTGGCAACCAGACACATTATTGCTTACTTATGGGCAGATGCGTTATGTTATACCGAAGGAAATTTCGAAAAAAAAGCAACTTTTCTGAAAAAGTACAAATTTAATGAAATGGTTGAATTTGCAAACTAAACTGAAATGATGCCTTGTTTTTATAATTTTCTCTCTGGATTTTTTTACCGGAAATTTGGATTGGCAATCGCATGCATTAATGCTTTCTCATGGGCAGCTGCGTTATGTTATGCCGAAGGAAGTTTCGAAAATAACGAACTTTTTGAGAAAGTACAAAACTCATGAAATGGTTGAATTTGCGAACTGCACTGAAACGATGCCTTGTTTTCATAATTTTTCCTCTGGATTTTTTTACCGGAAATTTGGATTGGCAATCGGATACGTTATTGCTTACTTTTGGGTAGCTGCGTTATGTCATACCGAAGGATATTGCGAAAAAACGAACTTTTTGAGAAAGTACAAAATTCATGAAATGGTTGAATTTGCGAACTGCATGAAACGATGCCTTGTTTTCGTAATTTTTCCTCTGGATTTTTTTACTGGAAATTTGGATTGGCAATCAGACACATGATTGCTTACTTATGGGCAGCTGCGTTATGTTATACCGAAGGATATTGCGAAAAAACGAACTTTTTGAGAAAGTACAAAATTCATGAAATGGTTGAATTTGCGAACTGCACTGAAATGGTACCTTGTTTTTATAATTTTCTCTCTGGATTTTATTACTGGAAATTGGGATTGGCAATCGGATACATCATTGCTTACTTTTGAGCAGCTGCGTTATGTTTTACCACAGAAAATTTCGAAAAAAAAACAACCTTTGTGAAAAAGTACGAAATTCATGTAATGGTTGAATTTGCGAACTGCATGAAACGATGCCTTGTTTTCATAATTTTTTCTCTAGATTTTTTTACTAGAAATTTGGATTGGGAACCAGACACATTATTGCTTACTTATGGGCAGATGCGTTATATTATACCGAAGGAAATTTCGAAAAAAAAGCAACTTTTGTGAAAAAGTACAAATTTAATGAAATGGTTGAATTTGCAAACTGAACTGAAATGATGCCTTGTTTTTATAATTTTCTCTCTGGATTTTTTTACCGGAAATTTGGATTGGCAATCGGATGCATTATTGCTTTCTCATGGGCAGCTGCGTTATGTTATGCCGAAGGAAATTTCGAAAAAACGAATTTTTGAGAAAGTACAAAATTCATGAAATGGTTGAATTTGCAAACTGAACTGAAATGATGCCTTGTTCTTATAATTTTCTCTCTGGATTTTTTTACCGGAAATTTGGATTGGCAATCGGATACATTATTGCTTACTTATGGGCAGCTGTGTTATTTTATACTGAAGGAAATTTCGAAAAAAAGCAACTTTTGTGAAAAAGTACAAATTTAATGAAATGGTTGGTTTTTTTACCGGAAATTTGGATTGGCAATCGGATGCATTATTGCTTTCTCATGGGCAGCTGCGTTATGTTATGCCGAAGGAAATTTCGAAAAAACGAATTTTTGAGAAAGTACAAAATTCATGAAATGGTTGAATTTGCAAACTGAACTGAAATGATGCCTTGTTCTTATAATTTTCTCTCTGGATTTTTTTACCGGAAATTTGGATTGGCAATCGGATGCATTATTGCTTTCTCATGGGCAGCTGCGTTATGTTATGCCGAAGGAAGTTTCGAAAATAACGAACTTTTATGAGAAAGTACAAAATTCATGAAATGGTTGAATTTGTGAACTGCATGAAACGATGCCTTGTTTTTATAATTTTTTCTCTGAATTTTTTTACTGGAAATTTGGATTGGCAATCAGACACATTATTGCTTACTTATGGGCGGCTGCGTTATGTTATACTGAAGTAAATTTCGAAAAAAAAAAACAGCTTTTGTGACAAAGTACGAAATTCATGAAATGGTTGAATTTGCGAACTGCATGAAACGATGCCTTGTTTTCATAATTTTTTCTCTAGATTTTTTTACTGGAAATTTGGATTGGCAACCAGACACATTATTGCTTACTTATGGGCAGATGCGTTATGTTATACCGAAGGAAATTTCGAAAAAAAAGCAACTTTTCTGAAAAAGTACAAATTTAATGAAATGGTTGAATTTGCAAACTAAACTGAAATGATGCCTTGTTTTTATAATTTTCTCTCTGGATTTTTTTACCGGAAATTTGGATTGGCAATCGCATGCATTATTGCTTTCTCATGGGCAGCTGCGTTATGTTATGCCGAAGGAAGTTTCGAAAATAACGAACTTTTATGAGAAAGTACAAAATTCATGAAATGGTTGAATTTGCGAACTGCATGAAACGATGCCTTGTTTTCATAATTTTTCCTCTGGATTTTTTTACCGGAAATTTGGATTGGCAATCGGATACGTTATTGCTTACTTTTGGGTAGCTGCGTTATGTCATACCGAAGGATATTGCGAAAAAACGAACTTTTTGAGAAAGTACAAAATTCATGAAATGGTTGAATTTGCGAACTGCATGAAACGATGCCTTGTTTTTATAATTTTTTCTCTGGATTTTTTTACTGGAAATTTGGATTGGCAATCAGACACATTATTGCTTACTTATGGGCAGCTGTGTTATTTTATACTGAAGGAAATTTCGAAAAAAAGCAACTTTTGTGAAAAAGTACAAATTTAATGAAATGGTTGTTTTTTTTACCGGAAATTTGGATTGGCAATCGGATGCATTATTGCTTACTCATGGGCAGCTGCGTTATGTTATGCAGAAGGAAATTTCGAAAAAACGAACTTTTATGAGAAAGTACAAAATTCATGAAATGGTTGAATTTGCGAACTGCATGAAACGATGCCTTGTTTTTATAATTTTTTCTCTGGATTTTTTTACTGGAAATTTGGATTGGCAATCAGACACATTATTGCTTACTTATGGGCAGCTGTGTTATTTTATACTGAAGGAAATTTCGAAAAAAAGCAACTTTTGTGAAAAAGTACAAATTTAATGAAATGGTTGGTTTTTTTACCGGAAATTTGGATTGGCAATCGGATACGTTATTGCTTACTTTTGGGTAGCTGCGTTATGTCATACCGAAGGATATTGCGAAAAAACGAACTTTTTGAGAAAGTACGAAATTCATGAAATGGTTGAATTTGCGAACTGCATGAAACGATCCCTTGTTTTTATAATTTTTTCTCTGGATTTTTTTACTAGAAATTTGGATTGGCAATCAGACACATTATTGCTTACTTATGGGCGGCTGCGTTATGTTATACTGAAGTAAATTTCGAAAAAAAAAAACAGCTTTTGTGACAAAGTACGAAATTCATGAAATGGTTGAATTGGCGAACTGCATGAAACGATCCCTTGTTTTTATAATTTTTTCTCTGGATTTTTTTACTGGAAATTTGGATTGGCAATCAGACACATTATTGCTTACTTATGGGCAGCTGTGTTATTTTATACTGAAGGAAATTTCGAAAAAAAGCAACTTTTGTGAAAAAGTACAAATTTAATGAAATGGTTGGTTTTTTTACCGGAAATTTGGATTGGCAATCGGATGCATTATTGCTTACTCATGGGCAGCTGCGTTATGTTATGCAGAAGGAAATTTCGAAAAAACGAACTTTTTGAGAAAGTACAAAATTCATGAAATGATTGAATTTGTGAGCTGCACTGAAATGGTACCTTGTTTTTATTTTACCACAGGAAATTTCGAAAAAAAAAACAACTTTTGTGAAAAAGTATGAAATTCATGTAATGGTTGAATTTGCGAACTGCATGAAACGATGCCTTGTTTTCATAATTTTTTCTCTAGATTTTTTTACTGGAAATTTGGATTGGCAACCAGACACATTATTGCTTACTTATGGGCAGATGCGTTATGTTATACCGAAGGAAATTTCGAAAAAAAAGCAACTTTTCTGAAAAAGTACAAATTTAATGAAATGGTTGAATTTGCAAACTAAACTGAAATGATGCCTTGTTTTTATAATTTTCTCTCTGGATTTTTTTACCGGAAATTTGGATTGGCAATCGCATGCATTATTGCTTTCTCATGGGCAGCTGCGTTATGTTATGCCGAAGGAAGTTTCGAAAATAACGAACTTTTTGAGAAAGTACAAAACTCATGAAATGGTTGAATTTGCGAACTGCACTGAAACGATGCCTTGTTTTCATAATTTTTCCTCTGGATTTTTTTACCGGAAATTTGGATTGGCAATCGGATACGTTATTGCTTACTTTTGGGTAGCTGCGTTATGTCATACCGAAGGATATTGCGAAAAAACGAACTTTTTGAGAAAGTACAAAATTCATGAAATGGTTGAATTTGCGAACTGCATGAAACGATGCCTTGTTTTCGTAATTTTTCCTCTGGATTTTTTTACTGGAAATTTGGATTGGCAATCAGACACATGATTGCTTACTTATGGGCAGCTGCGTTATGTTATACCGAAGGATATTGCGAAAAAACGAACTTTTTGAGAAAGTACAAAATTCATGAAATGGTTGAATTTGCGAACTGCACTGAAATGGTACCTTGTTTTTATAATTTTCTCTCTGGATTTTATTACTGGAAATTGGGATTGGCAATCGGATACATCATTGCTTACTTTTGAGCAGCTGCGTTATGTTTTACCACAGAAAATTTCGAAAAAAAAACAACCTTTGTGAAAAAGTACGAAATTCATGTAATGGTTGAATTTGCGAACTGCATGAAACGATGCCTTGTTTTCATAATTTTTTCTCTAGATTTTTTTACTAGAAATTTGGATTGGGAACCAGACACATTATTGCTTACTTATGGGCAGATGCGTTATATTATACCGAAGGAAATTTCGAAAAAAAAGCAACTTTTGTGAAAAAGTACAAATTTAATGAAATGGTTGAATTTGCAAACTGAACTGAAATGATGCCTTGTTTTTATAATTTTCTCTCTGGATTTTTTTACCGGAAATTTGGATTGGCAATCGGATGCATTATTGCTTTCTCATGGGCAGCTGCGTTATGTTATGCCGAAGGAAGTTTCGAAAATAACGAACTTTTATGAGAAAGTACAAAATTCATGAAGTGGTTGAATTTGCGAACTGCACTGAAACGATGCCTTGTTTTCATAATTTTTCCTCTGGATCTTTTTACCGGAAATTTGGATTGGCAATCGGATACGTTATTGCTTACTTTTGGGTAGCTGCGTTATGTCATACCGAAGGATATTGCGAAAAAACAAACTTTTTGAGAAAGTACAAAATTCATGAAATGGTTGAATTTGCGAACTGCACTGAAATGGTGCCTTGTTTTTATAATTTTCTCTCTGGATTTTATTACTGGAAATTTGGATTGGCAATCGGATACATCATTGCTTACTTTTGAGCAGCTGCGTTATGTTTTACCACAGAAAATTTCGAAAAAAAAAACAACTTTTGTGAAAAAGTACGAAATTCATGTAATGGTTGAATTTGCGAACTGCATGAAACGATGCCTTGTTTTCATAATTTTTTCTCTAGATTTTTTTACTGGAAATTTGGATTGGCAACCAGACACATTATTGCTTACTTATGGGCAGATGCGTTATGTTATACCGAAGGAAATTTCGAAAAAAAAGCAACTTTTCTGAAAAAGTACAAATTTAATGAAATGGTTGAATTTGCAAACTAAACTGAAATGATGCCTTGTTTTTATAATTTTCTCTCTGGATTTTTTTACCGGAAATTTGGATTGGCAATCGCATGCATTATTGCTTTCTCATGGGCAGCTGCGTTATGTTATGCCGAAGGAAGTTTCGAAAATAACGAACTTTTATGAGAAAGTACAAAATTCATGAAATGGTTGAATTTGCGAACTGCACTGAAATGGTGCCTTGTTTTTATAATTTTCTCTCTGGATTTTATTACTGGAAATTTGGATTGGCAATCGGATACATCATTGCTTACTTTTGAGCAGCTGCGTTATGTTTTACCACAGAAAATTTCGAAAAAAAAAACAACTTTTGTGAAAAAGTACGAAATTCATGTAATGGTTGAATTTGCGAACTGCATGAAACGATGCCTTGTTTTCATAATTTTTCCTCTGGATTTTTTTACCGGAAATTTGGATTGGCAATCGGATACGTTATTGCTTACTTTTGGGTAGCTGCGTTATGTCATACCGAAGGATATTGCGAAAAAACGAACTTTTTGAGAAAGTACAAAATTCATGAAATGGTTGAATTTGCGAACTGCATGAAACGATGCCTTGTTTTTATAATTTTTTCTCCTTTCTTATGGGCAGCTGCGTTATGTTATACTGAAGGAAATTTCGAAAAAAAAAAACAGCTTTTGTGACAAAGTACGAAATTCATGAAATGGTTGAATTTGCGAACTGCATGAAACGATCCCTTGTTTTTATAATTTTTTCTCTGGATTTTTTTACTGGAAATTTGGATTGGCAATCAGACACATTATTGCTTACTAATGGGCAGCTGCGTTATGTTATACCGAAGGATATTGCGAAAAAACGAACTTTTTGAGAAAGTACAAAATTCATGAAATGGTTGAATATGCGAACTGCACTGAAATGGTACCTTGTTTTTATTTTACCACAGGAAATTTCGAAAAAAAAAACAACTTTTGTGAAAAAGTATGAAATTCATGTAATGGTTGAATTTGCGAACTGCATGAAACGATGCCTTGTTTTTATAATTTTTTCTCCTTTCTTATGGGCAGCTGCGTTATGTTATACTGAAGGAAATTTCGAAAAAAAAAAACAGCTTTTGTGACAAAGTACGAAATTCATGAAATGGTTGAATATGCGAACTGCATGAAACGATCCCTTGTTTTTATAATTTTTTCTCTGGATTTTTTTACTGGAAATTTGGATTGGCAACCAGACACATTATTGCTTACTTATGGGCAGATGCGTTATGTTATACCGAAGGAAATTTCGAAAAAAAAGCAACTTTTCTGAAAAAGTACAAATTTAATGAAATGGTTGAATTTGCAAACTAAACTGAAATGATGCCTTATTTTTATAATTTTCTCTCTGGATTTTTTTACCGGAAATTTGGATTGGCAATCGCATGCATTATTGCTTTCTCATGGGCAGCTGCGTTATGTTATGCCGAAGGAAGTTTCGAAAATAACGAACTTTTATGAGAAAGTACAAAATTCATGAAATGGTTGAATTTGCGAGCTGCATGAAACGATGCCTTGTTTTCATAATTTTTCCTCTGGATTTTTTTACTGGAAATTTGGATTGGCAATCAGACACATTATTGCTTACTTATGGGCAGCTGCGTTATGTTTTTATGAATAATTACAAAATTCATGAAATGGTTGAAGTTGCGAGCTGCACTGAAACGATGCCTTGTTTTTATAATTTTCACTCTGAATATTTTTACTGGAAATTTTGATTGGCAATCGGATACATCATTGCTTACTTTTGAGCAGCTGCGTTATGTTTTACCGAAGGAAATTTCGAAAAAAAACCAACTTTTGTGAAAAAGTGCGAAATTCATGAAATGGTTGAATTTGCGAACTGCATGAAACGATGCCTTGTTTTTATAATTTTTTCTCCTTTCTTATGGGCAGCTGCGTTATGTTATACCGAAGGAAATTTCAAAAAAACGAACTTTTTGAGAAAGTACAAAATTCATGAAATGATTGAATTTGCGAGCTGCACTGAAATGGTGCCTTGTTTTTATAATTTTCTCTCTGGATTTTATTACCGGAAATTGGGATTGGCAATCGGATACGTTATTGCTTACTTTTGGGCCGCTGCGTTATGTTATACGGAAGGGAATTTCAAAAAAACAAACTTTTATGAATAAGTACAAAATTCATGAAATGGTTCAATTTGCGAGCTGCACTGAAAGGATGCCTTGTTTTTATAATTTTCACTCTGAATATTTTTACTGGAAATTTTGATTGGCAATCGGATACATTATTGCTTACTTTTGGGCGGCTGCGTTATGTTATACGGAAGGAAATTTCGAACAAACGAACTTTTATGAAAAAGTACAAAATTCATGAAATGGTTCAATTTGCGAACTGCACTGAAATGATGCCTTGTGTTTATAATTTTCTCTCTGAATATTTTTACTGGAAATTTGGATTGGCAATCGGATGCATTATTGCTTACTCATGGGCAGCTGCGTTATGTTATGCAGAAGGAAATTTCGAAAAAACGAACTTTTTGAGAAAGTACGAAATTCATGAAATGGTTGAATTTGCGAGCTGCACTGAAAGGACGCCTTGTTTTTATAATTTTCACTCTGAATATTTTTACTGGAAATTTTGATTGGCAATCGGATACATTATTGCTTACTTTTGGGCGGCTGCGTTATGTTATACGGAAGGAAATTTCGAACAAACGAACTTTTATGAAAAAGTACAAAATTCATGAAATGGTTCAATTTGCGAACTGCACTGAAATGATGCCTTGTGTTTATAATTTTCTCTCTGAATATTGTTACTGGAAATTTGGATTGGCAATCGGATGCATTATTGCTTACTCATGGGCAGCTGCGTTATGTTATGCCGAAGGAAATTTCGAAAAAACGAACTTTTTGAGAAAGTACAAAATTCATGAAATGATTGAATTCGCGAGCTGCACTGAAATGATGCCTTGTTCTTATAATTTTCTCTCTGGATTTTTTTACCGGAAATTTGGATTGGCAATCGGATGCATTATTGCTATCTCATGGGCAGCTGCGTTATGTTATGCCGAAGGAAGTTTCGAAAATAACGAACTTTTATGAGAAAGTACAAAATTCATGAAATGGTTGAATTTGTGAACTGCATGAAACGATGCCTTGTTTTTATAATTTTTTCTCTGGATTTTTTTACTGGAAATTTGGATTGGCAATCGGATACGTTATTGCTTACTTTTGGGTAGCTGCGTTATGTCATACCGAAGGATATTGCGAAAAAACGAACTTTTTGAGAAAGTACAAAATTCATGAAATGGTTGAATTTGCGAACTGCATGAAACGATGCCTTGTTTTTATAATTTTTTCTCCTTTCTTATGGGCAGCTGCGTTATGTTATACTGAAGGAAATTTCGAAAAAAAAAAACAGCTTTTGTGACAAAGTACGAAATTCATGAAATGGTTGAATTTGCGAACTGCATGAAACGATCCCTTGTTTTTATAATTTTTTCTCTGGATTTTTTTACTGGAAATTTGGATTGGCAATCAGACACATTATTGCTTACTAATGGGCAGCTGCGTTATGTTATACCGAAGGATATTGCGAAAAAACGAACTTTTTGAGAAAGTACAAAATTCATGAAATGGTTGAATATGCGAACTGCACTGAAATGGTACCTTGTTTTTATTTTACCACAGGAAATTTCGAAAAAAAAAACAACTTTTGTGAAAAAGTATGAAATTCATGTAATGGTTGAATTTGCGAACTGCATGAAACGATGCCTTGTTTTTATAATTTTTTCTCCTTTCTTATGGGCAGCTGCGTTATGTTATACTGAAGGAAATTTCGAAAAAAAAAAACAGCTTTTGTGACAAAGTACGAAATTCATGAAATGGTTGAATTTGCGAACTGCATGAAACGATCCCTTGTTTTTATAATTTTTTCTCTGGATTTTTTTACTGGAAATTTGGATTGGCAACCAGACACATTATTGCTTACTTATGGGCAGATGCGTTATGTTATACCGAAGGAAATTTCGAAAAAAAAGCAACTTTTCTGAAAAAGTACAAATTTAATGAAATGGTTGAATTTGCAAACTAAACTGAAATGATGCCTTGTTTTTATAATTTTCTCTCTGGATTTTTTTACCGGAAATTTGGATTGGCAATCGCATGCATTATTGCTTTCTCATGGGCAGCTGCGTTATGTTATGCCGAAGGAAGTTTCGAAAATAACGAACTTTTATGAGAAAGTACAAAATTCATGAAATGGTTGAATTTGCGAGCTGCATGAAACGATGCCTTGTTTTCATAATTTTTCCTCTGGATTTTTTTACTGGAAATTTGGATTGGCAATCAGACACATTATTGCTTACTTATGGGCAGCTGCGTTATGTTTTTATGAATAATTACAAAATTCATGAAATGGTTGAATTTGCGAGCTGCACTGAAACGATGCCTTGTTTTTATAATTTTCACTCTGAATATTTTTACTGGAAATTTTGATTGGCAATCGGATACATCATTGCTTACTTTTGAGCAGCTGCGTTATGTTTTACCGAAGGAAATTTCGAAAAAAAACCAACTTTTGTGAAAAAGTGCGAAATTCATGAAATGGTTGAATTTGCGAACTGCATGAAACGATGCCTTGTTTTTATAATTTTTTCTCCTTTCTTATGGGCAGCTGCGTTATGTTATACTGAAGGAAAATTTCGAAAAAAAAAAACAGCTTTTGTGACAAAGTACGAAATTCATGAAATGGTTGAATTTGCGAACTGCATGAAACGATCCCTTGTTTTTATAATTTTTTCTCTGGATTTTTTTACTGGAAATTTGGATTGGCAATCAGACACATTATTGCTTACTTATGGGCAGCTGCGTTATGTTATACCGAAGGAAATTTCGAAAAAACGAACTTTTTGAGAAAGTACAAAATTCATGAAATGATTGAATTTGCGAGCTGCACTGAAATGGTGCCTTGTTTTTATAATTTTCTCTCTGGATTTTATTACCGGAAATTGGGATTGGCAATCGGATACGTTATTGCTTACTTTTGGGCCGCTGCGTTATGTTATACGGAAGGGAATTTCAAAAAAACAAACTTTTATGAATAAGTACAAAATTCATGAAATGGTTCAATTTGCGAGCTGCACTGAAAGGATGCCTTGTTTTTATAATTTTCACTCTGAATATTTTTACTGGAAATTTTGATTGGCAATCGGATACATTATTGCTTACTTTTGGGCGGCTGCGTTATGTTATACGGAAGGAAATTTCGAACAAACGAACTTTTATGAAAAAGTACAAAATTCATGAAATGGTTCAATTTGCGAACTGCACTGAAATGATGCCTTGTGTTTATAATTTTCTCTCTGAATATTTTTACTGGAAATTTGGATTGGCAATCGGATGCATTATTGCTTACTTTTGGGCGGCTGCGTTATGTTATACGGAAGGAAATTTCGAACAAACGAACTTTTATGAAAAAGTACAAAATTCATGAAATGGTTCAATTTGCGAACTGCACTGAAATGATGCCTTGTGTTTATAATTTTCTCTCTGAATATTTTTACTGGAAATTTGGATTGGCAATCGGATGCATTATTGCTTACTCATGGGCAGCTGCGTTATGTTATGCAGAAGGAAATTTCGAAAAAACGAACTTTTTGAGAAAGTACGAAATTCATGAAATGGTTGAATTTGCGAGCTGCACTGAAAGGACGCCTTGTTTTTATAATTTTCACTCTGAATATTTTTACTGGAAATTTTGATTGGCAATCGGATACATTATTGCTTACTTTTGGGCGGCTGCGTTATGTTATACGGAAGGAAATTTCGAACAAACGAACTTTTATGAAAAAGTACAAAATTCATGAAATGGTTCAATTTGCGAACTGCACTGAAATGATGCCTTGTGTTTATAATTTTCTCTCTGAATATTTTTACTGGAAATTTGGATTGGCAATCGGATGCATTATTGCTTACTCATGGGCAGCTGCGTTATGTTGTGCCGAAGGAAGTTTCGAAAATAACGAACTTTTATGAGAAAGTACAAAATTCATGAAATGGTTGAATTTGTGAACTGCATGAAACGATGCCTTGTTTTTATAATTTTTTCTCTGGATTTTTTTACTGGAAATTTGGATTGGCAATCAGACACATTATTGCTTACTTATGGGCGGCTGCGTTATGTTATACTGAAGTAAATTTCGAAAAAAAAAAAACAGCTTTTGTGACAAAGTACGAAATTCATGAAATGGTTGAATTGGCGAACTGCATGAAACGATCCCTTGTTTTTATAATTTTTTCTCTGGATTTTTTTACTGGAAATTTGGATTGGCAATCAGACACATTATTGCTTACTTATGGGCGGCTGCGTTATGTTATACTGAAGTAAATTTCGAAAAAAAAAAAACAGCTTTTGTGACAAAGTACGAAATTCATGAAATGGTTGAATTGGCGAACTGCACTGAAATGATGCCTTGTTCTTATAATTTTCTCTCTGGATTTTTTTACCGGAAATTTGGATTGGCAATCGGATGCATTATTGCTTACTTTTGGGCGGCTGCGTTATGTTATACGGAAGGAAATTTCGAACAAACGAACTTTTATGAAAAAGTACAAAATTCATGAAATGGTTCAATTTGCGAACTGCACTGAAATGATGCCTTGTGTTTATAATTTTCTCTCTGAATATTTTTACTGGAAATTTGGATTGGCAATCGGATGCATTATTGCTTACTCATGGGCAGCTGCGTTATGTTATGCAGAAGGAAATTTCGAAAAAACGAACTTTTTGAGAAAGTACAAAATTCATGAAATGATTGAATTCGCGAGCTGCACTGAAATGATGCCTTGTTCTTATAATTTTCTCTCTGGATTTTTTTACCGGAAATTTGGATTGGCAATCGGATGCATTATTGCTATCTCATGGGCAGCTGCGTTATGTTATGCCGAAGGAAGTTTCGAAAATAACGAACTTTTATGAGAAAGTACAAAATTCATGAAATGGTTGAATTTGTGAACTGCATGAAACGATGCCTTGTTTTTATAATTTTTTCTCTGGATTTTTTTACTGGAAATTTGGATTGGCAATCAGACACATTATTGCTTACTTATGGGCGGCTGCGTTATGTTATACTGAAGTAAATTTCGAAAAAAAAAAAACAGCTTTTGTGACAAAGTACGAAATTCATGAAATGGTTGAATTGGCGAACTGCATGAAACGATCCCTTGTTTTTATAATTTTTTCTCTGGATTTTTTTACTGGAAATTTGGATTGGCAATCAGACACATTATTGCTTACTTATGGGCAGCTGTGTTATTTTATACTGAAGGAAATTTCGAAAAAAAGCAACTTTTGTGAAAAAGTACAAATTTAATGAAATGGTTGGTTTTTTTACCGGAAATTTGGATTGGCAATCGGATGCATTATTGCTTACTCATGGGCAGCTGCGTTATGTTATGCAGAAGGAAATTTCGAAAAAACGAACTTTTTGAGAAAGTACAAAATTCATGAAATGATTGAATTTGTGAGCTGCACTGAAATGGTACCTTGTTTTTATAATTTTCTCTCTGGATTTTATTACTGGGAATTTGGATTGGCAATCGGATTCATCATTGCTTACTTTTGAGCAGCTGCGTTATGTTATGCCGAAGGAAATTTCGAAAAAACGAACTTTTTGAGAAAGTACAAAATTCATGAAATGGTTGAATTTGCGAACTGCACTGAAATGGTACCTTGTTTTTATAATTTTCTCTCTGGATTTTATTACTGGAAATTTGGATTGGCAATCGGATACATCATTGCTTACTTTTGAGCAGCTGCGTTATGTTTTACCACAGGAAATTTTGAAAAAAAAACAACTTTTGTGAAAAAGTACGAAATTCATGTAATGGTTGAATTTGCGAATTGCATGAAACGATCCCTTGTTTTTATAATTTTTTCTCCTTTCTTATGGGCAGCTGCGTTATGTTATACTGAAGGAAATTTCGAAAAAAAAACAGCTTTTGTGACAAAGTACGAAATTCATGAAATGGTTGAATTTGCGAACTGCATGAAACGATGCCTTGTTTTTATAATTTTCACTCTGAATATTTTTACTGGAAATTTTGATTGGCAATCGCATGCATTATTGCTTTCTCATGGGCAGCTGCGTTATGTTATGCCGAAGGAAATTTCGAAAAAACGAACTTTTTGAGAAAGTACAAAATTCATGAAATGGTTGAATTTGCGAGCTGCACTGAAAGGATGCCTTGTTTTTATAATTTTCACTCTGAATATTTTTACTGGAAATTTTGATTGGCAATCGGATACATTATTGCTTACTTTTGGGCAGCTGCGTTATGTTATACCGAAGGATATTGCGAAAAAACGAACTTTTTGAGAAAGTACAAAATTCATGAAATGGTTGAATTTGCGAACTGCACTGAAATGGTACCTTGTTTTTATAATTTTCTCTCTGGATTTTATTACTGGAAATTTGGATTGGCAATCGGATACATCATTGCTTACTTTTGAGCAGCTGCGTTATGTTTTACCACAGGAAATTTCGAAAAAAAAAACAACTTTTGTGAAAAAGTATGAAATTCATGTAATGGTTGAATTTGCGAACTGCATGAAACGATGCCTTGTTTTCATAATTTTTTCTCTAGATTTTTTTACTGGAAATTTGGATTGGCAACCAGACACATTATTGCTTACTTATGGGCAGATGCGTTATGTTATACCAAAGGAAATTTCGAAAAAAAAGCAACTTTTCTGAAAAAGTACAAATTTAATGAAATGGTTGAATTTGCATACTAAACTGAAATGATGCCTTGTTTTTATAATTTTCTCTCTGGATTTTTTTACCGGAAATTTGGATTGGCAATCGCATGCATTATTGCTTTCTCATGGGCAGCTGCGTTATGTTATGCCGAAGGAAGTTTCGAAAATAACGAACTTTTATGAGAAAGTACAAAATTCATGAAATGGTTGAATTTGCGAACTACATGAAACGATGCCTTGTTTTCATAATTTTTCCTCTGGATTTTTTTACTGGAAATTTGGATTGGCAATCAGACACATTATTGCTTACTTATGGGCAGCTGCGTTATGTTATACCGAAGGATATTGCGAAAAAACGAACTTTTTGAGAAAGTACAAAATTCATGAAATGGTTGAATTTGCGAACTGCACTGAAATGGTACCTTGTTTTTATAATTTTCTCTCTGGATTTTATTACTGGAAATTTGGATTGGCAATCGGATACATCATTGCTTACTTTTGAGCAGCTGCGTTATGTTTTACCACAGGAAATTTCGAAAAAAAAAACAACTTTTGTGAAAAAGTATGAAATTCATGTAATGGTTGAATTTGCGAACTGCATGAAACGATGCCTTGTTTTCATAATTTTTTCTCTAGATTTTTTTACTGGAAATTTGGATTGGCAACCAGACACATTATTGCTTACTTATGGGCAGATGCGTTATGTTATACCAAAGGAAATTTCGAAAAAAAAGCAACTTTTCTGAAAAAGTACAAATTTAATGAAATGGTTGAATTTGCAAACTAAACTGAAATGATGCCTTGTTTTTATAATTTTCTCTCTGGATTTTTTTACAGGAAATTTGGATTGGCAATCGCATGCATTATTGCTTTCTCATGGGCAGCTGCGTTATGTTATGCCGAAGGAAGTTTCGAAAATAACGAACTTTTATGAGAAAGTACAAAATTCATGAAATGGTTGAATTTGCGAACTGCATGAAACGATGCCTTGTTTTCATAATTTTTCCTCTGGATTTTTTTACTGGAAATTTGGATTGGCAATCAGACACATTATTGCTTACTTATGGGCAGCTGCGTTATGTTATACCGAAGGATATTGCGAAAAAACGAACTTTTTAAGAAAGTACAAAATTCATGAAATGGTTGAATTTGCGAACTGCACTGAAATGGTACCTTGTTTTTATAATTTTCTCTCTGGATTTTTTTACCGGAAATTTGGATTGGCAATCGCATGTATTATTGCTTTCTCATGGGCAGCTGCGTTATGTTATGCCGAAGGAAGTTTCGAAAATAACGAACTTTTATTAGAAAGTACAAAATTCATGAAATGGTTGAATTTGCGAACTGCATGAAACGATGCCTTGTTTTCGTAATTTTTCCTCTGGATTTTTTTACTGGAAATTTGGATTGGCAATCAGACACATTATTGCTTACTTATGGGCAGCTGCGTTATGTTATACCGAAGGATATTGCGAAAAAACGAACTTTTTAAGAAAGTACAAAATTCATGAAATGGTTGAATTTGCGAACTGCACTGAAATGGTACCTTGTTTTTATAATTTTCTCTCTGGATTTTTTTACCGGAAATTTGGATTGGCAATCGGATGCATTATTACTTTCTCATGGGCAGCTGCGATATGTTATGCCGAAGGAAGTTTCGAAAATAACGAACTTTTATGAGAAAGTACAAAATTCATGAAGTGGTTGAATTTGCGAACTGCACTGAAACGATGCCTTGTTTTCATTATTTTTCCTCTGAATTTTTTTACCGGAAATTTGGATTGGCAATCGGATACGTTATTGCTTACTTTTGGGTAGCTGCGTTATGTCATACCGAAGGATATTGCGAAAAAACGAACTTTTTGAGAAAGTACAAAATTCATGAAATGGTTGAATTTGCGAACTGCATGAAACGATGCCTTGTTTTCGTAATTTTTCCTCTGGATTTTTTTACTGGAAATTTGGATTGGCAATCAGACACATGATTGCTTACTTATGGGCAGCTGCGTTATGTTATACGGAAGGATATTGCGAAAAAACGAACTTTTTGAGAAAGTACAAAATTCATGAAATGGTTGAATTTGCGAACTGCACTGAAATGGTACCTTGTTTTTATAATTTTCTCTCTGGATTTTATTACTGGAAATTGGGATTGGCAATCGGATACATCATTGCTTACTTTTGAGCAGCTGCGTTATGTTTTACCACAGAAAATTTCGAAAAAAAAAACAACTTTTGTGAAAAAGTACGAAATTCATGTAATGGTTGAATTTGCGAACTGCATGAAACGATGCCTTGTTTTCATAATTTTTCCTCTGGATTTTTTTACCGGAAATTTGGATTGGCAATCGGATACGTTATTGCTTACTTTTGGGTAGCTGCGTTATGTCATACCGAAGGATATTGCGAAAAAACGAACTTTTTGAGAAAGTACAAAATTCATGAAATGGTTGAATTTGCGAACTGCATGAAACGATGCCTTGTTTTCATAATTTTTCCTCTGGATTTTTTTACTGGAAATTTGGATTGGCAATCAGACACATTATTGCTTACTTATGGGCAGCTGCGTTATGTTATACCGAAGGAAATTTCGAAAAAAAAAACAGCTTTTGTGACAGAGTACGAAATTCATGAAATGGTTGAATTTGCGAACTGCATGAAACGATCCCTTGTTTTTATAATTTTTCCTCTGGATTTTTTTACCGGAAATTTGGATTGGCAATCGGATACGTTATTGCTTACTTTTGGGTAGCTGCGTTATGTCATACCGAAGGATATTGCGAAAAAACGAACTTTTTGAGAAAGTACAAAATTCATGAAATGGTTGAATTTGCGAACTGCATGAAACGATGCCTTGTTTTCGTAATTTTTCCTCTGGATTTTTTTACTGGAAATTTGGATTGGCAATCAGACACATGATTGCTTACTTATGGGCAGCTGCGTTATGTTATACGGAAGGATATTGCGAAAAAACGAACTTTTTGAGAAAGTACAAAATTCATGTAATGGTTGAATTTGCGAACTGCATGAAACGATGCCTTGTTTTCATAATTTTTTCTCTAGATTTTTTTACTAGAAATTTGGATTGGGAACCAGACACATTATTGCTTACTTATGGGCAGATGCGTTATATTATACCGAGGGAAATTTCGAAAAAAAAGCAACTTTTGTGAAAAAGTACAAATTTAATGAAATGGTTGAATTTGCAAACTGAACTGAAATGATGCCTTTTTTTTATAATTTTCTCTCTGGATTTTTTTACCGGAAATTTGGATTGGCAATCGGATGCATTATTGCTTTCTCATGGGCAGCTGCGTTATGTTATGCCGAAGGAAGTTTCGAAAATAACGAACTTTTATGAGAAAGTACAAAATTCATGAAGTGGTTGAATTTGCGAACTGCACTGAAACGATGCCTTGTTTTCATAATTTTTCCTCTGGATTTTTTTACCGGAAATTTGGATTGGCAATCGGATACGTTATTGCTTACTTTTGGGTAGCTGCGTTATGTCATACCGAAGGATATTGCGAAAAAACGAACTTTTTGAGAAAGTACAAAATTCATGAAATGGTTGAATTTGCGAACTGCACTGAAATGGTGCCTTGTTTTTATAATTTTCTCTCTGGATTTTATTACTGGAAATTTGGATTGGCAATCGGATACATCATTGCTTACTTTTGAGCAGCTGCGTTATGTTTTACCACAGAAAATTTCGAAAAAAAAAACAACTTTTGTGAAAAAGTACGAAATTCATGTAATGGTTGAATTTGCGAACTGCATGAAACGATGCCTTGTTTTCATAATTTTTCCTCTGGATTTTTTTACCGGAAATTTGGATTGGCAATCGGATACGTTATTGCTTACTTTTGGGTAGCTGCGTTATGTCATACCGAAGGATATTGCGAAAAAACGAACTTTTTGAGAAAGTACAAAATTCATGAAATGGTTGAATTTGCGAACTGCATGAAACGATGCCTTGTTTTCATAATTTTTCCTCTGGATTTTTTTACTGGAAATTTGGATTGGCAATCAGACACATTATTGCTTACTTATGGGCAGCTGCGTTATGTTATACCGAAGGAAATTTCGAAAAAAAAAACAGCTTTTGTGACAGAGTACGAAATTCATGAAATGGTTGAATTTGCGAACTGCATGAAACGATCCCTTGTTTTTATAATTTTTTCTCTGGATTTTTTTACTGGAAATTTGGATTGGCAATCAGACGCATTATTGCTTACTTATGGGCAGCTGCATTATGTTATGCCGAAGGAAGTTTCGAAAATAACGAACTTTTATGAGAAAGTACAAAATTCATGAAATGGTTGAATTTGCGAACTGCACTGAAATGGTACCTTGTTTTTATAATTTTCTCTCTGGATTTTATTACTGGAAATTTGGATTGGCAATCGGATACATCATTGCTTACTTTTGAGCAGCTGCGTTATGTTTTACCACAGAAAATTTCGAAAAAAAAAACAACTTTTGTGAAAAAGTACGAAATTCATGTAATGGTTGAATTTGCGAACTGCATGAAACGATGCCTTGTTTTCATAATTTTTCCTCTGGATTTTTTTACCGGAAATTTGGATTGGCAATCGGATACGTTATTGCTTACTTTTGGGTAGCTGCGTTATGTCATACCGAAGGATATTGCGAAAAAACGAACTTTTTGAGAAAGTACAAAATTCATGAAATGGTTGAATTTGCGAACTGCACTGAAATGGTGCCTTGTTTTTATAATTTTCTCTCTGGATTTTATTACCGGAAATTTGGATTGGCAATCGGATACGTTATTGCTTACTTTTGGGTAGCTGCGTTATGTCATACCGAAGGATATTGCGAAAAAACGAACTTTTTGAGAAAGTACAAAATTCATGAAATGGTTGAATTTGCGAACTGCACTGAAACGATGCCTTGTTTTCATAATTTTTCCTCTGGATTTTTTTACTGGAAATTTGGATTGGCAATCAGACACATTATTGCTTACTTATGGGCAGCTGCGTTATGTTATACCGAAGGAAATTTCGAAAAAAAAAAACAGCTTTTGTGACAAAGTACGAAATTCATGAAATGGTTGAATTTGCGAACTGCATGAAACGATCCCTTGTTTTTATAATTTTTTCTCTGGATTTTTTTACTGGAAATTTGGATTGGCAATCAGACACATTATTGCTTACTAATGGGCAGCTGCGTTATGTTATACCGAAGGATGTTGCGAAAAAACGAACTTTTTGAGAAAGTACAAAATTCATGAAATGGTTGAATATGCGAACTGCACTGAAATAGTACCTTGTTTTTATTTTACCACAGGAAATTTCGAAAAAAAAAACAACTTTTGTGAAAAAGTATGAAATTCATGTAATGGTTGAATTTGCGAACTGCATGAAACGATGCCTTGTTTTTATAATTTTCACTCTGAATATTTTTACTGGAAATTTTGATTGGCAATCGGATACATCATTGCTTACTTTTGAGCAGCTGCGTTATGTTTTACCGAAGGAAATTTCGAAAAAAAACCAACTTTTGTGAAAAAGTGCGAAATTCATGAAATGGTTGAATTTGCGAACTGCATGAAACGATGCCTTGTTTTTATAATTTTTTCTCCTTTCTTATGGGCAGCTGCGTTATGTTATACTGAAGGAAATTTCGAAAAAAAAAAACAGCTTTTGTGACAAAGTACGAAATTCATGAAATGGTTGAATTTGCGAACTGCATGAAACGATCCCTTGTTTTTATAATTTTTTCTCTGGATTTTTTTACTGGAAATTTGGATTGGCAATCAGACACATTATTGCTTACTTATGGGCAGCTGCGTTATGTTATACCGAAGGAAATTTCGAAAAAACGAACTTTTTGAGAAAGTACAAAATTCATGAAATGATTGAATTTGCGAGCTGCACTGAAATGGTGCCTTGTTTTTATAATTTTCTCTCTGGATTTTATTACCGGAAATTGGGATTGGCAATCGGATACGTTATTGCTTACTTTTGGGCCGCTGCGTTATGTTATACGGAAGGGAATTTCAAAAAAACAAACTTTTATGAATAAGTACAAAATTCATGAAATGGTTCAATTTGCGAGCTGCACTGAAAGGATGCCTTGTTTTTATAATTTTCACTCTGAATATTTTTACTGGAAATTTTGATTGGCAATCGGATACATTATTGCTTACTTTTGGGCGGCTGCGTTATGTTATACGGAAGGAAATTTCGAACAAACGAACTTTTATGAAAAAGTACAAAATTCATGAAATGGTTCAATTTGCGAACTGCACTGAAATGATGCCTTGTGTTTATAATTTTCTCTCTGAATATTTTTACTGGAAATTTGGATTGGCAATCGGATGCATTATTGCTTACTCATGGGCAGCTGCGTTATGTTATGCAGAAGGAAATTTCGAAAAAACGAACTTTTTGAGAAAGTACGAAATTCATGAAATGGTTGAATTTGCGAGCTGCACTGAAAGGATGCCTTGTTTTTATAATTTTCACTCTGAATATTTTTACTGGAAATTTTGATTGGCAATCGGATACATTATTGCTTACTTTTGGGCGGCTGCGTTATGTTATACGGAAGGAAATTTCGAACAAACGAACTTTTATGAAAAAGTACAAAATTCATGAAATGGTTCAATTTGCGAACTGCACTGAAATGATGCCTTGTGTTTATAATTTTCTCTCTGAATATTTTTACTGGAAATTTGGATTGGCAATCGGATGCATTATTGCTTACTCATGGGCAGCTGCGTTATGTTATGCCGAAGGAAATTTCGAAAAAACGAACTTTTTGAGAAAGTACAAAATTCATGAAATGATTGAATTCGCGAGCTGCACTGAAATGGTGCCTTGTTTTTATAATTTTCTCTCTGGATTTTATTACCGGAAATTGGGATTGGCAATCGGATACGTTATTGCATACTTTTGGGCCGCTGCGTTATGTTATACGGAAGGGAATTTCATAAAAACAAACTTTTATGAATAAGTACAAAATTCATGAAATGGTTCAATTTGCGAACTGCACTGAAATGAAGCCTTGTGTTTATAATTTTCTCTCTGAATATTTTTACTGGAAATTTGGATTGGCAATCGGATGCATTATTGCTTACTCATGGGCAGCTGCGTTATGTTATGCCGAAGGAAGTTTCGAAAATAACGAACTTTTATGAGAAAGTACAAAATTCATGAAATGGTTGAATTTGTGAACTGCATGAAACGATGCCTTGTTTTTATAATTTTTTCTCTGGATTTTTTTACTGGAAATTTGGATTGGCAATCAGACACATTATTGCTTACTTATGGGCGGCTGCGTTATGTTATACTGAAGTAAATTTCGAAAAAAAAAAACAGCTTTTGTGACAAAGTACGAAATTCATGAAATGGTTGAATTGGCGAACTGCATGAAACGATCCCTTGTTTTTATAATTTTTTCTCTGGATTTTTTTACTGGAAATTTGGATTGGCAATCAGACACATTATTGCTTACTTATGGGCAGCTGTGTTATTTTATACTGAAGGAAATTTCGAAAAAAAGCAACTTTTGTGAAAAAGTACAAATTTAATGAAATGGTTGGTTTTTTTACCGGAAATTTGGATTGGCAATCGGATGCATTATTGCTTACTCATGGGCAGCTGCGTTATGTTATGCAGAAGGAAATTTCGAAAAAACGAACTTTTTGAAAAAGTACAAAATTCATGAAATGATTGAATTTGTGAGCTGCACTGAAATGGTACCTTGTTTTTATAATTTTCTCTCTGGATTTTATTACTGGGAATTTGGATTGGCAATCGGATTCATCATTGCTTACTTTTGAGCAGCTGCGTTATGTTATGCCGAAGGAAATTTCGAAAAAACGAACTTTTATGAGAAAGTACAAAATTCATGAAGTGGTTGAATTTGCGAACTGCACTGAAACGATGCCTTGTTTTCATTATTTTTCCTCTGAATTTTTTTACCGGAAATTTGGATTGGCAATCGGATACGTTATTGCTTACTTTTGGGTAGCTGCGTTATGTCATACCGAAGGATATTGCGAAAAAACGAACTTTTTGAGAAAGTACAAAATTCATGAAATGGTTGAATTTGCGAACTGCATGAAACGATGCCTTGTTTTCGTAATTTTTCCTCTGGATTTTTTTACTGGAAATTTGGATTGGCAATCAGACACATGATTGCTTACTTATGGGCAGCTGCGTTATGTTATACGGAAGGATATTGCGAAAAAACGAACTTTTTGAGAAAGTACAAAATTCATGAAATGGTTGAATTTGCGAACTGCACTGAAATGGTACCTTGTTTTTATAATTTTCTCTCTGGATTTTATTACTGGAAATTGGGATTGGCAATCGGATACATCATTGCTTACTTTTGAGCAGCTGCGTTATGTTTTACCACAGAAAATTTCGAAAAAAAAAACAACTTTTGTGAAAAAGTACGAAATTCATGTAATGGTTGAATTTGCGAACTGCATGAAACGATGCCTTGTTTTCATAATTTTTCCTCTGGATTTTTTTACCGGAAATTTGGATTGGCAATCGGATACGTTATTGCTTACTTTTGGGTAGCTGCGTTATGTCATACCGAAGGATATTGCGAAAAAACGAACTTTTTGAGAAAGTACAAAATTCATGAAATGGTTGAATTTGCGAACTGCATGAAACGATGCCTTGTTTTCATAATTTTTCCTCTGGATTTTTTTACTGGAAATTTGGATTGGCAATCAGACACATTATTGCTTACTTATGGGCAGCTGCGTTATGTTATACCGAAGGAAATTTCGAAAAAAAAAACAGCTTTTGTGACAGAGTACGAAATTCATGAAATGGTTGAATTTGCGAACTGCATGAAACGATCCCTTGTTTTTATAATTTTTCCTCTGGATTTTTTTACCGGAAATTTGGATTGGCAATCGGATACGTTATTGCTTACTTTTGGGTAGCTGCGTTATGTCATACCGAAGGATATTGCGAAAAAACGAACTTTTTGAGAAAGTACAAAATTCATGAAATGGTTGAATTTGCGAACTGCATGAAACGATGCCTTGTTTTCGTAATTTTTCCTCTGGATTTTTTTACTGGAAATTTGGATTGGCAATCAGACACATGATTGCTTACTTATGGGCAGCTGCGTTATGTTATACGGAAGGATATTGCGAAAAAACGAACTTTTTGAGAAAGTACAAAATTCATGTAATGGTTGAATTTGCGAACTGCATGAAACGATGCCTTGTTTTCATAATTTTTTCTCTAGATTTTTTTACTAGAAATTTGGATTGGGAACCAGACACATTATTGCTTACTTATGGGCAGATGCGTTATATTATACCGAGGGAAATTTCGAAAAAAAAGCAACTTTTGTGAAAAAGTACAAATTTAATGAAATGGTTGAATTTGCAAACTGAACTGAAATGATGCCTTTTTTTTATAATTTTCTCTCTGGATTTTTTTACCGGAAATTTGGATTGGCAATCGGATGCATTATTGCTTTCTCATGGGCAGCTGCGTTATGTTATGCCGAAGGAAGTTTCGAAAATAACGAACTTTTATGAGAAAGTACAAAATTCATGAAGTGGTTGAATTTGCGAACTGCACTGAAACGATGCCTTGTTTTCATAATTTTTCCTCTGGATTTTTTTACCGGAAATTTGGATTGGCAATCGGATACGTTATTGCTTACTTTTGGGTAGCTGCGTTATGTCATACCGAAGGATATTGCGAAAAAACGAACTTTTTGAGAAAGTACAAAATTCATGAAATGGTTGAATTTGCGAACTGCACTGAAATGGTGCCTTGTTTTTATAATTTTCTCTCTGGATTTTATTACTGGAAATTTGGATTGGCAATCGGATACATCATTGCTTACTTTTGAGCAGCTGCGTTATGTTTTACCACAGAAAATTTCGAAAAAAAAAACAACTTTTGTGAAAAAGTACGAAATTCATGTAATGGTTGAATTTGCGAACTGCATGAAACGATGCCTTGTTTTCATAATTTTTCCTCTGGATTTTTTTACCGGAAATTTGGATTGGCAATCGGATACGTTATTGCTTACTTTTGGGTAGCTGCGTTATGTCATACCGAAGGATATTGCGAAAAAACGAACTTTTTGAGAAAGTACAAAATTCATGAAATGGTTGAATTTGCGAACTGCATGAAACGATGCCTTGTTTTCATAATTTTTCCTCTGGATTTTTTTACTGGAAATTTGGATTGGCAATCAGACACATTATTGCTTACTTATGGGCAGCTGCGTTATGTTATACCGAAGGAAATTTCGAAAAAAAAAACAGCTTTTGTGACAGAGTACGAAATTCATGAAATGGTTGAATTTGCGAACTGCATGAAACGATCCCTTGTTTTTATAATTTTTTCTCTGGATTTTTTTACTGGAAATTTGGATTGGCAATCAGACGCATTATTGCTTACTTATGGGCAGCTGCATTATGTTATGCCGAAGGAAGTTTCGAAAATAACGAACTTTTATGAGAAAGTACAAAATTCATGAAATGGTTGAATTTGCGAACTGCACTGAAATGGTACCTTGTTTTTATAATTTTCTCTCTGGATTTTATTACTGGAAATTTGGATTGGCAATCGGATACATCATTGCTTACTTTTGAGCAGCTGCGTTATGTTTTACCACAGAAAATTTCGAAAAAAAAAACAACTTTTGTGAAAAAGTACGAAATTCATGTAATGGTTGAATTTGCGAACTGCATGAAACGATGCCTTGTTTTCATAATTTTTCCTCTGGATTTTTTTACCGGAAATTTGGATTGGCAATCGGATACGTTATTGCTTACTTTTGGGTAGCTGCGTTATGTCATACCGAAGGATATTGCGAAAAAACGAACTTTTTGAGAAAGTACAAAATTCATGAAATGGTTGAATTTGCGAACTGCACTGAAATGGTGCCTTGTTTTTATAATTTTCTCTCTGGATTTTATTACCGGAAATTTGGATTGGCAATCGGATACGTTATTGCTTACTTTTGGGTAGCTGCGTTATGTCATACCGAAGGATATTGCGAAAAAACGAACTTTTTGAGAAAGTACAAAATTCATGAAATGGTTGAATTTGCGAACTGCACTGAAACGATGCCTTGTTTTCATAATTTTTCCTCTGGATTTTTTTACTGGAAATTTGGATTGGCAATCAGACACATTATTGCTTACTTATGGGCAGCTGCGTTATGTTATACCGAAGGAAATTTCGAAAAAAAAAAACAGCTTTTGTGACAAAGTACGAAATTCATGAAATGGTTGAATTTGCGAACTGCATGAAACGATCCCTTGTTTTTATAATTTTTTCTCTGGATTTTTTTACTGGAAATTTGGATTGGCAATCAGACACATTATTGCTTACTAATGGGCAGCTGCGTTATGTTATACCGAAGGATGTTGCGAAAAAACGAACTTTTTGAGAAAGTACAAAATTCATGAAATGGTTGAATATGCGAACTGCACTGAAATAGTACCTTGTTTTTATTTTACCACAGGAAATTTCGAAAAAAAAAACAACTTTTGTGAAAAAGTATGAAATTCATGTAATGGTTGAATTTGCGAACTGCATGAAACGATGCCTTGTTTTTATAATTTTCACTCTGAATATTTTTACTGGAAATTTTGATTGGCAATCGGATACATCATTGCTTACTTTTGAGCAGCTGCGTTATGTTTTACCGAAGGAAATTTCGAAAAAAAACCAACTTTTGTGAAAAAGTGCGAAATTCATGAAATGGTTGAATTTGCGAACTGCATGAAACGATGCCTTGTTTTTATAATTTTTTCTCCTTTCTTATGGGCAGCTGCGTTATGTTATACTGAAGGAAATTTCGAAAAAAAAAAACAGCTTTTGTGACAAAGTACGAAATTCATGAAATGGTTGAATTTGCGAACTGCATGAAACGATCCCTTGTTTTTATAATTTTTTCTCTGGATTTTTTTACTGGAAATTTGGATTGGCAATCAGACACATTATTGCTTACTTATGGGCAGCTGCGTTATGTTATACCGAAGGAAATTTCGAAAAAACGAACTTTTTGAGAAAGTACAAAATTCATGAAATGATTGAATTTGCGAGCTGCACTGAAATGGTGCCTTGTTTTTATAATTTTCTCTCTGGATTTTATTACCGGAAATTGGGATTGGCAATCGGATACGTTATTGCTTACTTTTGGGCCGCTGCGTTATGTTATACGGAAGGGAATTTCAAAAAAACAAACTTTTATGAATAAGTACAAAATTCATGAAATGGTTCAATTTGCGAGCTGCACTGAAAGGATGCCTTGTTTTTATAATTTTCACTCTGAATATTTTTACTGGAAATTTTGATTGGCAATCGGATACATTATTGCTTACTTTTGGGCGGCTGCGTTATGTTATACGGAAGGAAATTTCGAACAAACGAACTTTTATGAAAAAGTACAAAATTCATGAAATGGTTCAATTTGCGAACTGCACTGAAATGATGCCTTGTGTTTATAATTTTCTCTCTGAATATTTTTACTGGAAATTTGGATTGGCAATCGGATGCATTATTGCTTACTCATGGGCAGCTGCGTTATGTTATGCAGAAGGAAATTTCGAAAAAACGAACTTTTTGAGAAAGTACGAAATTCATGAAATGGTTGAATTTGCGAGCTGCACTGAAAGGATGCCTTGTTTTTATAATTTTCACTCTGAATATTTTTACTGGAAATTTTGATTGGCAATCGGATACATTATTGCTTACTTTTGGGCGGCTGCGTTATGTTATACGGAAGGAAATTTCGAACAAACGAACTTTTATGAAAAAGTACAAAATTCATGAAATGGTTCAATTTGCGAACTGCACTGAAATGATGCCTTGTGTTTATAATTTTCTCTCTGAATATTTTTACTGGAAATTTGGATTGGCAATCGGATGCATTATTGCTTACTCATGGGCAGCTGCGTTATGTTATGCCGAAGGAAATTTCGAAAAAACGAACTTTTTGAGAAAGTACAAAATTCATGAAATGATTGAATTCGCGAGCTGCACTGAAATGGTGCCTTGTTTTTATAATTTTCTCTCTGGATTTTATTACCGGAAATTGGGATTGGCAATCGGATACGTTATTGCATACTTTTGGGCCGCTGCGTTATGTTATACGGAAGGGAATTTCATAAAAACAAACTTTTATGAATAAGTACAAAATTCATGAAATGGTTCAATTTGCGAACTGCACTGAAATGAAGCCTTGTGTTTATAATTTTCTCTCTGAATATTTTTACTGGAAATTTGGATTGGCAATCGGATGCATTATTGCTTACTCATGGGCAGCTGCGTTATGTTATGCCGAAGGAAGTTTCGAAAATAACGAACTTTTATGAGAAAGTACAAAATTCATGAAATGGTTGAATTTGTGAACTGCATGAAACGATGCCTTGTTTTTATAATTTTTTCTCTGGATTTTTTTACTGGAAATTTGGATTGGCAATCAGACACATTATTGCTTACTTATGGGCGGCTGCGTTATGTTATACTGAAGTAAATTTCGAAAAAAAAAAACAGCTTTTGTGACAAAGTACGAAATTCATGAAATGGTTGAATTGGCGAACTGCATGAAACGATCCCTTGTTTTTATAATTTTTTCTCTGGATTTTTTTACTGGAAATTTGGATTGGCAATCAGACACATTATTGCTTACTTATGGGCAGCTGTGTTATTTTATACTGAAGGAAATTTCGAAAAAAAGCAACTTTTGTGAAAAAGTACAAATTTAATGAAATGGTTGGTTTTTTTACCGGAAATTTGGATTGGCAATCGGATGCATTATTGCTTACTCATGGGCAGCTGCGTTATGTTATGCAGAAGGAAATTTCGAAAAAACGAACTTTTTGAAAAAGTACAAAATTCATGAAATGATTGAATTTGTGAGCTGCACTGAAATGGTACCTTGTTTTTATAATTTTCTCTCTGGATTTTATTACTGGGAATTTGGATTGGCAATCGGATTCATCATTGCTTACTTTTGAGCAGCTGCGTTATGTTATGCCGAAGGAAATTTCGAAAAAACGAACTTTTTGAGAAAGTACAAAATTCATGAAATGGTTGAATTTGCGAACTGCACTGAAATGGTACCTTGTTTTTATAATTTTCTCTCTGGATTTTATTACTGGAAATTTGGATTGGCAATCGGATACATCATTGCTTACTTTTGAGCAGCTGCGTTATGTTTTACCACAGGAAATTTTGAAAAAAAAACAACTTTTGTGAAAAAGTACGAAATTCATGTAATGGTTGAATTTGCGAATTGCATGAAACGATCCCTTGTTTTTATAATTTTTTCTCCTTTCTTATGGGCAGCTGCGTTATGTTATACTGAAGGAAATTTCGAAAAAAAAACAGCTTTTGTGACAAAGTACGAAATTCATGAAATGGTTGAATTTGCGAACTGCATGAAACGATGCCTTGTTTTTATAATTTTCACTCTGAATATTTTTACTGGAAATTTTGATTGGCAATCGCATGCATTATTGCTTTCTCATGGGCAGCTGCGTTATGTTATGCCGAAGGAAATTTCGAAAAAACGAACTTTTTGAGAAAGTACAAAATTCATGAAATGGTTGAATTTGCGAGCTGCACTGAAAGGATGCCTTGTTTTTATAATTTTCACTCTGAATATTTTTACTGGAAATTTTGATTGGCAATCGGATACATTATTGCTTACTTTTGGGCAGCTGCGTTATGTTATACCGAAGGATATTGCGAAAAAACGAACTTTTTGAGAAAGTACAAAATTCATGAAATGGTTGAATTTGCGAACTGCACTGAAATGGTACCTTGTTTTTATAATTTTCTCTCTGGATTTTATTACTGGAAATTTGGATTGGCAATCGGATACATCATTGCTTACTTTTGAGCAGCTGCGTTATGTTTTACCACAGGAAATTTCGAAAAAAAAAACAACTTTTGTGAAAAAGTATGAAATTCATGTAATGGTTGAATTTGCGAACTGCATGAAACGATGCCTTGTTTTCATAATTTTTTCTCTAGATTTTTTTACTGGAAATTTGGATTGGCAACCAGACACATTATTGCTTACTTATGGGCAGATGCGTTATGTTATACCGAAGGAAATTTCGAAAAAAAAGCAACTTTTCTGAAAAAGTACAAATTTAATGAAATGGTTGAATTTGCAAACTAAACTGAAATGATGCCTTGTTTTTATAATTTTCTCTCTGGATTTTTTTACCGGAAATTTGGATTGGCAATCGCATGCATTATTGCTTTCTCATGGGCAGCTGCGTTATGTTATGCCGAAGGAAGTTTCGAAAATAACGAACTTTTATGAGAAAGTACAAAATTCATGAAATGGTTGAATTTGCGAACTGCATGAAACGATGCCTTGTTTTTATAATTTTCACTCTGAATATTTTTACTGGAAATTTTGATTGGCAATCGGATACGTTATTGCTTACTTTTGGGTAGCTGCGTTATGTCATACAGAAGGATATTGCGAAAAAACGAACTTTTTGAGAAAGTACAAAATTCATGAAATGGTTGAATTTGCGAACTGCATGAAACGATGCCTTGTTTTTATAATTTTTTCTCCTTACTTATGGGCAGCTGCGTTATGTTATACCGAAGGAAATTTCGAAAAAAAAACAGCTTTTGTGAAAAAGTACGAAATTCATGAAATGGTTGAAATTGCGAACTGCACTGAAATTATGCTTTGTTTTTATAATTTTCTCTCTGGATTTTTTTACCGGAAATTTGGATTGGCAATCAGACACATCGTTGCTTACTTTTGAGCAGCTGGGTTATGTTATACCGAAGGAAATTTCGAAAAAAAAACAACTTTTGTGAAAAAGTGCGAAATTCATGAAATGGTTGAATTTGCGAACTGCATGAAACGATGCCTTGTTTTTATAATTTTTTCTCCATTCTTATGGGCAGCTGCGTTATGTTATACTGAGGTAAATTTCGAAAAAAAAAAAAAACAGCTTTTGTGACAAAGTACGAAATTCATGAAATGGTTGAATTTGCGAACTGCATGAAACGGTCCCTTGTTTTTATAATTTTTTCTCTGGATTTTTTTGCTGGAAATTTGGATTGGCAATCAGACACATTATTGCTTACCTATGGGCAGCTGCGTTATGTTATACCGAAGGAAATTTCGAGCAAACGAACTTTTATGAAAAAGTACAAGATTCATGGAATGGTTGAATTTGCGAACTGCACTGAAATGATGCCTTGTTTTTATAATTTGCTCTCTGGATTTTTTTACTGGAAATTTGGATTTGCAATCAGACACATTATTGCTTACCAATGGGCAGCTGTGTTATTTTATACTGAAGGAAATTTCGAAAAAAAACAGCTTTTGTGAAAAAGTACGAAATTCATGATCTGGTTGAATTTGCGAACTGCACTGAAATGGTGCCTTGTTTTTATTATTTTATCTCTGGATTTTATTACTGGAAATTTGGATTGGCAATCGGATACGTTATTGCTTACTTTTGGGTAGCTGGGTTATGTGGTACCGAAGGATATTGCGAAAAAACGAACTTTTTGAGAAATTTGGATTGGCAATCGGACACGTTATTGCTTACTCATGGGCCGCTGCGGTATGTTATGCCGAAGGAAATTTCGAAAAAAAACTAACTTTTTGAGATAGTACAAAATTCATGAAATGGTTGAATTTGCGAGCTGCACTGAAACAATACCTTGTTTTTATAATTTTCACTCTGAATATTTTTACTGGAAATTTTGATTGGCAATCGGATACATTATTGCTTACTTTTGGGCCGCTGCGTTTTGTTATACGGAAGGAAATTTCGAACAAACGAACTTTTATGAAAAAGTACAAGATTCATGAAATGGTTCAATTTGCGAACTGCACTGAAATGATGCCTTGTTTTTATAATTTTCTCTCTGGATTTTATTACCGGAAATTTGGATTGGCAATCGTATACGTTACTGCTTACTTTTGGGCCGCTGCGTTATGTTATTCGGAAGGGAATTTCGAAAAAACAAACTTTAATGAATAAGTACAAAATTCATGAAATGGTTGAATTTGCGAGCTGCACTGAAACGATGCCTTGTTTTTATAGTTTTCACTCTGAATATTTTTACTGGAAATTTTGATTGGCAATCGGATACATCATTGCTTACCTTTGAGCAGCTGCGTTATGTTTTGTATGTATGTTGGCGTTACAGTCCATGAAGAACCTCAGCCGAGCTTCTCTCAATCACCCATGTTGTGTGTGATTTCATTTTCACATAGGTGAACGGGACCTACAGTTTTATTGCCGGTTCCGAACGGCGAATTTCGAGAAGCTTTTCATGACAATTTTACTACAGGGGGTTTTGTCAGAACCCCGCTGAGGAAAAACACCGTGAAAAATACGTTCGATGACATTGCTGTGTCGGGATTCGATCCCGAGTCATTGGCGTCAGAGGCCAACACACTACCCACTGCGCCACGGTGCTCTCCGTTATGTTTTACCACAGGAAAATTGAAAAAAAAACCAACTTTTGTGAAAAAGTACGAAATTCATGAAATGGTTGAATTTGCGAACTGCATGAAACGATGCCTTGTTTTCATAATTTTTTCTCTAGATTTTTTTACTGGAAATTTGTATTGGCAACCAGATACATTATTGCTTACTTATGGGCAGCTGCGTTATGTTATACCGAAGGAAATTTCGAAAAAAAAAACAGCTTTTGTGAAAAAGAACGAAATTCATGAAATGGTTGAAATTGCGAACTGCACTGAAATTATGCTTTGTTTTTATAATTTTCTCTCTGGATTTTTTTACCGGAAATTTGGATTGGCAATCAGACACATCATTGCTTACTTTTGAGCAGCTGCGTTATGTTTTACCGAAGGAAATTTCGAAAAAAAACCAACTTTTGTGAAAAAGTGCGAAATTCATGAAATGGTTGAATTTGCGAACTGTATGAAACTTGTTTTTATAATTTTTTCTCCTTTCTTATGGGCAGCTGCGTTATGTTGTACTGAAGGAAATTTCGAAAAAAAAACAGCTTTTGTGAAAAAGTACGAAATTCATGAAATGGTTGAAATTGCGAACTGCACTGAAATTATGCTTTGTTTTTATAATTTTCTCTCTGGATTTTTTTACCGGAAATTTGGATTCGCAATCAGACACATCATTGCTTACTTTTGAGCAGCTGCGTTATGTTTTATCGAAGGAAATCTCGAAAAAAAACCAACTTTTGTGAAAAAGTGCGAAATTCATGAAATGGTTGAATTTGCGAACTGCATGAAACGATGCCTTGTTTTTATAATTTTTTCTCTGGATTTTTTTACTGGAAGTTTGGATTTGCAATCAGACACATTATTGCTTACCAATGGGCAGCTGCGTTATGGTATACCGAAGGAAATTTCGAAAAAAAACAGCTTTTGTGACAAAGTACGAAATTCATAAAATGGTTGAATTTGCGAACTGCATGAAACGATCCCTTGTTTTTATAATTTTTTCTCTGGATTTTTTTACTGGAAATTTGGATTGGCAATCAGAAACATTATTGCTTACTTATGGGCAGCTGCGTTATGTTATGCCGAAGGATATTGCGAAAAAACGAACTTTTTGAGTAAGTACAAAATTCATGAAATGGTTGAATTTGCGAACTGCACTGAAATGGTACCTTGTTTTTATAATTTTCTCTCTGGATTTTATTACTGGAAATTTGGATTGGCAATCGGATACAGCATTGCTTACTTTTGAGCAGCTGCGTTATGTTTTACCACAGGAAATTTCGAAAAAAAAACAACTTTTGTGAAAAAGTACGAAATTCATGTAATGGTTGAATTTGCGAACTGCACTGAAACGATGCCTTGTTTTTATAATTTTCACTCTGAATATTTTTACTGGAAGTTTTGATTGGCATTCGGATACATTATTGCTTACTTTTGGGCCGCTGCGTTATGTTATACGGAAGGAAATTTCGAACAAATGAACTTTTATGAAAAAGTACAAGATTCATGAAATGGTTCAATTTGCGAACTGCATGAAACGATGCCTTGTTTTCATAATTTTTCCTCTGGATTTTTTTACCGGAAATTTGGATTGGCAATCGGATGCATTATTGCTTTCTCATGGGCAGCTGCGTTATGTTATGCCGAAGGAAGTTTCGAAAATAACGAACTTTTATGAGAAAGTACAAAATTCATGAAATGGTTGAATTTGCGAACTGCACTGAAACGATGCCTTGTTTTTATAATTTTCACTCTGAATATTTTGATTGGCAATCGGATACATTATTGCTTACTTTTGGGCCGCTGCGTTATGTTATACGGAAGGAAATTTCGAACAGACGAACTTTTATGAAAAAGTACAAGATTCATGAAATGGTTCAATTTGCGAACTGTACTGAAATGATGCCTTGTATTTATAATTTTCTCTCTGAATATTTTTACTGGAAATTTGGATTGGCAATAGGATGCATTATTGCTCTCTCATGGGCAGCTGCGTTATGTTTTGCCGAAGGAAGGTTCGAAAATAACGAACTTTTATGAGAAAGTACGAAATTCATAAAATGGTTGAATTTGCGAACTGCATGAAACGATCCCTTGTTTTTATAATTTTTTCTCTGGATTTTTTTACTGGAAATTTGGATTGGCAATCAGAAACATTATTGCTTACTTGTGGGCAGCTGCGTTATGTTATACCGAAGGATATTGCGAAAAAACGAACTTTTTGAGTAAGTACAAAATTCATGAAATGGTTGAATTTGCGAACTGCACTGAAATGGTACCTTGTTTTTACAATTTTCTCTCTGGATTTTATTACCTGAAGTTTGGATTGGCAATCGTATACGTTACTGCTTACTTTTGGGCCGCTGCGTTATGTTATTCGGAAGGGAATTTCGAAAAAACAAACTTTAATGAATAAGTACAAAATTCATGAAATGGTTGAATTTGCGAGCTGCACTCAAACGATGCCTTGTTTTTATAATTTTCACTCCGAATATTTTTACTGGAAATTTTGATTGGCAATCGGATACATCATTGCTTAATTTTGAGCAGCTGCGTTATTTCAGATTCATGAAATGGTTCAATTTGCGAACTGCACTGAAACGATGCCTTGTTTTTATAATTTTCTTTCTGGATTTTTTTACCGGAAATTTGGATTGGCAATCGGATGCATTATTGCTTTCTCATGGGCAGCTGCGTTATGTTTTACCACAGGAAATTTCGAAAAAAAAAACAACTTTTGTGAAAAAGTACGAAATTCATGAAATGGTTCAATTTGCGAACTGTACTGAAATGATGCCTTGTATTTATAATTTTCTCTCTGAATATTTTTACTGGAAATTTGGATTGGCAATAGGATGCATTATTGCTCTCTCATGGGCAGCTGCGTTATGTTTTGCCGAAGGAAGGTTCGAAAATAACGAACTTTTATGAGAAAGTACGAAATTCATAAAATGGTTGAATTTGCGAGCTGCACTGAAACGATGCCTTGTTTTTATAGTTTTCACTCTGAATATTTTTACTGGAAATTTTGATTGGCAATCGGATACATCATTGCTTACCTTTGAGCAGCTGCGTTATGTTTTGTATGTATGTTGGCGTTACAGTCCATGAAGAACCTGAGCCGAGCTTCTCTCAATCACCCAGGTTGTGTGTGATTTCATTTTCACATAGGTGAACGGGACCTACAGTTTTATTGCCGGTTCCGAACGGCGAATTTCGAGAAGCTTTTCATGACAATTTTACTACAGGGGGTTTTGTCAGAACCCCGCTGAGGAAAAACACCGTGAAAAATACGTTCGATGACATTGCTGTGTCGGGATTCGATCCCGAGTCATTGGCGTCAGAGGCCAACACACTACCCACTGCGCCACGGTGCTCTCCGTTATGTTTTACCACAGGAAAATTGAAAAAAAAAACCAACTTTTGTGAAAAAGTACGAAATTCATGAAATGGTTGAATTTGCGAACTGCATGAAACGATGCCTTGTTTTCATAATTTTTTCTCTAGATTTTTTTACTGGAAATTTGTATTGGCAACCAGATACATTATTGCTTACTTATGGGCAGCTGCGTTATGTTATACCGAAGGAAATTTCGAAAAAAAAACAGCTTTTGTGAAAAAGAACGAAATTCATGAAATGGTTGAAATTGCGAACTGCACTGAAATTATGCTTTGTTTCTATAATTTTCTCTCTGGATTTTTTTACCGGATATTTGGATTGGCAATCAGACACATCATTGCTTACTTTTGAGCAGCTGCGTTATGTTTTACCGAAGGAAATTTCGAAAAAAAACCAACTTTTGTGAAAAAGTGCGAAATTCATGAAATGGTTGAATTTGCGAACTGTATGAAACTTGTTTTTATAATTTTTTCTCCTTTCTTATGGGCAGCTGCGTTATGTTGTACTGAAGGAAATTTCGAAAAAAAAAAAGCTTTTGTGAAAAAGTACGAAATTCATGAAATGGTTGAAATTGCGAACTGCACTGAAATTATGCTTTGTTTTTATAATTTTCTCTCTGGATTTTTTTACCGGAAATTTGGATTCGCAATCAGACACATCATTGCTTACTTTTGAGCAGCTGCGTTATGTTTTATCGAAGGAAATCTCGAAAAAAAACCAACTTTTGTGAAAAAGTGCGAAATTCATGAAATGGTTGAATTTGCGAACTGCATGAAACGATGCCTTGTTTTTATAATTTTCACTCTGAATATTTTGATTGGCAATCGGATACATTATTGCTTACTTTTGGGCCGCTGCGTTATGTTATACGGAAGGAAATTTCGAACAGACGAACTTTTATGAAAAAGTACAAGATTCATGAAATGGTTGAATTTGCGAACTGCATGAAACGATGTCTTGTTTTCATAATTTTTTCTCTAGATTTTTTTACTGGAAATTTGGATTGGCAATAGGATGCATTATTGCTCTCTCATGGGCAGCTGCGTTATGTTTTGCCGAAGGAAGGTTCGAAAATAACGAACTTTTATGAGAAAGTACGAAATTCATAAAATGGTTGAATTTGCGAACTGCATGAAACGATCCCTTGTTTTTATAATTTTTTCTCTGGATTTTTTTACTGGAAATTTGGATTGGCAATCAGAAACATTATTGCTTACTTATGGGCAGCTGCGTTATGTTATACCGAAGGATATTGCGAAAAAACGAACTTTTTGAGTAAGTACAAAATTCATGAAATGGTTGAATTTGCGAACTGCACTGAAATGGTACCTTGTTTTTACAATTTTCTCTCTGGATTTTATTACCGGAAATTTGGATTGGCAATCGTATACGTTACTGCTTACTTTTGGGCCGCTGCGTTATGTTATTCGGAAGGGAATTTCGAAAAAACAAACTTTAATGAATAAGTACAAAATTCATGAAATGGTTGAATTTGCGAGCTGCACTCAAACGATGCCTTGTTTTTATAATTTTCACTCTGAATATTTTTACTGGAAATTTTGATTGGCAATCGGATACATCATTGCTTAATTTTGAGCAGCTGCGTTATTTCAGATTCATGAAATGGTTCAATTTGCGAACTGCACTGAAACGATGCCTTGTTTTTATAATTTTCTTTCTGGATTTTTTTACCGGAAATTTGGATTGGCAATCGGATGCATTATTGCTTTCTCATGGGCAGCTGCGTTATGTTTTACCACAGGAAATTTCGAAAAAAAAACAACTTTTGTGAAAAAGTACGAAATTCATGTAATGGTTGAATTTGCGAGCTGCACTGAAACGATGCCTTGTTTTTATAGTTTTCACTCTGAATATTTTTACTGGAAATTTTGATTGGCAATCGGATACATCATTGCTTACCTTTGAGCAGCTGCGTTATGTTTTGTATGTATGTTGGCGTTACAGTCCATGAAGAACCTGAGCCGAGCTTCTCTCAATCACCCATGTTGTGTGTGATTTCATTTTCACATAGGTGAACGGGACCTACAGTTTTATTGCCGGTTCCGAACGGCGAATTTCGAGAAGCTTTTCATGACAATTTTACTACAGGGGGTTTTGTCAGAACCCCGCTGAGGAAAAACACCGTGAAAAATACGTTCGATGACATTGCTGTGTCGGGATTCGATCCCGAGTCATTGGCGTCAGAGGCCAACACACTACCCACTGCGCCACGGTGCTCTCCGTTATGTTTTACCACAGGAAAATTGAAAAAAAAACCAACTTTTGTGAAAAAGTACGAAATTCATGAAATGGTTGAATTTGCGAACTGCATGAAACGATGCCTTGTTTTCATAATTTTTTCTCTAGATTTTTTTACTGGAAATTTGTATTGGCAACCAGATACATTATTGCTTACTTATGGGCAGCTGCGTTATGTTATACCGAAGGAAATTTCGAAAAAAAAAACAGCTTTTGTGAAAAAGAACGAAATTCATGAAATGGTTGAAATTGCGAACTGCACTGAAATTATGCTTTGTTTTTATAATATTCTCTCTGGATTTTTTTACCGGAAATTTGGATTGGCAATCAGACACATCATTGCTTACTTTTGAGCAGCTGCGTTATGTTTTACCGAAGGAAATTTCGAAAAAAAACCAACTTTTGTGAAAAAGTGCGAAATTCATGAAATGGTTGAATTTGCGAACTGTATGAAACTTGTTTTTATAATTTTTTCTCCTTTCTTATGGGCAGCTGCGTTATGTTGTACTGAAGGAAATTTCGAAAAAAAAACAGCTTTTGTGAAAAAGTACGAAATTCATGAAATGGTTGAAATTGCGAACTGCACTGAAATTATGCTTTGTTTTTATAATTTTCTCTCTGGATTTTTTTACCGGAAATTTGGATTCGCAATCAGACACATCATTGCTTACTTTTGAGCAGCTGCGTTATGTTTTATCGAAGGAAATCTCGAAAAAAAACCAACTTTTGTGAAAAAGTGCGAAATTCATGAAATGGTTGAATTTGCGAACTGCATGAAACGATGCCTTGTTTTTATAATTTTTTCTCTGGATTTTTTTACTGGAAATTTGGATTTGCAATCAGACACATTATTGCTTACCAATGGGCAGCTGCGTTATGGTATACCGAAGGAAATTTCGAAAAAAAACAGCTTTTGTGACAAAGTACGAAATTCATAAAATGGTTGAATTTGCGAACTGCATGAAACGATCCCTTGTTTTTATAATTTTTTCTCTGGATTTTTTTACTGGAAATTTGGATTGGCAATCAGAAACATTATTGCTTACTTATGGGCAGCTGCGTTATGTTATACCGAAGGATATTGCGAAAAAACGAACTTTTTGAGTAAGTACAAAATTCATGAAATGGTTGAATTTGCGAACTGCACTGAAATGGTACCTTGTTTTTATAATTTTCTCTCTGGATTTTATTACTGGAAATTTGGATTGGCAATCGGATACAGCATTGCTTACTTTTGAGCAGCTGCGTTATGTTTTACCACAGGAAATTTCGAAAAAAAAAACAACTTTTGTGAAAAAGTACGAAATTCATGTAATGGTTGAATTTGCGAACTGCATGAAACGATGTCTTGTTTTCATAATTTTTTCTCTAGATTTTTTTACTGGAAATTTGGATTGGCAATAGGATGCATTATTGCTCTCTCATGGGCAGCTGCGTTATGTTTTGCCGAAGGAAGGTTCGAAAATAACGAACTTTTATGAGAAAGTACGAAATTCATGAAATGGTTGAATTTGCGAACTGCACTGAAACGATGCCTTGTTTTTATAATTTTCACTCTGAATATTTTTACTAGAAGATTTGATTGGCATTCGGATACATTATTGCTTACTTTTGGGCCGCTGCGTTATGTTATACGGAAGGAAATTTCGAACAAATGAACTTTTATGAAAAAGTACAAGATTCATGAAATGGTTCAATTTGCGAACTGCATGAAACGATGCCTTGTTTTCATAATTTTTCCTCTGGATTTTTTTACCGGAAATTTGGATTGGCAATCGGATGCATTATTGCTTTCTCATGGGCAGCTGCGTTATGTTATGCCGAAGGAAGTTTCGAAAATAACGAACTTTTATGAGAAAGTACAAAATTCATGAAATGGTTGAATTTGCGAACTGCACTGAAACGATGCCTTGTTTTTATAATTTTCACTCTGAATATTTTGATTGGCAATCGGATACATTATTGCTTACTTTTGGGCCGCTGCGTTATGTTATACGGAAGGAAATTTCGAACAGACGAACTTTTATGAAAAAGTACAAGATTCATGAAATGGTTGAATTTGCGAACTGCATGAAACGATGCCTTGTTTTCATAATTTTTCCTCTGGATTTTTTTACCGGAAATTTGGATTGGCAATCGGATACGTTATTGCTTACTTTTGGGTAGCTGCGTTATGTCATACCGAAGGATATTGCGAAAAAACGAACTTTTTGAGAAAGTACAAAATTCATGAAATGGTTGAATTTGCGAACTGCACTGAAATGGTGCCTTGTTTTTATAATTTTCTCTCTGGATTTTATTACCGGAAATTTGGATTGGCAATCGGATACGTTATTGCTTACTTTTGGGTAGCTGCGTTATGTCATACCGAAGGATATTGCGAAAAAACGAACTTTTTGAGAAAGTACAAAATTCATGAAATGGTTGAATTTGCGAACTGCACTGAAATGATGCCTTGTATTTATAATTTTCTCTCTGAATATTTTTACTGGAAATTTGGATTGGCAATCGGATGCATTATTGCTTACTCATGGGCAGCTGCGTTATGTTATGCCGAAGGAAATTTCGAAAAAACGAACTTTTTGAGAAAGTGCAAAATTCATGAAATGGTTGAATTTGCGAACTGCACTGAAATGGTGCCTTGTTTTTATAATTTTCTCTCTGGATTTTACTACCGGAAATTTGGATTGGCAATCGGATACGTTATTGCTTACTTTTGGGTAGCTGCGTTATGTCATGCCGAAGGATATTGCGAAAAAACGAACTTTTTGAGAAAGTACAAAATTCATGAAATGGTTGAATTTGCGAACTGCACTGAAATGGTACCTTGTTTTTATAATTTTCTCTCTGGATTTTATTACTGGAAATTTGGATTGGCAATCGGATACATCATTGCTTACTTTTGAGCAGCTGCGTTATGTTTTACCACAGAAAATTTCGAAAAAAAAAACAACTTTTGTGAAAAAGTACGAAATTCATGTAATGGTTGAATTTGCGAACTGCATGAAACGATGCCTTGTTTTCATAATTTTTCCTCTGGATTTTTTTACCGGAAATTTGGATTGGCAATCGGATACGTTATTGCTTACTTTTGGGTAGCTGCGTTATGTCATACCGAAGGATATTGCGAAAAAACGAACTTTTTGAGAAAGTACAAAATTCATGAAATGGTTGAATTTGCGAACTGCACTGAAATGGTGCCTTGTTTTTATAATTTTCTCTCTGGATTTTATTACCGGAAATTTGGATTGGCAATCGGATACGTTATTGCTTACTTTTGGGTAGCTGCGTTATGTCATACCGAAGGATATTGCGAAAAAACGAACTTTTTGAGAAAGTACAAAATTCATGAAATGGTTGAATTTGCGAACTGCACTGAAATGGTGCCTTGTTTTTATAATTTTCTCTCTGGATTTTATTACCGGAAATTTGGATTGGCAATCGGATACGTTATTGCTTACCTTTGGGCCGCTGCGTTATGTTATACGGAAGGGAATTTCAAAAAAACAAACTTTTATGTATAAGTACAAAATTCATGAAATGGTTGAATTTGCGAGCTGCACTGAAAGGATGCCTTGTTTTTAGGGTTCCGTACCCAAAGGTAAAACGGAACCCTATTACTAAGACTTCGCTGTCCGTCCGTCCGTCCGTCCGTCTGTCACCAGGCTGTATCTCATGAACCGTGATAGTTAGACAGTTGAAATTTTCACAGAATGATGTAATTCTGTTGCCGCTACCACGACAAATACTAAAAACAGAACAAAATTAATTATACATATACATAATTACAAACAACCAATAATAAATTGTTTCGAAAGGTTTTCGTTGTCATCTTTCGGTCAGTTCCCATTTGTGAGCGGCCAGTAGTCATCCATTTTGGGAAACCGAACTCAAAGAAAGCGGATAGCCCGAGGGTACGATCAGCGCTTGACACGTGAACGAGTGGAGTTCAACCCGCAGAAGGTCAGCATTTTTGTTTTTTTTTTTTCGCGGATATCACGTTCATTGTATAAGGTATTGAAATCACAAATTTGCGTGTCGCGATTGGTGATGCGGGCTAAGTCGTTGGTCAGAGGAGTTTCGGTACGACTGTTCGAATACTCAAGCTGCGGTTTGTTTACTTTTTTGAACAGTGAATTCCTTTTTTTTTTTAGTTTACATATATTTTTTTTATTTATTTCGACTTTTTTTATTGACATACGGTGTAGGGTAGTTTTAAGGATTAATTGTAAACCTAGATAAAGTTAGGTTCAGGAAATGAAATTTGTGACATATTGAATTGGAAACGATGACGGTGGTTTTTTTTTCTTTTGCGTGGGATATTTCGCGAGTCTCGTAGCAAATTCGCGATTCTTGCTGCGGGTAAGTCGGCGTGAGGGCAATCGCGTGGCGCCATTGCTCACGACCAGTCCTCGCAGCTGGCCTAGCATCCCTTTCGCACGACGTCGCGGCAGGTGGAGAGGAGCAAGTGAGCAAGAGGAGCAAGCGATCTTGCACACATACGAACCGATGCGTACATACGTGCATACGCATCACATACGTGCATACACTCACACATCTCTACGCTATGTATAAGTATACATGCATACATACATACATATGTACATTACGAAGTAGAGTTAGGTAGTTCCGGACATGTATAGTTCACGGAACTATGTCCTCTCTCGGACACATGTCCTCTCGCTCCGCAAATTGAACGAAAAGAGTTCCATAGTTCCATTCAACCCTTATTCATCAATCACATATGTACAAAACGAAAAAAAAAACATAAATGCAACGAACATGCTTCTCACACGGTATGAGTTATACCCCGTAGTTTTCAAGAAACCCAAAAGTATGTAGATGTGGCGATAAAGCTCGAACAGTTGGTGTACACTGTACAGCACACCTGAACTGAAATGAAGAAAAGAAATTGAAGAATATAATGCCCGCACCGCATTTCGTGAACGAATGTCATACATGTGTATGTATGCATTCAGGTCCGGACATGGACATGGTTTGCTAGTTCCATATCGGTGCGATAATACATTTAGTTCCGGACATGGACATGTTTTTGCTAGTTCCATATCGGTGCGAGTATACATTTAGTATTTTAAAACGGGTAGAGATTAAAGTGCATACTGAGATGGAATAATTATCTTATAACCACATTTAGATAATGTTTCAAATATATTGAATGGTCTTTCCAACAAAGTTGTTGGTCCAATGTAACACCTAAATATTTAAAACTGTCCACGTGTTCAATCAAGAAGCAATTTTCAAACATTCTTGATTGTTGAATACTATATCTTCAAGAACAAATCGATTACACAATGGTGCATGATAATATAAGGGAAGGTCTCTGAAAACTCTACCATTGATATTAAATATCATGTACTTCGTTTTGTTGCTAATTATTTGTTTATGACGATTAAACCATCTCCTTAACATATCTAGGTCATAGTTAACATCTGCAAAACTATCAATTAAGTTAGTGTTTGAGTGGAAAAGAGATGTTTCATCAGCAAAGGCAGTTATTTTGCCATTAAAAGGTTGTAAGAAAATCGAATTAACATAAATTAGAAAAAGGATTGGGCCCAATACTGCTCCTTGGGGAACACCCATATTTAAAAAGTCTATAGAACTGTAAACATTCCTAATTTTCACAACTTGATAACGGTTAAATAAATAAGAAGAAAACCATTTATAAATGGAGCCTCTGAAACCCGCTTTGTAAAGTTTATCGAGTAGCAAAGTATGATTAACCATATCAAAGACCTTACTGATATCAACAAATAATATTGATGGTGTTTGAGAATTGGTTAGACTATTATATATTTCACCAGTTAATTTCAATAAAGCAGTTTCAGTCGATTTGCCACGTCTAAACCCAAATTGGCAATCACTCAAAAAATGAGTATTTTCTAAAAATTACAACATTCTAGATTTTAACTATCCGAAAAGTGAGAATAAAATGTCACTGATTATGTATTTCTGTATATACTTAGACAGAATATAATAAATATATGTATAAATGGGGCTCCCATACAACAGACATGCTTTTTTTGCCGTTTTTATACATAAAAGTACGGAACCCTTCGTGCGCGAGTCCGACTCGCACTTGGCCGGTTTTTTTTTATAATTTTCACACTGAATATTTTTACTAGAAGTTTTGATTGGCAATCGGATACATTATTGCTTACTTTCGGGCCGCTGCGTTATGTTATACGGAAGGAAATTTCGAACAAACGAACTTTTATGAAAAAGTACAAGATTCATGAAATGGTTCAATTTGCGAACTGCACTGAAATGATGCCTTGCATTTATAATTTTCTCTCTGAATATTTTTACTGGAAATTTGGATTGGCAATCGGATGCATTATTGCTTACTCATGGGCAGCTGCGTTATGTTATGCCGAAGGAAATTTCGAAAAAACGAACTTTTTGAGAAAGTACAAAATTCATGAAATGATTGAATTCGCGAGCTGCACTGAAATGATGCCTTGTTTTTATAATTTTCTCTCTGAATATTACTACTGGAAATTTTGTTTGGCAATCGGATACATTATCGCTTACTTTTGGGCCGCTGCGTTATGTTATACGGAAGGGAATTTCGAAAAAACAAACTTATATGAATAAGTACAAATTTAATGAAATGGTTGAATTTGCAAACTGAACTGAAATGATGCCTTGTTTTTATAATTTTCTCTCTGGATTTTTTTACCGGAAATTTGGATTGGCAATCGGATGCATTATTGCTTTCTCATGGGCAGCTGCGTTATGTTATGCCGAAGGAAGTTTCGAAACTAACGAACTTTTATGAGAAAGTACAAAATTCATGAAATGGTTGAATTTGCGAACTGCACTGAAACGATGCCTTGTTTTTATAATTTTCACTCTGAATATTTTTACTGGAAATTTTGATTGGCAATCGGATACGTTATTGCTTACTTTTGGGTAGCTGCGTTATGTCATACCGAAGGATATTGCGAAAAAACGAACTTTTTGAGAAAGTACAAAATTCATGAAATGGTTGAATTTGCGAACTGAATGAAACGATGCCTTGTTTTTATAATTTTTTCTCCTTACTTATGGGCAGCTGCGTTATGTTATACCGAAGGAAATTTCGAAAAAAAAACAGCTTTTGTGAAAAAGTACGAAATTCATGAAATGGTTGAAATTGCGAACTGCACTGAAATTATGCTTTGTTTTTATAATTTTCTCTCTGGATTTTTTTACCGGAAATTTGGATTGGCAATCAGACACATCGTTGCTTACTTTTGAGCAGCTGGGTTATGTTATACCGAAGGAAATTTCGAAAAAAAAACAACTTTTGTGAAAAAGTGCGAAATTCATGAAATGGTTGAATTTGCGAACTGCATGAAACGATGCCTTGTTTTTATAATTTTTTCTCCATTCTTATGGGCAGCTGCGTTATGTTATACTGAAGTAAATTTCGAAAAAAAAAAAAAACAGCTTTTGTGACAAAGTACGAAATTCATGAAATGGTTGAATTTGCGAACTGCATGAAACGGTCCCTTGTTTTTATAATTTTTTCTCTGGATTTTTTTACTGGAAATTTGGATTGGCAATCAGACACATTATTGCTTACCTATGGGCAGCTGCGTTATGTTATACCGAAGGAAATTTCGAGCAAACGAACTTTTATGAAAAAGTACAAGATTCATGGAATGGTTGAATTTGCGAACTGCACTGAAATGATGCCTTGTTTTTATAATTTGCTCACTGGATTTTTTTACTGGAAATTTGGATTTGCAATCAGACACATTATTGCTTACCAATGGGCAGCTGTGTTATTTTATACTGAAGGAAATTTCGAAAAAAAACAGCTTTTGTGAAAAAGTACGAAATTCATGATCTGGTTGAATTTGCGAACTGCACTGAAATGGTGCCATGTTTTTATTATTTTATCTCTGGATTTTATTACTGGAAATTTGGATTGGCAATCGGATACGTTATTGCTTACTTTTGGGTAGCTGGGTTATGTGGTACCGAAGGATATTGCGAAAAAACGAACTTTTTGAGAAATTTGGATTGGCAATCGGACACGTTATTGCTTACTCATGGGCCGCTGCGGTATGTTATGCCGAAGGAAATTTCGAAAAAAACTAACTTTTTGAGATAGTACAAAATTCATGAAATGGTTGAATTTGCGAGCTGCACTGAAACAATACCTTGTTTTTATAATTTTCACTCTGAATATTTTTACTGGAAATTTAGATTGGCAATCGGATACATTATTGCTTACTTTTGGGCCGCTGCGTTTTGTTATACGGAAGGAAATTTCGAACAAACGAACTTTTATGAAAAAGTACAAGATTCATGAAATGGTTCAATTTGCGAACTGCACTGAAATGATGCCTTGTTTTTATAATTTTCTCTCTGAATATTTTTACTGGGAATTTGGATTGGCAATCGGATGCATTATTGCTTACTCATGGGCAGCTGCGGTATGTTGTGCCGAAGGAAATTTCGGAAAAAACTAACTTTTTGAGATAGTACAAAATTCATGAAATGGTTAAATTTGCGAGCTGCACTGAAACGATGCCTTGTTTTTATAATTTTCACTCTGAATATTTTTACTGGAAATTTTGATTGGCAATCGGATACATCTTGCTTACTCATGGGCAGCTGCGTTATGTTATGCCGAAAAAAATTTCGAAAAAACGAACTTTTTGAGAAAGTACAAAATTCATGAAATGGTTGAATTTGCAAACTGAACTGAAATGATGCCTTGTTTTTATAATTTTCTCTCTGGATTTTTTACCGGAAATTTGGATTGGCAATCGGATGCATTATTGCTTTCTCATGGGCAGCTGCGTTATGTTATGCCGAAGGAAGTTTCGAAAATAACTAACTTTTATGAGAAAGTACAAAATTCATGAAATGGTTGAATTTGCGAACTGCATGAAACGATGCCTTGTTTTCATAATTTTTTCTCTGGATTTTTTTACCGGAAATTTGGATTGGCAATCGGATGCATTATTGTTTACTCATGGGCAGCTGCGTTATGTTATGCCGAAGGAAATTTCGAAAAAAACGAACTTTTATGAATACTGGAATATTACTGGAAATTTGGATTGGCAATCGGATACGTTATTGCTTACTTTTGGGCCGCTGCGTTATGTTATACGGAAGGGAATTTCGAAAAAACAAACTTTAATGAATAAGTACAAAATTCATGAAATGATTGATTTTGCGAGCTGCACTGAAATGATGCCTTGTTTTTATAATTTTCTCTCTGAATATTTCTACTGGAAATTTTGTTTGGCAATCGGATACATTATTGCTTACTTTTGGGCCGCTGCGTTATGTTATACGGAAGGGAATTTCGAAAAAACAAACTTATATGAATAAGTACAAATTTAATGATATGGTTGAATTTGCAAACTGAACTGAAATGATGCCTTGTATTTATAATTTTCTCTCTGAATATTTTTACTGGGAATTTGGATTGGCAATCGGATGCATTATTGCTTACTCATGGGCAGCTGCGGTATGTTGTGCCGAAGGAAATTTCGAAAAAAAACTAACTTTTTGAGATAGTACAAAATTCATGAAATGGTTGAATTTGCAAACTGAACTGAAATGATGCCTTGTTCTTATAATTTTCTCTCTGGATTTTTTTACCGGAAATTTGGATTGGCAATCGGATGCATTATTGCTTACTCATGGGCAGCTGCGTTATGTTATGCCGAAGGAAATTTCGAAAAAACGAACTTTTTGAGAAAGTACAAAATTCATGAAATGATTGAATTTGCGAGCTGCACTGAAATGATGCCTTGTTTTTATAATTTTCTCTCTGAATATTTTTACTGGAAATTTTGATTGGCAATCGGATACATTATTGCTTACTTTTGGGCCGCTGCGTTATGTTATACGGAAGGAAATTTCGAACAAACGAACTTGTATGAAAAAGTACAAGATTCATGAAATGGTTCAATTTGCGAACTGCACTGAAATGATGCCTTGTATTTATAATTTTCTCTCTGAATATTTTTACTGGGAATTTGGATTGGCAATCGGATGCATTATTGCTTACCCATGGGCAGCTGCGGTATGTTATGCCGAAGGAAATTTCGAAAAAAAACTAACTTTTTGAGATAGTACAAAATTCATGAAATGGTTGAATTTGCGAGCTGCACTGAAATGATGCCTTGTTTTTACAATTTTCTCTCTGGATTTTATTACCGGAAATTTGGATTGGCAATCGTATACGTTACTGCTTACTTTTGGGCCGCTGCGTTATGTTATTCGGAAGGGAATTTCGAAAAAACAAACTTTAATGAATAAGTACAAAATTCATGAAATGGTTGAATTTGCGAGCTGCACTCAAACGATGCCTTGTTTTTATAATTTTCACTCTGAATATTTTTACTGGAAATTTTGATTGGCAATCGGATACATCATTGCTTAATTTTGAGCAGCTGCGTTATTTCAGATTCATGAAATGGTTCAATTTGCGAACTGCACTGAAACGATGCCTTGCGAACTGCATGAAACGGTCCCTTGTTTTTATAATTTTTTCTCTGGATTTTTTTACTGGAAATTTGGATTGGCAATCCAATTGCCACATTATTGCTTACCTATGGGCAGCTGCGTTATGTTATACCGAAGGAAATTTCGAGCAAACGAACTTTTATGAAAAAGTACAATATTCATGGAATGGTTGAATTTGCGAACTGCACTGAAATGATGCCTTGTTTTTATAATTTGCTCTCTGGATTTTTTTACTGGAAATTTGGATTTGCAATCAGACACATTATTGCTTACCAATGGGCAGCTGTGTTATTTTATACTGAAGGAAATTTCGAAAAAAAACAGCTTTTGTGAAAAAGTACGAAATTCATGATCTGGTTGAATTTGCGAACTGCACTGAAATGGTGCCTTGTTTTTATTATTTTATCTCTGGATTTTATTACTGGAAATTTGGATTGGCAATCGGATACGTTATTGCTTACTTTTGGGTAGCTGGGTTATGTGGTACCGAAGGATATTGCGAAAAAACGAACTTTTTGAGAAATTTGGATTGGCAATCGGACACGTTATTGCTTACTCATGGGCCGCTGCGGTATGTTATGCCGAAGGAAATTTCGAAAAAAACTAACTTTTTGAGATAGTACAAAATTCATGAAATGGTTGAATTTGCGAGCTGCACTGAAACAATACCTTGTTTTTATAATTTTCACTCTGAATATTTTTACTGGAAATTTAGATTGGCAATCGGATACATTATTGCTTACTTTTGGGCCGCTGCGTTTTGTTATACGGAAGGAAATTTCGAACAAACGAACTTTTATGAAAAAGTACAAGATTCATGAAATGGTTCAATTTGCGAACTGCACTGAAATGATGCCTTGTTTTTATAATTTTCTCTCTGAATATTTTTACTGGGAATTTGGATTGGCAATCGGATGCATTATTGCTTACTCATGGGCAGCTGCGGTATGTTGTGCCGAAGGAAATTTCGAAAAAAACTAACTTTTTGAGATAGTACAAAATTCATGAAATGGTTAAATTTGCGAGCTGCACTGAAACGATGCCTTGTTTTTATAATTTTCACTCTGAATATTTTTACTGGAAATTTTGCTTGGCAATCGGATACATCTTGCTTACTCATGGGCAGCTGCGTTATGTTATGCCGAAAAAAATTTCGAAAAAACGAACTTTTTGAGAAAGTACAAAATTCATGAAATGGTTGAATTTGCAAACTGTACTGAAATGATGCCTTGTTTTTATAATTTTCTCTCTGGATTTTTTTACCGGAAATTTGGATTGGCAATCGGATGCATTATTGCTTTCTCATGGGCAGCTGCGTTATGTTATGCCGAAGGAAGTTTCGAAAATAACTAACTTTTATGAGAAAGTACAAAATTCATGAAATGGTTGAATTTGCGAACTGCATGAAACGATGCCTTGTTTTCATAATTTTTTCTCTGGATTTTTTTACCGGAAATTTGGATTGGCAATCGGATGCATTATTGTTTACTCATGGGCAGCTGCGTTATGTTATGCCGAAGGAAATTTCGAAAAAAACGAACTTTTATGAATACTGGAATATTACTGGAAATTTGGATTGGCAATCGGATACGTTATTGCTTACTTTTGGGCCGCTGCGTTATGTTATACGGAAGGGAATTTCGAAAAAACAAACTTTAATGAATAAGTACAAAATTCATGAAATGATTGATTTTGCGAGCTGCACTGAAATGATGCCTTGTTTTTATAATTTTCTCTCTGAATATTTCTACTGGAAATTTTGTTTGGCAATCGGATACATTATTGCTTACTTTTGGGCCGCTGCGTTATGTTATACGGAAGGGAATTTCGAAAAAACAAACTTATATGAATAAGTACAAATTTAATGATATGGTTGAATTTGCAAACTGAACTGAAATGATGCCTTGTATTTATAATTTTCTCTCTGAATATTTTTACTGGGAATTTGGATTGGCAATCGGATGCATTATTGCTTACTCATGGGCAGCTGCGGTATGTTATGCCGAAGGAAATTTCGAAAAAAAACTAACTTTTTGAGATAGTACAAAATTCATGAAATGGTTGAATTTGCAAACTGAACTGAAATGATGCCTTGTTCTTATAATTTTCTCTCTGGATTTTTTTACCGGAAATTTGGATTGGCAATCGGATGCATTATTGCTTACTCATGGGCAGCTGCGTTATGTTATGCCGAAGGAAATTTCGAAAAAACGAACTTTTTGAGAAAGTACAAAATTCATGAAATGATTGAATTTGCGAGCTGCACTGAAATGATGCCTTGTTTTTATAATTTTCTCTCTGAATATTTTTACTGGAAATTTTGATTGGCAATCGGATACATTATTGCTTACTTTTGGGCCGCTGCGTTATGTTATACGGAAGGAAATTTCGAACAAACGAACTTGTATGAAAAAGTACAAGATTCATGAAATGGTTCAATTTGCGAACTGCACTGAAATGATGCCTTGTATTTATAATTTTCTCTCTGAATATTTTTACTGGGAATTTGGATTGGCAATCGGATGCATTATTGCTTACCCATGGGCAGCTGCGGTATGTTATGCCGAAGGAAATTTCGAAAAAAAACTAACTTTTTGAGATAGTACAAAATTCATGAAATGGTTGAATTTGCGAGCTGCACTGAAATGATGCCTTGTTTTTACAATTTTCTCTCTGGATTTTATTACCGGAAATTTGGATTGGCAATCGTATACGTTACTGCTTACTTTTGGGCCGCTGCGTTATGTTATTCGGAAGGGAATTTCGAAAAAACAAACTTTAATGAATAAGTACAAAATTCATGAAATGGTTGAATTTGCGAGCTGCACTCAAACGATGCCTTGTTTTTATAATTTTCACTCTGAATATTTTTACTGGAAATTTTGATTGGCAATCGGATACATCATTGCTTAATTTTGAGCAGCTGCGTTATTTCAGATTCATGAAATGGTTCAATTTGCGAACTGCACTGAAACGATGCCTTGTTTTTATAATTTTCTTTCTGGATTTTTTTACCGGAAATTTGGATTGGCAATCGGATGCATTATTGCTTTCTCATGGGCAGCTGCGTTATGTTTTACCACAGGAAATTTCGAAAAAAAAACAACTTTTGTGAAAAAGTACGAAATTCATGTAATGGTTGAATTTGCGAGCTCACTGAAACGATGCCTTGTTTTTATAGTTTTCACTCTGAATATTTTTACTGAAAATTTTGATTGGCAATCGGATACATCATTGCTTACCTTTGAGCAGCTGCGTTATGTTTTGTATGTATGTTGGCGTTACAGTCCATGAAGAACCTGAGCCGAGCTTCTCTCAATCACCCATGTTGTGGGTGATTTCATTTTCACATAGGTGAACGGGACCTACAGTTTTATTGCCGGTTCCGAACGGCGAATTTCGAGAAGCTTTTCATGACAATTTTACTACAGGGGGTTTTGTCAGAACCCCGCTGAGGAAAAACACCGTGAAAAATACGTTCGATGACATTGCTGTGTCGGGATTCGATCCCGAGTCATTGGCGTCAGAGGCCAACACACTACCCACTGCGCCACGGTGCTCTCCGTTATGTTTTACCACAGGAAAATTGAAAAAAAAACCAACTTTTGTGAAAAAGTACGAAATTCATGAAATGGTTGAATTTGCGAACTGCATGAAACGATGCCTTGTTTTCATAATTTTTTCTCTAGATTTTTTTACTGGAAATTTGTATTGGCAACCAGATACATTATTGCTTACTTATGGGCAGCTGCGTTATGTTATACCGAAGGAAATTTCGAAAAAAAAACAGCTTTTGTGAAAAAGAACGAAATTCATGAAATGGTTGAAATTGCGAACTGCACTGAAATTATGCTTTGTTTTTATAATTTTCTCTCTGGATTTTTTTACCGGAAATTTGGATTGGCAATCAGACACATCATTGCTTACTTTTGAGCAGCTGCGTTATGTTTTACCGAAGGAAATTTCGAAAAAAAACCAACTTTTATGAAAAAGTGCGAAATTCATGAAATGGTTGAATTTGCGAACTGTATGAAACTTGTTTTTATAATTTTTTCTCCTTTCTTATGGGCAGCTGCGTTATGTTGTACTGAAGGAAATTTCGAAAAAAAAACAGCTTTTGTGAAAAAGTACGAAATTCATGAAATGGTTGAAATTGCGAACTGCACTGAAATTATGCTTTGTTTTTATAATTTTCTCTCTGGATTTTTTTACCGGAAATTTGGATTCGCAATCAGACACATCATTGCTTACTTTTGAGCAGCTGCGTTATGTTTTATCGAAGGAAATCTCGAAAAAAAACCAACTTTTGTGAAAAAGTGCGAAATTCATGAAATGGTTGAATTTGCGAACTGCATGAAACGATGCCTTGTTTTTATAATTTTTTCTCTGGATTTTTTTACTGGAAATTTGGATTTGCAATCAGACACATTATTGCTTACCAATGGGCAGCTGCGTTATGGTATACCGAAGGAAATTTCGAAAAAAAACAGCTTTTGTGACAAAGTACGAAATTCATAAAATGGTTGAATTTGCGAACTGCATGAAACGATCCCTTGTTTTTATAATTTTTTCTCTGGATTTTTTTACTGGAAATTTGGATTGGCAATCAGAAACATTATTGCTTACTTATGGGCAGCTGCGTTATGTTATACCGAAGGATATTGCGAAAAAACGAACTTTTTGAGTAAGTACAAAATTCATGAAATGGTTGAATTTGCGAACTGCACTGAAATGGTACCTTGTTTTTATAATTTTCTCTCTGGATTTTATTACTGGAAATTTGGATTGGCAATCGGATACAGCATTGCTTACTTTTGAGCAGCTGCGTTATGTTTTACCACAGGAAATTTAGAAAAAAAAAACAACTTTTGTGAAAAAGTACGAAATTCATGTAATGGTTGAATTTGCGAACTGCATGAAACGATGTCTTGTTTTCATAATTTTTTCTCTAGATTTTTTTACTGGAAATTTGGATTGGCAATAGGATGCATTATTGCTCTCTCATGGGCAGCTGCGTTATGTTTTGCCGAAGGAAGGTTCGAAAATAACGAACTTTTATGAGAAAGTACGAAATTCATGAAATGGTTGAATTTGCGAACTGCACTGAAACGATGCCTTGTTTTTATAATTTTCACTCTGAATATTTTTACTGGAAGTTTTGATTGGCATTCGGATACATTATTGCTTACTTTTGGGCCGCTGCGTTATGTTATACGGAAGGAAATTTCGAACAAATGAACTTTTATGAAAAAGTACAAGATTCATGAAATGGTTCAATTTGCGAACTGCATGAAACGATGCCTTGTTTTCATAATTTTCACTCTGAATATTTTGATTGGCAATCGGATACATTATTGCTTACTTTTGGGCCGCTGCGTTATGTTATACGGAAGGAAATTTCGAACAGACGAACTTTTATGAAAAAGTACAAGATTCATGAAATGGTTCAATTTGCGAACTGCACTGAAATGATGCCTTGTATTTATAATTTTCTCTCTGAATATTTTTACTGGAAATTTGGATTGGCAATCGGATGCATTATTGCTTACTCATGGGCAGCTGCGTTATGTTATGCCGAAGGAAATTTCGAAAAAACGAACTTTTTGAGAAAGTGCAAAATTCATGAAATGGTTGAATTTGCGAACTGCACTGAAATGGTGCCTTGTTTTTATAATTTTCTCTCTGGATTTTACTACCGGAAATTTGGATTGGCAATCGGATACGTTATTGCTTACTTTTGGGTAGCTGCGTTATGTCATACCGAAGGATATTGCGAAAAAACGAACTTTTTGAGAAAGTACAAAATTCATGAAATGGTTGAATTTGCGAACTGCACTGAAATGGTACCTTGTTTTTATAATTTTCTCTCTGGATTTTATTACTGGAAATTTGGATTGGCAATCGGATACATCATTGCTTACTTTTGAGCAGCTGCGTTATGTTTTACCACAGAAAATTTCGAAAAAAAAAACAGCTTTTGTGAAAAAGTACGAAATTCATGTAATGGTTGAATTTGCGAACTGCATGAAACGATGCCTTGTTTTCATAATTTTTCCTCTGGATTTTTTTACCGGAAATTTGGATTGGCAATCGGATACGTTATTGCTTACTTTTGGGTAGCTGCGTTATGTCATACCGAAGGATATTGCGAAAAAACGAACTTTTTGAGAAAGTACAAAATTCATGAAATGGTTGAATTTGCGAACTGCACTGAAATGGTGCCTTGTTTTTATAATTTTCTCTCTGGATTTTATTACCGGAAATTTGGATTGGCAATCGGATACGTTATTGCTTACTTTTGGGTAGCTGCGTTATGTCATACCGAAGGATATTGCGAAAAAACGAACTTTTTGAGAAAGTACAAAATTCATGAAATGGTTGAATTTGCGAACTGCACTGAAATGGTGCCTTGTTTTTATAATTTTCTCTCTGGATTTTATTACCGGAAATTTGGATTGGCAATCGGATACGTTATTGCTTACCTTTGGGCCGCTGCATTATGTTATACGGAAGGGAATTTCAAAAAAACAAACTTTTATGTATAAGTACAAAATTCATGAAATGGTTGAATTTGCGAGCTGCACTGAAAGGATGCCTTGTTTTTAGGGTTCCGTACCCAAAGGTAAAACGGAACCCTATTACTAAGACTTCGCGTCCGTCCGTCCGTCTGTCACCAGGCTGTATCTCATGAACCGTGATAGTTAGACAGTTGAAATTTTCACAGAATGATGTAATTCTGTTGCCGCTACCACGACAAATACTAAAAACAGAACAAAATTAATTATACATATACATAATTACAAACAACCAATAATAAATTGTTTCGAAAGGTTTTCGTTGTCATCTTTCGGTCAGTTCCCATTTGTGAGCGGCCAGTAGTCATCCATTTTGGGAAACCGAACTCAAAGAAAGCGGATAGCCCGAGGGTACGATCAGCGCTTGACACGTGAACGAGTGGAGTTCAACCCGCAGAAGGTCAGCATTTTTGTTTTTTTTTTTTCGCGGATATCACGTTCATTGTATAAGGTATTGAAATCACAAATTTGCGTGTCGCGATTGGTGATGCGGGGTAAGTCGTTGGTCAGAGGAGTTTCGGTACGACTGTTCGAATACTCAAGCTGCGGTTTGTTTACTTTTTTGAACAGTGAATTCCTTTTTTTTTTTTTTTTTTACATATATTTTTTTTATTTATTTCGACTTTTTTATTGACATACGGTGTAGGGTCGTTTTAAGGAATAATTGTAAACCTAGATTAAGTTAGGTTAAGGAAATTGAATTTGTGACATATTGAATTAGAAACGATTACGGTGTTTTTTTTTCTTTTGCGTGGGATATTTCGCGAGTCTCGTAGCAAATTCGCGATTCTTGCTGCGGGTAAGTCGGCGTGAGGGCAATCGCGTGGCGCCATTGCTCACGACCAGTCCTCGCAGCTGGCCTAGCATCCCTTTCGCACGACGTCGCGGCAGGTGGAGAGGAGCAAGTGAGCAAGAGGAGCAAGCGATCTTGCACACATACGAACCGATGCGTACATACGTGCATACGCATCACATACGTGCATACACTCACACATCTCTACGCTATGTATAAGTATACATGCATACATACATACATATGTACATTACGAAGTAGAGTTAGGTAGTTCCGGACATGTATAGTTCACGGAACTATGTCCTCTCTCGGACACATGTCCTCTCGCTCCGCAAATTGAACGAAAAGAGTTCCATAGTTCCATTCAACCCTTATTCATCAATCACATATGTACAAAACGAAAAAAAAAACATAAATGCAACGAACATGCTTCTCACACGGTATGAGTTATACCCCGTAGTTTTCAAGAAACCCAAAAGTATGTAGATGTGGCGATAAAGCTCGAACAGTTGGTGTACACTGTACAGCACACCTGAACTGAAATGAAGAAAAGAAATTGAAGAATATAATGCCCGCACCGCATTTCGTGAACGAATGTCATACATGTGTATGTATGCATTCAGGTCCGGACATGGACATGGTTTGCTAGTTCCATATCGGTGCGATAATACATTTAGTTCCGGACATGGACATGTTTTTGCTAGTTCCATATCGGTGCGAGTATACATTTAGTATTTTAAAACGGGTAGAGATTAAAGTGCATACTGAGATGGAATAATTATCTTATAACCACATTTAGATAATGTTTCAAATATATTGAATGGTCTTTCCAACAAAGTTGTTGGTCCAATGTAACACCTAAATATTTAAAACTGTCCACGTGTTCAATCAAGAAGCAATTTTCAAACATTCTTGATTGTTGAATACTATATCTTCAAGAACAAATCGATTACACAATGGTGCATGATAATATAAGGGAAGGTCTCTGAAAACTCTACCATTGATATTAAATATCATGTACTTCGTTTTGTTGCTAATTATTTGTTTATGACGATTAAACCATCTCCTTAACATATCTAGGTCATAGTTAACATCTGCAAAACTATCAATTAAGTTAGTGTTTGAGTGGAAAAGAGATGTTTCATCAGCAAAGGCAGTTATTTTGCCATTAAAAGGTTGTAAGAAAATCGAATTAACATACATTAGAAAAAGGATTGGGCCCAATACTGCTCCTTGGGGAACACCCATATTTAAAAAGTCTATAGAACTGTAAACATTCCTAATTTTCACAACTTGATAACGGTTAAATAAATAAGAAGAAAACCATTTATAAATGGAGCCTCTGAAACCCGCTTTGTAAAGTTTATCGAGTAGCAAAGTATGATTAACCATATCAAAGACCTTACTGATATCAACAAAAAATATTGATGGTGTTTGAGAATTGGTTAGACTATTATATATTTCACCAGTTAATTTCAATAAAGCAGTTTCAGTCGATTTGCCACGTCTAAACCCAAATTGGCAATCACTCAAAAAATGAGTATTTTCTAAAAATTACAACATTCTAGATTTTAACTATCCGAAAAGTGAGAATAAAATGTCACTGATGTATTTCTGTATATACTTAGACAGAATATAATAAATATATGTATAAATGGGGCTCCCATACAACAGACATGCTTTTTTTGCCGTTTTTATACATAAAAGTACGCAACCCTTCGTGCGCGAGTCCGACTCGCACTTGGCCGGTTTTTTTTTATAATTTTCACACTGAATATTTTTACTAGAAGTTTTGATTGGCAATCGGATACATTATTGCTTACTTTCGGGCCGCTGCGTTATGTTATACGGAAGGAAATTTCGAACAAACGAACTTTTATGAAAAAGTACAAGATTCATGAAATGGTTCAATTTGCGAACTGCACTGAAATGATGCCTTGCATTTATAATTTTCTCTCTGAATATTTTTACTGGAAATTTGGATTGGCAATCGGATGCATTATTGCTTACTCATGGGCAGCTGCGTTATGTTATGCCGAAGGAAATTTCGAAAAAACGAACTTTTTGAGAAAGTACAAAATTCATGAAATGATTGAATTCGCGAGCTGCACTGAAATGATGCCTTGTTTTTATAATTTTCTCTCTGAATATTACTACTGGAAATTTTGTTTGGCAATCGGATACATTATCGCTTACTTTTGGGCCGCTGCGTTATGTTATACGGAAGGGAATTTCGAAAAAACAAACTTATATGAATAAGTACAAATTTAATGAAATGGTTGAATTTGCAAACTGAACTGAAATGATGCCTTGTTTTTATAATTTTCTCTCTGGATTTTTTTACCGGAAATTTGGATTGGCAATCGGATGCATTATTGCTTTCTCATGGGCAGCTGCGTTATGTTATGCCGAAGGAAGTTTCGAAAATAACGAACTTTTATGAGAAAGTACAAAATTCATGAAATGGTTGAATTTGCGAACTGCACTGAAACGATGCCTTGTTTTTATAATTTTCACTCTGAATATTTTTACTGGAAATTTTGATTGGCAATCGGATACGTTATTGCTTACTTTTGGGTAGCTGCGTTATGTCATACCGAAGGATATTGCGAAAAAACGAACTTTTTGAGAAAGTACAAAATTCATGAAATGGTTGAATTTGCGAACTGCATGAAACGATGCCTTGTTTTTATAATTTTTTCTCCTTACTTATGGGCAGCTGCGTTATGTTATACCGAAGGAAATTTCGAAAAAAAAACAGCTTTTGTGAAAAAGTACGAAATTCATGAAATGGTTGAAATTGCGAACTGCACTGAAATTATGCTTTGTTTTTATAATTTTCTCTCTGGATTTTTTTACCGGAAATTTGGATTGGCAATCAGACACATCGTTGCTTACTTTTGAGCAGCTGGGTTATGTTATACCGAAGGAAATTTCGAAAAAAAAACAACTTTTGTGAAAAAGTGCGAAATTCATGAAATGGTTGAATTTGCGAACTGCATGAAACGATGCCTTGTTTTTATAATTTTTTCTCCATTCTTATGGGCAGCTGCGTTATGTTATACTGAAGTAAATTTCGAAAAAAAAAAAAAACAGCTTTTGTGACAAAGTACGAAATTCATGAAATGGTTGAATTTGCGAACTGCATGAAACGGTCCCTTGTTTTTATAATTTTTTCTCTGGATTTTTTTACTGGAAATTTGGATTGGCAATCAGACACATTATTGCTTACCTATGGGCAGCTGCGTTATGTTATACCGAAGGAAATTTCGAGCAAACGAACTTTTATGAAAAAGTACAAGATTCATGGAATGGTTGAATTTGCGAACTGCACTGAAATGATGCCTTGTTTTTATAATTTGCTCTCTGGATTTTTTTACTGGAAATTTGGATTTGCAATCAGACACATTATTGCTTACCAATGGGCAGCTGTGTTATTTTATACTGAAGGAAATTTCGAAAAAAAACAGCTTTTGTGAAAAAGTACGAAATTCATGATCTGGTTGAATTTGCGAACTGCACTGAAATGGTGCCTTGTTTTTATTATTTTATCTCTGGATTTTATTACTGGAAATTTGGATTGGCAATCGGATACGTTATTGCTTACTTTTGGGTAGCTGGGTTATGTGGTACCGAAGGATATTGCGAAAAAACGAACTTTTTGAGAAATTTGGATTGGCAATCGGACACGTTATTGCTTACTCATGGGCCGCTGCGGTATGTTATGCCGAAGGAAATTTCGAAAAAAACTAACTTTTTGAGATAGTACAAAATTCATGAAATGGTTGAATTTGCGAGCTGCACTGAAACAATACCTTGTTTTTATAATTTTCACTCTGAATATTTTTACTGGAAATGTTGATTGGCAATCGGATACATTATTGCTTACTTTTGGGCCGCTGCGTTTTGTTATACGGAAGGAAATTTCGAACAAACGAACTTTTATGAAAAAGTACAAGATTCATGAAATGGTTCAATTTGCGAACTGCACTGAAATGATGCCTTGTTTTTATAATTTTCTCTCTGAATATTTTTACTGGGAATTTGGATTGGCAATCGGATGCATTATTGCTTACTCATGGGCAGCTGCGGTATGTTGTGCCGAAGGAAATTTCGAAAAAAACGAACTTTTTGAGATAGTACAAAATTCATGAAATGGTTAAATTTGCGAGCTGCACTGAAACGATGCCTTGTTTTTATAATTTTCACTCTGAATATTTTTACTGGAAATTTTGATTGGCAATCGGATACGTTATTGCTTACTTTTGGGTAGCTGCGTTATGTCATACCGAAGGATATTGCGAAAAAACGAACTTTTTGAGAAAGTACAAAATTCATGAAATGGTTGAATTTGCGAACTGCATGAAACGATGCCTTGTTTTTATAATTTTTTCTCCTTACTTATGGGCAGCTGCGTTATGTTATACCGAAGGAAATTTCGAAAAAAAAACAGCTTTTGTGAAAAAGTACGAAATTCATGAAATGGTTGAAATTGCGAACTGCACTGAAATTATGCTTTGTTTTTATAATTTTCTCTCTGGATTTTTTTACCGGAAATTTGGATTGGCAATCAGACACATCGTTGCTTACTTTTGAGCAGCTGGGTTATGTTATACCGAAGGAAATTTCGAAAAAAAAACAACTTTTGTGAAAAAGTGCGAAATTCATGAAATGGTTGAATTTGCGAACTGCATGAAACGATGCCTTGTTTTTATAATTTTTTCTCCATTCTTATGGGCAGCTGCGTTATGTTATACTGAAGTAAATTTCGAAAAAAAAAAAAAACAGCTTTTGTGACAAAGTACGAAATTCATGAAATGGTTGAATTTGCGAACTGCATGAAACGGTCCCTTGTTTTTATAATTTTTTCTCTGGATTTTTTTACTGGAAATTTGGATTGGCAATCAGACACATTATTGCTTACCTATGGGCAGCTGCGTTATGTTATACCGAAGGAAATTTCGAGCAAACGAACTTTTATGAAAAAGTACAAGATTCATGGAATGGTTGAATTTGCGAACTGCACTGAAATGATGCCTTGTTTTTATAATTTGCTCTCTGGATTTTTTTACTGGAAATTTGGATTTGCAATCAGACACATTATTGCTTACCAATGGGCAGCTGTGTTATTTTATACTGAAGGAAATTTCGAAAAAAAACAGCTTTTGTGAAAAAGTACGAAATTCATGATCTGGTTGAATTTGCGAACTGCACTGAAATGGTGCCTTGTTTTTATTATTTTATCTCTGGATTTTATTACTGGAAATTTGGATTGGCAATCGGATACGTTATTGCTTACTTTTGGGTAGCTGGGTTATGTGGTACCGAAGGATATTGCGAAAAAACGAACTTTTTGAGAAATTTGGATTGGCAATCGGACACGTTATTGCTTACTCATGGGCCGCTGCGGTATGTTATGCCGAAGGAAATTTCGAAAAAAACTAACTTTTTGAGATAGTACAAAATTCATGAAATGGTTGAATTTGCGAGCTGCACTGAAACAATACCTTGTTTTTATAATTTTCACTCTGAATATTTTTACTGGAAATGTTGATTGGCAATCGGATACATTATTGCTTACTTTTGGGCCGCTGCGTTTTGTTATACGGAAGGAAATTTCGAACAAACGAACTTTTATGAAAAAGTACAAGATTCATGAAATGGTTCAATTTGCGAACTGCACTGAAATGATGCCTTGTTTTTATAATTTTCTCTCTGAATATTTTTACTGGGAATTTGGATTGGCAATCGGATGCATTATTGCTTACTCATGGGCAGCTGCGGTATGTTGTGCCGAAGGAAATTTCGAAAAAAACGAACTTTTTGAGATAGTACAAAATTCATGAAATGGTTAAATTTGCGAGCTGCACTGAAACGATGCCTTGTTTTTATAATTTTCACTCTGAATATTTTTACTGGAAATTTTGATTGGCAATCGGATACATCTTGCTTACTCATGGGCAGCTGCGTTATGTTATGCCGAAAAAAATTTCGAAAAAACGAACTTTTTGAGAAAGTACAAAATTCATGAAATGGTTGAATTTGCAAACTGAACTGAAATGATGCCTTGTTTTTATAATTTTCTCTCTGGATTTTTTTACCGGAAATTTGGATTGGCAATCGGATGCATTATTGCTTTCTCATGGGCAGCTGCGTTATGTTATGCCGAAGGAAGTTTCGAAAATAACTAACTTTTATGAGAAAGTACAAAATTCATGAAATGGTTGAATTTGCGAACTGCATGAAACGATGCCTTGTTTTCATAATTTTTTCTCTGGATTTTTTTACCGGAAATTTGGATTGGCAATCGGATGCATTATTGTTTACTCATGGGCAGCTGCGTTATGTTATGCCGAAGGAAATTTCGAAAAAAACGAACTTTTATGAATACTGGAATATTACTGGAAATTTGGATTGGCAATCGGATACGTTATTGCTTACTTTTGGGCCGCTGCGTTATGTTATACGGAAGGGAATTTCGAAAAAACAAACTTTAATGAATAAGTACAAAATTCATGAAATGATTGATTTTGCGAGCTGCACTGAAATGATGCCTTGTTTTTATAATTTTCTCTCTGAATATTTCTACTGGAAATTTTGTTTGGCAATCGGATACATTATTGCTTACTTTTGGGCCGCTGCGTTATGTTATACGGAAGGGAATTTCGAAAAAACAAACTTATATGAATAAGTACAAATTTAATGATATGGTTGAATTTGCAAACTGAACTGAAATGATGCCTTGTATTTATAATTTTCTCTCTGAATATTTTTACTGGGAATTTGGATTGGCAATCGGATGCATTATTGCTTACTCATGGGCAGCTGCGGTATGTTATGCCGAAGGAAATTTCGAAAAAAAACTAACTTTTTGAGATAGTACAAAATTCATGAAATGGTTGAATTTGCAAACTGAACTGAAATGATGCCTTGTTCTTATAATTTTCTCTCTGGATTTTTTTACCGGAAATTTGGATTGGCAATCGGATGCATTATTGCTTACTCATGGGCAGCTGCGTTATGTTATGCCGAAGGAAATTTCGAAAAAACGAACTTTTTGAGAAAGTACAAAATTCATGAAATGATTGAATTTGCGAGCTGCACTGAAATGATGCCTTGTTTTTATAATTTTCTCTCTGAATATTTTTACTGGAAATTTTGATTGGCAATCGGATACATTATTGCTTACTTTTGGGCCGCTGCGTTATGTTATACGGAAGGAAATTTCGAACAAACGAACTTGTATGAAAAAGTACAAGATTCATGAAATGGTTCAATTTGCGAACTGCACTGAAATGATGCCTTGTATTTATAATTTTCTCTCTGAATATTTTTACTGGGAATTTGGATTGGCAATCGGATGCATTATTGCTTACCCATGGGCAGCTGCGGTATGTTACGCCGAAGGAAATTTCGAAAAAAAACTAACTTTTTGAGATAGTACAAAATTCATGAAATGGTTGAATTTGCGAGCTGCACTGAAATGATGCCTTGTTTTTACAATTTTCTCTCTGGATTTTATTACCGGAAATTTGGATTGGCAATCGTATACGTTACTGCTTACTTTTGGGCCGCTGCGTTATGTTATTCGGAAGGGAATTTCGAAAAAACAAACTTTAATGAATAAGTACAAAATTCATGAAATGGTTGAATTTGCGAGCTGCACTCAAACGATGCCTTGTTTTTATAATTTTCACTCTGAATATTTTTACTGGAAATTTTGATTGGCAATCGGATACATCATTGCTTAATTTTGAGCAGCTGCGCTATTTCAGATTCATGAAATGGTTCAATTTGCGAACTGCACTGAAACGATGCCTTGTTTTTATAATTTTCTTTCTGGATTTTTTTACCGGAAATTTGGATTGGCAATCGGATGCATTATTGCTTTCTCATGGGCAGCTGCGTTATGTTTTACCACAGGAAATTTCGAAAAAAAAACAACTTTTGTGAAAAAGTACGAAATTCATGTAATGGTTGAATTTGCGAGCTGCACTGAAACGATGCCTTGTTTTTATAGTTTTCACTCTGAATATTTTTACTGGAAATTTTGATTGGCAATCGGATACATCATTGCTTACCTTTGAGCAGCTGCGTTATGTTTTGTATGTAGGTTGGCGTTACAGTCCATGAAGAACCTCAGCCGAGCTTCTCTCAATCACCCATGTTGTGTGTGATTTCATTTTCACATAGGTGAACGGGACCTACAGTTTTATTGCCGGTTCCGAACGGCGAATTTCGAGAAGCTTTTCATGACAATTTTACTACAGGGGGTTTTGTCAGAACCCCGCTGAGGAAAAACACCGTGAAAAATACGTTCGATGACATTGCTGTGTCGGGATTCGATCCCGAGTCATTGGCGTCAGAGGCCAACACACTACCCACTGCGCCACGGTGCTCTCCGTTATGTTTTACCACAGGAAAATTGAAAAAAAAACCAACTTTTGTGAAAAAGTACGAAATTCATGAAATGGTTGAATTTGCGAACTGCATGAAACGATGCCTTGTTTTCATAATTTTTTCTCTAGATTTTTTTACTGGAAATTTGTATTGGCAACCAGATACATTATTGCTTACTTATGGGCAGCTGCGTTATGTTATACCGAAGGAAATTTCGAAAAAAAAAACAGCTATTGTGAAAAAGAACGAAATTCATGAAATGGTTGAAATTGCGAACTGCACTGAAATTATGCTTTGTTTTTATAATTTTCTCTCTGGATTTTTTTACCGGAAATTTGGATTGGCAATCAGACACATCATTGCTTACTTTTGAGCAGCTGCGTTATGTTTTACCGAAGGAAATTTCGAAAAAAAACCAACTTTTGTGAAAAAGTGCGAAATTCATGAAATGGTTGAATTTGCGAACTGTATGAAACTTGTTTTTATAATTTTTTCTCCTTTCTTATGGGCAGCTGCGTTATGTTGTACTGAAGGAAATTTCGAAAAAAAACAGCTTTTGTGAAAAAGTACGAAATTCATGAAATGGTTGAAATTGCGAACTGCACTGAAATTATGCTTTGTTTTTATAATTTTCTCTCTGGATTTTTTTACCGGAAATTTGGATTCGCAATCAGACACATCATTGCTTACTTTTGAGCAGCTGCGTTATGTTTTATCGAAGGAAATCTCGAAAAAAAACCAACTTTTGTGAAAAAGTGCGAAATTCATGAAATGGTTGAATTTGCGAACTGCATGAAACGATGCCTTGTTTTTATAATTTTTTCTCTGGATTTTTTTACTGGAAATTTGGATTTGCAATCAGACACATTATTGCTTACCAATGGGCAGCTGCGTTATGGTATACCGAAGGAAATTTCGAAAAAAAACAGCTTTTGTGACAAAGTACGAAATTCATAAAATGGTTGAATTTGCGAACTGCATGAAACGATCCCTTGTTTTCATAATTTTTCCTCTGGATTTTTTTACCGGAAATTTGGATTGGCAATCGGATGCATTATTGCTTTCTCATGGGCAGCTGCGTTATGTTATGCCGAAGGATATTGCGAAAAAACGAACTTTTTGAGTAAGTACAAAATTCATGAAATGGTTGAATTTGCGAACTGCACTGAAATGGTACCTTGTTTTTATAATTTTCTCTCTGGATTTTATTACTGGAAATTTGGATTGGCAATCGGATACAGCATTGCTTACTTTTGAGCAGCTGCGTTATGTTTTACCACAGGAAATTTCGAAAAAAAAAACAACTTTTGTGAAAAAGTACGAAATTCATGTAATGGTTGAATTTGCGAACTGCATGAAACGATGTCTTGTTTTTATAATTTTCACTCTGAATATTTTTACTGGAAGTTTTGATTGGCATTCGGATACATTATTGCTTACTTTTGGGCCGCTGCGTTATGTTATACGGAAGGAAATTTCGAACAAATGAACTTTTATGAAAAAGTACAAGATTCATGAAATGGTTCAATTTGCGAACTGCATGAAACGATGCCTTGTTTTCATAATTTTTCCTCTGGATTTTTTTACCGGAAATTTGGATTGGCAATCGGATGCATTATTGCTCTCTCATGGGCAGCTGCGTTATGTTTTGCCGAAGGAAGGTTCGAAAATAACGAACTTTTATGAGAAAGTACGAAATTCATGAAATGGTTGAATTTGCGAACTGCACTGAAACGATGCCTTGTTTTTATAATTTTCACTCTGAATATTTTTACTGGAAGTTTTGATTGGCATTCGGATACATTATTGCTTACTTTTGGGCCGCTGCGTTATGTTATACGGAAGGAAATTTCGAACAAATGAACTTTTATGAAAAAGTTTTGGGCCGCTGCGTTATGTTATACGGAAGGGAATTTCAAAAAAACAAACTTTTATGAATAAGTACAAAATTCATGAAATGGTTGAATTTGCGAGCTGCACTGAAAGGACGCCTTGTTTTTATATTTTTCACTCTGAATATTTTTACTGGAAATTTTGATTGGCAATCGGATACATTATTGCTTACTTTTGGGCCGCTGCGTTATGTTATACGGAAGGAAATTTCAAACAAACGAACTTTTTGAGAAAGTACAAAATTCATGAAATGGTTGAATTTGCGAACTGCACTGAAATGGTGCCTTGTTTTTATAATTTTCACTCTGAATATTTTTACTGGAAGTTTTGATTGGCATTCGGATACATTATTGCTTACTTTTGGGCCGCTGCGTTATGTTATACGGAAGGAAATTTCGAACAAATGAACTTTTATGAAAAAGTACAAATTTAATGAAATGGTTGAATTTGCAGTCTGAACTGAAATGATGCCTTGTTTTTATATTTTTCACTCTGAATATTTTTACTGGAAATTTTGATTGGCAATCGGATACATTATTGCTTACTTTTGGGCCGCTGCGTTATGTTATACGGAAGGAAATTTCGAACAAACGAACTTTTTGAGAAAGTACAAAATTCATGAAATGGTTGAATTTGCGAACTGCACTGAAATGGTGCCTTGTTTTTATAATTTTCACTCTGAATATTTTTACTGGAAATTTTGATTGGCAATCGGATACGTTATTGCTTACTTTTGGGCCGCTGCGTTATGTTATACGGAAGGGAATTTCAAAAAAACAAACTTTTATGAATAAGTACAAAGTTCATGAAATGGTTGAATTTGCGAGCTGCACTGAAAGGATGCCTTGTTTTTATAATTTTCACTCTGAATATTTTTACTGGAAATTTTGATTGGCAATCGGATACATTATCGCTTACTTTTGGGCCGCTGCGTTGTGTTATACGGAAGGATATTGCGAAAAAAACGAACTTTTTGAGAAAGTACAAAATTCATGAAATGGTTGAATTTGCGAACTGCACTGAAATGGTGCCTTGTTTTTATAATTTTCTCTCTGGATTTTATTACCGGAAATTTGGATTGGCAATCGGATACGTTATTGCTTACTTCTGGGCCGCTGCGTTATGTTATACGGAAGGGAATTTCAAAAAAACAAACTTTTATGAATAAGTACAAAATTCATGAAATGGTTGAATTTGCGAGCTGCACTGAAAGGATGCCTTGTTTTTATAATTTTCTCTCTGAATATTTTTACTGGAAATTTTGATTGGCAATCGGATACATTATTGCTTACTTTTGGGCCGCTGCGTTATGTTATACGGAAGGAAATTTCGAACAAACGAACTTGTATGAAAAAGTACAAGATTCATGAAATGGTTCAATTTGCGAACTGCACTGAAATGATGCCTTGTATTTATAATTTTCTCTCTGAATATTTTTACTGGGAATTTGGATTGGCAATCGGATGCATTATTGCTTACCCATGGGCAGCTGCGGTATGTTATGCCGAAGGAAATTTCGAAAAAAAACTAACTTTTTGAGATAGTACAAAATTCATGAAATGGTTGAATTTGCGAGCTGCACTGAAATGATGCCTTGTTTTTACAATTTTCTCTCTGGATTTTAATACCGGAAATTTGGATTGGCAATCGTATACGTTACTGCTTACTTTTGGGCCGCTGCGTTATGTTATTCGGAAGGGAATTTCGAAAAAACAAACTTTAATGAATAAGTACAAAATTCATGAAATGGTTGAATTTGCGAGCTGCACTCAAACGATGCCTTGTTTTTATAATTTTCACTCTGAATATTTTTACTGGAAATTTTGATTGGCAATCGGATACATCATTGCTTAATTTTGAGCAGCTGCGTTATTTCAGATTCATGAAATGGTTCAATTTGCGAACTGCACTGAAACGATGCCTTGTTTTTATAATTTTCTTTCTGGATTTTTTTACCGGAAATTTGGATTGGCAATCGGATGCATTATTGCTTTCTCATGGGCAGCTGCGTTATGTTTTACCACAGGAAATTTCGAAAAAAAAACAACTTTTGTGAAAAAGTACGAAATTCATGTAATGGTTGAATTTGCGAGCTGCACTGAAACGATGCCTTGTTTTTATAGTTTTCACTCTGAATATTTTTACTGGAAATTTTGATTGGCAATCGGATACATCATTGCTTACCTTTGAGCAGCTGCGTTATGTTTTGTATGTATGTTGGCGTTACAGTCCATGAAGAACCTGAGCCGAGCTTCTCTCAATCACCCATGTTGTGTGTGATTTCATTTTCACATAGGTGAACGGGACCTACAGTTTTATTGCCGGTTCCGAACGGCGAATTTCGAGAAGCTTTTCATGACAATTTTACTACAGGGGGTTTTGTCAGAACCCCGCTGAGGAAAAACACCGTGAAAAATACGTTCGATGACATTGCTGTGTCGGGATTCGATCCCGAGTCATTGGCGTCAGAGGCCAACACACTACCCACTGCGCCACGGTGCTCTCCGTTATGTTTTACCACAGGAAAATTGAAAAAAAAACCAACTTTTGTGAAAAAGTACGAAATTCATGAAATGGTTGAATTTGCGAACTGCATGAAACGATGCCTTGTTTTCATAATTTTTTCTCTAGATTTTTTTACTGGAAATTTGTATTGGCAACCAGATACCTTATTGCTTACTTATGGGCAGCTGCGTTATGTTATACCGAAGGAAATTTCGAAAAAAAAACAGCTTTTGTGAAAAAGAACGAAATTCATGAAATGGTTGAAATTGCGAACTGCACTGAAATTATACTTTGTTTTTATAATTTTCTCTCTGGATTTTTTTACCGGAAATTTGGATTGGCAATCAGACACATCATTGCTTACTTTTGAGCAGCTGCGTTATGTTTTACCGAAGGAAATTTCGAAAAAAAACCAACTTTTGTGAAAAAGTGCGAAATTCATGAAATGGTTGAATTTGCGAACTGTATGAAACTTGTTTTTATAATTTTTTCTCCTTTCTTATGGGCAGCTGCGTTATGTTGTACTGAAGGAAATTTCGAAAAAAAAACAGCTTTTGTGAAAAAGTACGAAATTCATGAAATGGTTGAAATTGCGAACTGCACTGAAATTACGCTTTGTTTTTATAATTTTCTCTCTGGATTTTTTTACCGGAAATTTGGATTCGCAATCAGACACATCATTGCTTACTTTTGAGCAGCTGCGTTATGTTTTATCGAAGGAAATCTCGAAAAAAAACCAACTTTTGTGAAAAAGTGCGAAATTCATGAAATGGTTGAATTTGCGAACTGCATGAAACGATGCCTTGTTTTTATAATTTTTTCTCTGGATTTTTTTACTGGAAATTTGGATTTGCAATCAGACACATTATTGCTTACCAATGGGCAGCTGCGTTATGGTATACCGAAGGAAATTTCGAAAAAAAACAGCTTTTGTGACAAAGTACGAAATTCATAAAATGGTTGAATTTGCGAACTGCATGAAACGATCCCTTGTTTTTATAATTTTTTCTCTGGATTTTTTTACTGGAAATTTGGATTGGCAATCAGAAACATTATTGCTTACTTATGGGCAGCTGCGTTATGTTATACCGAAGGATATTGCGAAAAAACGAACTTTTTGAGTAAGTACAAAATCATGAAATGGTTGAATTTGCGAACTGCACTGAAATGGTACCTTGTTTTTATAATTTTCTCTCTGGATTTTATTACTGGAAATTTGGATTGGCAATCGGATACAGCATTGCTTACTTTTGAGCAGCTGCGTTAATATTTTACCACAGGAAATTTCGAAAAAAAAAACAACTTTTGTGAAAAAGTACGAAATTCATGTAATGGTTGAATTTGCGAACTGCATGAAACGATGTCTTGTTTTCATAATTTTTTCTCTAGATTTTTTTACTGGAAATTTGGATTGGCAATAGGATGCATTATTGCTCTCTCATGGGCAGCTGCGTTATGTTTTGCCGAAGGAAGGTTCGAAAATAACGAACTTTTATGAGAAAGTACGAAATTCATGAAATGGTTGAATTTGCGAACTGCACTGAAACGATGCCTTGTTTTTATAATTTTCACTCTGAATATTTTTACTGGAAGTTTTGATTGGCATTCGGATACATTATTGCTTACTTTTGGGCCGCTGCGTTATGTTATACGGAAGGAAATTTCGAACAAATGAACTTTTATGAAAAAGTACAAATTTAATGAAATGGTTGAATTTGCAGTCTGAACTGAAATGATGCCTTGTTTTTATAATTTTCTCTCTGGATTTTTTTACCGGAAATTTGGATTGGCAATCGGATGCATTATTGCTTTCTCATGGGCAGCTGCGTTATGTTATGCCGAAGGAAGTTTCGAAAATAACGAACTTTTATGAGAAAGTACAAAATTCATGAAATGGTTGAATTTGCGAACTGCATGAAACGATGCCTTGTTTTCATAATTTTTCCTCTGGATTTTTTTGCCGGAAATTTGGATTGGCAATCGGATGCATTATTGCTTTCTCATGGGCAGCTGCGTTATGTTATGCCGAAGGAAGTTTCGAAAATAACGAACTTTTATGAGAAAGTACAAAATTCATGAAATGGTTGAATTTGCGAACTGCATGAAACGATGCCTTGTTTTCATAATTTTTCCTCTGGATTTTTTTACCGGAAATTTGGATTGGCAATCGGATGCATTATTGCTTTCTCATGGGCAGCTGCGTTATGTTATGCCGAAGGAAGTTTCGAAAATAACGAACTTTTATGAGAAAGTACAAAATTCATGAAATGGTTGAATTTGCGAACTGCATGAAACGATGCCTTGTTTTCATAATTTTTCCTCTGGATTTTTTTGCCGGAAATTTGGATTGGCAATCGGATGCATTATTGCTTTCTCATGGGCAGCTGCGTTATGTTATGCCGAAGGAAGTTTCGAAAATAACGAACTTTTATGAGAAAGTACAAAATTCATGAAATGGTTGAATTTGCGAACTGCATGAAACGATGCCTTGTTTTCATAATTTTTCCTCTGGATTTTTTTACCGGAAATTTGGATTGGCAATCGGATGCATTATTGCTTTCTCATGGGCAGCTGCGTTATGTTATGCCGAAGGAAGTTTCGAAAATAACGAACTTTTATGAGAAAGTACAAAATTCATGAAATGGTTGAATTTGCGAACTGCACTGAAACGATGCCTTGTTTTTATAATTTTCACTCTGAATATTTTGATTGGCAATCGGATACATTATTGCTTACTTTTGGGCCGCTGCGTTATGTTATACGGAAGGAAATTTCGAACAAACGAACTTGTATGAAAAAGTACAAGATTCATGAAATGGTTCAATTTGCGAACTGCACTGAAATGATGCCTTGTATTTATAATTTTCTCTCTGAATATTTTTACTGGGAATTTGGATTGGCAATCGGATGCATTATTGCTTACCCATGGGCAGCTGCGGTATGTTATGCCGAAGGAAATTTCGAAAAAAAACTAACTTTTTGAGATAGTACAAAATTCATGAAATGGTTGAATTTGCGAGCTGCACTGAAATGATGCCTTGTTTTTATAATTTTCACTCTGAATATTTTTACTGGAAATTTTGATTGGCAATCGGATACATCATTGCTTAATTTTGAGCAGCTGCGCTATTTCAGATTCATGAAATGGTTCAATTTGCGAACTGCACTGAAACGATGCCTTGTTTTTATAATTTTCTTTCTGGATTTTTTTACCGGAAATTTGGATTGGCAATCGGATGCATTATTGCTTTCTCATGGGCAGCTGCGTTATGTTTTACCACAGGAAATTTCGAAAAAAAAACAACTTTTGTGAAAAAGTACGAAATTCATGTAATGGTTGAATTTGCGAGCTGCACTGAAACGATGCCTTGTTTTTATAGTTTTCACTCTGAATATTTTTACTGGAAATTTTGATTGGCAATCGGATACATCATTGCTTACCTTTGAGCAGCTGCGTTATGTTTTGTATGTATGTTGGCGTTACAGTCCATGAAGAACCTCAGCCGAGCTTCTCTCAATCACCCATGTTGTGTGTGATTTCATTTTCACATAGGTGAACGGGACCTACAGTTTTATTGCCGGTTCCGAACGGCGAATTTCGAGAAGCTTTTCATGACAATTTTACTACAGGGGGTTTTGTCAGAACCCCGCTGAGGAAAAACACCGTGAAAAATACGTTCGATGACATTGCTGTGTCGGGATTCGATCCCGAGTCATTGGCGTCAGAGGCCAACACACTACCCACTGCGCCACGGTGCTCTCCGTTATGTTTTACCACAGGAAAATTGAAAAAAAAACCAACTTTTGTGAAAAAGTACGAAATTCATGAAATGGTTGAAATTGCGAACTGCACTGAAATTATGCTTTGTTTTTATAATTTTCTCTCTGGATTTTTTTACCGGAAATTTGGATTGGCAATCAGACACATCATTGCTTACTTTTGAGCAGCTGCGTTATGCTTTACCGAAGGAAATTTCGAAAAAAAACCAACTTTTGTGAAAAAGTGCGAAATTCATGAAATGGTTGAATTTGCGAACTGTATGAAACTTGTTTTTATAATTTTTTCTCCTTTCTTATGGGCAGCTGCGTTATGTTGTACTGAAGGAAATTTCGAAAAAAAACAGCTTTTGTGAAAAAGTACGAAATTCATGAAATGGTTGAAATTGCGAACTGCACTGAAATTATGCTTTGTTTTTATAATTTTCTCTCTGGATTTTTTTACCGGAAATTTGGATTCGCAATCAGACACATCATTGCTTACTTTTGAGCAGCTGCGTTATGTTTTATCGAAGGAAATCTCGAAAAAAAACTAACTTTTGTGAAAAAGTGCGAAATTCATGAAATGGTTGAATTTGCGAACTGCATGAAACGATGCCTTGTTTTCATAATTTTTTCTCTAGATTTTTTTACTGGAAATTTGTATTGGCAACCAGATACATTATTGCTTACTTATGGGCAGCTGCGTTATGTTATACCGAAGGAAATTTCGAAAAAAAAACAGCTTTTGTGAAAAAGAACGAAATTCATGAAATGGTTGAAATTGCGAACTGCACTGAAATTATGCTTTGTTTTTATAATTTTCTCTCTGGATTTTTTTACCGGAAATTTGGATTGGCAATCAGACACATCATTGCTTACTTTTGAGCAGCTGCGTTATGCTTTACCGAAGGAAATTTCGAAAAAAAACCAACTTTTGTGAAAAAGTGCGAAATTCATGAAATGGTTGAATTTGCGAACTGTATGAAACTTGTTTTTATAATTTTTTCTCCTTTCTTATGGGCAGCTGCGTTATGTTGTACTGAAGGAAATTTCGAAAAAAAACAGCTTTTGTGAAAAAGTACGAAATTCATGAAATGGTTGAAATTGCGAACTGCACTGAAATTATGCTTTGTTTTTATAATTTTCTCTCTGGATTTTTTTACCGGAAATTTGGATTCGCAATCAGACACATCATTGCTTACTTTTGAGCAGCTGCGTTATGTTTTATCGAAGGAAATCTCGAAAAAAAACTAACTTTTGTGAAAAAGTGCGAAATTCATGAAATGGTTGAATTTGCGAACTGCATGAAACGATGCCTTGTTTTTATAATTTTTTCTCTGGATTTTTTTACTGGAAATTTGGATTTGCAATCAGACACATTATTGCTTACCAATGGGCAGCTGCGTTATGGTATACCGAAGGAAATTTCGAAAAAAAACAGCTTTTGTGACAAAGTACGAAATTCATAAAATGGTTGAATTTGCGAACTGCATGAAACGATCCCTTGTTTTTATAATTTTTCCTCTGGATTTTTTTACTGGAAATTTGGATTGGCAATCAGAAACATTATTGCTTACTTATGGGCAGCTGCGTTATGTTATACCGAAGGATATTGCGAAAAAACGAACTTTTTGAGTAAGTACAAAATTCATGAAATGGTTGAATTTGCGAACTGCACTGAAATGGTACCTTGTTTTTATAATTTTCTCTCTGGATTTTTTTACTGGAAATTTGGATTGGCAATCAGAAACATTATTGCTTACTTATGGGCAGCTGCGTTATGTTATACCGAAGGATATTGCGAAAAAACGAACTTTTTGAGTAAGTACAAAATTCATGAAATGGTTGAATTTGCGAACTGCATGAAACGATCCCTTGTTTTTATAATTTTTTCTCTGGATTTTTTTACTGGAAATTTGGATTGGCAATCAGAAACATTATTGCTTACTTATGGGCAGCTGTGTTATGTTATACCGAAGGATATTGCGAAAAAACGAACTTTTTGAGTAAGTACAAAATTCATGAAATGGTTGAATTTGCGAACTGCACTGAAATGGTACCTTGTTTTTATAATTTTCTCTCTGGATTTTATTACTGGAAATTTGGATTGGCAATCGGATGCATTATTGCTTACTCATGGGCAGCTGCGTTATGTTATGCCGAAGGAAATTTCGAAAAAACGAACTTTTTGAGAAAGTGCAAAATTCATGAAATGGTTGAATTTGCGAACTGCACTGAAATGGTGCCTTGTTTTTATAATTTTCTCTCTGGATTTTACTACCGGAAATTTGGATTGGCAATCGGATACGTTATTGCTTACTTATGGGCAGCTGTGTTATGTTATACCGAAGGATATTGCGAAAAAACGAACTTTTTGAGAAAGTGCAAAATTCATGAAATGGTTGAATTTGCGAACTGCACTGAAATGGTGCCTTGTTTTTATAATTTTCTCTCTGGATTTTACTACCGGAAATTTGGATTGGCAATCGGATACGTTATTGCTTACTTTTGAGCAGCTGCGTTATGTTTTATCGAAGGAAATCTCGAAAAAAAACTAACTTTTGTGAAAAAGTGCGAAATTCATGAAATGGTTGAATTTGCGAACTGCATGAAACGATGCCTTGTTTTTATAATTTTTTCTCTGGATTTTTTTACTGGAAATTTGGATTTGCAATCAGACACATTATTGCTTACCAATGGGCAGCTGCGTTATGGTATACCGAAGGAAATTTCGAAAAAAAACAGCTTTTGTGACAAAGTACGAAATTCATAAAATGGTTGAATTTGCGAACTGCATGAAACGATCCCTTGTTTTTATAATTTTTCCTCTGGATTTTTTTACTGGAAATTTGGATTGGCAATCAGAAACATTATTGCTTACTTATGGGCAGCTGCGTTATGTTATACCGAAGGATATTGCGAAAAAACGAACTTTTTGAGTAAGTACAAAATTCATGAAATGGTTGAATTTGCGAACTGCACTGAAATGGTACCTTGTTTTTATAATTTTCTCTCTGGATTTTTTTACTGGAAATTTGGATTGGCAATCAGAAACATTATTGCTTACTTATGGGCAGCTGCGTTATGTTATACCGAAGGATATTGCGAAAAAACGAACTTTTTGAGTAAGTACAAAATTCATGAAATGGTTGAATTTGCGAACTGCATGAAACGATCCCTTGTTTTTATAATTTTTTCTCTGGATTTTTTTACTGGAAATTTGGATTGGCAATCAGAAACATTATTGCTTACTTATGGGCAGCTGTGTTATGTTATACCGAAGGATATTGCGAAAAAACGAACTTTTTGAGTAAGTACAAAATTCATGAAATGGTTGAATTTGCGAACTGCACTGAAATGGTACCTTGTTTTTATAATTTTCTCTCTGGATTTTATTACTGGAAATTTGGATTGGCAATCGGATGCATTATTGCTTACTCATGGGCAGCTGCGTTATGTTATGCCGAAGGAAATTTCGAAAAAACGAACTTTTTGAGAAAGTGCAAAATTCATGAAATGGTTGAATTTGCGAACTGCACTGAAATGGTGCCTTGTTTTTATAATTTTCTCTCTGGATTTTACTACCGGAAATTTGGATTGGCAATCGGATACGTTATTGCTTACTTTTGGGCCGCTGCGTTATGTTATACGGAAGGGAATTTCAAAAAAACAAACTTTTATGAATAAGTACAAAATTCATGAAATGGTTGAATTTGCGAGCTGCACTGAAAGGATGCCTTGTTTTTATATTTTTCACTCTGAATATTTTTACTGGAAATTTTGATTGGCAATCGGATACATTATTGCTTACTTTTGGGCCGCTGCGTTATGTTATACGGAAGGAAATTTCAAACAAACGAAGTTTTTGAGAAAGTACAAAATTCATGAAATGGTTGAATTTGCGAACTGCACTGAAATGGTGCCTTGTTTTTATAATTTTCACTCTGAATATTTTTACTGGAAGTTTTGATTGGCATTCGGATACATTATTGCTTACTTTTGGGCCGCTGCGTTATGTTATACGGAAGGAAATTTCGAACAAATGAACTTTTATGAAAAAGTACAAATTTAATGAAATGGTTGAATTTGCAGTCTGAACTGAAATGATGCCTTGTTTTTACAATTTTCTCACTGGATTTTTTTACCGGAAATTTGGATTGGCAATCGGATGCATTATTGCTTCCTCATGGGCAGCTGCGTTATGTTATGCCGAAGGAAGTTTCGAAAATAACGAACTTTTATGAGAAAGTACAAAATTCATGAAATGGTTGAATTTGCGAACTACATGAAACGATGCCTTGTTTTCATAATTTTTCCTCTGGATTTTTTTACCGGAAATTTGGATTGGCAATCGGATGCATTATTGCTTTCTCATGGGCAGCTGCGTTATGTTATGCCGAAGGAAGTTTCGAAAATAACGAACTTTTATGAGAAAGTACAAAATTCATGAAATGGTTGAATTTGCGAACTGCACTGAAATGGTACCTTGTTTTTATAATTTTCTCTCTGGATTTTATTACTGGAAATTTGGATTGGCAATCGGATGCATTATTGCTTACTCATGGGCAGCTGCGTTATGTTATGCCGAAGGAAATTTCGAAAAAACGAACTTTTTGAGAAAGTGCAAAATTCATGAAATGGTTGAATTTGCGAACTGCACTGAAATGGTGCCTTGTTTTTATAATTTTCTCTCTGGATTTTACTACCGGAAATTTGGATTGGCAATCGGATACGTTATTGCTTACTTTTGGGCCGCTGCGTTATGTTATACGGAAGGGAATTTCAAAAAAACAAACTTTTATGAATAAGTACAAAATTCATGAAATGGTTGAATTTGCGAGCTGCACTGAAAGGATGCCTTGTTTTTATATTTTTCACTCTGAATATTTTTACTGGAAATTTTGATTGGCAATCGGATACATTATTGCTTACTTTTGGGCCGCTGCGTTATGTTATACGGAAGGAAATTTCAAACAAACGAAGTTTTTGAGAAAGTACAAAATTCATGAAATGGTTGAATTTGCGAACTGCACTGAAATGGTGCCTTGTTTTTATAATTTTCACTCTGAATATTTTTACTGGAAGTTTTGATTGGCATTCGGATACATTATTGCTTACTTTTGGGCCGCTGCGTTATGTTATACGGAAGGAAATTTCGAACAAATGAACTTTTATGAAAAAGTACAAATTTAATGAAATGGTTGAATTTGCAGTCTGAACTGAAATGATGCCTTGTTTTTACAATTTTCTCACTGGATTTTTTTACCGGAAATTTGGATTGGCAATCGGATGCATTATTGCTTCCTCATGGGCAGCTGCGTTATGTTATGCCGAAGGAAGTTTCGAAAATAACGAACTTTTATGAGAAAGTACAAAATTCATGAAATGGTTGAATTTGCGAACTACATGAAACGATGCCTTGTTTTCATAATTTTTCCTCTGGATTTTTTTACCGGAAATTTGGATTGGCAATCGGATGCATTATTGCTTTCTCATGGGCAGCTGCGTTATGTTATGCCGAAGGAAGTTTCGAAAATAACGAACTTTTATGAGAAAGTACAAAATTCATGAAATGGTTGAATTTGCGAACTGCACTGAAACGATGCCTTGTTTTTATAATTTTCACTCTGAATATTTTGATTGGCAATCGGATACATTATTGCTTACTTTTGGGCCGCTGCGTTATGTTATACGGAAGGAAATTTCAAAAAAAACAAACTTTTATGAATAAGTACAAAATTCATGAAATGGTTGAATTTGCGAGCTGCACTGAAAGGATGCCTTGTTTTTATAATTTTCACTCTGAATATTTTTACTGGAAATTTTGATTGGCAATCGGATACATTATTGCTTACTTTTGGGCCGCTGCGTTATGTTATACGGAAGGGAATTTCAAAAAAAACAAACTTTTATGAATAAGTACAAAATTCATGAAATGGTTGAATTTGCGAGCTGCACTGAAAGGATGCCTTGTTTTTATATTTTTCACTCTGAATATTTTTACTGGAAATTTTGATTGGCAATCGGATACATTATTGCTTACTTTTGGGCCGCTGCGTTATGTTATACGGAAGGAAATTTCGAACAAACGAACTTTTTGAGAAAGTACAAAATTCATGAAATGGTTGAATTTGCGAACTGCACTGAAATGGTGCCTTGTTTTTATAATTTTCACTCTGAATATTTTTACTGGAAATTTTGATTGGCAATCGGATACGTTATTGCTTACTTTTGGGCCGCTGCGTTATGTTATACGGAAGGGAATTTCAAAAAAACAAACTTTTATGAATAAGTACAAAGTTCATGAAATGGTTGAATTTGCGAGCTGCACTGAAAGGATGCCTTGTTTTTATAATTTTCACTCTGAATATTTTTACTGGAAATTTTGATTGGCAATCGGATACATTATCGCTTACTTTTGGGCCGCTGCGTTGTGTTATACGGAAGGATATTGCGAAAAAAACGAACTTTTTGAGAAAGTACAAAATTCATGAAATGGTTGAATTTGCGAACTGCACTGAAATGGTGCCTTGTTTTTATAATTTTCTCTCTGGATTTTATTACCGGAAATTTGGATTGGCAATCGGATACGTTATTGCTTACTTCTGGGCCGCTGCGTTATGTTATACGGAAGGGAATTTCAAAAAAACAAACTTTTATGAATAAGTACAAAATTCATGAAATGGTTGAATTTGCGAGCTGCACTGAAAGGATGCCTTGTTTTTATAATTTTCTCTCTGAATATTTTTACTGGAAATTTTGATTGGCAATCGGATACATTATTGCTTACTTTTGGGCCGCTGCGTTATGTTATACGGAAGGAAATTTCGAACAAACGAACTTGTATGAAAAAGTACAAGATTCATGAAATGGTTCAATTTGCGAACTGCACTGAAATGATGCCTTGTATTTATAATTTTCTCTCTGAATATTTTTACTGGGAATTTGGATTGGCAATCGGATGCATTATTGCTTACCCATGGGCAGCTGCGGTATGTTATGCCGAAGGAAATTTCGAAAAAAAACTAACTTTTTGAGATAGTACAAAATTCATGAAATGGTTGAATTTGCGAGCTGCACTGAAATGATGCCTTGTTTTTACAATTTTCTCTCTGGATTTTAATACCGGAAATTTGGATTGGCAATCGTATACGTTACTGCTTACTTTTGGGCCGCTGCGTTATGTTATTCGGAAGGGAATTTCGAAAAAACAAACTTTAATGAATAAGTACAAAATTCATGAAATGGTTGAATTTGCGAGCTGCACTCAAACGATGCCTTGTTTTTATAATTTTCACTCTGAATATTTTTACTGGAAATTTTGATTGGCAATCGGATACATCATTGCTTAATTTTGAGCAGCTGCGTTATTTCAGATTCATGAAATGGTTCAATTTGCGAACTGCACTGAAACGATGCCTTGTTTTTATAATTTTCTTTCTGGATTTTTTTACCGGAAATTTGGATTGGCAATCGGATGCATTATTGCTTTCTCATGGGCAGCTGCGTTATGTTTTACCACAGGAAATTTCGAAAAAAAAACAACTTTTGTGAAAAAGTACGAAATTCATGTAATGGTTGAATTTGCGAGCTGCACTGAAACGATGCCTTGTTTTTATAGTTTTCACTCTGAATATTTTTACTGGAAATTTTGATTGGCAATCGGATACATCATTGCTTACCTTTGAGCAGCTGCGTTATGTTTTGTATGTATGTTGGCGTTACAGTCCATGAAGAACCTGAGCCGAGCTTCTCTCAATCACCCATGTTGTGTGTGATTTCATTTTCACATAGGTGAACGGGACCTACAGTTTTATTGCCGGTTCCGAACGGCGAATTTCGAGAAGCTTTTCATGACAATTTTACTACAGGGGGTTTTGTCAGAACCCCGCTGAGGAAAAACACCGTGAAAAATACGTTCGATGACATTGCTGTGTCGGGATTCGATCCCGAGTCATTGGCGTCAGAGGCCAACACACTACCCACTGCGCCACGGTGCTCTCCGTTATGTTTTACCACAGGAAAATTGAAAAAAAAACCAACTTTTGTGAAAAAGTACGAAATTCATGAAATGGTTGAATTTGCGAACTGCATGAAACGATGCCTTGTTTTCATAATTTTTTCTCTAGATTTTTTTACTGGAAATTTGTATTGGCAACCAGATACATTATTGCTTACTTATGGGCAGCTGCGTTATGTTATACCGAAGGAAATTTCGAAAAAAAAAACAGCTTTTGTGAAAAAGAACGAAATTCATGAAATGGTTGAAATTGCGAACTGCACTGAAATTATGCTTTGTTTTTATAATTTTCTCTCTGGATTTTTTTACCGGAAATTTGGATTGGCAATCAGACACATCATTGCCTACTTTTGAGCAGCTGCGTTATGTTTTACCGAAGGAAATTTCGAAAAAAAACCAACTTTTGTGAAAAAGTGCGAAATTCATGAAATGGTTGAATTTGCGAACTGTATGAAACTTGTTTTTATAATTTTTTCTCCTTTCTTATGGGCAGCTGCGTTATGTTGTACTGAAGGAAATTTCGAAAAAAAAACAGCTTTTGTGAAAAAGTACGAAATTCATGAAATGGTTGAAATTGCGAACTGCACTGAAATTATGCTTTGTTTTTATAATTTTCTCTCTGGATTTTTTTACCGGAAATTTGGATTCGCAATCAGACACATCATTGCTTACTTTTGAGCAGCTGCGTTATGTTTTATCGAAGGAAATCTCGAAAAAAAACCAACTTTTGTGAAAAAGTGCGAAATTCATGAAATGGTTGAATTTGCGAACTGCATGAAACGATGCCTTGTTTTTATAATTTTTTCTCTGGATTTTTTTACTGGAAATTTGGATTTGCAATCAGACACATTATTGCTTACCAATGGGCAGCTGCGTTATGGTATACCGAAGGAAATTTCGAAAAAAAAACAGCTTTTGTGACAAAGTACGAAATTCATAAAATGGTTGAATTTGCGAACTGCATGAAACGATCCCTTGTTTTTATAATTTTTTCTCTGGATTTTTTTACTGGAAATTTGGATTGGCAATCAGAAACATTATTGCTTACTTATGGGCAGCTGCGTTATGTTATACCGAAGGATATTGCGAAAAAACGAACTTTTTGAGTAAGTACAAAATTCATGAAATGGTTGAATTTGCGAACTGCACTGAAATGGTACCTTGTTTTTATAATTTTCTCCCTGGATTTTATTACTGGAAATTTGGATTGGCAATCGGATACAGCATTGCTTACTTTTGAGCAGCTGCGTTATGTTTTACCACAGGAAATTTCGAAAAAAAAAACAACTTTTGTGAAAAAGTACGAAATTCATGTAATGGTTGAATTTGCGAACTGCATGAAACGATGTCTTGTTTTCATAATTTTTTCTCTAGATTTTTTTACTGGAAATTTGGATTGGCAATAGGATGCATTATTGCTCTCTCATGGGCAGCTGCGTTATGTTTTGCCGAAGGAAGGTTCGAAAATAACGAACTTTTATGAGAAAGTACGAAATTCATGAAATGGTTGAATTTGCGAACTGCACTGAAACGATGCCTTGTTTTTATAATTTTCACTCTGAATATTTTTACTGGAAGTTTTGATTGGCATTCGGATACATTATTGCTTACTTTTGGGCCGCTGCGTTATGTTATACGGAAGGAAATTTCGAACAAATGAACTTTTATGAAAAAGTACAAATTTAATGAAATGGTTGAATTTGCAGTCTGAACTGAAATGATGCCTTGTTTTTATAATTTTCTCTCTGGATTTTTTTACCGGAAATTTGGATTGGCAATCGGATGCATTATTGCTTTCTCATGGGCAGCTGCGTTATGTTATGCCGAAGGAAGTTTCGAAAATAACGAACTTTTATGAGAAAGTACAAAATTCATGAAATGGTTGAATTTGCGAACTGCATGAAACGATGCCTTGTTTTCATAATTTTTCCTCTGGATTTTTTTGCCGGAAATTTGGATTGGCAATCGGATGCATTATTGCTTTCTCATGGGCAGCTGCGTTATGTTATGCCGAAGGAAGTTTCGAAAATAACGAACTTTTATGAGAAAGTACAAAATTCATGAAATGGTTGAATTTGCGAACTGCAAGAAACGATGCCTTGTTTTCATAATTTTTCCTCTGGATTTTTTTACCGGAAATTTGGATTGGCAATCGGATGCATTATTGCTTTCTCATGGGCAGCTGCGTTATGTTATGCCGAAGGAAGTTTCGAAAATATCGAACTTTTATGAGAAAGTACAAAATTCATGAAATGGTTGAATTTGCGAACTGCATGAAACGATGCCTTGTTTTCATAATTTTTCCTCTGGATTTTTTTGCCGGAAATTTGGATTGGCAATCGGATGCATTATTGCTTTCTCATGGGCAGCTGCGTTATGTTATGCCGAAGGAAGTTTCGAAAATAACGAACTTTTATGAGAAAGTACAAAATTCATGAAATGGTTGAATTTGCGAACTGCATGAAACGATGCCTTGTTTTCATAATTTTTCCTCTGGATTTTTTTACCGGAAATTTGGATTGGCAATCGGATGCATTATTGCTTTCTCATGGGCAGCTGCGTTATGTTATGCCGAAGGAAGTTTCGAAAATAACGAACTTTTATGAGAAAGTACAAAATTCATGAAATGGTTGAATTTGCGAACTGCACTGAAACGATGCCTTGTTTTTATAATTTTCACTCTGAATATTTTGATTGGCAATCGGATACATTATTGCTTACTTTTGGGCCGCTGCGTTATGTTATACGGAAGGAAATTTCAAAAAAAACAAACTTTTATGAATAAGTACAAAATTCATGAAATGGTTGAATTTGCGAGCTGCACTGAAAGGATGCCTTGTTTTTATAATTTTCACTCTGAATATTTTTACTGGAAATTTTGATTGGCAATCGGATACATTATTGCTTACTTTTGGGCCGCTGCGTTATGTTATACGGAAGGGAATTTCAAAAAAAACAAACTTTTATGAATAAGTACAAAATTCATGAAATGGTTGAATTTGCGAGCTGCACTGAAAGGATGCCTTGTTTTTATATTTTTCACTCTGAATATTTTTACTGGAAATTTTGATTGGCAATCGGATACATTATTGCTTACTTTTGGGCCGCTGCGTTATGTTATACGGAAGGAAATTTCGAACAAACGAACTTTTTGAGAAAGTACAAAATTCATGAAATGGTTGAATTTGCGAACTGCACTGAAATGGTGCCTTGTTTTTATAATTTTCACTTTGAATATTTTTACTGGAAATTTTGATTGGCAATCGGATACGTTATTGCTTACTTTTGGGCCGCTGCGTTATGTTATACGGAAGGGAATTTCAAAAAAACAAACTTTTATGAATAAGTACAAAGTTCATGAAATGGTTGAATTTGCGAGCTGCACTGAAAGGATGCCTTGTTTTTATAATTTTCACTCTGAATATTTTTACTGGAAATTTTGATTGGCAATCGGATACATTATCGCTTACTTTTGGGCCGCTGCGTTGTGTTATACGGAAGGATATTGCGAAAAAAACGAACTTTTTGAGAAAGTACAAAATTCATGAAATGGTTGAATTTGCGAACTGCACTGAAATGGTGCCTTGTTTTTATAATTTTCTCTCTGGATTTTATTACCGGAAATTTGGATTGGCAATCGGATACGTTATTGCTTACTTCTGGGCCGCTGCGTTATGTTATACGGAAGGGAATTTCAAAAAAACAAACTTTTATGAATAAGTACAAAATTCATGAAATGGTTGAATTTGCGAGCTGCACTGAAAGGATGCCTTGTTTTTATAATTTTCACTCTGAATATTTTTACTGGAAATTTTGATTGGCAATCGGATACATTATTGCTTACTTTTGGGCCGCTGCGTTATGTTATACCGAAGGAAATCCGGAAAAAAAAAACAACTTTTGTGAAAAAGTACGAAATTCATGAAATGGTTGAATTTGCGAACTGCATGAAACGATGCCTTGTTTTTATAATTTTTTCTCCTTACTTATGGGCAGCTGCGATATGTTATACCGAAGGAAATTTCGAAAAAAAAACAGCTTTTGTGAAAAAGTACGAAATTCATGAAATGGTTGAAATTGCGAACTGCACTGAAATTATGCTTTGTTTTTATAATTTTCTACATACATCATACATACATTATTGCTTACTTTTGGGCCGCTGCGTTATGTTATACGGAAGGAAATTTCGAACAAACGAACTTTTATGAAAAAGTACAAGATTCATGAAATGGTTCAATTTGCGAACTGCACTGAAATGATGCCTTGTATTTATAATTTTCTCTCTGAATATTTTTACTGGAAATTTGGATTGGCAATCGGATGCATTATTGCTTACTCATGGGCAGCTGCGTTATGTTATGCCGAAGGAAATTTCGAAAAAACGAACTTTTTGAGAAAGTGCAAAATTCGTGAAATGGTTGAATTTGCGAACTGCACTGAAATGGTGCCTTGTTTTTATAATTTTCTCTCTGGATTTTATTACCGGAAATTTGGATTGGCAATCGGATACGTTATTGCTTACTTTTGGGCCGCTGAGTTATGTTATACGGAAGGGAATTTCAAAAAAACAAACTTTTATGAATAAGTACAAAATTCATGAAATGGTTGAATTTGCGAGCTGCACTGAAAGGATGCCTTGTTTTTAATTTTCACTCTGAATATTTTTACTGGAAATTTTGATTGGCAATCGGATACGTTATTGCTTACTTTTGGGCCGCTGCGTTATGTTATACGGAAGGGAATTTCAAAAAAACAAACTTTTATGAATAAGTACAAAATTCATGAAATGGTTGAATTTGCGAGCTGCACTGAAAGGATGCCTTGTTTTTATAATTTTCACTCTGAATATTTTTACTGGAAATTTTGATTGGCAATCGGATACATTATCGCTTACTTTTGGGCCGCTGCGTTGTGTTATACGGAAGGATATTGCGAAAAAAACGAACTTTTTGAGAAAGTACAAAATTCATGAAATGGTTGAATTTGCGAACTGCACTGAAATGGTGCCTTGTTTTTATAATTTTCTCTCTGGATTTTATTACCGGAAATTTGGATTGGCAATCGGATACGTTATTGCTTACTTCTGGGCCGCTGCGTTATGTTATACGGAAGGGAATTTCAAAAAAACAAACTTTTATGAATAAGTACAAAATTCATGAAATGGTTGAATTTGCGAACTGCACTGAAATGGTGCCTTGTTTTTATAATTTTCACTCTGAATATTTTTACTAGAAATTTTGATTGGCAATCGGATACGTTATTGCTTACTTTTGGGCCGCTGCGTTATGTTATACGGAAGGGAATTTCAAAAAAACAAACTTATATGAATAAGTACAAAATTCATGAAATGGTTGAATTTGCGAGCTGCACTGAAAGGATGCCTTGTTTTTAATTTTCACTCTGAATATTTTTACTGGAAATTTTGATAGGCAATCGGATACGTTATTGCTTACTTTTGGGCCGCTGCGTTATGTTATACGGAAGGGAATTTCAAAAAAACAAACTTTTATGAATAAGTACAAAATTCATGAAATGGTTGAATTTGCGAGCTGCACTGAAAGGATGCCTTGTTTTTATAATTTTCACTCTGAATATTTTTACTGGAAATTTTGATTGGCAATCGGATACATTATCGCTTACTTTTGGGCCGCTGCGTTATGTTATACGGAAGGATATTGCGAAAAAACGAACTTTTTGAGAAAGTACAAAATTCATGAAATGGTTAAATTTGCGAACTGCACTGAAATGGTGCCTTGTTTTTATAATTTTCTCTCTGGATTTTATTACCGGAAATTTGGATTGGCAATCGGATACGTTATTGCTTACTTTTGGGCCGCTGCGTTATGTTATACGGAAGGGAATTTCAAAAAACCAAACTTTTACGAATAAGTACAAAATTCATGAAATGGTTGAATTTGCGAGCTGCACTGAAAGGATGCCTTGTTTTTATAATTTTCACTCTGAATATTTTTACTGGAAATTTTGATTGGCAATCGGATACGTTATTGCTTACTTTTGGGCCGCTGCGTCGTTATGTTATACGGAAGGGAATTTCAAAAAAACAAACTTTTATGAATAAGTACAAAATTCATGAAATGGTTGAATTTGCGAGCTGCACTGAAAGGATGCCTTGTTTTTATAATTTTCACTCTGAATATTTTTACTGGAAATTTTGATTGGCAATCGGATACATTATTGCTTACTTTTGGGCCGCTGCGTTATGTTATACGGAAGGGAATTTCAAAAAAAACAAACTTTTATGAATAAGTACAAAATTCATGAAATGGTTGAATTTGCGAGCTGCACTGAAAGGATGCCTTGTTTTTATATTTTTCACTCTGAATATTTTTACTGGAAATTTTGATTGGCAATCGGATACATTATTGCTTACTTTTGGGCCGCTGCGTTATGTTATACGGAAGGAAATTTCGAACAAACGAACTTTTTGAGAAAGTACAAAATTCATGAAATGGTTGAATTTGCGAACTGCACTGAAATGGTGCCTTGTTTTTATAATTTTCACTCTGAATATTTTTACTGGAAATTTTGATTGGCAATCGGATACATTATTGCTTACTTTTGGGCCGCTGCGTTATGTTATACGGAAGGAAATTTCGAACAAACGAACATTTATGAAAAAGTACAAGATTCATGAAATGGTTCAATTTGCGAACTGCACTGAAATGGTGCCTTGTTTTTATAATTTTCTCTCTGGATTTTATTACCGGAAATTTGGATTGGCAATCGGATACGTTATTGCTTACTTCTGGGCCGCTGCGTTATGTTATACGGAAGGGAATTTCAAAAAAACAAACTTTTATGAATAAGTACAAAATTCATGAAATGGTTGAATTTGCGAGCTGCACTGAAAGGATGCCTTGTTTTTATAATTTTCACTCTGAATATTTTTACTGGAAATTTTGATTGGCAATCGGATGCATTATTGCTTACTCATGGGCAGCTGCGTTATGTTATGCCGAAGGAAATTTCGAAAAAACGAACTTTTTGAGAAAGTGCAAAATTCATGAAATGGTTGAATTTGCGAACTGCACTGAAATGGTGCCTTGTTTTTATAATTTTCTCTCTGGATTTTATTACCGGAAATTTGGATTGGCAATCGGAAACGTTATTGCTTACTTTTGGGCCGCTGCGTTATGTTATACGGAAGGGAATTTCAAAAAAAAAACAAACTTTTACGAATAAGTACAAAATTCATGAAATGGTTGAATTTGCGAGCTGCACTGAAAGGATGCCTTGTTTTTATAATTTTCACTCTGAATATTTTTACTGGAAATTTTGATTGGCAATCGGATACGTTATTGCTTACTTTTGGGCCGCTGCGTCGTTATGTTATACGGAAGGGAATTTCAAAAAAACAAACTTTTATGAATAAGTACAAAATTCATGAAATGGTTGAATTTGCGAACTGCACTGAAAGGATGCCTTGTTTTTATAATATTCACTCTGAATATTTTTACTGGAAATTTTGATTGGCAATCGGATACATTATCGCTTACTTTTGGGCCGCTGCGTTATGTTATACGGAAGGATATTGCGAAAAAACGAACTTTTTGGGAAAGTACAAAATTCATGAAATGGTTGAATTTGCGAACTGCACTGAAATGGTGCCTTGTTTTTATAATTTTCTCTCTGGATTTTATTACCGGAATTTTGGATTGGCAATCGGATACGTTATTGCTTACTTTTGGGCCGCTGCGTTATGTTATACGGAAGGGAATTTCAAAAAAACAAACTTGTATGAATAAGTACAAAATTCATGAAATGGTTGAATTTGCGAGCTGCACTGAAAGGATGCCTTGTTTTTATAATTTTCACTCTGAATATTTTTACTGGAAATTTTGATTGGCAATCGGATACATTATTGCTTACTTTTGGGCCGCTGCGTTATGTTATACGGAAGGAAATTTCGAACAAACGAACTTTTTGAGAAAGTACAAAATTCATGAAATGGTTGAATTTGCGAACTGCACTGAAATGGTGCCTTGTTTTTATAATTTTCACTCTGAATATTTTTACTAGAAATTTTGATTGGCAATCGGATACGTTATTGCTTACTTTTGGGCCGCTGCGTTATGTTATACGGAAGGGAATTTCAAAAAAACAAACTTATATGAATAAGTACAAAATTCATGAAATGGTTGAATTTGCGAGCTGCACTGAAAGGATGCCTTGTTTTTAATTTTCACTCTGAATATTTTTACTGGAAATTTTGATTGGCAATCGGATACGTTATTGCTTACTTTTGGGCCGCTGCGTTATGTTATACGGAGGGGAATTTCAAAAAAACAAACTTTTATGAATAAGTACAAAATTCATGAAATGGTTGAATTTGCGAGCTGCACTGAAAGGATGCCTTGTTTTTATAATTTTCACTCTGAATATTTTTACTGGAAATTTTGATTGGCAATCGGATACATTATTGCTTACTTTTGGGCCTCTGCGTTATGTTATACGGAAGGAAATTTCGAACAAACGAACTTTTTGAGAAAGTACAAAATTCATGAAATGGTTGAATTTGCGAACTGCACTGAAATGGTGCCTTGTTTTTATAATTTTCACTCTGAATATTTTTACTAGAAATTTTGATTGGCAATCGGATACGTTATTGCTTACTTTTGGGCCGCTGCGTTATGTTATACGGAAGGGAATTTCAAAAAAACAAACTTATATGAATAAGTACAAGATTCATGAAATGGTTCAATTTGCGAACTGCACTGAAATGATGCCTTGTATTTATAATTTTCTCTCTGAATATTTTTACTGGAAATTTGGATTGGCAATCGGATGCATTATTGCTTACTCATGGGCAGCTGCGTTATGTTATGCCGAAGGAAATTTCGAAAAAACGAACTTTTTGAGAAAGTGCAAAATTCATGAAATGGTTGAATTTGCGAACTGCACTGAAATGGTGCCTTGTTTTTATAATTTTCTCTCTGGATTTTATTACCGGAAATTTGGATTGGCAATCGGATACGTTATTGCTTACTTTTGGGCCGCTGCGTTATGTTATACGGAAGGGAATTTCAAAAAAACAAACTTTTACGAATAAGTACAAAATTCATGAAATGGTTGAATTTGCGAGCTGCACTGAAAGGATGCCTTGTTTTTATAATTTTCACTCTGAATATTTTTACTGGAAATTTTGATTGGCAATAGGATACATTATTGCTTACTTTTGGGCCGCTGCGTCGTTATGTTATACGGAAGGGAATTTCAAAAAAACAAACTTTTATGAATAAGTACAAGATTCATGAAATGGTTGAATTTGCGAACTGCACTGAAAGGATGCCTTGTTTTTATAATATTCACTCTGAATATTTTTACTGGAAATTTTGAATGGCAATCGGATACATTATCGCTTACTTTTGGGCCGCTGCGTTATGTTATACCGAAGGATATTGCGAAAAAACGAACTTTTTGGGAAAGTACAAAATTCATGAAATGGTTGAATTTGCGAACTGCACTGAAATGGTGCCTTGTTTTTATAATTTTCTCTCTGGATTTTATTACCGGAAATTTGGATTGGCAATCGGATACGTTATTGCTTACTTCTGGGCCGCTGCGTTATGTTATACGGAAGGGAATTTCAAAAAAACAAACTTTTATGAATAAGTACAAAATTCATGAAATGGTTGAATTTGCGAGCTGCACTGAAAGGATGCCTTGTTTTTATAATTTTCACTCTGAATATTTTTACTGGAAATTTTGATTGGCAAACGGATACGTTATTGCTTACTTTTGGGCCGCTGCGTTATGTTATACGGAAGGGAATTTCAAAAAAACAAACTTTTATGAATAAGTACAAAATTCACGAAATGGTTGAATTTGCGAGCTGCACTGAAAGGATGCCTTGTTTTTATAATTTTCACTCTGAATATTTTTACTGGAAATTTTGATTGGCAATCGGATACATTATTGCTTACTTTTGGGCCGCTGCGTTATGTTATACGGAAGGAAATTTCGAACAAACGAACTTTTTGAGAAAGTACAAAATTCATGAAATGGTTGAATTTGCGAACTGCACTGAAATGGTGCCTTGTTTTTATAATTTTCACTCTGAATATTTTTACTAGAAATTTTGATTGGCAATCGGATACGTTATTGCTTACTTTTGGGCCGCTGCGTTATGTTATACGGAAGGGAATTTCAAAAAAACAAACTTATATGAATAAGTACAAAATTCATGAAATGGTTGAATTTGCGAGCTGCACTGAAAGGATGCCTTGTTTTTAATTTTCACTCTGAATATTTTTACTGGAAATTTTGATTGGCAATCGGATACGTTATTGCTTACTTTTGGGCCGCTGCGTTATGTTATACGGAAGGGAATTTCAAAAAAACAAACTGTTATGAATAAGTACAAAATTCATGAAATGGTTGAATTTGCGAGCTGCACTGAAAGGATGCCTTGTTTTTATAATTTTCACTCTGAATATTTTTACTGGAAATTTTGATTGGCAATCGGATACGTTATTGCTTACTTTTGGGCCGCTGCGTTATGTTATACGGAAGGGAATTTCAAAAAAACAAACTTTTATGAATAAGTACATAATTCATGAAATGGTTGAATTTGCGAGCTGCACTGAAAGGATGCCTTGTTTTTATAATTTTCACTCTGAATATTTTTACTGGAAATTTTGATTGGCAATCGGATACATTATTGCTTACTTTTGGGCCGCTGCGTTATGTTATACGGAAGGAAATTTCAAAAAAACAAACTTTTACGAATAAGTACAAAATTCATGAAATGGTTGAATTTGCGAGCTGCACTGAAAGGATGCCTTGTTTTTATAATTTTCACCCTGAATATTTTTACTTGAAATTTTGATTGGCAATCGGATACGTTATTGCTTACTTTTGGGCCGCTGCGTCGTTATGTTATACGGAAGGGAATTTCAAAAAAACAAACTTTTATGAATAAGTACAAAATTCATGAAATGGTTGAATTTGCGAACTGCACTGAAAGGATGCCTTGTTTTTATAATATTCACTCTGAATATTTTTACTGGAAATTTTGAATGGCAATCGGATACATTATCGCTTACTTTTGGGCCGCTGCGTTATGTTATACCGAAAGATATTGCGAAAAAACGAACTTTTTGGGAAAGTACAAAATTCATGAAATGGTTGAATTTGCGAACTGCACTGAAATGGTGCCTTGTTTTTATAATTTTCTCTCTGGATTTTATTACCGGAAATTTGGATTGGCAATCGGATACGTTATTGCTTACTTCTGGGCCGCTGCGTTATGTTATACGGAAGGGAATTTCAAAAAAACAACCTTTAATGAATAAGTACAAAATTCATGAAATGGTTGAATTTGCGAGCTGCACTGAAAGGATGCCTTGTTTTTATAATTTTCACTCTGAATATTTTTACTGGAAATTTTGATTGGCAATCGGATGCATTATTGCTTACTCATGGGCAGCTGCGTTATGTTATGCCGAAGGAAATTTCGAAAAAACGAACTTTTTGAGAAAGTGCAAAATTCATGAAATGGTTGAATTTGCGAACTGCACTGAAATGGTGCCTTGTTTTTATATTTTTCTCTCTGGATTTTATTACCGGAAATTTGGATTGGCAATCGGATACGCTATTGCTTACTTTTGGGCCGCTGCGTTATGTTATACGGAAGGGAATTTCAAAAAAACAAACTTTTACGAATAAGTACAAAATTCATGAAATGGTTGAATTTGCGAGCTGCACTGAAAGGATGCCTTGTTTTTATAATTTTCACTCTGAATATTTTTACTGGAAATTTTGATTGGCAATAGGATACATTATTGCTTACTTTTGGGCCGCTGCGTCGTTATGTTATACGGAAGGGAATTTCAAAAAAACAAACTTTTATGAATAAGTACAAGATTCATGAAATGGTTGAATTTGCGAACTGCACTGAAAGGATGCCTTGTTTTTATAATATTCACTCTGAATATTTTTACTGGAAATTTTGAATGGCAATCGGATACATTATCGCTTACTTTTGGGCCGCTGCGTTATGTTATACCGAAGGATATTGCGAAAAAACGAACTTTTTGGGAAAGTACAAAATTCATGAAATGGTTGAATTTGCGAACTGCACTGAAATGGTGCCTTGTTTTTATAATTTTCTCTCTGGATTTTATTACCGGAAATTTGGATTGGCAATCGGATACGTTATTGCTTACTTCTGGGCCGCTGCGTTATGTTATACGGAAGGGAATTTCAAAAAAACAAACTTTTATGAATAAGTACAAAATTCATGAAATGGTTGAATTTGCGAGCTGCACTGAAAGGATGCCTTGTTTTTATAATTTTCACTCTGAATATTTTTACTGGAAATTTTGATTGGCAATCGGATACGTTATTGCTTACTTTTGGGCCGCTGCGTTATGTTATACGGAAGGGAATTTCAAAAAAACAAACTTTTATGAATAAGTACAAAATTCACGAAATGGTTGAATTTGCGAGCTGCACTGAAAGGATGCCTTGTTTTTATAATTTTCACTCTGAATATTTTTACTGGAAATTTTGATTGGCAATCGGATACATTATTGCTTACTTTTGGGCCGCTGCGTTATGTTATACGGAAGGAAATTTCGAACAAACGAACTTTTTGAGAAAGTACAAAATTCATGAAATGGTTGAATTTGCGAACTGCACTGAAATGGTGCCTTGTTTTTATAATTTTCACTCTGAATATTTTTACTAGAAATTTTGATTGGCAATCGGATACGTTATTGCTTACTTTTGGGCCGCTGCGTTATGTTATACGGAAGGGAATTTCAAAAAAACAAACTTATATGAATAAGTACAAAATTCATGAAATGGTTGAATTTGCGAGCTGCACTGAAAGGATGCCTTGTTTTTAATTTTCACTCTGAATATTTTTACTGGAAATTTTGATTGGCAATCGGATACGTTATTGCTTACTTTTGGGCCGCTGCGTTATGTTATACGGAAGGGAATTTCAAAAAAACAAACTTTTATGAATAAGTACAAAATTCATGAAATGGTTGAATTTGCGAGCTGCACTGAAAGGATGCCTTGTTTTTATAATTTTCACTCTGAATATTTTTACTGGAAATTTTGATTGGCAATCGGATACGTTATTGCTTACTTTTGGGCCGCTGCGTTATGTTATACGGAAGGGAATTTCAAAAAAACAAACTTTTATGAATAAGTACATAATTCATGAAATGGTTGAATTTGCGAGCTGCACTGAAAGGATGCCTTGTTTTTATAATTTTCACTCTGAATATTTTTACTGGAAATTTTGATTGGCAATCGGATACATTATTGCTTACTTTTGGGCCGCTGCGTTATGTTATACGGAAGGAAATTTCAAAAAAACAAACTTTTACGAATAAGTACAAAATTCATGAAATGGTTGAATTTGCGAGCTGCACTGAAAGGATGCCTTGTTTTTATAATTTTCACCCTGAATATTTTTACTTGAAATTTTGATTGGCAATCGGATACGTTATTGCTTACTTTTGGGCCGCTGCGTCGTTATGTTATACGGAAGGGAATTTCAAAAAAACAAACTTTTATGAATAAGTACAAAATTCATGAAATGGTTGAATTTGCGAACTGCACTGAAAGGATGCCTTGTTTTTATAATATTCACTCTGAATATTTTTACTGGAAATTTTGAATGGCAATCGGATACATTATCGCTTACTTTTGGGCCGCTGCGTTATGTTATACCGAAGGATATTGCGAAAAAACGAACTTTTTGGGAAAGTACAAAATTCATGAAATGGTTGAATTTGCGAACTGCACTGAAATGGTGCCTTGTTTTTATAATTTTCTCTCTGGATTTTATTACCGGAAATTTGGATTGGCAATCGGATACGTTATTGCTTACTTCTGGGCCGCTGCGTTATGTTATACGGAAGGGAATTTCAAAAAAACAAACTTTTATGAATAAGTACAAAATTCATGAAATGGTTGAATTTGCGAGCTGCACTGAAAGGATGCCTTGTTTTTATAATTTTCACTCTGAATATTTTTACTGGAAATTTTGATTGGCAATCGGATACATTATTGCTTACTTTTGGGCCGCTGCGTTATGTTGTACCGAAGGAAATCCGGAAAAAAAAAACACCTTTTGTGAAAAAGTACGAAATTCATGAAATGGTTGAATTTGCGAACTGCATGAAACGATGCCTTGTTTTTATAATTTTTTCTCCTTACTTATGGGCAGCTGCGATATGTTATACCGAAGGAAATTTCGAAAAAAAAACAGCTTTTGTGAAAAAGTACGAAATTCATGAAATGGTTGAAATTGCGAACTGCACTGAAATTATGCTTTGTTTTTATAATTTTCTACATACATCATACATACATTATTGCTTACTTTTGGGCCGCTGCGTTATGTTATACGGAAGGAAATTTCGAACAAACGAACTTTTATGAAAAAGTACAAGATTCATGAAATGGTTCAATTTGCGAACTGCACTGAAATGATGCCTTGTATTTATAATTTTCTCTCTGAATATTTTTACTGGAAATTTGGATTGGCAATCGGATGCATTATTGCTTACTCATGGGCAGCTGCGTTATGTTATGCCGAAGGAAATTTCGAAAAAACGAACTTTTTGAGAAAGTGCAAAATTCATGAAATGGTTGAATTTGCGAACTGCACTGAAATGGTGCCTTGTTTTTATAATTTTCTCTCTGGATTTTATTACCGGAAATTTGGATTGGCAATCGGATACGTTATTGCTTACTTTTGGGCCGCTGCGTTATGTTATACGGAAGGGAATTTCAAAAAAACAAACTTTTACGAATAAGTACAAAATTCATGAAATGGTTGAATTTGCGAGCTGCACTGAAAGGATGCCTTGTTTTTATAATTTTCACTCTGAATATTTTTACTGGAAATTTTGATTGGCAATCGGATACGTTATTGCTTACTTTTGGGCCGCTGCGTCGTTATGTTATACGGAAGGGAATTTCAAAAAAACAAACTTTTATGAATAAGTACAAAATTCATGAAATGGTTGAATTTGCGAACTGCACTGAAAGGATGCCTTGTTTTTATAATATTCACTCTGAATATTTTTACTGGAAATTTTGAATGGCAATCGGATACATTATCGCTTACTTTTGGGCCGCTGCGTTATGTTATACCGAAGGATATTGCGAAAAAACGAACTTTTTGGGAAAGTACAAAATTCATGAAATGGTTGAATTTGCGAACTGCACTGAAATGGTGCCTTGTTTTTATAATTTTCTCTCTGGATTTTATTACCGGAAATTTGGATTGGCAATCGGATACGTTATTGCTTACTTCTGGGCCGCTGCGTTATGTTATACGGAAGGGAATTTCAAAAAAACAAACTTTTATGAATAAGTACAAAATTCATGAAATGGTTGAATTTGCGAGCTGCACTGAAAGGATGCCTTGTTTTTATAATTTTCACTCTGAATATTTTTACTGGAAATTTTGATTGGCAATCGGATACATTATTGCTTACTTTTGGGCCGCTGCGTTATGTTGTACCGAAGGAAATCCGGAAAAAAAAACACCTTTTGTGAAAAAGTACGAAATTCATGAAATGGTTGAATTTGCGAACTGCATGAAACGATGCCTTGTTTTTATAATTTTTTCTCCTTACTTATGGGCAGCTGCGATATGTTATACCGAAGGAAATTTCGAAAAAAAAACAGCTTTTGTGAAAAAGTACGAAATTCATGAAATGGTTGAAATTGCGAACTGCACTGAAATTATGCTTTGTTTTTATAATTTTCTACATACATCATACATACATTATTGCTTACTTTTGGGCCGCTGCGTTATGTTATACGGAAGGAAATTTCGAACAAACGAACTTTTATGAAAAAGTACAAGATTCATGAAATGGTTCAATTTGCGAACTGCACTGAAATGATGCCTTGTATTTATAATTTTCTCTCTGAATATTTTTACTGGAAATTTGGATTGGCAATCGGATGCATTATTGCTTACTCATGGGCAGCTGCGTTATGTTATGCCGAAGGAAATTTCGAAAAAACGAACTTTTTGAGAAAGTGCAAAATTCATGAAATGGTTGAATTTGCGAACTGCACTGAAATGGTGCCTTGTTTTTATAATTTTCTCTCTGGATTTTATTACCGGAAATTTGGATTGGCAATCGGATACGTTATTGCTTACTTTTGGGCCGCTGCGTCGTTATGTTATACGGAAGGGAATTTCAAAAAAACAAACTTTTATGAATAAGTACAAAATTCATGAAATGGTTGAATTTGCGAACTGCACTGAAAGGATGCCTTGTTTTTATAATATTCACTCTGAATATTTTTACTGGAAATTTTGAATGGCAATCGGATACATTATCGCTTACTTTTGGGCCGCTGCGTTATGTTATACCGAAGGATATTGCGAAAAAACGAACTTTTTGGGAAAGTACAAAATTCATGAAATGGTTGAATTTGCGAACTGCACTGAAATGGTGCCTTGTTTTTATAATTTTCTCTCTGGATTTTATTACCGGAAATTTGGATTGGCAATCGGATACGTTATTGCTTACTTCTGGGCCGCTGCGTTATGTTATACGGAAGGGAATTTCAAAAAAACAAACTTTTATGAATAAGTACAAAATTCATGAAATGGTTGAATTTGCGAGCTGCACTGAAAGGATGCCTTGTTTTTATAATTTTCACTCTGAATATTTTTACTGGAAATTTTGATTGGCAATCGGATACGTTATTGCTTACTTTTGGGCCGCTGCGTTATGTTATACGGAAGGGAATTTCAAAAAAACAAACTTTTATGAATAAGTACAAAATTCATGAAATGGTTGAATTTGCGAGCTGCACTGAAAGGATGCCTTGTTTTTATAGTTTTCACTCTGAATATTTTTACTGGAAATTTTGATTGGCAATCGGATACATTATTGCTTACTTTTGGGCCGCTGCGTTATGTTATACGGAAGGAAATTTCGAACAAACGAACTTTTTGAGAAAGTACAAAATTCATGAAATGGTTGAATTTGCGAACTGCACTGAAATGGTGCCTTGTTTTTATAATTTTCGCTCTGAATATTTTTACTAGAAATTTTGATTGGCAATCGGATACGTTATTGCTTACTTTTGGGCCGCTGCGTTATGTTATACGGAAGGGAATTTCAAAAAAACAAACTTATATGAATAAGTACAAAATTCATGAAATGGTTGAATTTGCGAGCTGCACTGAAAGGATGCCTTGTTTTTAATTTTCACTCTGAATATTTTTACTGGAAATTTTGATTGGCAATCGGATACGTTATTGCTTACTTTTGGGCCGCTGCGTTATGTTATACGGAAGGGAATTTCAAAAAAACAAACTTTTATGAATAAGTACAAAATTCATGAAATGGTTGAATTTGCGAGCTGCACTGAAAGGATGCCTTGTTTTTATAATTTTCACTCTGAATATTTTTACTGGAAATTTTGATTGGCAATCGGATACATTATCGCTTACTTTTGGGCCGCTGCGTTATGTTATACGGAAGGATATTGCGAAAAAACGAACTTTTTGAGAAAGTACAAAATTCATGAAATGGTTAAATTTGCGAACTGCACTGAAATGGTGCCTTGTTTTTATAATTTTCTCTCTGGATTTTATTACCGGAAATTTGGATTGGCAATCGGATACGTTATTGCTTACTTTTGGGCCGCTGCGTTATGTTATACGGAAGGGAATTTCAAAAAAACAAACTTTTACGAATAAGTACAAAATTCATGAAATGGTTGAATTTGCGAGCTGCACTGAAAGGATGCCTTGTTTTTATAATTTTCACTCTGAATATTTTTACTGGAAATTTTGATTGGCAATCGGATACGTTATTGCTTACTTTTGGGCCGCTGCGTCGTTATGTTATACGGAAGGGAATTTCAAAAAAACAAACTTTTATGAATAAGTACAAAATTCATGAAATGGTTGAATTTGCGAGCTGCACTGAAAGGATGCCTTGTTTTTATAATTTTCACTCTGAATATTTTTACTGGAAATTTTGATTGGCAATCGGATACATTATTGCTTACTTTTGGGCCGCTGCGTTATGTTATACGGAAGGGAATTTCAAAAAAAACAAACTTTTATGAATAAGTACAAAATTCATGAAATGGTTGAATTTGCGAGCTGCACTGAAAGGATGCCTTGTTTTTATATTTTTCACTCTGAATATTTTTACTGGAAATTTTGATTGGCAATCGGATACATTATTGCTTACTTTTGGGCCGCTGCGTTATGTTATACGGAAGGAAATTTCGAACAAACGAACTTTTTGAGAAAGTACAAAATTCATGAAATGGTTGAATTTGCGAACTGCACTGAAATGGTGCCTTGTTTTTATAATTTTCACTCTGAATATTTTTACTGGAAATTTTGATTGGCAATCGGATACGTTATTGCTTACTTTTGGGCCGCTGCGTTATGTTATACGGAAGGGAATTTCAAAAAAACAAACTTTTATGAATAAGTACAAAATTCATGAAATGGTTGAATTTGCGAGCTGCACTGAAAGGATGCCTTGTTTTTATAATTTTCACTCTGAATATTTTTACTGGAAATTTTGATTGGCAATCGGATACATTATCGCTTACTTTTGGGCCGCTGCGTTGTGTTATACGGAAGGATATTGCGAAAAAAAACGAACTTTTTGAGAAAGTACAAAATTCATGAAATGGTTGAATTTGCGAATTGCACTGAAATGGTGCCTTGTTTTTATAATTTTCTCTCTGGATTTTATTACCGGAAATTTGGATTGGCAATCGGATACGTTATTGCTTACTTCTGGGCCGCTGCGTTATGTTATACGGAAGGGAATTTCAAAAAAACAAACTTTTATGAATAAGTACAAAATTCATGAAATGGTTGAATTTGCGAGCTGCACTGAAAGGATGCCTTGTTTTTATAATTTTCACTCTGAATATTTTTACTGGAAATTTTGATTGGCAATCGGATACATTATTGCTTACTTTTGGGCCGCTGCGTTATGTTATACCGAAGGAAATCCGGAAAAAAAAAACACCTTTTGTGAAAAAGTACGAAATTCATGAAATGGTTGAATTTGCGAACTGCATGAAACGATGCCTTGTTTTTATAATTTTTTCTCCTTACTTATGGGCAGCTGCGATATGTTATACCGAAGGAAATTTCGAAAAAAAAACAGCTTTTGTGAAAAAGTACGAAATTCATGAAATGGTTGAAATTGCGAACTGCACTGAAATTATGCTTTGTTTTTATAATTTTCTACATACATCATACATACATTATTGCTTACTTTTGGGCCGCTGCGTTATGTTATACGGAAGGAAATTTCGAACAAACGAACTTTTATGAAAAAGTACAAGATTCATGAAATGGTTCAATTTGCGAACTGCACTGAAATGGTGCCTTGTTTTTATAATTTTCTCTCTGGATTTTATTACCGGAAATTTGGATTGGCAATCGGATACGTTATTGCTTACTTCTGGGCCGCTGCGTTATGTTATACGGAAGGGAATTTCAAAAAAACAAACTTTTATGAATAAGTACAAAATTCATGAAATGGTTGAATTTGCGAGCTGCACTGAAAGGATGCCTTGTTTTTATAATTTTCACTCTGAATATTTTTACTGGAAATTTTGATTGGCAATCGGATGCATTATTGCTTACTCATGGGCAGCTGCGTTATGTTATGCCGAAGGAAATTTCGAAAAAACGAACTTTTTGAGAAAGTGCAAAATTCATGAAATGGTTGAATTTGCGAACTGCACTGAAATGGTGCCTTGTTTTTATAATTTTCTCTCTGGATTTTATTACCGGAAATTTGGATTGGCAATCGGATACGTTATTGCTTACTTTTGGGCCGCTGCATTATGTTATACGGAAGGGAATTTCAAAAAAACAAACTTTTACGAATAAGTACAAAATTCATGAAATGGTTGAATTTGCGAGCTGCACTGAAAGGATGCCTTGTTTTTATAATTTTCACTCTGAATATTTTTACTGGAAATTTTGATTGGCAATCGGATACGTTATTGCTTACTTTTGGGCCGCTGCGTTATGTTATACGGAAGGGAATTTCAAAAAAACAAACTTTTATGAATAAGTACAAAATTCATGAAATGGTTGAATTTGCGAACTGCACTGAAAGGATGCCTTGTTTTTATAATATTCACTCTGAATATTTTTACTGGAAATTTTGAATGGCAATCGGATACATTATCGCTTACTTTTGGGCCGCTGCGTTATGTTATACCGAAGGATATTGCGAAAAAACGAACTTTTTGGGAAAGTACAAAATTCATGAAATGGTTGAATTTGCGAACTGCACTGAAATGGTGCCTTGTTTTTATAATTTTCTCTCTGGATTTTATTACCGGAAATTTGGATTGGCAATCGGATACGTTATTGCTTACTTCTGGGCCGCTGCGTTATGTTATACGGAAGGGAATTTCAAAAAAACAAACTTTTATGAATAAGTACAAAATTCATGAAATGGTTGAATTTGCGAGCTGCACTGAAAGGATGCCTTGTTTTTATAATTTTCACTCTGAATATTTTTACTGGAAATTTTGATTGGCAATCGGATACGTTATTGCTTACTTTTGGGCCGCTGCGTTATGTTATACGGAAGGGAATTTCAAAAAAACAAACTTTTATGAATAAGTACAAAATTCATGAAATGGTTGAATTTGCGAGCTGCACTGAAAGGATGCCTTGTTTTTATAATTTTCACTCTGAATATTTTTACTGGAAATTTTGATTGGCAATCGGATACATTATTGCTTACTTTTGGGCCGCTGCGTTATGTTATACGGAAGGAAATTTCGAACAAACGAACTTTTTGAGAAAGTACAAAATTCATGAAATGGTTGAATTTGCGAACTGCACTGAAATGGTGCCTTGTTTTTATAATTTTCACTCTGAATATTTTTACTAGAAATTTTGATTGGCAATCGGATACGTTATTGCTTACTTTTGGGCCGCTGCGTTATGTTATACGGACGGGAATTTCAAAAAAAACAAACTTATATGAATAAGTACAAAATTCATGAAATGGTTGAATTTGCGAGCTGCACTGAAAGGATGCCTTGTTTTTAATTTTCACTCTGAATATTTTTACTGGAAATTTTGATTGGCAATCGGATACGTTATTGCTTACTTTTGGGCCGCTGCGTTATGTTATACCGAAGGGAATTTCAAAAAAACAAACTTTTATGAATAAGTACAAAATTCATGAAATGGTTGAATTTGCGAGCTGCACTGAAAGGATGCCTTGTTTTTATAATTTTCACTCTGAATATTTTTACTGGAAATTTTGATTGGCAATCGGATACATTATCGCTTACTTTTGGGCCGCTGCGTTATGTTATACGGAAGGATATTGCGAAAAAACGAACTTTTTGAGAAAGTACAAAATTCATGAAATGGTTAAATTTGCGAACTGCACTGAAATGGTGCCTTGTTTTTATAATTTTCTCTCTGGATTTTATTACCGGAAATTTGGATTGGCAATCGGATACGTTATTGCTTACTTTTGGGCCGCTGCGTTATGTTATACGGAAGGGAATTTCAAAAAAACAAACTTTTACGAATAAGTACAAAATTCATGAAATGGTTGAATTTGCGAGCTGCACTGAAAGGATGCCTTGTTTTTATAATTTTCACTCTGAATATTTTTACTGGAAATTTTGATTGGCAATCGGATACGTTATTGCTTACTTTTGGGCCGCTGCGTCGTTATGTTATACGGAAGGGAATTTCAAAAAAACAAACTTTTATGAATAAGTACAAAATTCATGAAATGGTTGAATTTGCGAGCTGCACTGAAAGGATGCCTTGTTTTTATAATTTTCACTCTGAATATTTTTACTGGAAATTTTGATTGGCAATCGGATACATTATTGCTTACTTTTGGGCCGCTGCGTTATGTTATACGGAAGGGAATTTCAAAAAAAACAAACTTTTATGAATAAGTACAAAATTCATGAAATGGTTGAATTTGCGAGCTGCACTGAAAGGATGCCTTGTTTTTATATTTTTCACTCTGAATATTTTTACTGGAAATTTTGATTGGCAATCGGATACATTATTGCTTACTTTTGGGCCGCTGCGTTATGTTATACGGAAGGAAATTTCGAACAAACGAACTTTTTGAGAAAGTACAAAATTCATGAAATGGTTGAATTTGCGAACTGCACTGAAATGGTGCCTTGTTTTTATAATTTTCACTCTGAATATTTTTACTGGAAATTTTGATTGGCAATCGGATACGTTATTGCTTACTTTTGGGCCGCTGCGTTATGTTATACGGAAGGGAATTTCAAAAAAACAAACTTTTATGAATAAGTACAAAATTCATGAAATGGTTGAATTTGCGAGCTGCACTGAAAGGATGCCTTGTTTTTATAATTTTCACTCTGAATATTTTTACTGGAAATTTTGATTGGCAATCGGATACATTATCGCTTACTTTTGGGCCGCTGCGTTGTGTTATACGGAAGGATATTGCGAAAAAAAACGAACTTTTTGAGAAAGTACAAAATTCATGAAATGGTTGAATTTGCGAATTGCACTGAAATGGTGCCTTGTTTTTATAATTTTCTCTCTGGATTTTATTACCGGAAATTTGGATTGGCAATCGGATACGTTATTGCTTACTTCTGGGCCGCTGCGTTATGTTATACGGAAGGGAATTTCAAAAAAACAAACTTTTATGAATAAGTACAAAATTCATGAAATGGTTGAATTTGCGAGCTGCACTGAAAGGATGCCTTGTTTTTATAATTTTCACTCTGAATATTTTTACTGGAAATTTTGATTGGCAATCGGATACATTATTGCTTACTTTTGGGCCGCTGCGTTATGTTATACCGAAGGAAATCCGGAAAAAAAAAACACCTTTTGTGAAAAAGTACGAAATTCATGAAATGGTTGAATTTGCGAACTGCATGAAACGATGCCTTGTTTTTATAATTTTTTCTCCTTACTTATGGGCAGCTGCGATATGTTATACCGAAGGAAATTTCGAAAAAAAACAGCTTTTGTGAAAAAGTACGAAATTCATGAAATGGTTGAAATTGCGAACTGCACTGAAATTATGCTTTGTTTTTATAATTTTCTACATACATCATACATACATTATTGCTTACTTTTGGGCCGCTGCGTTATGTTATACGGAAGGAAATTTCGAACAAACGAACTTTTATGAAAAAGTACAAGATTCATGAAATGGTTCAATTTGCGAACTGCACTGAAATGGTGCCTTGTTTTTATAATTTTCACTCTGGATTTTATTACCGGAAATTTGGATTGGCAATCGGATACGTTATTGCTTACTTCTGGGCCGCTGCGTTATGTTATACGGAAGGGAATTTCAAAAAAACAAACTTTTATGAATAAGTACAAAATTCATGAAATGGTTGAATTTGCGAGCTGCACTGAAAGGATGCCTTGTTTTTATAATTTTCACTCTGAATATTTTTACTGGAAATTTTGATTGGCAATCGGATGCATTATTGCTTACTCATGGGCAGCTGCGTTATGTTATGCCGAAGGAAATTTCGAAAAAACGAACTTTTTGAGAAAGTGCAAAATTCATGAAATGGTTGAATTTGCGAACTGCACTGAAATGGTGCCTTGTTTTTATAATTTTCTCTCTGGATTTTATTACCGGAAATTTGGATTGGCAATCGGATACGTTATTGCTTACTTTTGGGCCGCTGCATTATGTTATACGGAAGGGAATTTCAAAAAAACAAACTTTTACGAATAAGTACAAAATTCATGAAATGGTTGAATTTGCGAGCTGCACTGAAAGGATGCCTTGTTTTTATAATTTTCACTCTGAATATTTTTACTGGAAATTTTGATTGGCAATCGGATACGTTATTGCTTACTTTTGGGCCGCTGCGTTATGTTATACGGAAGGGAATTTCAAAAAAACAAACTTTTATGAATAAGTACAAAATTCATGAAATGGTTGAATTTGCGAACTGCACTGAAAGGATGCCTTGTTTTTATAATATTCACTCTGAATATTTTTACTGGAAATTTTGAATGGCAATCGGATACATTATCGCTTACTTTTGGGCCGCTGCGTTATGTTATACCGAAGGATATTGCGAAAAAACGAACTTTTTGGGAAAGTACAAAATTCATGAAATGGTTGAATTTGCGTACTGCACTGAAATGGTGCCTTGTTTTTATAATTTTCTCTCTGGATTTTATTACCGGAAATTTGGATTGGCAATCGGATACGTTATTGCTTACTTCTGGGCCGCTGCGTTATGTTATACGGAAGGGAATTTCAAAAAAACAAACTTTTATGAATAAGTACAAAATTCATGAAATGGTTGAATTTGCGAGCTGCACTGAAAGGATGCCTTGTTTTTATAATTTTCACTCTGAATATTTTTACTGGAAATTTTGATTGGCAATCGGATACGTTATTGCTTACTTTTGGGCCGCTGCGTTATGTTATACGGAAGGGAATTTCAAAAAAACAAACTTTTATGAATAAGTACAAAATTCATGAAATGGTTGAATTTGCGAGCTGCACTGAAAGGATGCCTTGTTTTTAATTTTCACTCTGAATATTTTTACTGGAAATTTTGATTGGCAATCGGATACGTTATTGCTTACTTTTGGGCCGCTGCGTTATGTTATACCGAAGGAAATCCGGAAAAAAAAAACACCTTTTGTGAAAAAGTACGAAATTCATGAAATGGTTGAATTTGCGAACTGCATGAAACGATGCCTTGTTTTTATAATTTTTTCTCCTTACTTATGGGCAGCTGCGATATGTTATACCGAAGGAAATTTCGAAAAAAAAACAGCTTTTGTGAAAAAGTACGAAATTCATGAAATGGTTGAAATTGCGAACTGCACTGAAATTATGCTTTGTTTTTATAATTTTCTACATACATCATACATACATTATTGCTTACTTTTGGGCCGCTGCGTTATGTTATACGGAAGGAAATTTCGAACAAACGAACTTTTATGAAAAAGTACAAGATTCATGAAATGGTTCAATTTGCGAACTGCACTGAAATGGTGCCTTGTTTTTATAATTTTCTCTCTGGATTTTATTACCGGAAATTTGGATTGGCAATCGGATACGTTATTGCTTACTTCTGGGCCGCTGCGTTATGTTATACGGAAGGGAATTTCAAAAAAACAAACTTTTATGAATAAGTACAAAATTCATGAAATGGTTGAATTTGCGAGCTGCACTGAAAGGATGCCTTGTTTTTATAATTTTCACTCTGAATATTTTTACTGGAAATTTTGATTGGCAATCGGATACGTTATTGCTTACTTTTGGGCCGCTGCGTTATGTTATACGGAAGGGAATTTCAAAAAAACAAACTTTTATGAATAAGTACAAAATTCATGAAATGGTTGAATTTGCGAACTGCACTGAAAGGATGCCTTGTTTTTATAATATTCACTCTGAATATTTTTACTGGAAATTTTGAATGGCAATCGGATACATTATCGCTTACTTTTGGGCCGCTGCGTTATGTTATACCGAAGGATATTGCGAAAAAACGAACTTTTTGGGAAAGTACAAAATTCATGAAATGGTTGAATTTGCGAACTGCACTGAAAGGATGCCTTGTTTTTATAATTTTCTCTCTGGATTTTATTATCGGAAATTTGGATTGGCAATCGGATACGTTATTGCTTACTTCTGGGCCGCTGCGTTATGTTATACGGAAGGGAATTTCAAAAAAACAAACTTTTATGAATAAGTACAAAATTCATGAAATGGTTGAATTTGCGAGCTGCACTGAAAGGATGCCTTGTTTTTATAATTTTCACTCTGAATATTTTTACTGGAAATTTTGATTGGCAATCGGATACGTTATTGCTTACTTTTGGGCCGCTGCGTTATGTTATACGGAAGGGAATTTCAAAAAAACAAACTTTTATGAATAAGTACAAAATTCATGAAATGGTTGAATTTGCGAGCTGCACTGAAAGGATGCCTTGTTTTTAATTTTCACTCTGAATATTTTTACTGGAAATTTTGATTGGCAATCGGATACGTTATTGCTTACTTTTGGGCCGCTGCGTTATGTTATACGGAAGGGAATTTCAAAAAAACAAACTTTTATGAATAAGTACAAAATTCATGAAATGGTTGAATTTGCGAGCTGCACTGAAAGGATGCCTTGTTTTTATAATTTTCACTCTGAATATTTTTACTGGAAATTTTGATTGGCAATCGGATACATTATCGCTTACTTTTGGGCCGCTGCGTTATGTTATACGGAAGGATATTGCGAAAAAACGAACTTTTTGAGAAAGTACAAAATTCATGAAATGGTTAAATTTGCGAACTGCACTGAAATGGTGCCTTGTTTTTATAATTTTCTCTCTGGATTTTATTACCGGAAATTTGGATTGGCAATCGGATACGTTATTGCTTACTTTTGGGCCGCTGCGTTATGTTATACGGAAGGGAATTTCAAAAAAACAAACTTTTACGAATAAGTACAAAATTCATGAAATGGTTGAATTTGCGAGCTGCACTGAAAGGATGCCTTGTTTTTATAATTTTCACTCTGAATATTTTTACTGGAAATTTTGATTGGCAATCGGATACGTTATTGCTTACTTTTGGGCCGCTGCGTCGTTATGTTATACGGAAGGGAATTTCAAAAAAACAAACTTTTATGAATAAGTACAAAATTCATGAAATGGTTGAATTTGCGAGCTGCACTGAAAGGATGCCTTGTTTTTATAATTTTCACTCTGAATATTTTTACTGGAAATTTTGATTGGCAATCGGATACATTATTGCTTACTTTTGGGCCGCTGCGTTATGTTATACGGAAGGGAATTTCAAAAAAAACAAACTTTTATGAATAAGTACAAAATTCATGAAATGGTTGAATTTGCGAGCTGCACTGAAAGGATGCCTTGTTTTTATATTTTTCACTCTGAATATTTTTACTGGAAATTTTGATTGGCAATCGGATACATTATTGCTTACTTTTGGGCCGCTGCGTTATGTTATACGGAAGGAAATTTCGAACAAACGAACTTTTTGAGAAAGTACAAAATTCATGAAATGGTTGAATTTGCGAACTGCACTGAAATGGTGCCTTGTTTTTATAATTTTCACTCTGAATATTTTTACTGGAAATTTTGATTGGCAATCGGATACGTTATTGCTTACTTTTGGGCCGCTGCGTTATGTTATACGGAAGGGAATTTCAAAAAAACAAACTTTTATGAATAAGTACAAAATTCATGAAATGGTTGAATTTGCGAGCTGCACTGAAAGGATGCCTTGTTTTTATAATTTTCACTCTGAATATTTTTACTGGAAATTTTGATTGGCAATCGGATACATTATCGCTTACTTTTGGGCCGCTGCGTTGTGTTATACGGAAGGATATTGCGAAAAAAAACGAACTTTTTGAGAAAGTACAAAATTCATGAAATGGTTGAATTTGCGAATTGCACTGAAATGGTGCCTTGTTTTTATAATTTTCTCTCTGGATTTTATTACCGGAAATTTGGATTGGCAATCGGATACGTTATTGCTTACTTCTGGGCCGCTGCGTTATGTTATACGGAAGGGAATTTCAAAAAAACAAACTTTTATGAATAAGTACAAAATTCATGAAATGGTTGAATTTGCGAGCTGCACTGAAAGGATGCCTTGTTTTTATAATTTTCACTCTGAATATTTTTACTGGAAATTTTGATTGGCAATCGGATACATTATTGCTTACTTTTGGGCAGCTGCGTTATGTTATACCGAAGGAAATCCGGAAAAAAAAAACACCTTTTGTGAAAAAGTACGAAATTCATGAAATGGTTGAATTTGCGAACTGCATGAAACGATGCCTTGTTTTTATAATTTTTTCTCCTTACTTATGGGCAGCTGCGATATGTTATACCGAAGGAAATTTCGAAAAAAAAACAGCTTTTGTGAAAAAGTACGAAATTCATGAAATGGTTGAAATTGCGAACTGCACTGAAATTATGCTTTGTTTTTATAATTTTCTACATACATCATACATACATTATTGCTTACTTTTGGGCCGCTGCGTTATGTTATACGGAAGGAAATTTCGAACAAACGAACTTTTATGAAAAAGTACAAGATTCATGAAATGGTTCAATTTGCGAACTGCACTGAAATGGTGCCTTGTTTTTATAATTTTCTCTCTGGATTTTATTACCGGAAATTTGGATTGGCAATCGGATACGTTATTGCTCACTTCTGGGCCGCTGCGTTATGTTATACGGAAGGGAATTTCAAAAAAACAAACTTTTATGAATAAGTACAAAATTCATGAAATGGTTGAATTTGCGAGCTGCACTGAAAGGATGCCTTGTTTTTATAATTTTCACTCTGAATATTTTTACTGGAAATTTTGATTGGCAATCGGATGCATTATTGCTTACTCATGGGCAGCTGCGTTAGGTTATGCCGAAGGAAATTTCGAACAAACGAACTTTTATGAAAAAGTACAAGATTCATGAAATGGTTCAATTTGCGAACTGCACTGAAATGGTGCCTTGTTTTTATAATTTTCTCTCTGGATTTTATTACCGGAAATTTGGATTGGCAATCGGATACGTTATTGCTTACTTCTGGGCCGCTGCGTTATGTTATACGGAAGGGAATTTCGAAAAAACAAACTTTTATGAATAAGTACAAAATTCATGAAATGGTTGAATTTGCGAGCTGCACTGAAAGGATGCCTTGTTTTTATAATTTTCACTCTGAATATTTTTACTGGAAATTTTGATTGGCAATCGGATACGTTATTGCTTACTTTTGGGCCGCTGCGTTATGTTATACGGAAGGGAATTTCAAAAAAACAAACTTTTATGAATAAGTACAAAATTCATGAAATGGTTGAATTTGCGAACTGCACTGAAAGGATGCCTTGTTTTTATAATATTCACTCTGAATATTTTTACTGGAAATTTTGAATGGCAATCGGATACATTATCGCTTACTTTTGGGCCGCTGCGTTATGTTATACCGAAGGATATTGCGAAAAAACGAACTTTTTGGGAAAGTACAAAATTCATGAAATGGTTGAATTTGCGAACTGCACTGAAATGGTGCCTTGTTTTTATAATTTTCTCTCTGGATTTTATTATCGGAAATTTGGATTGGCAATCGGATACGTTATTGCTTACTTCTGGGCCGCTGCGTTATGTTATACGGAAGGGAATTTCAAAAAAACAAACTTTTATGAATAAGTACAAAATTCATGAAATGGTTGAATTTGCGAGCTGCACTGAAAGGATGCCTTGTTTTTATAATTTTCACTCTGAATATTTTTACTGGAAATTTTGATTGGCAATCGGATACGTTATTGCTTACTTTTGGGCCGCTGCGTTATGTTATACGGAAGGGAATTTCAAAAAAACAAACTTTTATGAATAAGTACAAAATTCATGAAATGGTTGAATTTGCGAGCTGCACTGAAAGGATGCCTTGTTTTTAATTTTCACTCTGAATATTTTTACTGGAAATTTTGATTGGCAATCGGATACGTTATTGCTTACTTTTGGGCCGCTGCGTTATGTTATACGGAAGGGAATTTCAAAAAAACAAACTTTTATGAATAAGTACAAAATTCATGAAATGGTTGAATTTGCGAGCTGCACTGAAAGGATGCCTTGTTTTTATAATTTTCGCTCTGAATATTTTTACTGGAAATTTTGATTGGCAATCGGATACATTATCGCTTACTTTTGGGCCGCTGCGTTATGTTATACGGAAGGATATTGCGAAAAAACGAACTTTTTGAGAAAGTACAAAATTCATGAAATGGTTAAATTTGCGAACTGCACTGAAATGGTGCCTTGTTTTTATAATTTTCTCTCTGGATTTTATTACCGGAAATTTGGATTGGCAATCGGATACGTTATTGCTTACTTTTGGGCCGCTGCGTTATGTTATACGGAAGGGAATTTCAAAAAAACAAACTTTTACGAATAAGTACAAAATTCATGAAATGGTTGAATTTGCGAGCTGCACTGAAAGGATGCCTTGTTTTTATAATTTTCACTCTGAATATTTTTACTGGAAATTTTGATTGGCAATCGGATACGTTATTGCTTACTTTTGGGCCGCTGCGTCGTTATGTTATACGGAAGGGAATTTCAAAAAAACAAACTTTTATGAATAAGTACAAAATTCATGAAATGGTTGAATTTGCGAGCTGCACTGAAAGGATGCCTTGTTTTTATAATTTTCACTCTGAATATTTTTACTGGAAATTTTGATTGGCAATCGGATACATTATTGCTTACTTTTGGGCCGCTGCGTTATGTTATACGGAAGGGAATTTCAAAAAAAACAAACTTTTATGAATAAGTACAAAATTCATGAAATGGTTGAATTTGCGAGCTGCACTGAAAGGATGCCTTGTTTTTATATTTTTCACTCTGAATATTTTTACTGGAAATTTTGATTGGCAATCGGATACATTATTGCTTACTTTTGGGCCGCTGCGTTATGTTATACGGAAGGAAATTTCGAACAAACGAACTTTTTGAGAAAGTACAAAATTCATGAAATGGTTGAATTTGCGAACTGCACTGAAATGGTGCCTTGTTTTTATAATTTTCACTCTGAATATTTTTACTGGAAATTTTGATTGGCAATCGGATACGTTATTGCTTACTTTTGGGCCGCTGCGTTATGTTATACGGAAGGGAATTTCAAAAAAACAAACTTTTATGAATAAGTACAAAATTCATGAAATGGTTGAATTTGCGAGCTGCACTGAAAGGATGCCTTGTTTTTATAATTTTCACTCTGAATATTTTTACTGGAAATTTTGATTGGCAATCGGATACATTATCGCTTACTTTTGGGCCGCTGCGTTGTGTTATACGGAAGGATATTGCGAAAAAAAACGAACTTTTTGAGAAAGTACAAAATTCATGAAATGGTTGAATTTGCGAATTGCACTGAAATGGTGCCTTGTTTTTATAATTTTCTCTCTGGATTTTATTACCGGAAATTTGGATTGGCAATCGGATACGTTATTGCTTACTTCTGGGCCGCTGCGTTATGTTATACGGAAGGGAATTTCAAAAAAACAAACTTTTATGAATAAGTACAAAATTCATGAAATGGTTGAATTTGCGAGCTGCACTGAAAGGATGCCTTGTTTTTATAATTTTCACTCTGAATATTTTTACTGGAAATTTTGATTGGCAATCGGATACATTATTGCTTACTTTTGGGCAGCTGCGTTATGTTATACCGAAGGAAATCCGGAAAAAAAAAACACCTTTTGTGAAAAAGTACGAAATTCATGAAATGGTTGAATTTGCGAACTGCATGAAACGATGCCTTGTTTTTATAATTTTTTCTCCTTACTTATGGGCAGCTGCGATATGTTATACCGAAGGAAATTTCGAAAAAAAAACAGCTTTTGTGAAAAAGTACGAAATTCATGAAATGGTTGAAATTGCGAACTGCACTGAAATTATGCTTTGTTTTTATAATTTTCTACATACATCATACATACATTATTGCTTACTTTTGGGCCGCTGCGTTATGTTATACGGAAGGAAATTTCGAACAAACGAACTTTTATGAAAAAGTACAAGATTCATGAAATGGTTCAATTTGCGAACTGCACTGAAATGGTGCCTTGTTTTTATAATTTTCTCTCTGGATTTTATTACCGGAAATTTGGATTGGCAATCGGATACGTTATTGCTCACTTCTGGGCCGCTGCGTTATGTTATACGGAAGGGAATTTCAAAAAAACAAACTTTTATGAATAAGTACAAAATTCATGAAATGGTTGAATTTGCGAGCTGCACTGAAAGGATGCCTTGTTTTTATAATTTTCACTCTGAATATTTTTACTGGAAATTTTGATTGGCAATCGGATGCATTATTGCTTACTCATGGGCAGCTGCGTTATGTTATGCCGAAGGAAATTTCGAAAAAACGAACTTTTTGAGAAAGTGCAAAATTCATGAAATGGTTGAATTTGCGAACTGCACTGAAATGGTGCCTTGTTTTTATAATTTTCTCTCTGGATTTTATTACCGGAAATTTGGATTGGCAATCGGATACGTTATTGCTTACTTTTGGGCCGCTGCATTATGTTATACGGAAGGGAATTTCAAAAAAACAAACTTTTACGAATAAGTACAAAATTCATGAAATGGTTGAATTTGCGAGCTGCACTGAAAGGATGCCTTGTTTTTATAATTTTCACTCTGAATATTTTTACTGGAAATTTTGATTGGCAATCGGATACGTTATTGCTTACTTTTGGGCCGCTGCGTTATGTTATACGGAAGGGAATTTCAAAAAAACAAACTTTTATGAATAAGTACAAAATTCATGAAATGGTTGAATTTGCGAACTGCACTGAAAGGATGCCTTGTTTTTATAATATTCACTCTGAATATTTTTACTGGAAATTTTGAATGGCAATCGGATACATTATCGCTTACTTTTGGGCCGCTGCGTTATGTTATACCGAAGGATATTGCGAAAAAACGAACTTTTTGGGAAAGTACAAAATTCATGAAATGGTTGAATTTGCGAACTGCACTGAAATGGTGCCTTGTTTTTATAATTTTCTCTCTGGATTTTATTACCGGAAATTTGGATTGGCAATCGGATACGTTATTGCTTACTTCTGGGCCGCTGCGTTATGTTATACGGAAGGGAATTTCAAAAAAACAAACTTTTATGAATAAGTACAAAATTCATGAAATGGTTGAATTTGCGAGCTGCACTGAAAGGATGCCTTGTTTTTATAATTTTCACTCTGAATATTTTTACTGGAAATTTTGATTGGCAATCGGATACGTTATTGCTTACTTTTGGGCCGCTGCGTTATGTTATACGGAAGGGAATTTCAAAAAAACAAACTTTTATGAATAAGTACAAAATTCATGAAATGGTTGAATTTGCGAGCTGCACTGAAAGGATGCCTTGTTTTTAATTTTCACTCTGAATATTTTTACTGGAAATTTTGATTGGCAATCGGATACGTTATTGCTTACTTTTGGGCCGCTGCGTTATGTTATACGGAAGGGAATTTCAAAAAAACAAACTTTTATGAATAAGTACAAAATTCATGAAATGGTTGAATTTGCGAGCTGCACTGAAAGGATGCCTTGTTTTTATAATTTTCACTCTGAATATTTTTACTGGAAATTTTGATTGGCAATCGGATACATTATCGCTTACTTTTGGGCCGCTGCGTTATGTTATACGGAAGGATATTGCGAAAAAACGAACTTTTTGAGAAAGTACAAAATTCATGAAATGGTTAAATTTGCGAACTGCACTGAAATGGTGCCTTGTTTTTATAATTTTCTCTCTGGATTTTATTACCGGAAATTTGGATTGGCAATCGGATACGTTATTGCTTACTTTTGGGCCGCTGCGTTATGTTATACGGAAGGGAATTTCAAAAAAACAAACTTTTACGAATAAGTACAAAATTCATGAAATGGTTGAATTTGCGAGCTGCACTGAAAGGATGCCTTGTTTTTATAATTTTCACTCTGAATATTTTTACTGGAAATTTTGATTGGCAATCGGATGCGTTATTGCTTACTTTTGGGCCGCTGCGTCGTTATGTTATACGGAAGGGAATTTCAAAAAAACAAACTTTTATGAATAAGTACAAAATTCATGAAATGGTTGAATTTGCGAGCTGCACTGAAAGGATGCCTTGTTTTTATAATTTTCACTCTGAATATTTTTACTGGAAATTTTGATTGGCAATCGGATACATTATTGCTTACTTTTGGGCCGCTGCGTTATGTTATACGGAAGGGAATTTCAAAAAAACAAACTTTTATGAATAAGTACAAAATTCATGAAATGGTTGAATTTGCGAGCTGCACTGAAAGGATGCCTTGTTTTTATAATTTTCACTCTGAATATTTTTACTGGAAATTTTGATTGGCAATCGGATACATTATCGCTTACTTTTGGGCCGCTGCGTTATGTTATACGGAAGGATATTGCGAAAAAACGAACTTTTTGAGAAAGTACAAAATTCATGAAATGGTTAAATTTGCGAACTGCACTGAAATGGTGCCTTGTTTTTATAATTTTCTCACTGGATTTTATTACCGGAAATTTGGATTGGCAATCGGATACGTTATTGCTTACTTTTGGGCCGCTGCGTTATGTTATACGGAAGGGAATTTCAAAAAAACAAACTTTTACGAATAAGTACAAAATTCATGAAATGGTTGAATTTGCGAGCTGCACTGAAAGGATGCCTTGTTTTTATAATTTTCACTCTGAATATTTTTACTGGAAATTTTGATTGGCAATCGGATACGTTATTGCTTACTTTTGGGCCGCTGCGTCGTTATGTTATACGGAAGGGAATTTCAAAAAAACAAACTTTTATGAATAAGTACAAAATTCATGAAATGGTTGAATTTGCGAGCTGCACTGAAAGGATGCCTTGTTTTTATAATTTTCACTCTGAATATTTTTACTGGAAATTTTGATTGGCAATCGGATACGTTATTGCTTACTTTTGGGCCGCTGCGTTATGTTATACGGAAGGGAATTTCAAAAAAACAAACTTTTATGAATAAGTACAAAATTCATGAAATGGTTGAATTTGCGAGCTGCACTGAAAGGATGCCTTGTTTTTATAATTTTCACTCTGAATATTTTTACTGGAAATTTTGATTGGCAATCGGATACATTATCGCTTACTTTTGGGCCGCTGCGTTGTGTTATACGGAAGGATATTGCGAAAAAAAACGAACTTTTTGAGAAAGTACAAAATTCATGAAATGGTTGAATTTGCGAATTGCACTGAAATGGTGCCTTGTTTTTATAATTTTCTCTCTGGATTTTATTACCGGAAATTTGGATTGGCAATCGGATACGTTATTGCTTACTTCTGGGCCGCTGCGTTATGTTATACGGAAGGGAATTTCAAAAAAACAAACTTTTATGAATAAGTACAAAATTCATGAAATGGTTGAATTTGCGAGCTGCACTGAAAGGATGCCTTGTTTTTATAATTTTCACTCTGAATATTTTTACTGGAAATTTTGATTGGCAATCGGATACATTATTGCTTACTTTTGGGCCGCTGCGTTATGTTATACCGAAGGAAATCCGGAAAAAAAAAACACCTTTTGTGAAAAAGTACGAAATTCATGAAATGGTTGAATTTGCGAACTGCATGAAACGATGCCTTGTTTTTATAATTTTTTCTCCTTACTTATGGGCAGCTGCGATATGTTATACCGAAGGAAATTTCGAAAAAAAAACAGCTTTTGTGAAAAAGTACGAAATTCATGAAATGGTTGAAATTGCGAACTGCACTGAAATTATGCTTTGTTTTTATAATTTTCTACATACATCATACATACATTATTGCTTACTTTAGGGCCGCTGCGTTATGTTATACGGAAGGAAATTTCGAACAAACGAACTTTTATGAAAAAGTACAAGATTCATGAAATGGTTCAATTTGCGAACTGCACTGAAATGGTGCCTTGTTTTTATAATTTTCTCTCTGGATTTTATTACCGGAAATTTGGATTGGCAATCGGATACGTTATTGCTTACTTCTGGGCCGCTGCGTTATGTTATACGGAAGGGAATTTCAAAAAAACAAACTTTTATGAATAAGTACAAAATTCATGAAATGGTTGAATTTGCGAGCTGCACTGAAAGGATGCCTTGTTTTTATAATTTTCACTCTGAATATTTTTACTGGAAATTTTGATTGGCAATCGGATGCATTATTGCTTACTCATGGGCAGCTGCGTTATGTTATGCCGAAGGAAATTTCGAAAAAACGAACTTTTTGAGAAAGTGCAAAATTCATGAAATGGTTGAATTTGCGAACTGCACTGAAATGGTGCCTTGTTTTTATAATTTTCTCTCTGGATTTTATTACCGGAAATTTGGATTGGCAATCGGATACGTTATTGCTTACTTTTGGGCCGCTGCATTATGTTATACGGAAGGGAATTTCAAAAAAACAAACTTTTACGAATAAGTACAAAATTCATGAAATGGTTGAATTTGCGAGCTGCACTGAAAGGATGCCTTGTTTTTATAATTTTCACTCTGAATATTTTTACTGGAAATTTTGATTGGCAATCGGATACGTTATTGCTTACTTTTGGGCCGCTGCGTTATGTTATACGGAAGGGAATTTCAAAAAAACAAACTTTTATGAATAAGTACAAAATTCATGAAATGGTTGAATTTGCGAACTGCACTGAAAGGATGCCTTGTTTTTATAATATTCACTCTGAATATTTTTACTGGAAATTTTGAATGGCAATCGGATACATTATCGCTTAATTTTGGGCCGCTGCGTTATGTTATACCGAAGGATATTGCGAAAAAACGAACTTTTTGGGAAAGTACAAAATTCATGAAATGGTTGAATTTGCGAACTGCACTGAAATGGTGCCTTGTTTTTATAATTTTCTCTCTGGATTTTATTACCGGAAATTTGGATTGGCAATCGGATACGATATTGCTTACTTCTGGGCCGCTGCGTTATGTTATACGGAAGGGAATTTCAAAAAAACAAACTTTTATGAATAAGTACAAAATTCATGAAATGGTTGAATTTGCGAGCTGCACTGAAAGGATGCCTTGTTTTTATAATTTTCACTCTGAATATTTTTACTGGAAATTTTGATTGGCAATCGGATACGTTATTGCTTACTTTTGGGCCGCTGCGTTATGTTATACGGAAGGGAATTTCAAAAAAACAAACTTTTATGAATAAGTACAAAATTCATGAAATGGTTGAATTTGCGAGCTGCACTGAAAGGATGCCTTGTTTTTATAATTTTCACTCTGAATATTTTTACTGGAAATTTTGATTGGCAATCGGATACATTATTGCTTACTTTTGGGCCGCTGCGTTATGTTATACGGAAGGAAATTTCGAACAAACGAACTTTTTGAGAAAGTACAAAATTCATGAAATGGTTGAATTTGCGAACTGCACTGAAATGGTGCCTTGTTTTTATAATTTTCACTCTGAATATTTTTAATAGAAATTTTGATTGGCAATCGGATACGTTATTGCTTACTTTTGGGCCGCTGCGTTATGTTATACGGAAGGGAATTTCAAAAAAAACAAACTTATATGAATAAGTACAAAATTCATGAAATGGTTGAATTTGCGAGCTGCACTGAAAGGATGCCTTGTTTTTAATTTTCACTCTGAATATTTTTACTGGAAATTTTGATTGGCAATCGGATACGTTATTGCTTACTTTTGGGCCGCTGCGTTATGTTATACGGAAGGGAATTTCAAAAAAACAAACTTTTATGAATAAGTACAAAATTCATGAAATGGTTGAATTTGCGAGCTGCACTGAAAGGATGCCTTGTTTTTGTAATTTTCACTCTGAATATTTTTACTGGAAATTTTGATTGGCAATCGGATACATTATCGCTTACTTTTGGGCCGCTGCGTTATGTTATACGGAAGGATATTGCGAAAAAACGAACTTTTTGAGAAAGTACAAAATTCATGAAATGGTTAAATTTGCGAACTGCACTGAAATGGTGCCTTGTTTTTATAATTTTCTCTCTGGATTTTATTACCGGAAATTTGGATTGGCAATCGGATACGTTATTGCTTACTTTTGGGCCGCTGCGTTATGTTATACGGAAGGGAATTTCAAAAAAACAAACTTTTACGAATAAGTACAAAATTCATGAAATGGTTGAATTTGCGAGCTGCACTGAAAGGATGCCTTGTTTTTATAATTTTCACTCTGAATATTTTTACTGGAAATTTTGATTGGCAATCGGATACGTTATTGCTTACTTTTGGGCCGCTGCGTCGTTATGTTATACGGAAGGGAATTTCAAAAAAACAAACTTTTATGAATAAGTACAAAATTCATGAAATGGTTGAATTTGCGAGCTGCACTGAAAGGATGCCTTGTTTTTATAATTTTCACTCTGAATATTTTTACTGGAAATTTTGATTGGCAATCGGATACATTATTGCTTACTTTTGGGCCGCTGCGTTATGTTATACGGAAGGGAATTTCAAAAAAAACAAACTTTTATGAATAAGTACAAAATTCATGAAATGGTTGAATTTGCGAGCTGCACTGAAAGGATGCCTTGTTTTTATATTTTTCACTCTGAATATTTTTACTGGAAATTTTGATTGGCAATCGGATACATTATTGCTTACTTTTGGGCCGCTGCGTTATGTTATACGGAAGGAAATTTCGAACAAACGAACTTTTTGAGAAAGTACAAAATTCATGAAATGGTTGAATTTGCGAACTGCACTGAAATGGTGCCTTGTTTTTATAATTTTCAATCTGAATATTTTTACTGGAAATTTTGATTGGCAATCGGATACGTTATTGCTTACTTTTGGGCCGCTGCGTTATGTTATACGGAAGGGAATTTCAAAAAAACAAACTTTTATGAATAAGTACAAAATTCATGAAATGGTTGAATTTGCGAGCTGCACTGAAAGGATGCCTTGTTTTTATAATTTTCACTCTGAATATTTTTACTGGAAATTTTGATTGGCAATCGGATACATTATCGCTTACTTTTGGGCCGCTGCGTTGTGTTATACGGAAGGATATTGCGAAAAAAACGAACTTTTTGAGAAAGTACAAAATTCATGAAATGGTTGAATTTGCGAACTGCACTGAAATGGTGCCTTGTTTTTATAATTTTCTCTCTGGATTTTATTACCGGAAATTTGGATTGGCAATCGGATACGTTATTGCTTACTTCTGGGCCGCTGCGTTATGTTATACGGAAGGGAATTTCAAAAAAACAAACTTTTATGAATAAGTACAAAATTCATGAAATGGTTGAATTTGCGAGCTGCACTGAAAGGATGCCTTGTTTTTATAATTTTCACTCTGAATATTTTTACTGGAAATTTTGATTGGCAATCGGATACATTATTGCTTACTTTTGGGCCGCTGCGTTATGTTATACCGAAGGAAATCCGGAAAAAAAAAACACCTTTTGTGAAAAAGTACGAAATTCATGAAATGGTTGAATTTGCGAACTGCATGAAACGATGCCTTGTTTTTATAATTTTTTCTCCTTACTTATGGGCAGCTGCGATATGTTATACCGAAGGAAATTTCGAAAAAAAAACAGCTTTTGTGAAAAAGTACGAAATTCATGAAATGGTTGAAATTGCGAACTGCACTGAAATTATGCTTTGTTTTTATAATTTTCTACATACATCATACATACATTATTGCTTACTTTTGGGCCGCTGCGTTATGTTATACGGAAGGAAATTTCGAACAAACGAACTTTTATGAAAAAGTACAAGATTCATGAAATGGTTCAATTTGCGAACTGCACTGAAATGGTGCCTTGTTTTTATAATTTTCTCTCTGGATTTTATTACCGGAAATTTGGATTGGCAATCGGATACGTTATTGCTTACTTCTGGGCCGCTGCGTTATGTTATACGGAAGGGAATTTCAAAAAAACAAACTTTTATGAATAAGTACAAAATTCATGAAATGGTTGAATTTGCGAGCTGCACTGAAAGGATGCCTTGTTTTTATAATTTTCACTCTGAATAATTTTACTGGAAATTTTGATTGGCAATCGGATGCATTATTGCTTACTCATGGGCAGCTGCGTTATGTTATGCCGAAGGAAATTTCGAAAAAACGAACTTTTTGAGAAAGTGCAAAATTCATGAAATGGTTGAATTTGCGAACTGCACTGAAATGGTGCCTTGTTTTTATAATTTTCTCTCTGGATTTTATTACCGGAAATTTGGATTGGCAATCGGATACGTTATTGCTTACTTTTGGGCCGCTGCGTTATGTTATACGGAAGGGAATTTCAAAAAAACAAACTTTTACGAATAAGTACAAAATTCATGAAATGGTTGAATTTGCGAGCTGCACTGAAAGGATGCCTTGTTTTTATAATTTTCACTCTGAATATTTTTACTGGAAATTTTGATTGGCAATCGGATACGTTATTGCTTACTTTTGGGCCGCTGCGTCGTTATGTTATACGGAAGGGAATTTCAAAAAAACAAACTTTTACGAATAAGTACAAAATTCATGAAATGGTTGAATTTGCGAACTGCACTGAAAGGATGCCTTGTTTTTATAATATTCACTCTGAATATTTTTACTGGAAATTTTGATTGGCAATCGGATACATTATCGCTTACTTTTGGGCCGCTGCGTTATGTTATACGGAAGGATATTGCGAAAAAACGAACTTTTTGGGAAAGTACAAAATTCATGAAATGGTTGAATTTGCGAACTGCACTGAAATGGTGCCTTGTTTTTATAATTTTCTCTCTGGATTTTATTACCGGAATTTTGGATTGGCAATCGGATACGTTATTGCTTACTTCTGGGCCGCTGCGTTATGTTATACGGAGGGGAATTTCAAAAAAACAAACTTTTATGAATAAGTACAAAATTCATGAAATGGTTGAATTTGCGAGCTGCACTGAAAGGATGCCTTGTTTTTATAATTTTCACTCTGAATATTTTTACTGGAAATTTTGATTGGCAATCGGATACGTTATTGCTTACTTTTGGGCCGCTGCGTTATGTTATACGGAAGGGAATTTCAAAAAAACAAACTTTTATGAATAAGTACAAAATTCATGAAATGGTTGAATTTGCGAGCTGCACTGAAAGGATGCCTTGTTTTTATAATTTTCACTCTGAATATTTTTACTGGAAATTTTGATTGGCAATCGGATACATTATTGCTTACTTTTGGGCCGCTGCGTTATGTTATACGGAAGGAAATTTCGAACAAACGAACTTTTTGAGAAAGTACAAAATTCATGAAATGGTTGAATTTGCGAACTGCACTGAAATGGTGCCTTGTTTTTATAATTTTCACTCTGAATATTTTTACTAGAAATTTTGATTGGCAATCGGATACGTTATTGCTTACTTTTGGGCCGCTGCGTTATGTTATACGGAAGGGAATTTCAAAAAAACAAACTTATATGAATAAGTACAAAATTCATGAAATGGTTGAATTTGCGAGCTGCACTGAAAGGATGCCTTGTTTTTAATTTTCACTCTGAATATTTTTACTGGAAATTTTGATTGGCAATCGGATACGTTATTGCTTACTTTTGGGCCGCTGCGTTATGTTATACGGAAGGGAATTTCAAAAAAACAAACTTTTATGAATAAGTACAAAATTCATGAAATGGTTGAATTTGCGAGCTGCACTGAAAGGATGCCTTGTTTTTATAATTTTCACTCTGAATATTTTTACTGGAAATTTTGATTGGCAATCGGATACATTATCGCTTACTTTTGGGCCGCTGCGTTATGTTATACGGAAGGATATTGCGAAAAAACGAACTTTTTGAGAAAGTACAAAATTCATGAAATGGTTAAATTTGCGAACTGCACTGAAATGGTGCCTTGTTTTTATAATTTTCTCTCTGGATTTTATTACCGGAAATTTGGATTGGCAATCGGACACGTTATTGCTTACTTTTGGGCCGCTGCGTTATGTTATACGGAAGGGAATTTCAAAAAAACAAACTTTTACGAATAAGTACAAAATTCATGAAATGGTTGAATTTGCGAGCTGCACTGAAAGGATGCCTTGTTTTTATAATTTTCACTCTGAATATTTTTACTGGAAATTTTGATTGGCAATCGGATACGTTATTGCTTACTTTTGGGCCGCTGCGTCGTTATGTTATACGGAAGGGAATTTCAAAAAAACAAACTTTTATGAATAAGTACAAAATTCATGAAATGGTTGAATTTGCGAGCTGCACTGAAAGGATGCCTTGTTTTTATAATTTTCACTCTGAATATCTTTACTGGAAATTTTGATTGGCAATCGGATACATTATTGCTTACTTTTGGGCCGCTGCGTTATGTTATACGGAAGGGAATTTCAAAAAAAACAAACTTTTATGAATAAGTACAAAATTCATGAAATGGTTGAATTTGCGAGCTGCACTGAAAGGATGCCTTGTTTTTATATTTTTCACTCTGAATATTTTTACTGGAAATTTTGATTGGCAATCGGATACATTATTGCTTACTTTTGGGCCGCTGCGTTATGTTATACGGAAGGAAATTTCGAACAAACGAACTTTTTGAGAAAGTACAAAATTCATGAAATGGTTGAATTTGCGAACTGCACTGAAATGGTGCCTTGTTTTTATAATTTTCACTCTGAATATTTTGATTGGCAATCGGATACGTTATTGCTTACTTTTGGGCCGCTGCGTTATGTTATACGGAAGGGAATTTCAAAAAAACAAACTTTTATGAATAAGTACAAAATTCATGAAATGGTTGAATTTGCGAGCTGCACTGAAAGGATGCCTTGTTTTTATAATTTTCACTCTGAATATTTTTACTGGAAATTTTGATTGGCAATCGGATACATTATCGCTTACTTTTGGGCCGCTGCGTTGTGTTATACGGAAGGATATTGCGAAAAAAACGAACTTTTTGAGAAAGTACAAAATTCATGAAATGGTTGAATTTGCGAACTGCACTGAAATGGTGCCTTGTTTTTATAATTTTCTCTCTGGATTTTATTACCGGAAATTTGGATTGGCAATCGGATACGTTATTGCTTACTTCTGGGCCGCTGCGTTATGTTATACGGAAGGGAATTTCAAAAAAACAAACTTTTATGAATAAGTACAAAATTCATGATGTGGTTGAATTTGCGAGCTGCACTGACAGGATGCCTTGTTTTTATAATTTTCACTCTGAATATTTTTACTGGAAATTATGATTGGCAATCGGATACATTATTGCTTACTTTTGGGCCGCTGCGTTATGTTATACCGAAGGAAATCCGGAAAAAAAAACACCTTTTGTGAAAAAGTACGAAATTCATGAAATGGTTGAATTTGCGAACTGCATGAAACGATGCCTTGTTTTTATAATTTTTTCTCCTTACTTATGGGCAGCTGCGATATGTTATACCGAAGGAAATTTCGAAAAAAAAAACAGCTTTTGTGAAAAAGTACGAAATTCATGAAATGGTTGAAATTGCGAACTGCACTGAAATTATGCTTTGTTTTTATAATTTTCTACATACATCATACATACATTATTGCTTACTTTTGGGCCGCTGCGTTATGTTATACGGAAGGAAATTTCGAACAAACGAACTTTTATGAAAAAGTACAAGATTCATGAAATGGTTGAATTTGCGAGCTGCACTGAAAGGATGCCTTGTTTTTATAATTTTCACTCTGAATATTTTTACTGGAAATTTTGATTGGCAATCGGATGCATTATTGCTTACTCATGGGCAGCTGCGTTATGTTATGCCGAAGGAAATTTCGAAAAAACGAACTTTTTGAGAAAGTGCAAAATTCATGAAATGGTTGAATTTGCGAACTGCACTGAAATGGTGCCTTGTTTTTATAATTTTCTCTCTGGATTTTATTACCGGAAATTTGGATTGGCAATCGGATACGTTATTGCTTACTTTTGGGCCGCTGCGTTATGTTATACGGAAGGGAATTTCAAAAAAACAAACTTTTACGAATAAGTACAAAATTCATGAAATGGTTGAATTTGCGAGCTGCACTGAAAGGATGCCTTGTTTTTATAATTTTCACTCTGAATATTTTTACTGGAAATTTTGATTGGCAATCGGATACGTTATTGCTTACTTTTGGGCCGCTGCGTCGTTATGTTATACGGAAGGGAATTTCAAAAAAACAAACTTTTATGAATAAGTACAAAATTCATGAAATGGTTGAATTTGCGAACTGCACTGAAAGGATGCCTTGTTTTTATAATATTCACTCTGAATATTTTTACTGGAAATTTTGATTGGCAATCGGATACATTATCGCTTACTTTTGGGCCGCTGCGTTATGTTATACGGAAGGATATTGCGAAAAAACGAACTTTTTGGGAAAGTACAAAATTCATGAAATGGTTGAATTTGCGAACTGCACTGAAATGGTGCCTTGTTTTTATAATTTTCTCTCTGGATTTTATTACCGGAATTTTGGATTGGCAATCGGATACGTTATTGCTTACTTCTGGGCCGCTGCGTTATGTTATACGGAGGGGAATTTCAAAAAAACAAACTTTTATGAATAAGTACAAAATTCATGAAATGGTTGAATTTGCGAGCTGCACTGAAAGGATGCCTTGTTTTTATAATTTTCACTCTGAATATTTTTACTGGAAATTTTGATTGGCAATCGGATACGTTATTGCTTACTTTTGGGCCGCTGCGTTATGTTATACGGAAGGGAATTTCAAAAAAACAAACTTTTATGAATAAGTACAAAATTCATGAAATGGTTGAATTTGCGAGCTGCACTGAAAGGATGCCTTGTTTTTATAATTTTCACTCTGAATATTTTTACTGGAAATTTTGATTGGCAATCGGATACATTATTGCTTACTTTTGGGCCGCTGCGTTATGTTATACGGAAGGAAATTTCGAACAAACGAACTTTTTGAGAAAGTACAAAATTCATGAAATGGTTGAATTTGCGAACTGCACTGAAATGGTGCCTTGTTTTTATAATTTTCACTCTGAATATTTTTACTAGAAATTTTGATTGGCAATCGGATACGTTATTGCTTACTTTTGGGCCGCTGCGTTATGTTATACGGAAGGGAATTTCAAAAAAACAAACTTATATGAATAAGTACAAAATTCATGAAATGGTTGAATTTGCGAGCTGCACTGAAAGGATGCCTTGTTTTTAATTTTCACTCTGAATATTTTTACTGGAAATTTTGATTGGCAATCGGATACGTTATTGCTTACTTTTGGGCCGCTGCGTTATGTTATACGGAAGGGAATTTCAAAAAAACAAACTTTTATGAATAAGTACAAATTTCATGAAATGGTTGAATTTGCGAGCTGCACTGAAAGGATGCCTTGTTTTTATAATTTTCACTCTGAATATTTTTACTGGAAATTTTGATTGGCAATCGGATACATTATCGCTTACTTTTGGGCCGCTGCGTTATGTTATACGGAAGGATATTGCGAAAAAACGAACTTTTTGAGAAAGTACAAAATTCATGAAATGGTTAAATTTGCGAACTGCACTGAAATGGTGCCTTGTTTTTATAATTTTCTCTCTGGATTTTATTACCGGAAATTTGGATTGGCAATCGGATACGTTATTGCTTACTTTTGGGCCGCTGCGTTATGTTATACGGAAGGAATTTCAAAAAAACAAACTTTTATGAATAAGTACAAAATTCATGAAATGGTTGAATTTGCGAGCTGCACTGAAAGGATGCCTTGTTTTTATAATTTTCACTCTGAATATTTTTACTGGAAATTTTGATTGGCAATCGGATACGTTATTGCTTACTTTTGGGCCGCTGCGTTATGTTATACGGAAGGGAATTTCAAAAAAACAAACTTTTATGAATAAGTACAAAATTCATGAAATGGTTGAATTTGCGAGCTGCACTGAAAGGATGCCTTGTTTTTATAATTTTCACTCTGAATATTTTTACTGGAAATTTTGATTGGCAATCGGATACGTTATTGCTTACTTTTGGGCCGCTGCGTTATGTTATACGGAAGGGAATTTCAAAAAAACAAACTTTTATGAATAAGTACAAAATTCATGAAATGGTTGAATTTGCGAGCTGCACTGAAAGGATGCCTTGTTTTTATAATTTTCACTCTGAATATTTTTACTGGAAAATTTGATTGGCAATCGGATACATTAATGCTTACTTTTGGGCCGCTGCGTTATGTTATACCGAAGGAAATCCGGAAAAAAAAACAACTTTTGTGAAAAAGTACGAAATTCATGAAATGGTTGGATTTGCGAACTGCATGAAACGATGCCTTGTTTTTATAATTTTTTCTCCTTACTTATGGGCAGCTGCCTTATGTTATACCGAAGGAAATTTCGAAAAAAAACAGCTTTTGTGAAAAAGTACGAAATTCATGAAATGGTTGAAATTGCGAACTGCACTGAAATGGTGCCTTGTTTTTATAATTTTCTCTCTGGATTTTATTACCGGAATTTTGGATTGGCAATCGGATACGTTATTGCTTACTTCTGGGCCGCTGCGTTATGTTATACGGAGGGGAATTTCAAAAAAACAAACTTTTATGAATAAGTACAAAATTCATGAAATGGTTGAATTTGCGAGCTGCACTGAAAGGATGCCTTGTTTTTATAATTTTCACTCTGAATATTTTTACTGGAAATTTTGATTGGCAATCGGATACGTTATTGCTTACTTTTGGGCCGCTGCGTTATGTTATACGGAAGGGAATTTCAAAAAAACAAACTTTTATGAATAAGTACAAAATTCATGAAATGGTTGAATTTGCGAGCTGCACTGAAAGGATGCCTTGTTTTTATAATTTTCACTCTGAATATTTTTACTGGAAATTTTGATTGGCAATCGGATACATTATTGCTTACTTTTGGGCCGCTGCGTTATGTTATACGGAAGGAAATTTCGAACAAACGAACTTTTTGAGAAAGTACAAAATTCATGAAATGGTTGAATTTGCGAACTGCACTGAAATGGTGCCTTGTTTTTATAATTTTCACTCTGAATATTTTTACTAGAAATTTTGATTGGCAATCGGATACGTTATTGCTTACTTTTGGGCCGCTGCGTTATGTTATACGGAAGGGAATTTCAAAAAAACAAACTTATATGAATAAGTACAAAATTCATGAAATGGTTGAATTTGCGAGCTGCACTGAAAGGATGCCTTGTTTTTAATTTTCACTCTGAATATTTTTACTGGAAATTTTGATTGGCAATCGGATACGTTATTGCTTACTTTTGGGCCGCTGCGTTATGTTATACGGAAGGGAATTTCAAAAAAACAAACTTTTATGAATAAGTACAAAATTCATGAAATGGTTGAATTTGCGAGCTGCACTGAAAGGATGCCTTGTTTTTATAATTTTCACTCTGAATATTTTTACTGGAAATTTTGATTGGCAATCGGATACATTATCGCTTACTTTTGGGCCGCTGCGTTATGTTATACGGAAGGATATTGCGAAAAAACGAACTTTTTGAGAAAGTACAAAATTCATGAAATGGTTAAATTTGCGAACTGCACTGAAATGGTGCCTTGTTTTTATAATTTTCTCTCTGGATTTTATTACCGGAAATTTGGATTGGCAATCGGATACGTTATTGCTTACTTTTGGGCTGCTGCGTTATGTTATACGGAAGGGAATTTCAAAAAAACAAACTTTTACGAATAAGTACAAAATTCATGAAATGGTTGAATTTGCGAGCTGCACTGAAAGGATGCCTTGTTTTTATAATTTTCACTCTGAATATTTTTACTGGAAATTTTGATTGGCAATCGGATACATTATTGCTTACTTTTGGGCCGCTGCGTTATGTTATACGGAAGGGAATTTCAAAAAAAACAAACTTTTATGAATAAGTACAAAATTCATGAAATGGTTGAATTTGCGAGCTGCACTGAAAGGATGCCTTGTTTTTATATTTTTCACTCTGAATATTTTTACTGGAAATTTTGATTGGCAATCGGATACATTATTGCTTACTTTTGGGCCGCTGCGTTATGTTATACGGAAGGAAATTTCGAACAAACGAACTTTTTGAGAAAGTACAAAATTCATGAAATGGTTGAATTTGCGAACTGCACTGAAATGGTGCCTTGTTTTTATAATTTTCACTCTGAATATTTTGATTGGCAATCGGATACGTTATTGCTTACTTTTGGGCCGCTGCGTTATGTTATACGGAAGGGAATTTCAAAAAAACAAACTTTTATGAATAAGTACAAAATTCATGAAATGGTTGAATTTGCGAGCTGCACTGAAAGGATGCCTTGTTTTTATAATTTTCACTCTGAATATTTTTACTGGAAATTTTGATTGGCAATCGGATACATTATCGCTTACTTTTGGGCCGCTGCGTTGTGTTATACGGAAGGATATTCCGAAAAAAACGAACTTTTTGAGAAAGTACAAAATTCATGAAATGGTTGAATTTGCGAACTGCACTGAAATGGTGCCTTGTTTTTATAATTTTCTCTCTGGATTTTATTACCGGAAATTTGGATTGGCAATCGGATACGTTATTGCTTACTTCTGGGCCGCTGCGTTATGTTATACGGAAGGGAATTTCAAAAAAACAAACTTTTATGAATAAGTACAAAATTCATGAAATGGTTGAATTTGCGAGCTGCACTGACAGGATGCCTTGTTTTTATAATTTTCACTCTGAATATTTTTACTGGAAATTTTGATTGGCAATCGGATACATTATTGCTTACTTTTGGGCCGCTGCGTTATGTTATACCGAGGGAAATCCGGAAAAAAAAACACCTTTTGTGAAAAAGTACGAAATTCATGAAATGGTTGAATTTGCGAACTGCATGAAACGATGCCTTGTTTTTATAATTTTTTCTCCTTACTTATGGGCAGCTGCGATATGTTATACCGAAGGAAATTTCGAAAAAAAAAACAGCTTTTGTGAAAAAGTACGAAATTCATGAAATGGTTGAAATTGCGAACTGCACTGAAATTATGCTTTGTTTTTATAATTTTCTACATACATCATACATACATTATTGCATACTTTTGGGCCGCTGCGTTATGTTATACGGAAGGAAATTTCGAACAAACGAACTTTTATGAAAAAGTACAAGATTCATGAAATGGTTGAATTTGCGAGCTGCACTGAAAGGATGCCTTGTTTTTATAATTTTCACTCTGAATATTTTTACTGGAAATTTTGATTGGCAATCGGATGCATTATTGCTTACTCATGGGCAGCTGCGTTATGTTATGCCGAAGGAAATTTCGAAAAAACGAACTTTTTGAGAAAGTGCAAAATTCATGAAATGGTTGAATTTGCGAACTGCACTGAAATGGTGCCTTGTTTTTATAATTTTCTCTCTGGATTTTATTACCGGAAATTTGGATTGGCAATCGGATACGTTATTGCTTACTTTTGGGCCGCTGCGTTATGTTATACGGAAGGGAATTTCAAAAAAACAAACTTTTACGAATAAGTACAAAATTCATGAAATGGTTGAATTTGCGAGCTGCACTGAAAGGATGCCTTGTTTTTATAATTTTCACTCTGAATATTTTTACTGGAAATTTTGATTGGCAATCGGATACGTTATTGCTTACTTTTGGGCCGCTGCGTCGTTATGTTATACGGAAGGGAATTTCAAAAAAACAAACTTTTATGAATAAGTACAAAATTCATGAAATGGTTGAATTTGCGAACTGCACTGAAAGGATGCCTTGTTTTTATAATATTCACTCTGAATATTTTTACTGGAAATTTTGATTGGCAATCGGATACATTATCGCTTACTTTTGGGCCGCTGCGTTATGTTATACGGAAGGATATTGCGAAAAAACGAACTTTTTGGGAAAGTACAAAATTCATGAAATGGTTGAATTTGCGAACTGCACTGAAATGGTGCCTTGTTTTTATAATTTTCACTCTGAATATTTTTACTAGAAATTTTGATTGGCAATCGGATACGTTATTGCTTACTTTTGGGCCGCTGCGTTATGTTATACCGAGGGAAATCCGGAAAAAAAACACCTTTTGTGAAAAAGTACGAAATTCATGAAATGGTTGGATTTGCGAACTGCATGAAACGATGCCTTGTTTTTATAATTTTTTCTCCTTACTTATGGGCAGCTGCGTTATGTTATACCGAAGGAAATTTCGAAAAAAAACAGCTTTTGTGAAAAAGTACGAAATTCATGAAATGGTTGAAATTGCGAACTGCACTGAAATGGTGCCTTGTTTTTATAATTTTCTCTCTGGATTTTATTACCGGAATTTTGGATTGGCAATCGGATACGTTATTGCTTACTTCTGGGCCGCTGCGTTATGTTATACGGAGGGGAATTTCAAAAAAACAAACTTTTATGAATAAGTACAAAATTCATGAAATGGTTGAATTTGCGAGCTGCACTGAAAGGATGCCTTGTTTTTATAATTTTCACTCTGAATATTTTTACTGGAAATTTTGATTGGCAATCGGATACGTTATTGCTTACTTTTGGGCCGCTGCGTTATGTTATACGGAAGGGAATTTCAAAAAAACAAACTTTTATGAATAAGTACAAAATTCATGAAATGGTTGAATTTGCGAGCTGCACTGAAAGGATGCCTTGTTTTTATAATTTTCACTCTGAATATTTTTACTGGAAATTTTGATTGGCAATCGGATACATTATTGCTTACTTTTGGGCCGCTGCGTTATGTTATACGGAAGGAAATTTCGAACAAACGAACTTTTTGAGAAAGTACAAAATTCATGAAATGGTTGAATTTGCGAACTGCACTGAAATGGTGCCTTGTTTTTATAATTTTCACTCTGAATATTTTTACTAGAAATTTTGATTGGCAATCGGATACGTTATTGCTTACTTTTGGGCCGCTGCGATATGTTATACGGAAGGGAATTTCAAAAAAACAAACTTATATGAATAAGTACAAAATTCATGAAATGGTTGAATTTGCGAGCTGCACTGAAAGGATGCCTTGTTTTTAATTTTCACTCTGAATATTTTTACTGGAAATTTTGATTGGCAATCGGATACGTTATTGCTTACTTTTGGGCCGCTGCGTTATGTTATACGGAAGGGAATTTCAAAAAAACAAACTTTTATGAATAAGTACAAAATTCATGAAATGGTTGAATTTGCGAGCTGCACTGAAAGGATGCCTTGTTTTTATAATTTTCACTCTGAATATTTTTACTGGAAATTTTGATTGGCAATCGGATACATTATCGCTTACTTTTGGGCCGCTGCGTTATGTTATACGGAAGGATATTGCGAAAAAACGAACTTTTTGAGAAAGTACAAAATTCATGAAATGGTTAAATTTGCGAACTGCACTGAAATGGTGCCTTGTTTTTATAATTTTCTCTCTGGATTTTATTACAGGAAATTTGGATTGGCAATCGGATACGTTATTGCTTACTTTTGGGCCGCTGCGTTATGTTATACGGAAGGGAATTTCAAAAAAACAAACTTTTATGAATAAGTACAAAATTCATGAAATGGTTGAATTTGCGAGCTGCACTGAAAGGATGCCTTGTTTTTATAATTTTCACTCTGAATATTTTTACTGGAAATTTTGATTGGCAATCGGATACATTATCGCTTACTTTTGGGCCGCTGCGTTGTGTTATACGGAAGGACATTCCGAAAAAAACGAACTTTTTGAGAAAGTACAAAATTCATGAAATGGTTGAATTTGCGAACTGCACTGAAATGGTGCCTTGTTTTTATAATTTTCTCTCTGGATTTTATTACCGGAAATTTGGATTGGCAATCGGATACGTTATTGCTTACTTCTGGGCCGCTGCGTTATGTTATACGGAAGGGAATTTCAAAAAAACAAACTTTTATGAATAAGTACAAAATTCATGAAATGGTTGAATTTGCGAGCTGCACTGACAGGATGCCTTGTTTTTATAATTTTCACTCTGAATATTTTTACTGGAAATTTTGATTGGCAATCGGATACATTATCGCTTACTTTTGGGCCGCTGCGTTGTGTTATACGGAAGGACATTCCGAAAAAAACGAACTTTTTGAGAAAGTACAAAATTCATGAAATGGTTGAATTTGCGAACTGCACTGAAATGGTGCCTTGTTTTTATAATTTTCTCTCTGGATTTTATTACCGGAAATTTGGATTGGCAATCGGATACGTTATTGCTTACTTCTGGGCCGCTGCGTTATGTTATACGGAAGGGAATTTCAAAAAAACAAACTTTTATGAATAAGTACAAAATTCATGAAATGGTTGAATTTGCGAGCTGCACTGACAGGATGCCTTGTTTTTATAATTTTCACTCTGAATATTTTTACTGGAAATTTTGATTGGCAATCGGATACATTATTGCTTACTTTTGGGCCGCTGCGTTATGTTATACCGAGGGAAATCCGGAAAAAAAAACACCTTTTGTGAAAAAGTACGAAATTCATGAAATGGTTGAATTTGCGAACTGCATGAAACGATGCCTTGTTTTTATAATTTTTTCTCCTTACTTATGGGCAGCTGCGATATGTTATACCGAAGGAAATTTCGAAAAAAAAACAGCTTTTGTGAAAAAGTACGAAATTCATGAAATGGTTGAAATTGCGAACTGCACTGAAATTATGCTTTGTTTTTATAATTTTCTACATACATCATACATACATTATTGCTTACTTTTGGGCCGCTGCGTTATGTTATACGGAAGGAAATTTCGAACAAACGAACTTTTATGAAAAAGTACAAGATTCATGAAATGGTTGAATTTGCGAGCTGCACTGAAAGGATGCCTTGTTTTTATAATTTTCACTCTGAATATTTTTACTGGAAATTTTGATTGGCAATCGGATGCATTATTGCTTACTCATGGGCAGCTGCGTTATGTTATGCCGAAGGAAATTTCGAAAAAACGAACTTTTTGAGAAAGTGCAAAATTCATGAAATGGTTGAATTTGCGAACTGCACTGAAATGGTGCCTTGTTTTTATAATTTTCTCTCTGGATTTTATTACCGGAAATTTGGATTGGCAATCGGATACGTTATTGCTTACTTTTGGGCCGCTGCGTTATGTTATACGGAAGGGAATTTCAAAAAAACAAACTTTTACGAATAAGTACAAAATTCATGAAATGGTTGAATTTGCGAGCTGCACTGAAAGGATGCCTTGTTTTTATAATTTTCACTCTGAATATTTTTACTGGAAATTTTGATTGGCAATCGGATACGTTATTGCTTACTTTTGGGCCGCTGCGTCGTTATGTTATACGGAAGGGAATTTCAAAAAAACAAACTTTTATGAATAAGTACAAAATTCATGAAATGGTTGAATTTGCGAACTGCACTGAAAGGATGCCTTGTTTTTATAATATTCACTCTGAATATTTTTACTGGAAATTTTGATTGGCAATCGGATACATTATCGCTTACTTTTGGGCCGCTGCGTTATGTTATACGGAAGGATATTGCGAAAAAACGAACTTTTTGGGAAAGTACAAAATTCATGAAATGGTTGAATTTGCGAACTGCACTGAAATGGTGCCTTGTTTTTATAATTTTCTCTCTGGATTTTATTACCGGAATTTTGGATTGGCAATCGGATACGTTATTGCTTACTTCTGGGCCGCTGCGTTATGTTATACGGAGGGGAATTTCAAAAAAACAAACTTTTATGAATAAGTACAAAATTCATGAAATGGTTGAATTTGCGAGCTGCACTGAAAGGATGCCTTGTTTTTATAATTTTCACTCTGAATATTTTTACTGGAAATTTTGATTGACAATCGGATACGTTATTGCTTACTTTTGGGCCGCTGCGTTATGTTATACGGAAGGGAATTTCAAAAAAACAAACTTTTATGAATAAGTACAAAATTCATGAAATGGTTGAATTTGCGAGCTGCACTGAAAGGATGCCTTGTTTTTATAATTTTCACTCTGAATATTTTTACTGGAAATTTTGATTGGCAATCGGATACGTTATTGCTTACTTTTGGGCCGCTGCGTTATGTTATACGGAAGGGAATTTCAAAAAAACAAACTTTTATGAATAAGTACAAAATTCATGAAATGGTTGAATTTGCGAGCTGCACTGAAAGGATGCCTTGTTTTTATAATTTTCACTCTGAATATTTTTACTGGAAATTTTGATTGGCAATCGGATACGTTATTGCTTACTTTTGGGCCGCTGCGTTATGTTATACGGAAGGGAATTTCAAAAAAACAAACTTTTATGAATAAGTACAAAATTCATGAAATGGTTGAATTTGCGAGCTGCACTGAAAGGATGCCTTGTTTTTATAATTTTCACCCTGAATATTTTTACTGGAAAATTTGATTGGCAATCGGATACGTTATTGCTTACTTTTGGGCCGCTGCGTTATGTTATACGGAAGGGAATTTCAAAAAAACAAACTTTTATGAATAAGTACAAATTTCATGAAATGGTTGAATTTGCGAGCTGCACTGAAAGGATGCCTTGTTTTTATAATTTTCACTCTGAATATTTTTACTGGAAATTTTGATTGGCAATCGGATACATTATCGCTTACTTTTGGGCCGCTGCGTTATGTTATACGGAAGGATATTGCGAAAAAACGAACTTTTTGAGAAAGTACAAAATTCATGAAATGGTTAAATTTGCGAACTGCACTGAAATGGTGCCTTGTTTTTATAATTTTCTCTCTGGATTTTATTACCGGAAATTTGGATTGGCAATCGGATACGTTATTGCTTACTCTTGGGCCGCTGCGTTATGTTATACGGAAGGGAATTTCAAAAAAACAAACTTTTATGAATAAGTACAAAATTCATGAAATGGTTGAATTTGCGAGCTGCACTGAAAGGATGCCTTGTTTTTATAATTTTCACTCTGAATATTTTTACTGGAAATTTTGATTGGCAATCGGATACGTTATTGCTTACTTTTGGGCCGCTGCGTTATGTTATACGGAAGGGAATTTCAAAAAAACAAACTTTTATGAATAAGTACAAAATTCATGAAATGGTTGAATTTGCGAGCTGCACTGAAAGGATGCCTTGTTTTTATAATTTTCACTCTGAATATTTTTACTGGAAATTTTGATTGGCAATCGGATACGTTATTGCTTACTTTTGGGCCGCTGCGTTATGTTATACGGAAGGGAATTTCAAAAAAACAAACTTTTATGAATAAGTACAAAATTCATGAAATGGTTGAATTTGCGAGCTGCACTGAAAGGATGCCTTGTTTTTATAATTTTCACCCTGAATATTTTTACTGGAAAATTTGATTGGCAATCGGATACATTAATGCTTACTTTTGGGCCGCTGCGTTATGTTATACCGAAGGAAATCCGGAAAAAAAAACAACTTTTGTGAAAAAGTACGAAATTCATGAAATGGTTGGATTTGCGAACTGCATGAAACGATGCCTTGTTTTTATAATTTTTTCTCCTTACTTATGGGCAGCTGCGTTATGTTATACCGAAGGAAATTTCGAAAAAAAACAGCTTTTGTGAAAAAGTACGAAATTCATGAAATGGTTGAAATTGCGAACTGCACTGAAATTATGCTTTGTTTTTATAATTTTCTCTCTGGATTTTTTTACCGGAAATTTGGATTGGTAATCAGACACATCATTGCTTACTTTTGAGCAGCTGCGTTATGTTTTACCGAAGGAAATTTCGAAAAAAAACCAACTTTTGTGAAAAAGTGCGAAATTCATGAAATGGTTGAATTTGCGAACTGCATGAAACGATCCCTTGTTTTTATAATTTTTTCTCTTTGCTTACTTTTGGGCCGCTGCGTTATGTTATACGGAAGGGAATTTCGAAAAAGCAAACTTTAATGAATAAGTACAAAATTCATGAAATGGTTGAATTTGCGAGCTGCACTCAAACGATGCCTTGTTTTTATAATTTTTTCTCTGGATTTATTTACTGGAAATTTGGATTGGCAATCAGACACATTATTGCTTACTTATGGGCAGCTGCGTTATGTTATGCCGAAGGAAGGTTCGAAAAAAACGAACTTTTATGAGAAAGTACAAAATTCATGAAATGGTTGAATTTGCGAACTGCACTGAAACGATGCCTTGTTTTTATAATTTTCACTCTGAATATTTTTACTGGAAGTTTTGATTGGCAATCGGATACATTATTGCTTACTTTTGGGCCGCTGCGTTATGTTATACGGAAGGAAATTTTCGAACAAACGAACTTTTATGAAAAAGTACAAATTTAATGAAATGGTTGAATTTGCAAACTGAACTGAAATGATGCCCTGTTTATATAATTTTCTCTCTGGATTTTTTTCCGGAAATTTGGATTGGCAATCCGACGCATTATTGCTTTCTCATGGGCAGCTGCGTTATGTTATGCCGAAGGAAGTTTCGAAAATAACGAACTTTTATGAGAAAGTACAAAATTCATGAAATGGTTGAATTTGCGAACTGCATGATACGATGCCTTGTTTTCATAATTTTTCCTCTGGATTTTTTTACCGGAAATCTGGATTGGCAATCGGATGCATTATTGCTTTCTCATGGGCAGCTGCGTTATGTTATGCCGAAGGAAGTTTCGAAAATAACGAACTTTTATGAGAAAGTACAAAATTCATGAAATGGTTGAATTTGCGAACTGCACTGAAACGATGCCTTGTTTTTATAATTTTCATTCTGAATATTTTTACTGGACATTTTGATTGGCAATCGGATACATTATTGTTTACTTTTGGGCCGCTGCGCTATGTTATACGGAAGGAAATTTCGAACAAACGAATTTTTATGAAAAAGTACAAGATTCATGAAATGGTTCAATTTGCGAACTGCACTGAAATGATGCCTTGTTTTTATAATTTTCACTCTGAATATTTTTACTGGAAATTTTGATTGGCAATCGGATACATTATCGCTTACTTTTGGGCCGCTGCGTTATGTTATACGGAAGGATATTGCGAAAAAACGAACTTTTTGAGAAAGTACAAAATTCATGAAATGGTTAAATTTGCGAACTGCACTGAAATGGTGCCTTGTTTTTATAATTTTCTCTCTGGATTTTATTACCGGAGATTTGGATTGGCAATCGGATACGTTATTGCTTACTTTTGGGCCGCTGCGTTATGTTATACGGAAGGGAATTTCAAAAAAACAAACTTTTACGAATAAGTACAAAATTCATGAAATGGTTGAATTTGCGAGCTGCACTGAAAGGATGCCTTGTTTTTATAATTTTCACTCTGAATATTTTTACTGGAAATTTTGATTGGCAATCGGATACGTTATTGCTTACTTTTGGGCCGCTGCGTCGTTATGTTATACGGAAGGGAATTTCAAAAAAACAAACTTTTATGAATAAGTACAAAATTCATGAAATGGTTGAATTTGCGAGCTGCACTGAAAGGATGCCTTGTTTTTATAATTTTCACTCTGAATATTTTTACTGGAAATTTTGATTGGCAATCGGATACATTATTGCTTACTTTTGGGCCGCTGCGTTATGTTATACGGAAGGGAATTTCAAAAAAAACAAACTTTTATGAATAAGTACAAAATTCATGAAATGGTTGAATTTGCGAGCTGCACTGAAAGGATGCCTTGTTTTTATATTTTTCACTCTGAATATTTTTACTGGAAATTTTGATTGGCAATCGGATACATTATTGCTTACTTTTGGGCAGCTGCGTTATGTTATACGGAAGGAAATTTCGAACAAACGAACTTTTTGAGAAAGTACAAAATTCATGAAATGGTTGAATTTGCGAACTGCACTGAAATGGTGCCTTGTTTTTATAATTTTCACTCTGAATATTTTTACTGGAAATTTTGATTGGCAATCGGATACGTTATTGCTTACTTTTGGGCCGCTGCGTTATGTTATACGGAAGGGAATTTCAAAAAAACAAACTTTTATGAATAAGTACAAAATTCATGAAATGGTTGAATTTGCGAGCTGCACTGAAAGGATGCCTTGTTTTTATAATTTTCACTCTGAATATTTTTACTGGAAATTTTGATTGGCAATCGGATACATTATCGCTTACTTTTGGGCCGCTGCGTTGGGTTATACGGAAGGATATTGCGAAAAAAACGAACTTTTTGAGAAAGTACAAAATTCATGAAATGGTTGAATTTGCGAACTGCACTGAAATGGTGCCTTGTTTTTATAATTTTCTCTCTGGATTTTATTACCGGAAATTTGGATTGGCAATCGGATACGTTATTGCTTACTTCTGGGCCGCTGCGTTATGTTATACGGAAGGGAATTTCAAAAAAACAAACTTTTATGAATAAGTACAAAATTCATGAAATGGTTGAATTTGCGAGCTGCACTGAAAGGATGCCTTGTTTTTATAATTTTCACTCTGAATATTTTTACTGGAAATTTTGATTGGCAATCGGATACATTATTGCTTACTTTTGGGCCGCTGCGTTATGTTATACCGAAGGAAATCCGGAAAAAAAAAACACCTTTTGTGAAAAAGTACGAAATTCATGAAATGGTTGAATTTGCGAACTGCATGAAACGATGCCTTGTTTTTATAATTTTTTCTCCTTACTTATGGGCAGCTGCGATATGTTATACCGAAGGAAATTTTGAAAAAAAACAGCTTTTGTGAAAAAGTACGAAATTCATGAAATGGTTGAAATTGCGAACTGCACTGAAATTATGCTTTGTTTTTATAATTTTCTACATACATCATACATACATTATTGCTTACTTTTGGGCCGCTGCGTTATGTTATACGGAAGGAAATTTCGAACAAACGAACTTTTATGAAAAAGTACAAGATTCATGAAATGGTTCAATTTGCGAACTGCACTGAAATGATGCCTTGTATTTATAATTTTCTCTCTGAATATTTTTACTGGAAATTTGGATTGGCAATCGGATGCATTATTGCTTACTCATGGGCAGCTGCGTTATGTTATGCCGAAGGAAATTTCGAAAAAACGAACTTTTTGAGAAAGTGCAAAATTCATGAAATGGTTGAATTTGCGAACTGCACTGAAATGGTGCCTTGTTTTTATAATTTTCTCTCTGGATTTTATTACCGGAAATTTGGATTGGCAATCGGATACGTTATTGCTTACTTTTGGGCCGCTGCGTTATGTTATACGGAAGGGAATTTCAAAAAAACAAACTTTTATGAATAAGTACAAATTTCATGAAATGGTTGAATTTGCGAGCTGCACTGAAAGGATGCCTTGTTTTTATAATTTTCACTCTGAATATTTTTACTGGAAATTTTGATTGGCAATCGGATACATTATCGCTTACTTTTGGGCCGCTGCGTTATGTTATACGGAAGGATATTGCGAAAAAACGAACTTTTTGAGAAAGTACAAAATTCATGAAATGGTTAAATTTGCGAACTGCACTGAAATGGTGCCTTGTTTTTATAATTTTCTCTCTGGATTTTATTACCGGAAATTTGGATTGGCAATCGGATACGTTATTGCTTACTTTTGGGCCGCTGCGTTATGTTATACGGAAGGGAATTTCAAAAAAACAAACTTTTATGAATAAGTACAAAATTCATGAAATGGTTGAATTTGCGAGCTGCACTGAAAGGATGCCTTGTTTTTATAATTTACACTCTGAATATTTTTACTGGATATTTTGATTGGCAATCGGATACGTTATTGCTTACTTTTGGGCCGCTGCGTTATGTTATACGGAAGGGAATTTCAAAAAAACAAACTTTTATGAATAAGTACAAAATTCATGAAATGGTTGAATTTGCGAGCTGCACTGAAAGGATGCCTTGTTTTTATAATTTTCACTCTGAATATTTTTACTGGAAATTTTGATTGGCAATCGGATACGTTATTGCTTACTTTTGGGCCGCTGCGTTATGTTATACGGAAGGGAATTTCAAAAAAACAAACTTTTATGAATAAGTACAAAATTCATGAAATGGTTGAATTTGCGAGCTGCACTGAAAGGATGCCTTGTTTTTATAATTTTCACTCTGAATATTTTTACTGGAAATTTTGATTGGCAATCGGATACATTAATGCTTACTTTTGGGCCGCTGCGTTATGTTATACCGAAGGAAATCCGGAAAAAAAAACAACTTTTGTGAAAAAGTACGAAATTCATGAAATGGTTGGATTTGCGAACTGCATGAAACGATGCCTTGTTTTTATAATTTTTTCTCCTTACTTATGGGCAGCTGCGTTATGTTATACCGAAGGAAATTTCGAAAAAAAACAGCTTTTGTGAAAAAGTACGAAATTCATGAAATGGTTGAAATTGCGAACTGCACTGAAATTATGCTTTGTTTTTATAATTTTCTCTCTGGATTTTTTTACCGGAAATTTGGATTGGTAATCAGACACATCATTGCTTACTTTTGAGCAGCTGCGTTATGTTTTACCGAAGGAAATTTCGAAAAAAAACCAACTTTTGTGAAAAAGTGCGAAATTCATGAAATGGTTGAATTTGCGAACTGCATGAAACGATGCCTTGTTTTTATAATTTTTTCTCCTTTCTTATGGGCAGCTGCGTTATGTTATACTGAAGTAAATTTCGAAAAAAAAAAAAAGCTTTTGTGACAAAGTACGAAATTCATGAAATGGTTGAATTTGCGAACTGCATGAAACGATCCCTTGTTTTTATAATTTTTTCTCTTTGCTTACTTTTGGGCCGCTGCCTTATGTTATACGGAAGGGAATTTCGAAAAAACAAACTTTAATGAATAAGTACAAAATTCATGAAATGGTTGAATTTGCGAGCTGCACTCAAACGATGCCTTGTTTTTATAATTTTTTCTCTGGATTTATTTACTGGAAATTTGGATTGGCAATCAGACACATTATTGCTTACTTATGGGCAGCTGCGTTATGTTATGCCGAAGGAAGGTTCGAAAAAAACGAACTTTTATGAGAAAGTACAAAATTCATGAAATGGTTGAATTTGCGAACTGCACTGAAACGATGCCTTGTTTTTATAATTTTCACTCTGAATATTTTTACTGGAAGTTTTGATTGGCAATCGGATACATTATTGCTTACTTTTGGGCCGCTGCGTTATGTTATACGGAAGGAAATTTTCGAACAAACGAACTTTTATGAAAAAGTACAAATTTAATGAAATGGTTGAATTTGCAAACTGAACTGAAATGATGCCCTGTTTATATAATTTTCTCTCTGGATTTTTTTCCGGAAATTTGGATTGGCAATCCGACGCATTATTGCTTTCTCATGGGCAGCTGCGTTATGTTATGCCGAAGGAAGTTTCGAAAATAACGAACTTTTATGAGAAAGTACAAAATTCATGAAATGGTTGAATTTGCGAACTGCATGAAACGATGCCTTGTTTTCATAATTTTTCCTCTGGATTTTTTTACCGGAAATCTGGATTGGCAATCGGATGCATTATTGCTTTCTCATGGGCAGCTGCGTTATGTTATGCCGAAGGAAGTTTCGAAAATAACGAACTTTTATGAGAAAGTACAAAATTCATGAAATGGTTGAATTTGCGAACTGCACTGAAATGATGCCTTGTTTTTATAATTTTCACTCTGAATATTTTTACTGGAAATTTTGATTGGCAATCGGATACATTATCGCTTACTTTTGGGCCGCTGCGTTATGTTATACGGAAGGATATTGCGAAAAAACGAACTTTTTGAGAAAGTACAAAATTCATGAAATGGTTAAATTTGCGAACTGCACTGAAATGGTGCCTTGTTTTTATAATTTTCTCTCTGGATTTTATTACCGGAAATTTGGATTGGCAATCGGATACGTTATTGCTTACTTTTGGGCCGCTGCGTTATGTTATACGGAAGGGAATTTCAAAAAAACAAACTTTTACGAATAAGTACAAAATTCATGAAATGGTTGAATTTGCGAGCTGCACTAAAAGGATGCCTTGTTTTTATAATTTTCACTCTGAATATTTTTACTGGAAATTTTGATTGGCAATCGGATACGTTATTGCTTACTTTTGGGACGCTGCGTCGTTATGTTATACGGAAGGGAATTTCAAAAAAACAAACTTTTATGAATAAGTACAAAATTCATGAAATGGTTGAATTTGCGAGCTGCACTGAAAGGATGCCTTGTTTTTATAATTTTCACTCTGAATATTTTTACTGGAAATTTTGATTGGCAATCGGATACATTATTGCTTACTTTTGGGCCGCTGCGTTATGTTATACGGAAGGGAATTTCAAAAAAAAAAAACTTTTATGAATAAGTACAAAATTCATGAAATGGTTGAATTTGCGAGCTGCACTGAAAGGATGCCTTGTTTTTATATTTTTCACTCTGAATATTTTTACTGGAAATTTTGATTGGCAATCGGATACATTATTGCTTACTTTTGGGCCGCTGCGTTATGTTATACGGAAGGAAATTTCGAACAAACGAACTTTTTGAGAAAGTACAAAATTCATGAAATGGTTGAATTTGCGAACTGCACTGAAATGGTGCCTTGTTTTTATAATTTTCACTCTGAATATTTTTACTGGAAATTTTGATTGGCAATCGGATACGTTATTGCTTACTTTTGGGCCGCTGCGTTATGTTATACGGAAGGGAATTTCAAAAAAACAAACTTTTATAAATAAGTACAAAATTCATGAAATGGTTGAATTTGCGAGCTGCACTGAAAGGATGCCTTGTTTTTATAATTTTCACTCTGAATATTTTTACTGGAAATTTTGATTGGCAATCGGATACATTATCGCTTACTTTTGGGCCGCTGCGTTGTGTTATACGGAAGGATATTGCGAAAAAAACGAACTTTTTGAGAAAGTACAAAATTCATGAAATGGTTGAATTTGCGAACTGCACTGAAATGGTGCCTTGTTTTTATAATTTTCTCTCTGGATTTTATTACCGGAAATTTGGATTGGCAATCGGATACGTTATTGCTTACTTCTGGGCCGCTGCGTTATGTTATACGGAAGGGAATTTCAAAAAAACAAACTTTTATGAATAAGTACAAAATTCATGAAATGGTTGAATTTGCGAGCTGCACTGAAAGGATGCCTTGTTTTTATAATTTTCACTCTGAATATTTTTACTGGAAATTTTGATTGGCAATCGGATACATTATTGCTTACTTTTGGGCCGCTGCGTTATGTTATACCGAAGGAAATCCGGAAAAAAAAAAACACCTTTTGTGAAAAAGTACGAAATTCATGAAATGGTTGAATTTGCGAACTGCATGAAACGATGCCTTGTTTTTATAATTTTTTCTCCTTACTTATGGGCAGCTGCGATATGTTATACCGAAGGAAATTTCGAAAAAAAACAGCTTTTGTGAAAAAGTACGAAATTCATGAAATGGTTGAAATTGCGAACTGCACTGAAATTATGCTTTGTTTTTATAATTTTCTACATACATCATACATACATTATTGCTTACTTTTGGGCCGCTGCGTTATGTTATACGGAAGGAAATTTCGAACAAACGAACTTTTATGAAAAAGTACAAGATTCATGAAATGGTTCAATTTGCGAACTGCACTGAAATGATGCCTTGTATTTATAATTTTCTCTCTGAATATTTTTACTGGAAATTTGGATTGGCAATCGGATGCATTATTGCTTACTCATGGGCAGCTGCGTTATGTTATGCCGAAGGAAATTTCGAAAAAACGAACTTTTTGAGAAAGTGCAAAATTCATGAAATGGTTGAATTTGCGAACTGCACTGAAATGGTGCCTTGTTTTTATAATTTTCTCTCTGGATTTTATTACCGGAAATTTGGATTGGCAATCGGATACGTTATTGCTTACTTTTGGGCCGCTGCGTTATGTTATACGGAAGGGAATTTCAAAAAAACAAACTTTTACGAATAAGTACAAAATTCATGAAATGGTTGAATTTGCGAGCTGCACTGAAAGGATGCCTTGTTTTTATAATTTTCACTCTGAATATTTTTACTGGAAATTTTGATTGGCAATCGGATACGTTATTGCTTACTTTTGGGCCGCTGCGTCGTTATGTTATACGGAAGGGAATTTCAAAAAAACAAACTTTTATGAATAAGTACAAAATTCATGAAATGGTTGAATTTGCGAGCTGCACTGAAAGGATGCCTTGTTTTTAATTTTCACTCTGAATATTTTTACTGGAAATTTTGATTGGCAATCGGATACGTTATTGCTTACTTTTGGGCCGCTGCGTTATGTTATACGGAAGGGAATTTCAAAAAAACAAACTTTTATGAATAAGTACAAATTTCATGAAATGGTTGAATTTGCGAGCTGCACTGAAAGGATGCCTTGTTTTTATAATTTTCACTCTGAATATTTTTACTGGAAATTTTGATTGGCAATCGGATACATTATCGCTTACTTTTGGGCCGCTGCGTTATGTTATACGGAAGGATATTGCGAAAAAACGAACTTTTTGAGAAAGTACAAAATTCATGAAATGGTTAAATTTGCGAACTGCACTGAAATGGTGCCTTGTTTTTATAATTTTCTCTCTGGATTTTATTACCGGAAATTTGGATTGGCAATCGGATACGTTATTGCTTACTTTTGGGCCGCTGCGTTATGTTATACGGAAGGGAATTTCAAAAAAACAAACTTTTATGAATAAGTACAAAATTCATGAAATGGTTGAATTTGCGAGCTGCACTGAAAGGATGCCTTGTTTTTATAATTTACACTCTGAATATTTTTACTGGAAATTTTGATTGGCAATCGGATACGTTATTGCTTACTTTTGGGCCGCTGCGTTATGTTATACGGAAGGGAATTTCAAAAAAACAAACTTTTATGAATAAGTACAAAATTCATGAAATGGTTGAATTTGCGAGCTGCACTGAAAGGATGCCTTGTTTTTATAATTTTCACTCTGAATATTTTTACTGGAAATTTTGATTGGCAATCGGATACGTTATTGCTTACTTTTGGGCCGCTGCGTTATGTTATACGGAAGGGAATTTCAAAAAAACAAACTTTTATGAATAAGTACAAAATTCATGAAATGGTTGAATTTGCGAGCTGCACTGAAAAGATGCCTTGTTTTTATAATTTTCACTCTGAATATTTTTACTGGAAATTTTGATTGGCAATCGGATACGTTATTGCTTACTTTTGGGCCGCTGCGTTATGTTATACGGAAGGGAATTTCAAAAAAACAAACTTTTATGAATAAGTACAAAATTCATGAAATGGTTGAATTTGCGAGCTGCACTGAAAGGATGCCTTGTTTTTATAATTTTCACTCTGAATATTTTTACTGGAAATTTTGATTGGCAATCGGATACATTAATGCTTACTTTTGGGCCGCTGCGTTATGTTATACCGAAGGAAATCCGGAAAAAAAAACAACTTTTGTGAAAAAGTACGAAATTCATGAAATGGTTGGATTTGCGAACTGCATGAAACGATGCCTTGTTTTTATAATTTTTTCTCCTTACTTATGGGCAGCTGCGTTATGTTATACCGAAGGAAATTTCGAAAAAAAACAGCTTTTGTGAAAAAGTACGAAATTCATGAAATGGTTGAAATTGCGAACTGCACTGAAATTATGCTTTGTTTTTATAATTTTCTCTCTGGATTTCTTTACCGGAAATTTGGATTGGTAATCAGACACATCATTGCTTACTTTTGAGCAGCTGCGTTATGTTTTACCGAAGGAAATTTCGAAAAAAAACCAACTTTTGTGAAAAAGTGCGAAATTCATGAAATGGTTGAATTTGCGAACTGCATGAAACGATGCCTTGTTTTTATAATTTTTTCTCCTTTCTTATGGGCAGCTGCGTTATGTTATACTGAAGTAAATTTCGAAAAAAAAAAAAGCTTTTGTGACAAAGTACGAAATTCATGAAATGGTTGAATTTGCGAACTGCATGAAACGATCCCTTGTTTTTATAATTTTTTCTCTTTGCTTACTTTTGGGCCGCTGCGTTATGTTATACGGAAGAGAATTTCGAAAGAACAAACTTTAATGAATAAGTACAAAATTCATGAAATGGTTGAATTTGCGAGCTGCACTCAAACGATGCCTTGTTTTTATAATTTTTTCTCTGGATTTATTTACTGGAAATTTGGATTGGCAATCAGACACATTATTGCTTACTTATGGGCAGCTGCGTTATGTTATGCCGAAGGAAGGTTCGAAAAAAACGAACTTTTATGAGAAAGTACAAAATTCATGAAATGGTTGAATTTGCGAACTGCACTGAAACGATGCCTTGTTTTTATAATTTTCACTCTGAATATTTTTACTGGAAGTTTTGATTGGCAATCGGATACATTATTGCTTACTTTTGGGCCGCTGCGTTATGTTATACGGAAGGAAATTTTCGAACAAACGAACTTTTATGAAAAAGTACAAATTTAATGAAATGGTTGAATTTGCAAACTGAACTGAAATGATGCCCTGTTTATATAATTTTCTCTCTGGATTTTTTTCCGGAAATTTGGATTGGCAATCCGACGCATTATTGCTTTCTCATGGGCAGCTGCGTTATGTTATGCCGAAGGAAGTTTCGAAAATAACGAACTTTTATGAGAAAGTACAAAATTCATGAAATGGTTGAATTTGCGAACTGCATGAAACGATGCCTTGTTTTCATAATTTTTCCTCTGGATTTTTTTACCGGAAATCTGGATTGGCAATCGGATGCATTATTGCTTTCTCATGGGCAGCTGCGTTATGTTATGCCGAAGGAAGTTTCGAAAATAACGAACTTTTATGAGAAAGTACAAAATTCATGAAATGGTTGAATTTGCGAACTGCACTGAAACGATGCCTTGTTTTTATAATTTTCATTCTGAATATTTTTACTGGACATTTTGATTGGCAATCGGATACATTATTGTTTACTTTTGGGCCGCTGCGCTATGTTATACGGAAGGAAATTTCGAACAAACGAACTTTTATGAAAAAGTACAAGATTCATGAAATGGTTCAATTTGCGAACTGCACTGAAATGATGCCTTGTTTTTATAATTTTCACTCCGAATATTTTTACTGGAAGTTTTGATTGGCGATCGGATACATTATTGCTTACTTTTGGGCCGCTGCGTTATGTTATACGGAAGGAAATTTCGAACAAACGAACTTTTATTAAAAAGTACAAATTTAATGAAATGGTTGAATTTGCAAACTGAACTGAAATGATGCCTTGTTTTTATAATTTTCTCTCTGGATTTTTTTACCGGAAATTTGGATTGGCAATCGGATGCATTATTGCTTTCTCATGGGCAGCTGCGTTATGTTATGCCGAAGGAAGTTTCGAAAATAACGAACTTTTATGAGAAAGTACAAAATTCATGAAATGGTTGAATTTGCGAACTGCACTGAAACGATGCCTTGTTTTTATAATTTTCACTCTGAATGTTTTTACTGGACATTTTGATTGGCTGTCGGATACATTATTGCTTACCTATGGGCAGCTGCGTTATGTTATACCGAAGGATATTGCGAAAAAACGAACTTTTTGAGAAAGTACAAAATTCATGAAATGGTTGAATTTGCGAACTGCACTGAAATGGTACCTTGTTTTTATAATTTTCTCTCTGGATTTTATTACTGGAAATTTGGATTGGCAATCGGATACATCATTGCTTACTTTTGAGCAGCTGCGTTATGTTTTACCACAGGAAATTTCGAAAAAAAAAACAATTTTTGTGAAAAAGTACGAAATTCATGTAATGGTTGAATTTGCGAACTGCATGAAACGATCCCTTGTTTTTATAATTTTTTCTCTGGATTTTTTTACTGGAAATTTGGATTGGCAATCTGACACATTATTGCTTACTTATGGGCAGCTGCGTTATGTTTTTATGAATAATTACAAAATTCATGAATTGGTTGAATTTGCGAGCTGCACTGAAACGATGCCTTGTTTTTATAATTTTCACTCTGAATATTTTTACTGGAAATTTTGATTGGCAAACGGATACATCATTGCTTATTTTTGAGCAGCTGCGTTATGTTTTATCGAAGGAAATTTCGAAAAAAAAACAACTTTTGTGAAAAAGTGCGAAATTCATGAAATGGTTGAATTTGCGAACTGCATGAAACGATGCCTTGTTTTTATAATTTTTTCTCCTTTCTTATGGGCAGCTGCGTTATGTTATACTGAAGGAAATTTCGAAAAAAAAAACAGCTTTTGTGACAAAGTACGAAATTCATGAAATGGTTGAATTTGCGAACTGCATGAAACGATCCCTTGTTTTTATAATTTTTTCTCTGGATTTTTTTACTGGAAATTTGGATTGGCAATCAGACACATTATTGCTTACTTATGGGCAGCTGCGTTATGTTATACCGAAGGATATTGCGAAAAAACGAACTTTTTGAGAAAGTACAAAATTCATGAAATGGTTGAATTTGCGAACTGTACTGAAATGGTACCTTGTTTTTATAATTTTCTCTCTGGATTTTATTACTGGAAATTTGGATTGGCAATCGGATACATCATTGCTTACTTTTGAGCAGCTGCGTTATGTTTTACCACAGGAAATTTCGAAAAAAAAAACAATTTTTGTGAAAAAGTACGAAATTCATGTAATGGTTGAATTTGCGAACTGCATGAAACGATGCCTTGTTTTCATAATTTTTCCTCTGAATATTTTTACTGGACATTTTGATTGGCAGTCGGATACATTATTGCTTACCTATGGGCAGCTGCGTTATGTTATACCGAAGGATATTGCGAAAAAACGAACTTTTTGAGAAAGTACAAAATTCATGAAATGGTTGAATTTGCGAACTGCATGAAACGATGCCTTGTTTTCATAATTTTTCCTCTGGATTTTTTTGCCGGAAATTTGGATTGGCAATCGGATGCATTATTGCTTTCTCATGGGCAGCTGCGTTATGTTATACCGAAGGATATTGCGAAAAAACGAACTTTTTGAGAAAGTACAAAATTCATGAAATGGTTGAATTTGCGAACTGCACTGAAATGGTACCTTGTTTTTATAATTTTCTCTCTGGATTTTATTACTGGAAATTTGGATTGGCAATCGGATACATCATTGCTTACTTTTGAGCAGCTGCGTTATGTTTTACCACAGGAAATTTCGAAAAAAAAAAAACAATTTTTGTGAAAAAGTACGAAATTCATGTAATGGTTGAATTTGCGAACTGCATGAAACGATCCCTTGTTTTTATAATTTTTTCTCTGGATTTTTTTACTGGAAATTTGGATTGGCAATCTGACACATTATTGCTTACTTATGGGCAGCTGCGTTATGTTTTTATGAATAATTACAAAATTCATGAATTAGTTGAATTTGCGAGCTGCACTGAAACGATGCCTTGTTTTTATAATTTTCACTCTGAATATTTTTACCGGAAATTTTGATTGGCAATCGGATACATCATTGCTTACTTTTGAGCAGCTGCGTTATGTTTTATCGAAGGAAATTTCGAAAAAAAAACAACTTTTGTGAAAAAGTGCGAAATTCATGAAATGGTTGAATTTGCGAACTGCATGAAACGATGCCTTGTTTTTATAATTTTTTCTCCTTTCTTATGGGCAGCTGCGTTATGTTATACTGAAGGAAATTTCGAAAAAAAAAACAGCTTTTGTGACAAAGTACGAAATTCATGAAATGGTTGAATTTGCGAACTGCATGAAACGATCCCTTGTTTTTATAATTTTTTCTCTGGATTTTTTTACTGGAAATTTGGATTGGCAATCAGACACATTATTGCTTACTTATGGGTATCTGCGTTATGTTATACCGAAGGAAATCCGGAAAAAAAAACAGCTTTTGTGAAAAAGTACGAAATTCATGAAATGGTTGAAATTGCGAACTGCACTGAAATTATGCTTTGTTTTTATAATTTTCTCTCTGGATTTTTTTACCGGAAATTTGGATTGGCAATCAGACCTTACTTTTGAGCAGCTGCGTTATGTTTTACCGAAGGAAATTTCGAAAAAAAAACCAACTTTTGTGAAAAAGTACGAAATTCATGAAATGGTTGAATTTGCGAACTGCATGAAACGATGCCTTGTTTTTATAATTTTTTCTCTTTACTTGTGGGCAGCTGCGTTATGTTATACCGAAGGAAATTTCGAAAAAAAACAGCTTTTGTGAAAAAGTACGAAATTCATGAAATGGTTGAAATTGCGAACTGCACTGAAATTATGCTATGTTTTTATTATTTTCTCTCTGGATTTTTTTACCGGAAATTTGGATTGGCAATCAGACACATCATTGCTTACTTTTGAGCAGCTGCGTTATGTTTTACCGACGGAAATTTCGAAAAAAAAACAACTTTTGTGAAAAAGTGCGAAATTCATGTAATGGTTGATTTTGCGAACTGCATGAAACGATGCCTTGTTTTTATAATTTTTTCTCCTTTCTTATGGGCAGCTGCGTTATGTTATACTGAAGTAAATTTCGAAAAAAAAACAGCTTTTGTGACAAAGTACGAAATTCATGAAATGGTTGAATTTGCGAACTGCATGAAACGATCCCTTGTTTTCATATTTTTTTCTCTTTGCTTACTTTTGGGTCGCTGCGTTATGTTATACGGAAGGGAATTTCGAAAAAAAACAGCTTTTGTGAAAAAGAACGTAATTCATGAAATGGTTGAATTTGCGAAATGCATGAAACGATCCCTTGTTTTTATAATTTTTTCTCTGGATTTTTTTACTGGAAATTTGGATTGGCAATCAGACACATTATTGCTTACTTATGGGCAGCTGCGTTATGTTATACCGAAGGATATTGCGAAAAAACGAACTTTTTGAGGAAGTACAAAATTCATGAAATGGTTGAATTTGCGAACAGCACTGAAATGGTACCTTGTTTTTATAATTTTCTCTCTGGATTTTTTTACCGGAAATTTGGATTTGCAATCAGACACATTATTGCTTAGCAATGGGCAGCTGTGTTATTTTATACTGAAGGAAATTTCAAAAAAAAACAGCTTTTGTGACAAAGTACGAAATTCATGAAATGGTTGAATTTGCGAACTGCATGAAACGATCCCTTGTTTTTATAATTTTTTCTCTGGATTTTTTTACTGGAAATTTGGATTGGCAATCAGACACATTATTGCTTAGCAATGGGCAGCTGTGTTATTTTATACTGAAGGAAATTTCGAAAAAAAAACAGCTTTTGTGAAAAAGTACGAAATTCATGATCTGGTTGAATTTGCGAACTGCACTGAAATGGTGCCTTGTTTTTATTATTTTCTCTCTGGATTTTATTACTGGAAATTTGGAATGGCAATCGGATACGTTATTGCTTACTTTTGGGCCGCTGCGTTATGTTATACGGAAGGAAATTTCGAAAAAACAAACTTTTATGAATACTGGAATATTACTGGAAATTTGGATTGGCAATCGGATACGTTATTGCTTACTTTTGGGTCGCTGCGTTATGTTATACGGAAGGGAATTTCGAAAAAAAAACAGCTTTTGTGACAAAGTACGAAATTCATGAAATGGTTGAATTTGCGAACTGCATGAAACGATGCCTTGTTTTTATAATTTTTTCTCCTTTCTTATGGGCAGCTGCGTTATGTTATACTGAAGGAAATTTCAAAAAAAAAAACAGCTTTTGTGACAAAGTACGAAATTCATGAAATGGTTGAATTTGCGAACTGCACTGAAATGGTACCTTGTTTTTATAATTTTCTCTCTGGATTTTATTACTGGAAATTTGGATTGGCAATCGGATACATCATTGCCTACTTTTGAGCAGCTGCGTTATGTTTTACCACAGTAGATTTCGAAAAAAAACAACTTTTGTGAAAAAGTACGAAATTCATGTAATGGTTGAATTTGCGAACTGCATGAACGAACTTGTTTTTATAATTTTTTCTCTGGATTTTTTTACTGGAAATTTGGATTGGCAATCAGACACATTATTGCTTACTTATGGGCAGCTGCGTTATGTTTTTATGAATAATTACAAAATTCATGAAATGGTTGAATTTGCGAGCTGCACTGAAACGATGCCTTGTTTTTATAATTTTTACTCTGAATATTTTTACTGGAAATTTTGATTGGCAATCGGATACATCATTGCTTACTTTTAAGCAGCTGCGTTATGTCTTACCGAAGGAAATTTCGAAAAAAAACCAACTTTTGTGAAAAAGTGCGAAATTCATGAAATGGATGAATTTGCGAACTGCATGAAACGATCCCTTGTTTTTATAGTTTTTTCTCTGGATTTTTTTACTGGAAATTTGGATTGGCAATCAGACACATTATTGCTTACTTATGGGCAGCTGCGTTATGTTATACCGAAGGATATTGCGAAAAAACGAACTTTTTGAGAAAGTACAAAATTCATGAAATGGTTGAATTTGCGAACTGCACTGAAATGGTACCTTGTTTTTATAATTTTCTCTCTGGATTTTATTACTGGAAATTTGGATTGGCAATCGGATACATCATTGCTTACTTTTGAGCAGCTGCGTTATGTTTTACCACAGGAGATTTCGAAAAAAAACAACTTTTGTGAAAAAGTACGAAATTCATGTAATGGTTGAATTTGCGAACTGCATGAAACGATCCCTTGTTTTTATAATTTTTTCTCTGGATTTTTTTACTAGAAATTTGGATTGGCAATCAGACACATTATTGCTTACTTATGGGCAGCTGCGTTATGTTTTTATGAATTATTACAAAATTCATGAAATGGTTGAATTTGCGAGCTGCACTGAAACGATGCCTTGTTTTTATAATTTTTACTCTGAATATTTTTACTGGAAATTTTGATTGGCAATCGGATACATCATTGCTTACTTTTGAGCAGCTGCGTTATGTCTTACCGAAGGAAATTTCGAAAAAAAACCAACTTTTGTGAAAAAGTGCGAAATTCATGAAATGGTTGAATTTGCGAACTGCATGAAACGATGCCTTGTTTTTATAATTTTTTCTCCTTTATTATGGGCAGCTGCGTTATGTTATACTGAAGGAAATTTCAAAAAAAAAACAGCTTTTGTGACAAAGTACGAAATTCATGAAATGGTTGAATTTGCGAACTGCATGAAACGATCCCTTGTTTTTATAATTTTCTCTCTGGATTTTATTACTGGAAATTTGGATTGGCAATCGGATACATCAATGCTTACTTTTGTGCCGCTGCGTTATGTTATACGGAAGGATATTGCGAAAAAACGAACTTTTTGAGAAAGTACAAAATTCATGAAATGGTTGAATTTGCGAACTGCACTGAAATGGTGCCTTGTTTTTATAATTTTCTCTCTGGATTTTATTACCGGAAATTTGGATTGGCAATCGGATACGTTATTGCTTACTTTTGGGCCGCTGCGTTATGTTATACGGAAGGGAATTTCAAAAAAACAAACTTCTATGAATAAGTACAAAATTCATGAAATGGTTGAATTTGCGAGCTGCACTGAAAGGATGCCCTGTTTTTATAATTTTCACTCTGAATATTTTTACTGGAAATTTTGATTGGCAATCGGATACATCATTGCTTACTCATGGGCAGCTGCGTTATGTTATGCCGAAGGAAATTTCGAAAAAAAAACCAACTTTTGTGAAAAAGTGCGAAATTCATGAAATGGTTGATTTTGCGAACTGCATGAAACGATGCCTTGTTTTTATAATTTTTTCTCCTTTATTATGGGCAGCTGCGTTATGTTATACTGAAGGAAATTTCAAAAAAAAAAACAGCTTTTGTGACAAAGTACGAAATTCATGAAATGGTTGAATTTGCGAACTGCATGAAACGATCCCTTGTTTTTATAGTTTTTTCTCTGGATTTTTTTACTGGAAATTTGGATTGGAAATCGTATTCGCTATTGCTTACTTTTGGGCCGCTGCGTTATGTTATTCGGAAGGGAATTTCGAAAAAACAAACTTTAATGAATAAGTACAAAATTCATGTAATGGTTGAATTTGCGAACTGCATGAAACGATGCCTTGTTTTCATAATTTTTTCTCTGGATTTTTTTACTGGAAATTTGGATTGGCAATCAGACACATTATTGCTTACTTATGGGCAGCTGCGTTATGTTATACCGAAGGATATTGCGAAAAAACGAACTTTTTGAGAAAGTACAAAATTCATGAAATGGTTGAATTTGCGAACTGCACTGAAATGGTACCTTGTTTTTATAATTTTCTCTCTGGATTTTATTACTGGAAATTTGGATTGGCAATCGGATACATCATTGCTTACTTTTGAGCAGCTGCGTTATGTTTTACCACAGGAGATTTCGAAAAAAAAACAACTTTTGTGAAAAAGTACGAAATTCATGTAATGGTTGAATTTGCGAACTGCATGAAACGATCCCTTGTTTTTATAATTTTTTCTCTGGATTTTTTTACTGGAAATTTGGATTGGCAATCAGACACATTATTGCCTACTTATGGGCAGCTGCGTTATGTTTTTATGAATAATTACAAAATTCATGAAATGGTTGAATTTGCGAGCTGCACTGAAACGATGCCTTGTTTTTATAATTTTTTCTCCTTTATTATGGGCAGCTGCGTTATGTTATACTGAAGGAAATTTCAAAAAAAAAAACAGCTTTTGTGACAAAGTACGAAATTCATGAAATGGTTGAATTTGCGAACTGCATGAAACGATCCCTTGTTTTTATAATTTTCTCTCTGGATTTTATTACTGGAAATTTTGATTGGCAATCGGATACATCATTGCTTACTTTTGAGCAGCTGCGTTATGTCTTACCGAAGGAAATTTCGAAAAAAAAACCAACTTTTGTGAAAAAGTGCGAAATTCATGAAATGGTTGATTTTGCGAACTGCATGAAACGATGCCTTGTTTTTATAATTTTTTCTCCTTTATTATGGGCAGCTGCGTTATGTTATACTGAAGGAAATTTCAAAAAAAAAAACAGCTTTTGTGACAAAGTACGAAATTCATGAAATGGTTGAATTGGCGAACTGCATGAAACGATGCCTTGTTTTCATAATTTTTTCTCTGGATTTTTTTACTGGAAATTTGGATTGGCAACCAGACACATTATTGCTTACTTATGGGCAGATGCGTTATGTTATACCGAAGGAAATTTCGAAAAAAAAGCAACTTTTGTGAAAAAGTACAAATTTAATGAAATGGTTGAATTTGCAAACTGAACTGAAATGATGCCTTGTTTTTATATTTTTCTCTCTGGATTTTTTTACCGGAAATTTGGATTGGCAATCGGATGCATTATTGCTTTCTCATGGGCAGCTGCGTTATGTTATGCCGAAGGAAGTTTCGAAAATTACGAACTTTTATGAGAAAGTAAAAAATTCATGAAATGGTTGAATTTGCGAACTGCATGAAACGATGCCTTGTTTTCATAATTTTTCCTCTGGATTTTTTTACCGGAAATTTGGATTGGCAATCGGATGCATTATTGCTTTCTCATGGGCAGCTGCGTTATGTTATGCTGAAGGAAGTTTCGAAAATAACGAACTTTTATGAGAAAGTACAAAATTCATGTAATGGTTGAATTTGCGAACTGCATGAAACGATGCCTTGTTTTCATAATTTTTTCTCTAGATTTTTTTACTGGAAATTTGGATTGGCAACCAGACACATTATTGCTTTCTTATGGGCAGATGCGTTATGTTATACCGAAGGAAACTTCGAAAAAAAAGCAACTTTTGTGAAAAAGTACCTGATGCCCATGATGCCTTGTTTTTATAATTTTCTCTCTGGATTTTTTTACCGGAAATTTGGATTGACAATCGGATGCATTATTGCTTTCTCATGGGCAGCTGCGTTATGTTATGCCGAAGGAAGTTTCGAAAATAACGAACTTTTATGAGAAAGTACAAAATTCATGAAATGGTTGAATTTGCGAACTGCACTGAAACGATGCCTTGTTTTTATAATTTTCACTCTGAATATTTTTACTGGAAATTTTGATTGGCAATCGGATACATTATTGCTTACTTTTGGGCCGCTGCGTTATGTTATACGGAAGGAAATTTCGAACAAACGAACTTTTATGAAAATGTACAAGATTCATGAAATGGTTCAATTTGCGAACTGCACTGAAACGATGCCTTGTTTTTATAATTTTCTTTCTGGATTTTTTTACCGGAAATTTGGATTGGCAATCGGATGCATTATTGCTTTCTCATGGGCAGCTGCGTTATGTTATGCCGAAGGAAGTTTCGAAAATTACGAACTTTTATGAGAAAGTACAAAATTCATGAAATGGTTGAATTTGCGAACTGCATGAAACGATGCCTTGTTTTTATAATTTTCACTCTGAATATTTTTACTGGAAATTTTGATTGGCAATCGGATACATTATTGCTTACTTTTGGGCGCTGCGTTATGTTATAGGGAAGGATATTGCGAAAAAACGAACTTTTTGAGAAAGTACAAAATTCATGAAATGGTTGAATTTGCGAACTGCACTGAAATGGTGCCTTGTTTTTATAATTTTCTCTCTGGATTTTATTACCGGAAATTTGGATTGGCAATCGGATACGTTATTGCTTACTTTTGGGCTGCTGCGTTATGTTATACGGAAGGGAATTTCAAAAAAACAAACTTCTATGAATAAGTACAAAATTCATGAAATGGTTGAATTTGCGAGCTGCACTGAAAGGATGCCTTGTTTTTATAATTTTCACTCTGAATATTTTTACTGGAAATTTTGATTGGCAATCGGATACATCATTGCTTACTCATGGGCAGCTGCGTTATGTTATGCCGAAAAAAATTTCGAAAAAACGAACTTTTTGAGAAAGTACAAAATTCATGAAATGGTTGAATTTGCAAACTGAACTGAAATGATGCCTTGTTTTTATAATTTTCTCTCTGGATTTTTTTACCGGAAATTTGGATTGGCAATCGGATGCATTATTGCTTTCTCATGGGCAGCTGCGTTATGTTATGCCGAAGGAAGTTTCGAAAATAACGAACTTTTATGAGAAAGTACAAAATTCATGAAATGGTTGAATTTGCGAACTGCATGAAACGATGCCTTGTTTTCATAATTTTTTCTCTGGATTTTTTTACCGGAAATTTGGATTGGCAATCGGATGCATTATTGCTTACTCATGGGCAGCTGCGTTATGTTATGCCGAAGGAAATTTCGAAAAAACGAACTTTTATGAATACTGGAATATTACTGGAAATTTGGATTGGCAATCGGATACGTTATTGCTTACTTTTGGACCGCTGCGTTATGTTATACGGAAGGGAATTTCGAAAAAACAAACTTTAATGAATAAGTACAAAATTCATGAAATCGTTGAATTTGCGAGCTGCACTGAAACGATGCCTTGTTTTTATAATTTCCACTCCGAATATTTTCACTGGAAATTTTGATTGGCAATCGGATACATTATTGCTTACTCATGGGCAGCTGCGTTATTTTATGCCGAAAAAAATTTCGAAAAAACCAACTTTTTGAGATAGTACAAAATTCATGAAATGGTTGAATTTGCGAGCTGCACTGAAACGATGCTTTGTTTTTATAATTTTCACTCTGAATATTTTTACTGGAAATTATGATTGGCAATCGGATACATTACTGCTTACTTTTGGGCCGCTGCGTTATGTTATACGGAAGGAAATTTCGAACAAACGAACATTTATGAAAAAGTACAAGATTCATGAAATGGTTCAATTTGCGAACTGCACTGAAATGATGCCTTGTATTTATAATTTTATCTCTGAATATTTTTACTGGAAATTTGGATTGGCAATCGGATGCATTATTGCTTACTCATGGGCAGCTGCGTTATGTTATGCCGAAGGAAATTTCGAAAAAAACGAACTTTTATGAATACTGGAATATTACTGGAAATTTGGATTGGCAATCGGATACGTTATTGCTTACGTTTGGGCCGCTGCGTTATGTTATACGGAGGGAATTTCGAAAAAACAAACTTTAATGAATAAGTACAAAATTCATGAAATGGTTGAATTTGCGAGCTGCACTGAAACGATGCCTTGTTTTTATAATTTTCACTCTGAATATTTTTACTGGAAATCTTGATTGGCAATCGGATACATTATTGCTTACTTTTGGGCCGCTGCGTTATGTTATACGGAAGGGAATTTCGAAAAAACAAACTTAAATGAATAAGTACAAAATTCATGAAATGGTTGAATTGCGAGCTGCACTCGATACCTTGTTTTTATAATTTTTTCTCTGGATTTATTTACTGGAAATTTGGATTGGCAAACAGACACATTATTGCTTACTTATGGACAGCTGCGTTATGTTATACCGAAGGAAATCCGGAAAAAAAAAACAACTTTTGTGAAAAAGTACGAAATTCATGAAATGGTTGAATTTGCGAACTGCATGAAACGATGCCTTGTTTTTATAATTTTTTCTCCTTACTTATGGGCAGCTGCGTTATGTTATACCGAAGGAAATTTCGAAAAAAAAACAGCTTTTGTGACAAAGTACGAAATTCATGAAATGGTTGAATTTGCGAACTGCATGAAACGATCCCTTGTTTTTATAATTTTTTCTATGGATTTTTTTACTGGAAATTTGGATTGGCAATCAGACACATTATTGCTTACTTATGGGCAGCAGCGTTATGTTATACCGAAGGATATTGCGAAAAAAAACGAACTTTTTGAGAAAGTACAAAATTTATGAAATGGTTGAATTTGCGAACTGCACTGAAATGGTGCCTTGTTTTTACAATTTTCTCTCTGAATTTTATTACTGGAAATTTGGATTGGCAATCGTATTCGCTATTGCTTACTTTTGGGCCGCTGCGTTATGTTATACGGAAGGGAATTTCAAAAAAACAAACTTCTATGAATAAGTACAAAATTCATGAAATGGTTGAATTTGCGAGCTGCACTGAAAGGATGCCCTGTTTTTATAATTTTCACTCTGAATATTTTTACTGGAAATTTTGATTGGCAATCGGATACATCATTGCTTACTCATGGGCAGCTGCGTTATGTTTTGCCGAAAAAAATTTCGAAAAAACGAACTTTTTGAGAATGTACAAAATTCATGAAATGGTTGAATTTGCAAACTGAACTGAAATGATGCCTTGTTTTTATAATTTTCTCCCTGGATTTTTTTACCGGAAATTTGGATTGGCAATCGGATGCATTATTGCTTTCTCATGGGCAGCTGTATGCGAGTTATGTTATGCCGAAGGAAGTTTCGAAAATAACGAACTTTTATGAGAAAGTACAAAATTCATGAAATGGTTGAATTTGCGAACTGCATGAAACGATGCCTTGTTTTCATAATTTTTTCTCTGGATTTTTTTACCGGAAATTTGGATTGGCAATCGGATGCATTATTGCTTACTCATGGGCAGCTGCATTATGTTATGCCGAAGGAAATTTCGAAAAAACGAACTTTTATGAATACTGGAATATTACTGGAAATTTGGATTGACAATCGGATACGTTATTGCTTACTTTTGGGCCGCTGCGTTATGTTATACGGAAGGGAATTTCGAAAAAACAAACTTTAATGAATAAGTACAAAATTCATGAAATGGTTGAATTTGCGAGCTGCACTGAAACGATGCCTTGTTTTTGTAATTTTCACTCTGAATATTTTTACTGGAAATTTTGATTGGCAAACGGATACATCATTGCTTACTTTTGGGCCGCTGCGTTATGTTATACGGAAGGGAATTTCGAAAAAACAAACTTTAATGAATAAGTACAAAATTCATGAAATGGTTGAATTGCGAGCTGCACTCGATGCCTTGTTTTTACAATTTTTTCTCTGGATTTATTTACTGTAAATTTGGATTGGCAAACAGACACATTATTGCTTACTTATGGACAGCTGCGTTATGTTATACCGAAGGAAATCCGGAAAAAAAACAACTTTTGTGAAAAAGTACGAAATTCATGAAATGGTTGAATTTGCGAACTGCATGAAACGATGCCTTGTTTTTATAATTTTTTCTCCTTACTTATGGGCAGCTGCGTTATGTTATACCGAAGGAAATTTCGAAAAAAAAACGGCTTTTGTGAATAAGTACGGAATTCATGAAATGGTTGAAATTGCGAACTGCACTGAAATTTATAATTTTCTCTCTGGATTTTTTTACCGGAAATTTGGATTGGCAATCAGACACATCATTGCTTACTTTTGAGCAGCTGCGTTATGTTTTACCGAAGGAAATTTCGAAAAAAAAAACAACTTTTGTGAAAAAGTGCGAAATTCATGAAATGGTTGAATTTGCGAACTGCATGAAACGATCCCTTGTTTTTATAATTTTTTCTCTGGATTTTTTTACTGGAAATTTGGATTGGCAATCAGACACATTATTGCTTACCTATGGGCAGCTGCGTTATGTTATACTGAAGGATATTGCGAAAAAACGAACTTTTTGAGAAAGTACAAAATTCATGAAATGGTTGAATTTGCGAACTGCACTGAAATGGTGCCTTGTTTTTATAATTTTCTCTCTGGATTTTATTACTGGAAATTTGGATTGGCAATCGTATTCGTTATTGCTTACTTTTGGGCCGCTGCGTTATGTTATTCGGAAGGGAATTTCGAAAAAACAAACTTTAATGAATAAGTACAAAATTCATGAAATGGTTGAATTTGCGAGCTGCACTCAAAGGATGCCTTGTTTTTATAATTATTTCTCCTTTCTTATGGGCAGCTGCGTTATGTTATACTGAAGTAAATTTCGAAAAAAAAACAGCTTTTGTGACAAAGTACGAAATTCATGAAATGGTTGAATTTGCGAACTGCACTGAAACGATGCCTTGTTTTTATAATTATCACTCTGAATATTTTTACTGGAAATTTTGATTGGCAATCGGATACATTATTGCTTACTTTTGTGCCGCTGCGTTATGTTATACGGAAGGATATTGCGAAAAAACGAACTTTTTGAGAAAGTACAAAATTCATGAAATGGTTGAATTTGCGAACTGCACTGAAATGGTGCCTTGTTTTTATAATTTTCTCTCTGGATTTTATTACTGGAAATTTGGATTGGCAATCGTATTCGTTATTGCTTACTTTTGGGCCGCTGCGTTATGTTATTCGGAAGGGAATTTCGAAAAAACAAACTTTATTGAATTTTCCTCTGGATTTTTTTACCGGAAATTTGGATTGGCAATCGGATGCATTATTGCTTACTCATGGGCAGCTGCGTTATGTTATGCCGAAGGAAATTTCGAAAAAACGAACTTTTTGAGAAAGTGCAAAATTCATGAAATGGTTGAATTTGCGAACTGCACTGAAACGATGCCTTGTTTTTGTAATTTTCACTCTGAATATTTTTACTGGAAATTTGGATTGGCAATCGGATACGTTATTGCTTACTTTTGGGCCGCTGCGTTATGTTATACGGAGGGAATTTTGAAAAAACAAACTTTAATGAATAAGTACAAAATTCATGAAATGGTTGAATTTGCGAGCTGCACTGAAACGATGCCTTGTTTTCATAATTTTCACTCTGAATATTTTTACTGGAAGTTTTGATTGGCAATCGGATACATTATTGCTTACTTTTGGGCCGCTGCGTTATGTTATACGGAAGGGAATTTCGAAAAAACAAACTTTAATGAATAAGAACAAAATTCATGAAATGGTTGAATTGCGAGCTGCACTCGATGCCTTGTTTTTATAATTTTTTCTCTGGATTTATTTACTGGAAATTTGGATTGGCAAACAGACACATTATTGCTTACTTATGGACAGCTGCGTTATGTTATACCGAAGGAAATCCGGAAAAAAAAACAACTTTTGTGAAAAAGTACGAAATTCATGAAATGGTTGAATTTGCGAACTGCATGAAACGATGCCTTGTTTTTATAATTTTTTCTCCATACTTATGGGCAGCTGCGTTATGTTATACCGAAGGATATTGCGAAAAAAAACGAACTTTTTGAGAAAGTACAAAATTTATGAAATGGTTGAATTTGCGAACTGCACTGAAATGGTGCCTTGTTTTTACAATTTTCTCTCTGGATTTTATTACTGGAAATTTGGATTGGCAATCGTATTCGCTATTGCTTACTTTTGGGCCGCTGCGTTATGTTATTCGGAAGGGAATTTCGAAAAAACAAACTTTAATGAATAAGTACAAAAGTCATGAAATGGTTGAATTTGCGAACTGCACTGAAACGATGCCTTGTTTTTATAATTATCACTCTGAATATTTTTACTGGAAATTTTGATTGGCAATCGGATACATTATTGCTTACTTTTGTGCCGCTGCGTTATGTTATACGGAAGGATATTGCGAAAAAACGAACTTTTTGAGAAAGTACAAAATTCATGAAATGGTTGAATTTGCGAACTGCACTGAAATGGTGCCTTGTTTTTATAATTTTCTCTCTGGATTTTATTACCGGAAATTTGGATTGGCAATCGGATACGTTATTGCTTACTTTTGGGCCGCTGCGTTATGTTATACCGAAGGGAATTTCAAAAAAACAAACTTCTATGAATAAGTACAAAATTCATGAAATGGTTGAATTTGCGAGCTGCACTGAAAGGATGCCCTGTTTTTATAATTTTCACTCTGAATATTTTTACCGGAAATTTTAATTGGCAATCGGATACATCATTGCTTACTCATGGGCAGCTGCGTTATGTTATGCCGAAAAAAATTTCGAAAAAACGAACTTTTTGAGAAAGTACAAAATTCATGAAATGGTTGAATTTGCGAACTGCACTGAAATGGTGCCTTGTTTTTACAATTTTCTCTCTGGATTTTTTTACCGGAAATTTGGATTGGCAATCGGCATAACATAACGCAGCTGCCCATGAGTAAGCAATAATGTATCCGATTGCCAATCAAAATTTCCAGTGAAAATATTCGGAGTGAAAATTATAAAAACAAGGCATCGTTTCAGTGCAGCTCGCAAATTCAACTATTTCATGAATTTTGTACTTATACATTAAAGTTTGTTTTTTCGAAATTCCCTTTTGTATAACATAACGCAGCGGCCCAAAAGTAAGCAATAACGTATCCGATTGCCAATCAAAATTTCCAGTAATATTCCAGTATTCATAAAAGTTCGTTTTTTCGAAATTTCCTTCGGCATAACATAACGCAGCTGCCCATGAGTAAGCAATAATGCATCCGATTGCCAATCCAAATTTCCGGTAAAAAAATCCAGAGAAAATATTATGAAAACAAGGCATCGTTTCATGCAGTTCGTAAATTCAACCATTTCATGAATTTTGTACTTTCTCAAAAAGTTAGTTTTTTTTCGAAATTTCCTTCGGCATAACATACCGCAGCGGCCCATGAGTAAGCAATAACGTATCCGATTGCCAATCCAAATTTCCAGTAATAAAATCCAGAGAGAAAATTATAAAAACAAGGTCCCATTTCAGTGCAGTTCGCAAATTCAACCATTTCATGAATTTTGTACTTTCTCAAAAAGTTCGTTTTTTCGCAATATCCTTCGGTATGACATAACGCAGCTAACCAAAAGTATGCAATAACGTATCCGATTGGCAATCCAAATTTCCAGTAATAAAATCCAGAGAGAAAATAACAAAAACAAGGCACCACTTCAGTGCAGTTCGCAAATTCAACCATTTCATGAATTTCGTACTTTTTCACAAAAGCTGTTTATTTTTCGAAATTTCCTTCGGTATAACATAACGCAGCTGCCCATAAGTAAGGAGAAAAAATTATAAAAACAAGGCATCGTTTCATGCAGTTCGCAAATTGAACCATTTCATGAATCTTGTACTTTTTCATAAAAGTTCGTTTGTTCGAAATTTCCTTCCGTATAACATAACGCAGCGGCCCAAAAGTAAGCAATAATGTATCCGATTGCCAATCAAAATTTCCAGTAAAAATATTCAGAGTGAAAATTATAAAAACAAGGCATTGTTTCAGTGCAGCTCGCAAATTCAACCATTTCATTAATTTTGTACTATCTCAAAAAGTTAGTTTTTTTCGAAATTTCCTTCGGCATAACATACCGCAGCGGCCCATGAGTAAGCAATAACGTATCCGATTGCCAATCCAAATTACCAGTAATAAAATCCAGAGAGAAAATTATAAAAACAAGGTACCATTTCAGTGCAGTTCGCAAATTCAACCAGATCATGAATTTCGTACTTTCTCAAAAAGTTCGTTTTTTCGCAATATCCTTCGGTATAACATAACGCAGCGGCCCAAAAGTAAGCAATAATGTATCCGATTGCCAATCAAAATTTCCAGTAAAAATATTCAGAGTGAAAATTATAAAAACAAGGCATTGTTTCAGTGCAGCTCGCAAATTCAACCATTTCATTAATTTTGTACCATCTCAAAAAGTTAGTTTTTTTCGAAATTTCCTTCGGCATAACATACCGCAGCGGCCCATGAGTAAGCAATAACGTATCCGATTGCCAATCCAAATTTCCAGTAATAAAATCCAGAGAGAAAATTATAAAAACAAGGCACCATTTCAGTGCAGTTCGCAAATTCAACCATTTCATAAATTTTGTACTTTCTCAAAAAGTTCGTTTTTTTTCGCAATATCCTTCGGTATAACATAACGCAGCTGCCCATAAGTATGGAGAAAAAATTATAAAAACAAGGCATCGTTTCATGCAGTTCGCAAATTCAACCATTTCATGAATTTCGTACTTTTTCACAAAAGTTGTTTTTTTTTCCGGATTTCCTTCGGTATAACATAACGCAGCTGTCCATAAGTAAGCAATAATGTGTCTGTTTGCCAATCCAAATTTCCAGTAAATAAATCCAGAGAAAAAATTATAAAAACAAGGCATCGAGTGCAGCTCGCAATTCAACCATTTCATGAATTTTGTTCTTATTCATTAAAGTTTGTTTTTTCGAAATTCCCTTCCGTATAACATAACGCAGCGGCCCAAAAGTAAGCAATAATGTATCCGATTGCCAATCAAAACTTCCAGTAAAAATATTCAGAGAGAAAATTATAAAAACAAGGCATCATTTCAGTGCAATTCGCAAATTGAACCATTTCATGAATCTTGTACTTTTTCATAAAAGTTCGTTTGTTCGAAATTTCCTTCCGTATAACATAACGCAGCGGCCCAAAAGTAAGCAATAACGTATCCGATTGCCAATCCAAATTTCCAGTAATAAAATCCAGAGAGGAAATAATAAAAACAAGGCACCATTTCAGTGCAGTTCGCAAATTCAACCAGGTCATGAATTTCGTACCTTTTCACAAAATCGGCATCGTTTCAGTGCAGTTCGCAAATTCAACCGATTGCCAATCAGAATTGCCAGTAAAAATATTCAGAGAGAAAATTATAAAAACAAGGCATCATTTCAGTGCAATTCGCAAATTGAACCATTTCACGAATCTTGTACTTTTTCATAAAAGTTGGTTTGTTCGAAATTTCCTTCCGTATAACATAACGCAGCGGCCCAAGAGTAAGCAATAATGTATCCGATTGCCAATCAAAATTTCCAGTAAAAATATTCAGAGAGAAAATTATAAAAACAAGGCATCGTTTCAGTGCAGCTCGCAAATTCAACCATTTCATGAATTTTGTACTTATTCATTAAAATTTGTTTTTTTCGAAATTCCCTTTCGTATAACATAACGCAGCGGCCCAAGAGTAAGCAATAATGTATCCGATTGCCAATCAAAATTTCCAGTAAAAATATTCAGAGAGCAAATTATAAAAACAAGGCATCGTTTCAGTGCAGTTCGCAAATTCAACCGATTGCCAATCAGAATTGCCAGTAAAATTATTCAGAGAGAAAATTATAAAAACAAGGCATCATTTCAGTGCAGCTCGCAAATTCAAACATTTCATGAATCTTGTAATTTTCCATAAAAGTTCGTTTGTTCGAAATTTCCTTGGGTATAAGATAACGCAGCTGCCCATAGGTAAGCAATAATGTGTCTGATTGCCAATCCAAATTTCCAATTAAAAAATCCAGAGAGAAAATTATAAAAACAAGGCATCATTTGCAGTTCGCAAATTGAACCATTTCATGAATCTTGTACTTTTTCATGAAAGTTCGTTTGTTCGAAATTTCCTTCCGTATAACATAACGCAGCGGCCCAAGGGTAAGCAATAATGTATCCGATTGCCAATCAAAATTTCCAGTAAAAATATTCAGAGAGAAAATTCTAAAAACAAGGCATCATTTCAGTGCAGCTCGCAAATTCAACCATTTCATGAATTTTGTACTTTCTCAAAAAGTTCGTTTTTTTCGAAATTTCCTTCGGCATAACATACCTCAGCGGCCCATGAGTAAGCAATAACGTATCCGATTGCCAATCCAAATTTCCAGTAATAAAATCCAGATAGAAAATTATAAAAACAAGGCATCATTTCAGTTCAGTTTGCAAATTTCAACCATTTCATTAAATTTGAACTTATTCATAAGAGTTTGTTTTTTCGAAATTTCCTTCCGTATAACATAACGCAGCGGCCCAAGAGTAAGCAGTAATGGATCCGATTGCCAATCAAAATTTCCAGTAAAAATATTCAGAGAGAAAATTATAAAAACAAGGCATCATTTGCAGTTCGCAAATTGAACCATTTCATGAATCTTGTACTTTTTCATGAAAGTTCGTTTGTTCGAAATTTCCTTCCGTATAACATAACGCAGCGGCCCAAGGGTAAGCAATAATGTATCCGATTGCCAATCAAAATTTCCAGTAAAAATATTCAGAGAGAAAATTCTAAAAACAAGGCATCATTTCAGTGCAGCTCGCAAATTCAACCATTTCATGAATTTTGTACTTTCTCAAAAAGTTCGTTTTTTTCGAAATTTCCTTCGGCATAACATACCTCAGCGGCCCATGAGTAAGCAATAACGTATCCGATTGCCAATCCAAATTTCCAGTAATAAAATCCAGATAGAAAATTATAAAAACAAGGCATCATTTCAGTTCAGTTTGCAAATTTCAACCATTTCATTAAATTTGAACTTATTCATAAGAGTTTGTTTTTTCGAAATTTCCTTCCGTATAACATAACGCAGCGGCCCAAGAGTAAGCAGTAATGGATCCGATTGCCAATCAAAATTTCCAGTAAAAATATTCAGAGAGAAAATTCTAAAAACAAGGCATCATTCCAGTGCAGTTCGCAAATTCAACCAAATCATGAAATTTGTACTTTTTCATGAAAGTTCGTTTGTTCGAAATTTCCTTCCGTATAACATAACGCAGCGGCCCAAGGGTAAGCAATAATGTATCCGATTGCCAATCAAAATTTCCAGTAAAAATATTCAGAGAGAAAATTCTAAAAACAAGGCATCATTTCAGTGCAGCTCGCAAATTCAACCATTTCATGAATTTTGTACTTTCTCAAAAAGTTCGTTTTTTTCGAAATTTCCTTCGGCATAACATACCTCAGCGGCCCATGAGTAAGCAATAACGTATCCGATTGCCAATCCAAATTTCCAGTAATAAAATCCAGATAGAAAATTATAAAAACAAGGCATCATTTCAGTTCACTTTGCAAATTTCAACCATTTCATTAAATTTGAACTTATTCATAAGAGTTTGTTTTTTCGAAATTTCCTTCCGTATAACATAACGCAGCGGCCCAAGAGTAAGCAGTAATGGATCCGATTGCCAATCAAAATTTCCAGTAAAAATATTCAGAGAGAAAATTATAAAAACAAGGCATCATTTGCAGTTCGCAAATTGAACCATTTCATGAATCTTGTACTTTTTCATGAAAGTTCGTTTGTTCGAAATTTCCTTCCGTATAACATAACGCAGCGGCCCAAGGGTAAGCAATAATGTATCCGATTGCCAATCAAAATTTCCAGTAAAAATATTCAGAGAGAAAATTCTAAAAACAAGGCATCATTTCAGTGCAGCTCGCAAATTCAACCATTTCATGAATTTTGTACTTTCTCAAAAAGTTCGTTTTTTTCGAAATTTCCTTCGGCATAACATACCTCAGCGGCCCATGAGTAAGCAATAACGTATCCGATTGCCAATCCAAATTTCCAGTAATAAAATCCAGAGAGAAAATTATAAAAACAAGGCATCATTTCAGTTCAGTTTGCAAGTTCAACCATTTCATTAAATTTGTACCTATTCATAAAAGTTTGTTTTTTCGAAATTTCCTTCCGTATAACATAACGCAGCGGCCCAAGAGTAAGCAGTAATGTATCCGATTGCCAATCACAGTAAAAATATTCAGAGAGAAAATTATAAAAACAAGGCATCGTTTCAGTGCAGCTCGCAAATTCAACCATTTCATGAATTTTGTACTTATTCATTAAAGTTTGTTTTTTCGAAATTCCCTTCCGTATACCATAACGCAGCGGCCCAAAAGTAAGCAATAATGTATCCGATTGCCAATCAAAATTTCCAGTAAAAATATTCAGAGAGAAAATTATAAAAACAAGGCATCATTTCAGTGCAATTCGCAAATTGAACCATTTCATGAATCTTGTACTTTTTCATAAAAGTTCGTTTGTTCGAAATTTCCTTCGGCATAACATAACGCAGCTGCCCATGAGTAAGCAGTAATGCATCCGATCGCCAATCCAAATTTCCAGTAATAAAATCCAGATAGAAAATTATAAAAACAAGGCATCATTTCAGTTCAGTTTGCAAATTTCAACCATTTCATTAAATTTGTACTTATTCATAAAAGTTTGTTTTTTCGAAATTTCCTTCCGTATAACATAACGCAGCGGCCCAAGAGTAAGCAGTAATGTATCCGATTGCCAATCAAAATTTCCAGTAAAAATATTCAGAGAGAAAATTATAAAAACAAGGCATCATTTCAGTGCAATTCGCAAATTGAACCATTTCATGAATCTTGTACTTTTTCATAAAAGTTCGTTTGTTCGAAATTTCCTTCCGTATTTCCAGTAATATTCCAGTATTCATAAAAGTTTGTTTTTTCGAAATTTCCTTCGGTAAAACATAACGCAGCTGCTCAAAAGTAAGCAATGATGTGTCTGATTGCCAATCCAAATTTCCGGTAAAAAAATCCAGAGAGAAATTATAAAAACAAAGCATAATTTCAGTGCAGTTCGCAATTTCAACCATTTCATGAATTTCGTACTTGTTCACAAAAGCTGTTTTTTTTTCGAAATTTCCTTCGGTATAACATAACGCAGCTGCCCATAAGTAAGGAGAAAAAATTATAAAAACAAGGCATCGTTTCATGCAGTTCGCAAATTCAACCATTTCATGAATTTCGTACTTTTTCACAAAAGTTGTTTTTTTTTCCGGATTTCCTTCGGTATAACATAACGCAGCTGCCCATAAGTAAGCAATAATGTGTCTGATTGCCAATCCAAATTTCCAGTAAATAAATCCAGAAAAAAAATTATAAAAACAAGGCATCGTTTGAGTGCAGCTCGCAAATTCAACCATTTCATGAATTTTGTACTTATACATTAAAGTTTGTTTTTTCGAAATTCCCTTCCGTATACCATAACGCAGCGGCCCAAAAGTAAGCAATAATGTATCCGATTGCCAATCAAAATTTCCAGTAAAAATATTCAGAGTGAAAATTATAAAAACAAGGCATTGTTTCAGTGCAGCTCGCAAATTCAACCATTTCATGAATTTTGTACTATCTCAAAAAGTTAGTTTTTTTTCGAAATTTCCTTCAGTATAAAATAACACAGCTGCCCATTGGTACGCAATAATGTGTCTGATTGCAAATCCAAATTTCCAGTAATAAAATCCAGAGAGAAAATTATAAAAACAAGGTACCATTTCAGCGCAGTTCGCAAATTCAACCATTTCATGAATTTTGTACTTTCTCAAAAAGTTCGTTTTTTCGCAATATCCTTCGGTATGACATAACGCAGCTACCCAAAAGTAACTAATAACGTATCCGATTGCCAATCCAAATTTCCAGTAATAAAATCCAGAGAGAAAATTATAAAAACAAGGTACCATTTCAGTGCAGTTCGCAAATTCAACCATTTCATGAATTTTGTACTTTCTCAAAAAGTTTGTTTTTTCGCAATATCCTTCTGTATGACATAACGCAGCTACCCAAAAGTAAGCAATAACGTATCCGATTGCCAATCCAAATTTCCAGTAAAAAAATCCAGAGAGCAAATTATAAAAACAAGGCATCATTTCAGTGCAGTTCGCAAATTCAACCATTTCATGAATCTTGTACTTTTTCATAAAAGTTCGTTTGTTCGAAATTTCCTTCGGTATAAGATAACGCAGCTGCCCATGGGTAAGCAATAATGTGTCTGATTGCCAATCCAAATTTCCAATTAAAAAATCCAGAGAGAAAATTATAAAAACAAGGCATCATTTGCAGTTCGCAAATTGAGCCATTTCATGAATCTTGTACTTTTTCATGAAAGTTCGTTTGTTCGAAATTTCCTTCCGTATAACATAACGCAGCGGCCCAAGAGTAAGCAATAATGTATCCGATTGCCAATCAAAATTTCCAGTAAAAATATTCAGAGAGAAAATTATAAAAACAAGGCGTCGTTTCAGTGCAGCTCGCAAATTCAACCATTTCATGAATTTTGTACTTATTCATTAGCATTTGTTTTTTTCGAAATTCCCTTTCGTGTAACATAACGCAGCGGCCCAAGAGTAAGCAGTAATGCATCCGATTGCCAATCCAAATTTCCAGTAAAAATATTCAGAGAGAAAATTATAAAAACAAGGCATCATTTCAGTGCAGCTCGCAAATTCAAACATTTCATGAATCTTGTAATTTTTCATAAAAGTTCGTTTGTTCGAAATTTCCTTGGGTATAAGATAACGCAGCTGCCCATAGGTAAGCAATAATGTGTCTGATTGCCAATCCAAATTTCCAATTAAAAAATCCAGAGAGAAAATTATAAAAACAAGGCATCATTTGCAGTTCGCAAATTGAACCATTTCATGAATCTTGTACTTTTTCATAAAAGTTCGTTTGTTCGAAATTTCCTTCCGTATAACATAACGCAGCGGCCCTAGAGTAAGCAATAATGTATCCGATTGCCAATCAAAATTTCCAGTAAAAATATTCAGAGAGAAAATTATAAAAACAAGGCATCATTTCAGTGCAATTCGCAAATTGAACCATTGCATGAATCTTGTACTTTTTCATAAAAGTTCGTTTGTTCGAAATTTCCTTCCGTATTTCCAGTAATATTCCAGTATTCATAAAAGTTTGTTTTTTCGAAATTTCCTTCCGTATAACATTACGCAGCGGCCCACGAGTAAGCAATAACGTATCCGATTGCCAATCCAAATTTCCAGTAATAAAATCCAGAGAGAAAATAATAAAAACAAGGCACCATTTCAGTGCAGTTCGCAAATCAACCATTTCATGAATTTCGTACTTTGTCACAAAAGCTGTTTTTTTTCGAAATTTACTTCAGTATAACATAACGCAGCTGCCCATAAGAAAGGAGAAAAAATTATAAAAACAAGGCATCGTTTCATGCAGTTTACAAATTCAACCATTTCATGAATTTCGCACTTTTTCACAAAAGTTGGTTTTTTTCGAAATTTCCTTCGGTAAAACATAACGCAGCTGCTCAAAAGTAAGCAATGATGTGTCTGATTGCCAATCCAAATTTCCGGTAAAAAAACCCAGAGAGAAAATTATAAAAACAAAGCATAATTTCAGAGCAGTTCGCAATTTCAACCATTTCATGAATTTCGTACTTTTTCACAAAAGCTGTTTTTTTTCGAAATTTCCTTCGGTATAACATAACGCAGCTGCCCATAAGTAAGGAGAAAAAATTATAAAAACAAGGCATCGTTTCATGCAGTTCGCAAATTCAACCATTTCATGAATTTCGTACTTTTTCACAAAAGTTGTTTTTTTTTCCGGATTTCCTTCGGTATAACATAACGCAGCTGCCCATAAGTAAGCAATAATATGTCTGATTGACAATCCAAATTTCCAGTAAATAAATCCAGAAAAAAAATTATAAAAAGAAGGCATCGTTTGAGAGCAGCTCGCAAATTCAACCACTTCATGAATTTTGTACTTATTCATTAAAGTTTGTTTTTTCGAAATTCCCTTCCGTATACCATAACGCAGCGGCCCAAAAGTAAGCAATAATGTATCCGATTGCCAATCAAAATTTCCAGTAAAAATATTCAGAGTGAAAATTATAAAAACAAGACACTGTTTCAGTGCAGCTCGCAAATTCAACCATTTCATGAATTTTGTACTATCTCAAAAAGTTAGTTTTTTTTCGAAATTTCCTTCAGTAAAAAATAACACAGCTGCCCATTGGTACGCAATAATGTGTCTGATTGCGAATCCAAATTTCCAGTAATAAAATCCAGAGAGCAAATTATAAAAACAAGGTACCATTTCAGTGCAGTTCGCAAATTCAACCATTTCATGAATTTTGTACTTTCTCAAAAAGCTCGTTTAGTCGCAATATCCTTCGGTATGACATAACGCAGCTACCCAAAAGTAAGCAATAACGTATCCGATTGCCAATCCAAATTTCCAGTAAAAAAATCCAGAGAGCAAATTATAAAAACAAGGCATCATTTCAGTGCAGTTCGCAAATTCAACCATTTCACGAATCTTGTACTTTTTCATAAAAGTTCGTTTGTTCGAAATTTCCTTCGGTATAAGATAACGCAGCTGCCCATGGGTAAGCAATAATGTGTCTGATTGCCAATCCAAATTTCCAATTAAAAAATCCAGAGAGAAAATTATAAAAACAAGGCATCATTTGCAGTTCGCAAATTCAACCATTTCATGAATTTCGTACTTTTTCACAAAAGTTGGTTTTTTTTCCAATTTTCCTGTGGTAAAACATAACGCAGCTGCTCAAAAGTAAGCAATGATGTATCCGATTGCCAATCAAAATTTCCAGTAAAAATATTCGGAGTGAAAACTATAACAACAAGGCATCGTTTCAGTGCAGCTCGCAAATTCAACCATTTCATGAATTTTGTACTTATTCATTAAAGTTTGTTTTTTCGAAATTCCCTTCCATATAACATAGCGCAGCGGCCCAAAAGTAAGCAATAACGTATACGATTGCCAATCCAAATTTCCGGTAATAAAATCCAGAGAGAAAATTGTAAAAACAAGGCACCATTTCAGTGCAGTTCGCAAATTCAACCATTTCATGAATTTTGTACTTTCTCAAAAAGTTGGTTTTTTCGCAATATCCTTCGGTATAACATAACGCAGCGGCCCAGAAGTAAGCAATAACGTATACGATTGCCAATCCAAATTTCCGGTAGTAAAATCCAGAGAGAAAATTGTAAAAACAAGGCATCATTTCAGTGCAGCTCGCAAATTCAACCATTTCATGAATTTTGTACTTATTCATTAAAGTTTGTTTTTTCGAAATTCCCTTCCATTTAACATAACGCAGCGGCCCAAAATTAAGCAATAACGTATACGATTGCCAATCCAAATTTCCGGTATTAAAATCCAGAGAGAAAATTGTAAAAACAAGGCACCATTTCAGTGCAGTTCGCAAATTCAACCATTTCATGAATTTTGTACTTTCTCAAAAAGTTCGTTTTTTCGCAATATCCTTAGGTATAACATAACGCAGCGGCCCAAAAGTAAGCAATAACGTAAACGATTGCCAATCCAAATTTCCGGTAATAAAATCCAGAGAGAAAATTGTAAAAACAAGGCATCATTTCAGTGCAGCTCGCAAATTCAACCATTTCACGAATTTTGTACTATCTAAAAAGTTAGTTTTTTTCGAAATTTCCTTCGGCATAACATACCGCAGCTGCCCATGAGTAAGCAATAATGCATCCGATTGCCAATCCAAATTCCCAGTAAAAATATTCAGAGAGAAAATTGTAAAAACAAGGCATCATTTCAGTGCAGTTCGCAAATTGAACCATTTCATGAATCTTGTACTTTTTCATAAAAGTTCGTTTGTTCGAAATTTCCTTCCGTATAACATAACGCAGCGGCCCAAAAGTAAGCAATAACGTATACGATTGCCAATCCAAATTTCCGGTAATAAAATCCAGAGAGAAAATTGTAAAAACAAGGCACCATTTCAGTGCAGTTCGCAAATTCAACCATTTCATGAATTTTGTACTTTCTCAAAAAGTTCGTTTTTTCGCAATATCCCTCGGTATAACATAACGCAGCGGCCCAAAAGTAAGCAATAATGTACCCGATTGCCAAGCAAAATTTCCAGTAGAAATATTCAGAGAGAAAATTATAGAAACAAGGCATCATTTCAGTGCAGCTCGCAAATTCAATCATTTCATGAATTTTGTACTTTCTCAAAAAGATCGTTTTTTCGAAATTTCCTTCGGCATAACATAACGCAGCTGCCCATGAGTAAGCAATAATGCATCCGATTGCCAATCCAAATTTCCAGTAAAAAGATTCAGAGAGAAAATTATAAAAACAAGGCATCATTTCAGTGCAGCTCGCAAATTCAATCATTTCATGAATTTTGTACTTTCTCAAAAAGTTCGTTTTTTCGAAATTTCCTTCCGTATAACATAACGCAGCGGCCCAAAAGTAAGCAATAATGTATCCGATTGCCAATCAAAATTTCCAGTAAAAATATTCAGAGTGAAAATTATAAAAACGTTTCAGTGCAGTTCGCAAATTCAACCATTTCATAAATTTTGTACTTTCTCATAAAAGTTCGTTATTTTCGAAACTTCCTTCGGCATAACATAACGCAGCTGCCCATGAGAAAGCAATAATGCATCCGATTGCCAATCCAAATTTCCGGTAAAAAAATCCAGAGAAAAAATTATAAAAACAAGGTACCATTTCAGTGCAGTTCGCAAATTCAACCATTTCATAAATTTTGTACTTTCTCATAAAAGTTCGTTATTTTCGAAACTTCCTTCGGCATAACATAACGCAGCTGCCCATGAGAAAGCAATAATGCATCCGATTGCCAATCCAAATTTCCGGTAATAAAATCCAGAGAGAAAATTGTAAAAACAAGGCATCATTTCAGTGCAGCTCGCAAATTCAACCATTTCATGAATTTTGTACTATCTCAAAAAGTTAGTTTTTTTCGAAATTTCCTTCGGCATAACATACCGCAGCTGCCCATGAGTAAGCAATAATGCATCCGATTGCCAATCCAAATTCCCAGTAAAAATATTCAGAGAGAAAATTATAAAAACAAGGCATCATTTCAGTGCAGTTCGCAAATTGAACCATTTCATGAATCTTGTACTTTTTCATAAAAGTTCGTTTTTTCGCAATATCCTTCGGTATAACATAACGCAGCGGCCCAAAAGTAAGCAATAATGTATCCGATTGCCAAACAAAATTTCCAGTAGAAATATTCAGAGAGAAAATTATAAAAACAAGGCATCATTTCAGTGCAGCTCGCAAATTCAATCATTTCATGAATTTTGTACTTTCTCAAAAAGTTCGTTTGTTCGAAATTTCCTTCCGTATAACATAACGCAGCGGCCCAAAAGTAAGCAATAATGTATCCGATTGCCAATCAAAATTTCCAGTAAAAATATTCAGAGTGAAAATTATAAAAACAAGGCATCGTTTCAGTGCAGTTCGCAAATTCAACCATTTCATAAATTTTGTACTTTCTCATAAAAGTTCGTTATTTTCGAAACTTCCTTCGGCATAACATAACGCAGCTGCCCATGAGAAAGCAATAATGCATCCGATTGCCAATCCAAATTTCCGGTAAAAAAATCCAGAGAAAAAATTATGAAAACAAGGCATCGTTTCATGCAGTTCGCAAATTCAACCATTTCATGAATTTTGTACTTTCTCATAAAAGTTCGTTATTTTCGAAACTTCCTTCGGCATAACATAACGCAGCTGCCCATGAGAAAGCAATAATGCATCCGATTGCCAATCCAAATTTCCGGTAAAAAAATCCAGAGAGAAAATTATAAAAACAAGGCATCATTTCAGTTCAGTTTGCAAGTTCAACCATTTCATTAAATTTGTACTTATTCATATAAGTTTGTTTTTTCGAAATTCCCTTCCGTATAACATAACGCAGCGGCCCAAAAGTAAGCAATAATGTATCCGATTGCCAAACAAAATTTCCAGTAGAAATATTCAGAGAGAAAATTATAAAAACAAGGCATCATTTCAGTTCAGTTTGCAAGTTCAACCATTTCATTAAATTTGTACCTATTCATAAAAGTTTGTTTTTTCGAAATTTCCCTCCGTATAACATAACGCAGCGGCCCAAGAGTAAGCAGTAATGTATCCGATTGCCAATCACAGTAAAAATATTCAGAGAGAAAATTATAAAAACAAGGCATCGTTTCAGTGCAGCTCGCAAATTCAACCATTTCATGAATTTTGTACTTATTCATTAAAGTTTGTTTTTTCGAAATTCCCTTCCGTATACCATAACGCAGCGGCCCAAAAGTAAGCAATAATGTATCCGATTGCCAATCAAAATTTCCAGTAAAAATATTCAGAGAGAAAATTATAAAAACAAGGCATCATTTCAGTGCAATTCGCAAATTGAACCATTTCATGAATCTTGTACTTTTTCATAAAAGTTCGTTTGTTCGAAATTTCCTTCGGCATAACATAACGCAGCTGCCCATGAGTAAGCAGTAATGCATCCGATCGCCAATCCAAATTTCCAGTAATAAAATCCAGATAGAAAATTATAAAAACAAGGCATCATTTCAGTTCAGTTTGCAAATTTCAACCATTTCATTAAATTTGTACTTATTCATAAAAGTTTGTTTTTTCGAAATTTCCTTCCGTATAACATAACGCAGCGGCCCAAGAGTAAGCAGTAATGTATCCGATTGCCAATCAAAATTTCCAGTAAAAATATTCAGAGAGAAAATTATAAAAACAAGGCATCATTTCAGTGCAATTCGCAAATTGAACCATTTCATGAATCTTGTACTTTTTCATAAAAGTTCGTTTGTTCGAAATTTCCTTCCGTATTTCCAGTAATATTCCAGTATTCATAAAAGTTTGTTTTTTCGAAATTTCCTTCGGTAAAACATAACGCAGCTACTCAAAAGTAAGCAATGATGTGTCTGATTGCCAATCCAAATTTCCGGTAAAAAAATCCAGAGAGAAATTATAAAAACAAAGCATAATTTCAGTGCAGTTCGCAATTTCAACCATTTCATGAATTTCGTACTTGTTCACAAAAGCTGTTTTTTTTTCGAAATTTCCTTCGGTATAACATAACGCAGCTGCCCATAAGTAAGGAGAAAAAATTATAAAAACAAGGCATCGTTTCATGCAGTTCGCAAATTCAACCATTTCATGAATTTCGTACTTTTTCACAAAAGTTGTTTTTTTTTCCGGATTTCCTTCGGTATAACATAACGCAGCTGCCCATAAGTAAGCAATAATGTGTCTGATTGCCAATCCAAATTTCCAGTAAATAAATCCGGAAAAAAAATTATAAAAACAAGGCATCGTTTGAGTGCAGCTCGCAAATTCAACCATTTCATGAATTTTGTACTTATACATTAAAGTTTGTTTTTTCGAAATTCCCTTCCGTATACCATAACGCAGCGGCCCAAAAGTAAGCAATAATGTATCCGATTGCCAATCAAAATTTCCAGTAAAAATATTCAGAGTGAAAATTATAAAAACAAGGCATTGTTTCAGTGCAGCTCGCAAATTCAACCATTTCATGAATTTTGTACTATCTCAAAAAGTTAGTTTTTTTTCGAAATTTCCTTCAGTATAAAATAACACAGCTGCCCATTGGTACGCAATAATGTGTCTGATTGCAAATCCAAATTTCCAGTAATAAAATCCAGAGAGAAAATTATAAAAACAATGTACCATTTCAGCGCAGTTCGCAAATTCAACCATTTCATGAATTTTGTACTTTCTCAAAAAGTTCGTTTTTTCGCAATATCCTTCGGTATGACATAACGCAGCTACCCAAAAGTAAGCAATAACGTATCCGATTGCCAATCCAAATTTCCAGTAATAAAATCCAGAGAGAAAATTATAAAAACAAGGTACCATTTCAGTGCAGTTCGCAAATTCAACCATTTCATGAATTTTGTACTTTCTCAAAAAGTTTGTTTTTTCGCAATATCCTTCTGTATGACATAACGCAGCTACCCAAAAGTAAGCAATAACGTATCCGATTGCCAATCCAAATTTCCAGTAAAAAAATCCAGAGAGCAAATTATAAAAACAAGGCATCATTTCAGTGCAGTTCGCAAATTCAACCATTTCATGAATCTTGTACTTTTTCATAAAAGTTCGTTTGTTCGAAATTTCCTTCGGTATAAGATAACGCAGCTGCCCATGGGTAAGCAATAATGTGTCTGATTGCCAATCCAAATTTCCAATTAAAAAATCCAGAGAGAAAATTATAAAAACAAGGCATCATTTGCAGTTCGCAAATTGAGCCATTTCATGAATCTTGTACTTTTTCATGAAAGTTCGTTTGTTCGAAATTTCCTTCCGTATAACATAACGCAGCGGCCCAAGAGTAAGCAATAATGTATCCGATTGCCAATCAAAATTTCCAGTAAAAATATTCAGAGAGAAAATTATAAAAACAAGGCATCGTTTCAGTGCAGCTCGCAAATTCAACCATTTCATGAATTTTGTACTTATTCATTAAAATTTGTTTTTTTCGAAATTCCCTTTCGTGTAACATAACGCAGCGGCCCAAGAGTAAGCAGTAATGCATCCGATTGCCAATCCAAATTTCCAGTAAAAATATTCAGAGAGAAAATTATAAAAACAAGGCATCATTTCAGTGCAGCTCGCAAATTCAAACATTTCATGAATCTTGTAATTTTTCATAAAAGTTCGTTTGTTCGAAATTTCCTTGGGTATAAGATAACGCAGCTGCCCATAGGTAAGCAATAATGTGTCTGATTGCCAATCCAAATTTCCAATTAAAAAATCCAGAGAGAAAATTATAAAAACAAGGCATCATTTGCAGTTCGCAAATTGAACCATTTCATGAATCTTGTACTTTTTCATAAAAGTTCGTTTGTTCGAAATTTCCTTCCGTATAACATAACGCAGCGGCCCTAGAGTAAGCAATAATGTATCCGATTGCCAATCAAAATTTCCAGTAAAAATATTCAGAGAGAAAATTATAAAAACAAGGCATCATTTCAGTGCAATTCGCAAATTGAACCATTGCATGAATCTTGTACTTTTTCATAAAAGTTCGTTTGTTCGAAATTTCCTTCCGTGTAACATAACGCAGCGGCCCAAGAGTAAGCAATAATGTATCCGATTGCCAATCAAAATTTCCAGTAAAAATATTCAGAGTGAAAATTATAAAAACAAGGCATCATTTCAGTGCAGCTCGCAAATTCAACCATTTCATGAATTTTGTACTTTCTCAAAAAGTTCGTTTTTTTCGAAATTTCCTTCGGCATAACATAACGCAGCTGCCCATGAGTAAGCAATAATGCATCCGATCGCCAATCCAAATTTCCAGTAATAAAATCCAGATAGAAAATTATAAGAACAAGGCATCATTTCAGTTCAGTTTGCAAATTCAACCATTTCATTAAATTTGTACCTATTCATAAAAGTTTGTTTTTTCGAAATTTCCTTCCGTATAACATAACGCAGCGGCCCAAGAGTAAGCAATAATGTATCCGATTGCCCATCAAAATTTCCAGTAAAAATATTCAGAGAGAAAATTATAAAAACAAGGCATCATTTCAGTGCAATTCGCAAATTGAACCATTTCATGAATCTTGTACTTTTTCATAAAAGTTCGTTTGTTCGAAATTTCCTTCGGCATAACATAACGCAGCTGCCCATGAGTAAGCAGTAATGCATCCGATCGCCAATCCAAATTTCCAGTAATAAAATCCAGATAGAAAATTATAAAAACAAGGCATCATTTCAGTGCAATTCGCAAATTGAACCATTTCATGAATCTTGTACTTTTTCATAAAAGTTCGTTTGTTCGAAATTTCCTTCCGTATTTCCAGTAATATTCCAGTATTCATAAAAGTTTGTTTTTTCGAAATTTCCTTCCGTATAACATTACGCAGCGGCCCACGAGTAAGCAATAACGTATCCGATTGCCAATCCAAATTTCCAGTAATAAAATCCAGAGAGAAAATAATAAAAACAAGGCACCATTTCAGTGCAGTTCGCAAATCAACCATTTCATGAATTTCGTACTTTGTCACAAAAGCTGTTTTTTTTCGAAATTTCCTTCGGTATAACATAACGCAGCTGCCCATAAGTAAGGAGAAAAAATTATAAAAACAAGGCATCGTTTCATGCAGTTTGCAAATTCAACCATTTCATGAATTTCGCACTTTTTCACAAAAGTTGGTTTTTTTTCGAAATTTCCTTCGGTAAAACATAACGCAGCTGCTCAAAAGTAAGCAATGATGTGTCTGATTGCCAATCCAAATTTCCGGTAAAAAAATCCAGAGAGAAAATTATAAAAACAAAGCATAATTTCAGTGCAGTTCGCAATTTCAACCATTTCATGAATTTCGTACTTTTTCACAAAAGCTGTTTTTTTTCGAAATTTACTTCAGTATAACATAACGCAGCTGCCCATAAGAAAGGAGAAAAAATTATAAAAACAAGGCATCGTTTCATGCAGTTTGCAAATTCAACCATTTCATGAATTTCACACTTTTTCACAAAAGTTGGTTTTTTTTCGAAATTTCCTTCGGTAAAACATAACGCAGCTGCTCAAAAGTAAGCAATGATGTGTCTGATTGCCAATCCAAATTTCCGGTAAAAAAACCCAGAGAGAAAATTATAAAAACAAAGCATAATTTCAGAGCAGTTCGCAATTTCAACCATTTCATGAATTTCGTACTTTTTCACAAAAGCTGTTTTTTTTTCGAAATTTCCTTCGGTATAACATAACGCAGCTGCCCATAAGTAAGGAGAAAAAATTATAAAAACAAGGCATCGTTTCATGCAGTTCGCAAATTCAACCATTTCATGAATTTCGTACTTTTTCACAAAAGTTGTTTTTTTTTCCGGATTTCCTTCGGTATAACATAACGCAGCTGCCCATAAGTAAGCAATAATATGTCTGATTGACAATCCGAATTTCCAGTAAATAAATCCAGAAAAAAAATTATAAAAAGAAGGCATCGTTTGAGAGCAGCTCGCAAATTCAACCACTTCATGAATTTTGTACTTATTCATTAAAGTTTGTTTTTTCGAAATTCCCTTCCGTATACCATAACGCAGCGGCCCAAAAGTAAGCAATAATGTATCCGATTGCCAATCAAAATTTCCAGTAAAAATATTCAGAGTGAAAATTATAAAAACAAGACATTGTTTCAGTGCAGCTCGCAAATTCAACCATTTCATGAATTTTGTACTATCTCAAAAAGTTAGTTTTTTTTCGAAATTTCCTTCAGTAAAAAATAACACAGCTGCCCATTGGTACGCAATAATGTGTCTGATTGCAAATCCAAATTTCCAGTAATAAAATCCAGAGAGCAAATTATAAAAACAAGGTACCATTTCAGTGCAGTTCGCAAATTCAACCATTTCATGAATTTTGTACTTTCTCAAAAAGTTCGTTTAGTCGCAATATCCTTCGGTATGACATAACGCAGCTACCCAAAAATAAGCAATAACGTATCCGATTGCCAATCCAAATTTCCAGTAAAAAAATCCAGAGAGCAAATTATAAAAACAAGGCATCATTTCAGTGCAGTTCGCAAATTCAACCATTTCACGAATCTTGTACTTTTTCATAAAAGTTCGTTTGTTCGAAATTTCCTTCGGTATAAGATAACGCAGCTGCCCATGGGTAAGCAATAATGTGTCTGATTGCCAATCCAAATTTCCAATTAAAAAATCCAGAGAGAAAATTATAAAAACAAGGCATCATTTGCAGTTCGCAAATTCAACCATTTCATGAATTTCGTACTTTTTCACAAAAGTTGGTTTTTTTTCCAATTTTCCTGTGGTAAAACATAACGCAGCTGCTCAAAAGTAAGCAATGATGTATCCGATTGCCAATCAAAATTTCCAGTAAAAATATTCGGAGTGAAAACTATAACAACAAGGCATCGTTTCAGTGCAGCTCGCAAATTCAACCATTTCATGAATTTTGTACTTATTCATTAAAGTTTGTTTTTTCGAAATTCCCTTCCATATAACATAACGCAGCGGCCCAAAAGTAAGCAATAACGTATACGATTGCCAATCCAAATTTCCGGTAATAAAATCCAGAGAGGAAATTGTAAAAACAAGGCACCATTTCAGTGCAGTTCGCAAATTCAACCATTTCATGAATTTTGTACTTTCTCAAAAAGTTCGTTTTTTCGCAATATCCTTCGGTATAACATAACGCAGCGGCCCAAAAGTTAGCAATAACGTATACGATTGCCAATCCAAATTTCCGGTAATAAAATCCAGAGAGAAAATTGTAAAAACAAGGCATCATTTCAGTGCAGCTCGCAAATTCAACCATTTCATGAATTTTGTACTTATTCATTAAAGTTTGTTTTTTCGAAATTCCCTTCCATATAACATAACGCAGCGGCCCAAAAGTAAGCAATAACGTATACGATTGCCAATCCAAATTTCCGGTAATAAAATCCAGAGAGAAAATTGTAAAAACAAGGCACCATTTCAGTGCAGTTCGCAAATTCAACCATTTCATGAATTTTGTACTTTCTCAAAAAGTTGGTTTTTTCGCAATATCCTTCGGTATAACATAACGCAGCGGCCCAGAAGTAAGCAATAACGTATACGATTGCCAATCCAAATTTCCGGTAGTAAAATCCAGAGAGAAAATTGTAAAAACAAGGCATCATTTCAGTGCAGTTCGCAAATTGAACCATTTCATGAATCTTGTACTTTTTCATAAAAGTTCGTTTGTTCGAAATTTCCTTCCGTATAACATAACGCCGCGGCCCAAAAGTAAGCAATAACGTATACGATTGCCAATCCAAATTTCCGGTAATAAAATCCAGAGAGAAAATTGTAAAAACAAGGCACCATTTCAGTGCAGTTCGCAAATTCAACCATTTCATGAATTTTGTACTTTCTCAAAAAGTTCGTTTTTTCGCAATATCCTTCGGTATAACATAACGCAGCGGCCCAAAAGTAAGCAATAATGTACCCGATTGCCAAGCAAAATTTCCAGTAGAAATATTCAGAGAGAAAATTATAGAAACAAGGCTCATTTCAGTGCAGCTCGCAAATTCAATCATTTCATGAATTTTGTACTTTCTCAAAAAGTTCGTTTTTTCGAAATTTCCTTCGGCATAACATAACGCAGCTGCCCATGAGTAAGCAATAATGCATCCGATTGCCAATCCAAATTTCCAGTAAAAAGATTCAGAGAGAAAATTATAAAAACAAGGCATCATTTCAGTGCAGCTCGCAAATTCAATCATTTCATGAATTTTGTACTTTCTCAAAAAGTTCGTTTTTTCGAAATTTCCTTCCGTATAACATAACGCAGCGGCCCAAAAGTAAGCAATAATGTATCCGATTGCCAATCAAAATTTCCAGTAAAAATATTCAGAGTGAAAATTATAAAAACGTTTCAGTGCAGTTCGCAAATTCAACCATTTCATAAATTTTGTACTTTCTCATAAAAGTTCGTTATTTTCGAAACTTCCTTCGGCATAACATAACGCAGCTGCCCATGAGAAAGCAATAATGCATCCGATTGCCAATCCAAATTTCCGGTAAAAAAATCCAGAGAAAAAATTATAAAAACAAGGTACCATTTCAGTGCAGTTCGCAAATTCAACCATTTCATAAATTTTGTACTTTCTCATAAAAGTTCGTTATTTTCGAAACTTCCTTCGGCATAACATAACGCAGCTGCCCATGAGAAAGCAATAATGCATCCGATTGCCAATCCAAATTTCCGGTAATAAAATCCAGAGAGAAAATTGTAAAAACAAGGCATCATTTCAGTGCAGCTCGCAAATTCAACCATTTCATGAATTTTGTACTATCTCAAAAAGTTAGTTTTTTTCGAAATTTCCTTCGGCATAACATACCGCAGCTGCCCATGAGTAAGCAATAATGCATCCGATTGCCAATCCAAATTCCCAGTAAAAATATTCAGAGAGAAAATTATAAAAACAAGGCATCATTTCAGTGCAGTTCGCAAATTGAACCATTTCATGAATCTTGTACTTTTTCATAAAAGTTCGTTTTTTCGCAATATCCTTCGGTATAACATAACGCAGCGGCCCAAAAGTAAGCAATAATGTATCCGATTGCCAAACAAAATTTCCAGTAGAAATATTCAGAGAGAAAATTATAAAAACAAGGCATCATTTCAGTGCAGCTCGCAAATTCAATCATTTCATGAATTTTGTACTTTCTCAAAAAGTTCGTTTGTTCGAAATTTCCTTCCGTATAACATAACGCAGCGGCCCAAAAGTAAGCAATAATGTATCCGATTGCCAATCAAAATTTCCAGTAAAAATATTCAGAGTGAAAATTATAAAAACAAGGCATCGTTTCAGTGCAGTTCGCAAATTCAACCATTTCATAAATTTTGTAATTTCTCATAAAAGTTCGTTATTTTCGAAACTTCCTTCGGCATAACATAACGCAGCTGCCCATGAGAAAGCAATAATGCATCCGATTGCCAATCCAAATTTCCGGTAAAAAAATCCAGAGAAAAAATTATGAAAACAAGGCATCGTTTCATGCAGTTCGCAAATTCAACCATTTCATGAATTTTGTACTTTCTCATAAAAGTTCGTTATTTTCGAAACTTCCTTCGGCATAACATAACGCAGCTGCCCATGAGAAAGCAATAATGCATCCGATTGCCAATCCAAATTTCCGGTAAAAAAATCCAGAGAGAAAATTATAAAAACAAGGCATCATTTCAGTTCAGTTTGCAAGTTCAACCATTTCATTAAATTTGTACTTATTCATATAAGTTTGTTTTTTCGAAATTCCCTTCCGTATAACATAACGCAGCGGCCCAAAAGTAAGCAATAATGTATCCGATTGCCAAACAAAATTTCCAGTAGAAATATTCAGAGAGAAAATTATAAAAACAAGGCATCATTTCAGTGCAGTTCGCAAATTCAATCATTTCATGAATTTTGTATTTTCTCATAAAAGTTCGTTATTTTCGAAACTTCCTTCGGCATAACATAACGCAGCTGCCCATGAGTAAGCAATAATGCATCCGATTGCCAATCCAAATTTCCAGTAAAAATATTCAGAGAGAAAATTATAAATACAAGGAATCATTTCAGTGCAGTTCGCAAATTGAACCATTTCATGAATCTTGTACTTTTTCATAAAGGTTCGTTTGTTCGAAATTTCCTTCCGTATAACATAACGCAGCGGCCCAAAAGTAAGCAATAATGTATCCGATTGCCAATCAAAATTTCCAGTAAAAATATTCAGAGTGAAAATTATAAAAACAAGGCATCCTTTCAGTGCAGCTCGCAAATTCAACCATTTCATGAATTTTGTACTTATTCATAAAAGTTTGTTTTTTTGAAATTCCCTTCCGTATAACATAACGCAGCGGCCCAAATGTAAGCAATAACGTATCCGATTGCCAATCCAAATTTCCGGTAATAAAATCCAGAGAGAAAATTATAAAAACAAGGCACCATTTCAGTGCAGTTCGCAAATTCAACCATTTCATGAATTTTGTACTTTTTCATAAAAGTTCGTTTCTTCGAAATTTCCTTCCGTATAACATAACGCAGCGCCCCAAAAGTAAGCAATAATGTATCCGATTGCCAATCAAAATTTCCAGTAAAAATATTCAGAGTGAAAATTATAAAAACAAGGCATCGTTTCAGTCCAGTTCGCAAATTCAACCATTTCATGAATTTTGTACTTTCTCATAAAAGTTCGTTATTTTCGAAACTTCCTTCGGCATAACATAACGCAGCTGCCCATGAGAAAGCAATAATGCATCCGATTGCCAATCCAAATTTCCGGTAATAAAATCCAGAGAGAAAATTATAAAAACAAGGCACCATTTCAGTGCAGTTCGCAAATTCAACCATTTCATGAATTTTGTACTTTTTCATAAAAGTTCGTTTCTTCGAAATTTCCTTCCGTATAACATAACGCAGCGGCCCAAAAGTAAGCAATAAGGTATACGATTGCCAATCCAAAATTTCGGTAATAAAATCCAGAGAGAAAATTATAAAAACAAGGCACCATTTCAGTGCAGTTCGCAAATTCAACCATTTCATGAATTTTGTACTTTTTCATAAAAGTTCGTTTGTTCGAAATTTCCTTCCGTATAACATAACGCAGTGGCCCAAAAGTAAGCAATAACGTATACGATTGCCAATCCAAATTTCCGGTAATAAGATCCAGAGAGAAAATTGTAAAAACAAGGCACCATTTCAGTGCAGTTCGCAAATTCAACCATTTCATGAATTTTGTACTTTCTCAAAAAGTTCGTTTTTTCGCAATATCCTTCGGTATAACATAACGCAGCGGCCCAAAAGTAAGCAATAATGTATCCGATTGCCAAACAAAATTTCCAGTAGAAATATTCAGAGAGAAAATTATAAAAACAAGGCATCATTTCAGTGCAGCTCGCAAATTCAATCATTTCATGAATTTTGTACTTTCTCAAAAAGTTCGTTTGTTCGAAATTTCCTTCCGTATAACATGACGCAGCGGCCCAAAAGTAAGCAATAATGTATCCGATTGCCAATCAAAATTTCCAGTAAAAATATTCAGAGTGAAAATTATAAAAACAAGGCATCGTTTCAGTGCAGTTCGCAAATTCAACCATTTCATAAATTTTGTACTTTCTCATAAAAGTTCGTTATTTTCGAAACTTCCTTCGGCATGACATAACGCAGCTGCCCATGAGAAAGCAATAATGCATCCGATTGCCAATCCAAATTTCCGGTAAAAAAATCCAGAGAAAAAATTATGAAAACAAGGCATCGTTTCATGCAGTTCGCAAATTCAACCATTTCATGAATTTTGTACTTTCTCATAAAAGTTCGTTATTTTCGAAACTTCCTTCGGCATAACATAACGCAGCTGCCCATGAGAAAGCAATAATGCATCCGATTGCCAATCCAAATTTCCGGCAAAAAATCCAGAGAGAAAATTATAAAAACAAGGCATCATTTCAGTTCAGTTTGTGCAAGTTCAACCATTTCATTAAATTTGTACTTATTCATATAAGTTTGTTTTTTCGAAATTCCCTTCCGTATAACATAACGCAGCGGCCCAAAAGAAAGCAATAATGTATCCGATTGCCAAACAAAATTTCCAGTAGAAATATTCAGAGAGAAAATTATAAAAACAAGGCATCATTTCAGTGCAGTTCGCAAATTCAATCATTTCATGGATTTTGTACTTTCTCATAAAAGTTCGTTATTTTCGAAACTTCCTTCGGCATAACATAACGCAACTGCCCATGAGTAAGCAATAATGCATCCGATTGCCAATCCAAATTTCCAGTAAAAATATTCAGAGAGAAAATTATAAATACAAGGAATCATTTCAGTGCAGTTCGCAAATTGAACCATTTCATGAATCTTGTACTTTTTCATAAAAGTTCGTTTGTTCGAAATTTCCTTCCGTATAACATAACGCAGCGGCCCAAAAGTAAGCAATAATGTATCCGATTGCCAATCAAAATTTCCGGTAAAAATATTCAGAGTGAAAATTATATAAACAAGGCATCCTTTCAGTGCAGCTCGCAAATTCAACCATTTCATGAATTTTGTACTTATTCATAAAAGTTGGTTTTTTTGAAATTCCCTTCCGTATAACATAACGCAGCGGCCCAAATGTAAGCAATAACGTATCCGATTGCCAATCCAAATTTCCGGTATTAAAATCCAGAGAGAAAATTATAAAAACAAGGCACCATTTCAGTGCAGTTCGCAAATTCAACCATTTCATGAATTTTGTACTTTTTCATAAAAGTTCGTTTCTTCGAAATTTCCTTCCGTATAACATAACGCAGCGGCCCAAAAGTAAGCAATAATGTATCCGATTGCCAGTCAAAATTTCCAGTAAAAATATTCAGAGTGAAAATTATAAAAACAAGGCATCGTTTCAGTCCAGTTCGCAAATTCAACCATTTCATGAATTTTGTACTTTCTCATAAAAGTTCGTTATTTTCGAAACTTCCTTCGGCATAACATAACGCAGCTGCCCATGAGAAAGCAATAATGCATCCGTTTGCCAATCCAAATTTCCGGTAAAAAAATCCAGAGAGAAAATTATAAAAACAAGGTACCATTTCAGTGCAGTTCGCAAATTCAACCATTTCATGAATTTTGTACTTTCTCAAAAAGTTCGTTTTTTCGCAATATCCTTCGGTATAACATAACGCAGCTGCCCATAAGTAAGCAATAATGTGTCTGATTGCCAATCCAAATTTCCAGTAAAAAATCCAGAGGAAAAATTATGAAAACAAGGCATCGTTTCATGCAATTCGCAAATTCAACCATTTCATGAATTTTGTACTTTCTCATAAAAGTTCGTTATTTTCGAAACTTCCTTCGGCATAACATAACGCAGCTGCACATGAGAAAGCAATAATGCATGCGATTGCCAATCCAAATTTCCGGTAAAAAAATCCAGAGAGAAAATTATAAAAACAAGGCATCATTTCAGTTTAGTTTGCAAATTCAACCATTTCATTAAATTTGTACTTTTTCACAAAAGTTGCTTTTTTTTCGAAATTTCCTTCGGTATAACATAACGCATCTGCCCATAAGTAAGCAATAATGTGTCTGGTTGCCAATCCAAATTTCCAGTAAAAAATCTAGAGAAAAAATTATGAAAACAAGGCATCGTTTCATGCAGTTCGCAAATTCAACCATTACATGAATTTCGTACTTTTTCACAAAAGTTGTTTTTTTTCGAAATTTCCTGTGGTAAAACATAACGCAGCTGCTCAAAAGTAAGCAATGATGTATCCGATTGCCAATCCAAATTTCCAGTAATAAAATCCAGAGAGAAAATTATAAAAACAAGGTACCATTTCAGTACAGTTCGCAAATTCAACCATTTCATGAATTTTGTACTTTCTCAAAAAGTTCGTTTTTTCGCAATATCCTTCGGTATAACATAACGCAGCTGCCCATAAGTAAGCAATAATGTGTCTGATTGCCAATCCAAATTTCCAGTAAAAAAATCCAGAGAAAAAATTATAAAAACAAGGGATCGTTTCATGCAGTTCGCAAATTCAACCATTTCATGAATTTCGTACTTTGTCACAAAAGCTGTTTTTTTTTCGAAATTTCCTTCAGTATAACATAACGCAGCTGCCCATAAGAAAGGAGAAACAATTATAAAAACAAGGCATCGTTTCATGCAGTTCGCAAATTCAACCATTTCATGAATTTTGTACTTTCTCATAAAAGTTCGTTATTTTCGAAACTTCCTTCGGCATAACATAACGCAGCTGCCCATGAGAAAGCAATAATGCATGCGATTGCCAATCCAAATGTCCGGTAAAAAAATCCAGAGAGAAAATTATAAAAGCAAGGCATCATTTCAGTTTAGATTGCAAATTCAACCATTTCATTAAATTTGTACTTTTTCACAAAAGTTGCTTTTTTTTCGAAATTTCCTTCAGTATAACATAACGCAGCTGCCCATAAGAAAGGAGAAAAAATTATAAAAACAAGGCATCGTTTCATGCAGTTCGCAAATTCAACCATTTCATGAATTTTGTACTTTCTCATAAAAGTTCGTTATTTTCGAAACTTCCTTCGGCATAACATAACGCAGCTGCCCATGAGAAAGCAATAACGCATGCGATTGCCAATCCAAATTTCCGGTAAAAAAATCCAAAGAGAAAATTATAAAAACAAGGCATCATTTCAGTTTAGTTTGCAAATTCAACCACTTCATGAATTTTGTACTTTCTCAAAAAGTTCGTTTTTTCGCAATATCCTTAGGTATAACATAACGCAGCGGCCCAAAAGTAAGCAATAAGGTATACGATTGCCAATCCAAAATTCCGGTAATAAAAACCAGAGAGAAAATTGTAAAAACAAGGCATCATTTCAGTGCAGCTCGCAAATTCAACCATTTCATGAATTTTGTACTATCTCAAAAAGTTAGTTTTTTTCGAAATTTCCTTCGGCATAACATACCGCAGCTGCCCATGAGTAAGCAATAATGCATCCGATTGCCAATCCAAATTCCCAGTAAAAATATTCAGAGAGAAAATTATAAAAACAAAGCATCATTTCAGTGCAGTTCGCAAATTGAACCATTTCATGAATCTTGTACTTTTTCATAAAAGTTCGTTTTTTCGAAATTTCCTTCGGTATGGCATAACGCAGCCGCCCAAAAGTAAGTAATAATGTATCCGATTGCCAATCCAAATTTCCTCTTAAAAATCCAGAGAGAAAATTATTAAAACAAGGCATCATTTCAGTGCAGTTCGCAATTTCAACCAATTCATGAATTTTGTACTTTTTCATACAAGTTCGCTTTTTCGAAATTTCCTTCGGTATGGCATAACGCAGCCGCCCAAAGGTAAGTAATAATGTATCCAATTGCCAGTCGAAATTTCCAGTAAAAAAACCCAGAAATCTATCCGATTGCCAATCCAAATTCCCAGTAAAAAATCCAGAGAGAAAATTATAAAAACAAGGCATCATTTCAGCGCAGTTTGCAAATTCAACCAATTCATGAATTTTGTACTTTTTCATAAAAGTTCGTTTTTTTCGAAATTTCCTTCGGTATGGCATAACGCAGCCGCCCAAAAGTAAGTAATAATGCATCCGATTGCCAATCCAAATTTCCACTTAAAAATCCAGAGAGAAAATTATAAAAACAAGGCATCATTTCAGTGCAGTTAGCAATTTCAACCAATTCATGAATTTTGTACTTTTTCATACAAGTTCGCTTTTTCGAAATTTCCTTCGGTATGGCATAACGCAGCCGCCCAAAGGTAAGTAATAATGTATCCGATTGCCAATCCAAATTTCCACTTAAAAATCCAGAGAGAAAATTATAAAAACAAGGCATCAATTCAGTGCAGTTCGCAATTTCAACCAATTCATGAATAATGTACTTTTTCATACAAGTTCGCTTTTTCGAAATTTCCTTCGGTATGGCATAACGCAGCCGCCCAAAGGTAAGTAATAATGTATCCAATTGCCAGTCGGAATTTCCAGTAAAAAAACCCAGAAATCTGTCCGATTGCCAATCCAAATTCCCAGTAAAAAATCCAGAGAGAAAATTATAAAAACAAGGCATCATTTCAGCGCAGTTTGCAAATTCAATCAATTCATGAATTTTGTACTTTTTCATAAAGATCGTTTTTTCGAAATTTCCTTCGGTATGGCATAACGCAGCCGCCCAAAAGTAAGTAATAATGTATCCGATTGCCAATCCAAATTTCCACTTAAAAATCCAGAGAGAAAATTATAAAAACAAGGCATCATTTCAGTGCAGTTCGCAATTTCAACCAATTCATGAATTTTGTACTTTTTCATACAAGTTCGCTTTTTCGAAATTTCCTTCGGTATGGCATAACGCAGCCGCCCAAAGGTAAGTAATAATGTATCCAATTGCCAGTCGAAATTTCCAGTAAAAAAACCCAGAAATCTATCCGATTGCCAATCCAAATTCCCAGTAAAAAATCCAGAGAGAAAATTATTAAAACAAGGCATCATTTCAGCGCAGTTTGCAAATTCAACCAATTCATGAATTTTGTACTTTTTCATAAAAGTTCGTTTTTTCGAAATTTCCTTCGGTATGGCATAACGCAGCCGCCCAAAAGTAAGTAATAATGTATCCGATTGCCGATCCAAATGTCCACTTAAAAATCCAGAGAGAAAATTATAAAAACAAGGCATCATTTCAGTGCAGTTTGCAAATTCAATCAATTCATGAATTTTGTACTTTTTCATAAAAGTTCGTTTTTTCGAAATTTGCAAATCCAAATTTCCAGTAAAAAAGTCCAGAGAGGAAATTATAAAATAAAGGCATCAGTTCAGTGCAGTTCACAAATTCAAGCATTTCATGAATTTTGTACTTTGTCATAAAATATCGTTTTTTCGAAATTTCCTTAGGTGTAAGTAGGTAATAATGTATCCGATTGCCAATCCAAATTTCCAATAAAAAAATCCAGAGAGAAAATTACGGAAACAAGGCATCATTTCAGAGAAGTTCCCAAATTCAACCATTACATGAATTTTGTACTTTTTCATAAAAGTTCGTTTTTTCGAAATTTCCCCTGGGTATAACATAACGCAGCTGCCCAAAATTAAGCAATAATGTATCCGATTGCCAATTGCCAAAAGTTCGTTTTTTTCGAAATTCCTTCTGTATAATATAACGTAGCCGCCCAAAGGTAAGTACTAATGTATCCAAATGCCAGTCGAAATTTCCAGTAAAAAAACCCAGAAATCTATCCGATTGCCAATCCAAATTCCCAGTAAAAAATCCAGAGAGAAAATTATAGAAACAAGGCATCATTTCAGAGCAGTTCCCAAATTCAACCATTTCATGAATTTTGTACTTTTTTATAAAAGTTCGTCTTTTCGAAATTCCTTCGGTATAACATAACGCAGCCTCCCAAAGGTAAGTAATAATGTATCCAATTGCCTGTCGAAATTTCCGTTAAAAAAATACAGAAATCTATCCGATTGCCAATCCAAATTCCCAGTAAAAAATCCAGAGAGAAAATTATAAAAACAAGGCATCATTTCAGCGCAGTTTGCAAATTCAATCAATTCATGAATTTTGTACTTTTTCATAAAAGTCCGTTTTTTCGAATTTTCCTTCGGTATGGCATAACGCAGCCGCCCAAAGGTAAGTAATAATGTATCCAATTGCCAGTCGGAATTTCCAGTAAAAAAACCCAGAAATCTATCCGATTGCCAATCCAAATTCCCAGTAAAAAATCCAGAGAGAAAATTATAAAAACAAGGCATCATTTCAGCGCAGTTTGCAAATTCAATCAATTCATGAATTTTGTACTTTTTCGTAAAAGTTCGTTTTTTCGAAATTTCCTTCGGCATAACATACCGCAGCTGCCCATGAGTAAGCAATAATTCATCCGATTGCCAATCCAAATTCCCAGTAAAAATATTCAGAGAGAAAATTATAAAAACAAAGCATCATTTCAGTGCAGTTCGCAAATTGAACCATTTCATGAATCTTGTACTTTTTCATAAAAGTTCGTTTTTTCGAAATTTCCTTCGGTATGGCATAACGCAGCCGCCCAAAAGTAAGTAATAATGTATCCGATTGCCAATCCAAATTTCCACTTAAAAATCCAGAGAGAAAATTATTAAAACAAGGCATCATTTCAGTGCAGTTCGCAATTTCAACCAATTCATGAATTTTGTACTTTTTCATACAAGTTCGCTTTTTCGAAATTTCCTTCGGTATGGCATAACGCAGCCGCCCAAAGGTAAGTAATAATGTATCCAATTGCCAGTCGAAATTTCCAGTAAAAAAACCCAGAAATCTATCCGATTGCCAATCCAAATTCCCAGTAAAAAATCCAGAGAGAAAATTATAAAAACAAGGCATCATTTCAGCGCAGTTTGCAAATTCAACCAATTCATGAATTTTGTACTTTTTCATAAAAGTTCGTTTTTTCGAAATTTCTTTCGGTATGGCATAACGCAGCCGCCCAAAAGTAAGTAATAATGCATCCGATTGCCAATCCAAATTTCCACTTAAAAATCCAGAGAGAAAATTATAAGAACAAGGCATCATTTCAGTGCAGTTCGCAATTTCAACCAATTCATGAATTTTGTACTTTTTCATACAAGTTCGCTTTTTCGAAATTTCCTTCGGTATGGCATAACGCAGCCGCCCAAAGGTAAGTAATAATGTATCCGATTGCCAATCCAAATTTCCACTTAAAAATCCAGAAAGAAAATTATAAAAACAAGGCATCAATTCAGTGCAGTTCGCAATTTCAACCAATTCATGAATAATGTACTTTTTCATACAAGTTCGCTTTTTCGAAATTTCCTTCGGTATGGCATAACGCAGCCGCCCAAAGGTAAGTAATAATGTATCCAATTGCCAGTCGAAATTTCCAGTAAAAAAACCCAGAAATCTATCCGATTGCCAATCCAAATTCTCAGTAAAAAATCCAGAGAGAAAATTATAAAAACATGGCATCATTTCAGCGCAGTTTGCAAATTCAATCAATTCATGCATTTTGTACTTTTTCATAAAAGTTCGTTTTTTCGAAATTTCCTTCGGTATGGCATAACGCAGCCGCCCAAAAGTAAGTAATAATGTATCCGATTGCCAATCCAAATTTCCACTTAAAAATCCAGAGAGAAATTTATTAAAACAAGGCACCATTTCAGTGCAGTTCGCAATTTCAACCAATTCATGAATTTTGTACTTTTTCATACAAGTTCGCTTTTTCGAAATTTCCTTCGGTATGGCATAACGCAGCCGCCCAAAGGTAAGTAATAATGTATCCAATTGCCAGTCGAAATTTCCAGTAAAAAACCCAGAAATCTATCCGATTGCCAATCCAAATTCCCAGTAAAAAATCCAGAGAGAAAATTATAAAAACAAGGCATCATTTCAGCGCAGTTTGCAAATTCAACCAATTCATGAATTTTGTACTTTTTCATAAAAGTTCGTTTTTTTCGAAATTTCCTTCGGTATGGCATAACGCAGCCGCCCAAAGGTAAGTAATAATGTATCCGATTGCCAATCCAAATTTCCACTTAAAAATCCAGAGAGAAAATTATAAAAACAAGGCATCAATTCAGTGCAGTTCGCAATTTCAACCAATTCATGAATAATGTACTTTTTCATACAAGTTCGCTTTTTCGAAATTTCCTTCGGTATGGCATAACGCAGCCGCCCAAAGGTAAGTAATAATGTATCCAATTGCCAGTCGGAATTTCCAGTAAAAAAACCCAGAAATCTATCCGATTGCCAATCCAAATTCCCAGTAAAAAATCCAGAGAGAAAATTATAAAAACAAGGCATCATTTCAGCGCAGTTTGCAAATTCAATCAATTCATGAATTTTGTACTTTTTCATAAAGATCGTTTTTTCGAAATTTCCTTCGGTATGGCATAACGCAGCCGCCCAAAAGTAAGTAATAATGTATCCGATTGCCAATCCAAATTTCCACTTAAAAATCCAGAGAGAAAATTATAAAAACAAGGCATCATTTCAGTGCAGTTCGCAATTTCAACCAATTCATGAATTTTGGACTTTTTCATACAAGTTCGCTTTTTCGAAATTTCCTTCGGTATGGCATAACGCAGCCGCCCAAAGGTAAGTAATAATGTATCCAATTGCCAGTCGAAATTTCCAGTAAAAAAACCCAGAAATCTATCCGATTGCCAATCCAAATTCCCAGTAAAAAATCCAGAGAGAAAATTATAAAAACAAGGCATCATTTCAGCGCAGTTTGCAAATTCAACCAATTCATGAATTTTGTGCTTTTTCATAAAAGTTCGTTTTTACGAAATTTCCTTCGGTATGGCATAACGCAGCCGCCCAAAAGTAAGTAATAATGTATCCGATTGCCGATCCAAATGTCCACTTAAAAATCCAGAGAGAAAATTATAAAAACAAGGCATCATTTCAGTGCAGTTTGCAAATTCAATCAATTCATGAATTTTGTACTTTTTCATAAAAGTTCGTTTTTTCGAAATTTGCAAATCCAAATTTCCAGTAAAAAAGTCCAGAGAGGAAATTATAAAATAAAGGCATCAGTTCAGTGCAGTTCACAAATTCAAGCATTTCATGAATTTTGTACTTTGTCATAAAATATCGTTTTTTCGAAATTTCCTTAGGTGTAAGTAGGTAATAATGTATCCGATTGCCAATCCAAATTTCCAATAAAAAAATCCAGAGAGAAAATTACAGAAACAAGGCATCATTTCAGAGCAGTTCCCAAATTCAACCATTACATGAATTTTGTACTTTTTCATAAAAGTTCGTTTTTTCGAAATTTCCCCTGGGTATAACATAACGCAGCTGCCCAAAATTAAGCAATAATGTATCCGATTGCCAATTGCCAAAAGTTCGTTTTTTTCGAAATTCCTTCTGTATAATATAACGCAGCCGCCCAAAGGTAAGTACTAATGTATCCATATGCCAGTCGAAATTTCCAGTAAAAAAACCCAGAAATCTATCCGATTGCCAAATCCAAATTCCCAGAAAAAAATCCAGAGAGAAAATTATAGAAACAAGGCATCATTTCAGAGCAGTTCCCAAATTCAACCATTTCATGAATTTTGTACTTTTTCATAAAAGTTCGTTTTTTCGAAATTTGCAAATCCAAATTTCCAGTAAAAAAATCCAGAGAGGAAATTATAAAAACAAGGCATCAGTTCAGTGCAGTTCACAAATTCAAGCATTTCATGAATTTGGTACGTTGTCATAAAATATCGTTTTTTCGAAATTTCCTTCGGTGTAAGTAGGTAATAATGTATCCGATTGTCAATCCAAATTTCCAATAAAAAAATCCAGAGAGAACATTATAGAAATAAGGCATCATTTCAGAGCAGTTCCCAAATTCAACCATTACATGAATTTTGTACTTTTTCATAAAAGTTTGTTTTTTTCGAAATTTGCTTCGGTATAGCATAACGCAGCTGCCCAAAATTAAGCAAAAATGTATCCAATTGCCAATCCAATTTTCCAGTAAAAATATCCAGAGAGACTATTATAAAAACAAGGCATAATTTCAGTGCAGTTCGCAAATTCATCCTTTTCATGTATTTTTTACTTTTTCATAAAGGTTCGTCTTTTCGAAATTCCTTCGGTATAACATAACGCAGCCTCCCAAAGGTAAGTAATAATGTATCCAATTGCCTGTCGAAATTTCCGTTAAAAAAATACAGAAATCTATCCGATTGCCAATCCAAATTCCCAGTAAAAAATCCAGAGAGAAAATTATAAAAACAAGGCTTCATTTCAGCGCAGTTTGCAAATTCAATCAATTCATGAATTTTGTACTTTTTCATAAAAGTTCGTTTTTTCGAATTTTCCTTCGGTATGGCATAACGCAGCCGCCCAAAAGTAAGTAATAATGTATCCGATTGCCAATCCAAAATTTCCACTTAAAAATCCAGAGAGAAAATTATTAAAACAAGGCATCATTTCAGTGCAGTTCGCAATTTCAAATAATTCATGAATTTTGTACTTTTTCATACAAGTTCGCTTTTTCGAAATTTCCATCGGTACGGCATAACGCAGCCGCCCAAAGGTAAGTAATAATGTATCCAATTGCCAGTCGAAATTTCCAGTAAAAAAACCCAGAAATCTATCCGATTGCCAATCCAAATTCCCAGTAAAAAATTCCAGAGAGAAAATTATAAAAACAAGGCATCATTTCAGCGCAGTTTGCAAATTCAACCAATTCATGAATTTTGTACTTTTTCATAAAAGTACGTTTTTTTTCGAAATTTCCTTCTGTATGGCATAACGCAGCCGCCCAAAAGTAAGTAATAATGTATCCGATTGCCAATCCAAATTTCCACTTAAAAATCCAGAGAGAAAATTATAAAAACAAGGCATCATTTCAGTGCAGTTCGCAATTTCAACCAATTCATGAATTTTGTACTTTTTCATACAAGTTCGCTTTTTCGAAATTTCCTTCGGTATGGCATAACGCAGCCGCCCAAAGGTAAGTAATAATGTAGCCAATTGCCAGTCGAAATTTCCAGTAAAAAAAACCAGAAATCTGTCCGATTGCCAATCCAAATTCCCAGTAAAAAATCCAGAGAGAAAATTATAAAAACAAGGCATCATTTCAGCGCAGTTTGCAAATTCAACCAATTCATGAATTTTGTACTTTTTCATAAAAGTTCGTTTTTTCGAAATTTCCTTCGGTATGGCATAACGCAGCCGCCCAAAAGTAAGTAATAATGTATCCGATTGCCGATCCAAATGTCCACTTAAAAATCCAGAGAGAAAATTATAAAAACAAGGCATCATTTCAGTGCAGTTTGCAAATTCAATCAATTCATGAATTTTGTACTTTTTCATAAAAGTTCGTTTTTTCGAAATTTCCTTCGGTATGGCATAACGCAGCCGCCCAAAAGTAAGTAATAATGCATCCGATTGCCAATCCAAATTTCCACTTAAAAATCCAGAGAGAAAATTATAAAAACAAGGCATCATTTCAGTGCAGTTCGCAATTTCAACCAATCATGAATTTTGTACTTTTTCATACAAGTTCGCTTTTTCGAAATTTCCTTCGGTATGGCATAACGCAGCCGCCCAAAGGTAAGTAATAATGTATCCGATTGCCAATCCAAATTTCCACTTAAAAATCCAGAAAGAAAATTATAAAAACAAGGCATCAATTCAGTGCAGTTCGCAATTTCAACCAATTCATGAATAATGTACTTCTTCATACAAGTTCGCTTTTTCGAAATTTCCTTCGGTATGGCATAACGCAGCCGCCCAAAGGTAAGTAATAATGTATCCAATTGCCAGTCGAAATTTCCAGTAAAAAAACCCAGAAATCTATCCGATTGCCAATCCAAATTCTCAGTAAAAAATCCAGAGAGAAAATTATAAAAACATGGCATCATTTCAGCGCAGTTTGCAAATTCAATCAATTCATGAATTTTGTACTTCTTCATAAAAGTTCGTTTTTTCGAAATTTCCTTCGGTATGGCATAACGCAGCCGCCCAAAAGTAAGTAATAATGTATCCGATTGCCAATCCAAATTTCCACTTAAAAATCCAGAGAGAAAATTATTAAAACAAGGCATCATTTCAGTGCAGTTCGCAATTTCAACCAATTCATGAATTTTGTACTTTTTCATACAAGTTCGCTTTTTCGAAATTTCCTTCGGTATGGCATAACGCAGCCGCCCAAAGGTAAGTAATAATGTATCCAATTGCCAGTCGAAATTTCCAGTAAAAAAACCCAGAAATCTATCCGATTGCCAATCCAAATTCTCAGTAAAAAATCCAGAGAGAAAATTATAAAAACAAGGCATCATTTCAGTGCAGTTTGCAAATTCAATCAATTCATGAATTTTGTACTTTTTCATAAAAGTTCGTTTTTTCGAAATTTGCAAATCCAAATTTCCAGTAAAAAAGTCCAGAGAGGAAATTATAAAATAAAGGCATCAGTTCAGTGCAGTTCACAAATTCAGGCATTTCATGAATTTTGTACTTTGTCATAAAATATCGTTTTTTCGAAATTTCCTTAGGTGTAAGTAGGTAATAATGTATCCGATTGCCAATCCAAATTTCCAATAAAAAAATCCAGAGAGAAAATTACAGAAACAAGGCATCATTTCAGAGCAGTTCCCAAATTCAACCATTACATGAATTTTGTACTTTTTCATAAAAGTTCGTTTTTTCGAAATTTCCCCTGGGTATAACATAACGCAGCTGCCCAAAATTAAGCAATAATGTATCCGATTGCCAATTGCCAAAAGTTCGTTTTTTTCGAAATTCCTTCTGTATAATATAACGCAGCCGCCCAAAGGTAAGTACTAATGTATCCAAATGCCAGTCGAAATTTCCAGTAAAAAAACCCAGAAATCTATCCGATTGCCAATCCAAATTCCCAGTAAAAAATCCAGAGAGAAAATTATAGAAACAAGGCATCATTTCAGAGCAGTTCCCAAATTCAACCATTTCATGAATTTTGTACTTTTTCATAAAAGTTCGTTTTTTCGAAATTTGCAAATCCAAATTTCCAGTAAAAAAATCCAGAGAGGAAATTATAAAAACAAGGCATCAGTTCAGTGCAGTTCACAAATTCAAGCATTTCATGAATTTGGTACGTTGTCATAAAATATCGTTTTTTCGAAATTTCCTTCGGTGTAAGTAGGTAATAATGTATCCGATTGTCAATCCAAATTTCCAATAAAAAAATCCAGAGAGAACATTATAGAAATAAGGCATCATTTCAGAGCAGTTCCCAAATTCAACCATTACATGAATTTTGCACTTTTTCATAAAAGTTTGTTTTTTTCGAAATTTGCTTCGGTATAGCATAACGCAGCTGCCCAAAATTAAGCAAAAATGTATCCAATTGCCAATCCAATTTTCCAGTAAAAATATCCAGAGAGACTATTATAAAAACAAGGCATAATTTCAGTGCAGTTCGCAAATTCATCCTTTTCATGTATTTTTTACTTTTTCATAAAAGTTCGTCTTTTCGAAATTCCTTCGGTATAACATAACGCAGCCTCCCAAAGGTAAGTAATAATGTATCCAATTGCCTGTCGAAATTTCCGTTAAAAAAATACAGAAATCTATCCGATTGCCAATCCAAATTCCCAGTAAAAAATCCAGAGAGAAAATTATAAAAACAAGGCATCATTTCAGCGCAGTTTGCAAATTCAATCAATTCATGAATTTTGTACTTTTTCATAAAAGTTCGTTTTTTCGAATTTTCCTTCGGTATGGCATAACGCAGCCGCCCAAAAGTAAGTAATAATGTATCCGATTGCCAATCCAAATTTCCACTTAAAAATCCAGGGAGAAAATTATTAAAACAAGGCATCATTTCAGTGCAGTTCGCAATTTCAAATAATTCATGAATTTTGTACTTTTTCATACAAGTTCGCTTTTTCGAAATTTCCATCGGTATGGCATAACGCAGCCGCCCAAAGGTAAGTAATAATGTATCCAATTGCCAGTCGAAATTTCCAGTAGAAAAACCCAGAAATCTATCCGATTGCCAATCCAAATTCCCAGTAAAAAATCCAGAGAGAAAATTATAAAAACAAGGCATCATTTCAGCGCAGTTTGCAAATTCAACCAATTCATGAATTTTGTACTTTTTCATAAAAGTACGTTTTTTCGAAATTTCCTTCGGTATGGCATAACGCAGCCGCCCAAAAGTAAGTAATAATGCATCCGATTGCCAATCCAAATTTCCACTTAAAAATCCAGAGAGAAAATTATAAAAACAAGGCATCATTTCAGTGCAGTTCGCAATTTCAACCAATTCATGAATTTTGTACTTTTTCATACAAGTTCGCTTTTTCGAAATTTCCTTCGGTATGGCATAACGCAGCCGCCCAAAGGTAAGTAATAATGTATCCGATTGCCAATCCAAATTTCCACTTAAAAATCCAGAGAGAAAATTATAAAAACAAGGCATCAATTCAGTGCAGTTCGCAATTTCAACCAATTCATGAATAATGTACTTTTTCAAACAAGTTCGCTTTTTCGAAATTTCCTTCGGTATGGCATAACGCAGCCGCCCAAAGGTAAGTAATAATGTATCCAATTGCCAGTCGAAATTTCCAGTAAAAAAACCCAGAAATCTATCCGATTGCCAATCCAAATTCCCAGTAAAAAATCCAGAGAGAAAATTATAAAAACAAGGCATCATTTCAGCGCAGTTTGCAAATTCAATCAATTCATGAATTTTGTACTTTTTCATAAAGATCGTTTTTTCGAAATTTCCTTCGGTATGGCATAACGCAGCCGCCCAAAAGTAAGTAATAATGTATCCGATTGCCAATCCAAATTTCCACTTAAAAATCCAGAGAGAAAATTATAAAAACAAGGCATCATTTCAGTGCAGTTCGCAATTTCAACCAATTCATGAATTTTGTACTTTTTCATACAAGTTCGCTTTTTCGAAATTTCCTTCGGTATGGCATAACGCAGCCGCCCAAAGGTAAGTAATAATGTAGCCAATTGCCAGTCGAAATTTCCAGTAAAAAAACCCAGAAATCTGTCCGATTGCCAATCCAAATTCCCAGTAAAAAATCCAGAGAGAAAATTATAAAAACAAGGCATCATTTCAGCGCAGTTTGCAAATTCAACCAATTCATGAATTTTGTACTTTTTCATAAAAGTTCGTTTTTTCGAAATTTCCTTCGGTATGGCATAACGCAGCCGCCCAAAAGTAAGTAATAATGTATCCGATTGCCGATCCAAATGTCCACTTAAAAATCCAGAGAGAAAATTATAAAAACAAGGCATCATTTCAGTGCAGTTTGCAAATTCAATCAATTCATGAATTTTGTACTTTTTCATAAAAGTTCGTTTTTTCGAAATTTCCTTCGGTATGGCATAACGCAGCCGCCCAAAAGTAAGTAATAATGCATCCGATTGCCAATCCAAATTTCCACTTAAAAATCCAGAGAGAAAATTATAAAAACAAGGCATCATTTCAGTGCAGTTCGCAATTTCAACCAATCATGAATTTTGTACTTTTTCAATCAAGTTCGCTTTTTCGAAATTTCCTTCGGTATGGCATAACGCAGCCGCCCAAAGGTAAGTAATAATGTATCCGATTGCCAATCCAAATTTCCACTTAAAAATCCAGAAAGAAAATTATAAAAACAAGGCATCAATTCAGTGCAGTTCGCAATTTCAACCAATTCATGAATAATGTACTTCTTCATACAAGTTCGCTTTTTCGAAATTTCCTTCGGTATGGCATAACGCAGCCGCCCAAAAGTAAGTAATAATGTATCCGATTGCCGATCCAAATGTCCACTTAAAAATCCAGAGAGAAAATTATAAAAACAAGGCATCATTTCAGTGCAGTTTGCAAATTCAATCAATTCATGAATTTTGTACTTTTTCATAAAAGTTCGTTTTTTCGAAATTTCCTTCGGTATGGCATAACGCAGCCGCCCAAAAGTAAGTAATAATGCATCCGATTGCCAATCCAAATTTCCACTTAAAAATCCAGAGAGAAAATTATAAAAACAAGGCATCATTTCAGTGCAGTTCGCAATTTCAACCAATTCATGAATTTTGTACTTTTTCATACAAGTTCGCTTTTTCGAAATTTCCTTCGGTATGGCATAACGCAGCCGCCCAAAGGTAAGTAATAATTTATCCGATTGCCAATCCAAATTTCCACTTAAAAATCCAGAGAGAAAATTATAAAAACAAGGCATCAATTCAGTGCAGTTCGCAATTTCAACCAATTCATGAATAATGTACTTTTTCATACAAGTTCGCTATTTCGAAATTTCCTTCGGTATGGCATAACGCAGCCGCCCAAAGGTAAGTAATAATGTATCCAATTGCCTGTCGAAATTTCCAGTAAAAAAACCCAGAAATCTATCCGATTGCCAATCCAAATTCCCAGTAAAAAATCCAGAGAGAAAATTATAAAAACAAGGCATCAATTCAGTGCAGTTCGCAATTTCAACCAATTCATGAATAATGTACTTTTTCATACAAGTTCGCTTTTTCGAAATTTCCTTCGGTATGGCATAACGCAGCCGCCCAAAGGTAAGTAATAATGTATCCAATTGCCTGTCGAAATTTCCAGTAAAAAAACCCAGAAATCTATCCGATTGCCAATCCAAATTCCCAGTAAAAAATCCAGAGAGAAAATTATAAAAACAAGACATCATTTCAGCGCAGTTTGCAAATTCAATCAATTCATGAATTTTGTACTTTTTCATAAAAGTTCGTTTTTTCGAAATTTCCTTCGTTATGGCATAACGCAGCCGCCCAAAAGTAAGTAATAATGTATCCGATTGCCAATCCAAATTTCCACTTAAAAATCCAGAGAGAAAATTATTAAAACAAGGCATCATTTCAGTGCAGTTCGCAATTTCAACCAATTCATGAATTTTGTACTTTTTCATACAAGTTCGCTTTTTCGAAATTTCCTTCGGTATAGAATAACGCAGCCGCCCAAAGGTAAGTAATAATGTATCCAATTGCCAGTCGAAATTTCCAGTAAGAAAACCCAGAAATCTATCCGATTGCCAATCCAAATTCCCAGTAAAAAATCCAGAGAGAAAATTATAAAAACAAGGCATCATTTCAGCGCAGTTTGCAAATTCAACCAATTCATGAATTTTGTACTTTTTCATAAAAGTTCGTTTTTTCGAAATTTCCTTCGGTATGGCATAACGCAGCCGCCCTAAAGTAAGTAATAATGCATCCGATTGCCAATCCAAATTTCTACTTAAAAATCCAGAGAGAAAATTATAAAAACAAGGCATCATTTCAGTGCAGTTCGCAATTTCAACCAATTCATGAATTTTGTACTTTTTCATACAAGTTCGCTTTTTCGAAATTTCCTTCGGTATGGCATAACGCAGCCGCCCAAAGGTAAGTAATAATGTATCCGATTGCCAATCCAAATTTCCACTTAAAAATCCAGAAAAAAAATTATAAAAACAAGGCATCAATTCAGTGCAGTTCGCAATTTCAACCAATTCATGAATAATGTACTTTTTCATACAAGTTCGCTTTTTCGAAATTTCCTTCGGTATGGCATAACGCAGCCGCCCAAAGGTAAGTAATAATGTATCCAATTGCCAGTCGAAATTTCCAGTAAAAAAACCCAGAAATCTATCCGACTGCCAATCCAAATTCCCAGTAAAAAATCCAGAGAGAAAATTATAAAAACAAGGCATCATTTCAGCGCAGTTTGCAAATTCAATCAATTCATGAATTTTGTACTTTTTCATAAAAGTTCGTTTTTTCGAAATTTCCTTCGGTATGGCATAACGCAGCCGCCCAAAAGTAAGTAATAATGTATCCGATTGCCAATCCAAATTTCCACTTAAAAATCCAGAGAGAAAATTATTAAAACAAGGCATCATTTCAGTGCAGTTCGCAATTTCAACCAATTCATGAATTTTGTACTTTTTCATACAAGTTCGCTTTTTCGAAATTTCCTTCGGTATGGCATAACGCAGCCGCCCAAAGGTAAGTAATAATGTATCCAATTGCCAGTCGAAATTTCCAGTAAAAAAACCCAGAAATCTATCCGATTGCCAATCCAAATTCCCAGTAAAAAATCCAGAGAGAAAATTATAAAAACAAGGCATCATTTCAGCGCAGTTTGCAAATTCAACCAATTCATGAATTTTGTACTTTTTCATAAAAGTTCGTTTTTTTTCGAAATTTCAACTTAAAAATCCAGAGAGAAAATTATAAAAACAAGGCATCATTTCAGTGCAGTTCGCAATTTCAACCAATTCATGAATTTTGTACTTTTTCATACAAGTTCGCTTTTTCGAAATTTCCTTCGGTATGGCATAACGCAGCCGCCCAAAGGTAAGTAATAATGTATCCGATTGCCAATCCAAATTTCCACTTAAAAATCCAGAGAGAAAATTATAAAAACAAGGCATCAATTCAGTGCAGTTCGCAATTTCAACCAATTCATGAATAATGTACTTTTTCATACAAGTTCGCTTTTTCGAAATTTCCTTCGGTATGGCATAACGCAGCCGCCCAAAGGTAAGTAATAATGTATCCAATTGCCAGTCGAAATTTCCAGTAAAAAAACCCAGAAATCTATCCCATTGCCAATCCAAATTCCCAGTAAAAAATCCAGAGAGAAAATTATAAAAACAAGGCATCATTTCAGCGCAGTTTGCAAATTCAACCAATTCATGAATTTTGTACTTTTTCATAAAAGTTCGTTTTTTCGAAATTTCCTTCGGTATGGCATAACGCAGCCACCCAAAAGTAAGTAATAATGTATCCGATTGCCGATCCAAATGTCCACTTAAAAATCCAGAGAGAAAATTATAAAAACAAGGCATCATTTCAGTGCAGTTTGCAAATTCATTCAATTCATGAATTTTGTACTTTTTCATAAAAGTTCGTTTTTTCGAAATTTCCTTCGGTATGGCGAAACGCAGCCGGCCAAAAGTAAGTAATAATGTATCCGATTGCCAATCCAAATTTCCACTGAAAAATCCAGAGAGAAAATTATTAAAACAAGGCATCATTTCAGTGCAGTTCGCAATTTCAACCAATTCATGAATTTTGTACTTTTTCATAAAAGTTAGTTTTTTCGAAATTTCCTTCGGTATAGCATAACGCAGCCGCCCAAAAGTAAGTAATAATGTATCCGATTGCCGATCCAAATTTCCACTTAAAAATCCAGAGAGAAAATTATAAAAACAAGGCATCATTTCAGTGCAGTTCGCAATTTCAACCAATTCATGAATTTTGTACTTTTTCATACAAGTTCGTTTTTTCGAAATTTCCTTCGGTATGGCATAACGCAGCCTCCCAAGGGTAGGTAATAATGTATCCGATTGCCAATCCAAATTTCCACTTAAAAATCCAGAGAGAAAATTATAAAAACAAGGCATCATTTCAGTGCAGTTCGCAATTTCAACCAATTCATGAATTTTGTACTTTTTCATACAAGTTCGCTTTTTCGAAATTTCCTTCGGTATGGCATAACGCAGCCGCCCAAAGGTAAGTATTAATGTATCCAATTGCCAGTCGAAATTTCCAGTAAAAAAACCCAGAAATTTATCCGGTTGCCAATCTAAATTCCCAGTAAAAAATCCAGAGAGAAAATTATAAAAACAAGGCATCATTTCAGCGCAGTTTGCAAATTCAACCAATTCATGAATTTTGGACTTTTTCATAAAAGTTCGTTTTTTCGAAATTTCCTTCGGTATGGCACAACGCAGCCGCCCAAAGGTAAGTAATAATGTATCCAATTGCCAGTCGAAATTTCCAGTAAAAAAAGAAATCTATCCGATTGCCAATCCAAATTCCCAGTAAAAAATCCAGAGAGAGAATTATAAAAACAAGGCATCATTTCAGCGCAGTTCGCAAATTCAACCAATTCATGAATTTTGTACTTTTTCATACAAGTTCGCTTTTTCGAAATTTCCTTCGGTATGGCATAACGCAGCCGCCCAAAGGTAAGTAATAATGTATCCAATTGCCAGTCGAAATTTCCAGTAAAAAAACCCAGAAATCTATCCGATTGCCAATCCAAATTCCCAGTAAAAAATCCAGAGAGAAAATTATAAAAACAAGGCATCATTTCAGCGCAGTTTGCAAATTCAATCAATTCATGAATTTTGTACTTTTTCATAAAAGTTCGTTTTTTCGAAATTTCCTTCGGTATGGCATAACGCAGCCGCCCAAAAGTAAGTAATAATGTATCCGATTGCCAATCCAAATTTCCACTTAAAAATCCAGAGAGAAAATTATTAAAACAAGGCATCATTTCAGTGCAGTTCGCAATTTCAACCAATTCATGAATTTTGTACTTTTTCATACAAGTTCGCTTTTTCGAAATTTCCTTCGGTATGGCATAACGCAGCCGCCCAAAGGTAAGTAATAATGTATCCAATTGCCAGTCGAAATTTCCAGTAAAAAAACCCAGAAATCTATCCGATTGCCAATCCAAATTCCCAGTAAAAAATCCAGAGAGAAAATTATAAAAACAAGGCATCATTTCAGCGCAGTTTGCAAATTCAACCAATTCATGAATTTTGTACTTTTTCATAAAAGTTCGCTTTTTCGAAATTTCCTTCGGTATGGCATAACGCAGCCGCCCAAAGGTAAGTAATAATGTATCCAATTGCCAGTCGAAATTTCCAGTAAAAAAACCCAGAAATCTATCCGATTGCCAATCCAAATTCCCAGTAAAAAATCCAGAGAGAAAATTATAAAAACAAGGCATCATTTCAGCGCAGTTTGCAAATTCAACCAATTCATGAATTTTGTACTTTTTCATAAAAGTTCGCTTTTTCGAAATTTCCTTCGGTATGGCATAACGCAGCCGCCCAAAAGTAAGTAATAATGCATCCGATTGCCAATCCAAATTTCCACTTAAAAATCCAGAGAGAAAATTATAAAAACAAGGCATCATTTCAGTGCAGTTCGCAATTTCAACCAATTCATGAATTTTGTACTTTTTCATACAAGTTCGCTTTTTCGAAATTTCCTTCGGTATGGCATAACGCAGCCGCCCAAAGGTAAGTTATAATGTATCCGATTGCCAATCCAAATTTCCACTTAAAAATCCAGAGAGAAAATTATAAAAACAAGGCATCATTTCAGTGCAGTTCGCAATTTCAACCAATTCATGAATTTTGTACTTTTTCATACAAGTTCGCTTTTTCGAAATTTCCTTCGGTATGGCATAACGCAGCCGCCCAAAGGTAAGTAATAATGTATCCGATTGCCAATCAGAATTTAAACTTAAAAATCCAGAGAGAAAATTATAAAAACAAGGCATCATTTCAGCGCAGTTTGCAAATTCAACCAATTCATGAATTTTGTACTTTTTCATAAAAGTTCGTTTTTTCGAAATTTCCTTCGGTATGGCATAACGCAGCCGCCCAAAAGTAAGTAATAATGTATCCGATTGCCGATCCAAATTTCCACTTAAAAATCCAGAGAGAAAATTATAAAAACAAGGCATCATTTCAGTGCAGTTCGCAATTTCAACCAATTCATGAATTTTGTACTTTTTCATACAAGTTCGCTTTTTCGAAATTTCCTTCGGTATGGCATAACGCAGCCTTCCAAGGGTAGGTAATAATGTATCCGATTGCCAATCCAAATTTACACTTAAAAATCCAGAGAGAAAATTATAAAAACAAGGCATCATTTCAGTGCAGTTCGCAATTTCAACCAATTCATGAATTTTGTACTTTTTCATACAAGTTCGCTTTTTCGAAATTTCCTTCGGTATGGCATAACGCAGCCGCCCAAAGGTAAGTAATAATGTATCCAATTGCCAGTCGAAATTTCCAGTAAAAAAACCCAGAAATTTATCCGGTTGCCAATCCAAATTCCCAGTAAAAAATCCAGAGAGAAAATTATAAAAACAAGGCATCATTTCAGCGCAGTTTGCAAATTCAACCAATTCATGAATTTTGTACTTTTTCATAAAAGTTCGTTTTTTCGAAATTTCCTTCGGTATGGCATAACGCAGCCGCCCAAAGGTAAGTAATAATGTATCCAATTGCCAGTCGAAATTTCCAGTAAAAAAAGAAATCTATCCGATTGCCAATCCAAATTCCCAGTAAAAAATCCAGAGAGAGAATTATAAAAACAAGGCATCATCTCAGCGCAGTTCGCAAATTCAACCAATTCATGAATTTTGTACTTTTTCATACAAGTTCGCTTTTTCGAAATTTCCTTCGGTATGGCATAACGCAGCCGCCCAAAGGTAAGTAATAATGTATCCGATTGCCAATCCAAATTTCCACTTAAAAATCCAGAGAGAAAATTATAAAAACAAGGCATCAATTCAGTGCAGTTCGCAATTTCAACCAATTCATGAATAATGTACTTTTTCATACAAGTTCGCTTTTTCGAAATTTCCTTCGGTATGGCATAACGCAGCCGCCAAAAGGTAAGTAATAATGTATCCAATTGCCAGTCGAAATTTCCAGTAAAAAAACCCAGAAATCTATCCGATTGCCAATCCAAATTCCCAGTAAAAAATCCAGAGAGAAAATTATAAAAACGAGGCATCATTTCAGCGCAGTTTGCAAATTCAATCAATTCATGAATTTTGTACTTTTTCATAAAAGTTCGTTTTTTCGAAATTTCCTTCGGTATGGCATAACGCAGCCGCCCAAAAGTAAGTAATAATGTATCCGATTGCCAATCCAAATTTCCACTTAAAAATCCAGAGAGAAAATTATTAAAACAAGGCATCATTTCAGTGCAGTTCGCAATTTCAACCAATTCATGAATTTTGTACTTTTTCATACAAGTTCGCTTTTTCGAAATTTCCTTCGGTATGGCATAACGCAGCCGCCCAAAGGTAAGTAATAATGTATCCAATTGCCAGTCGAAATTTCCAGTAAAAAAACCCAGAAATCTATCCGATTGCCAATCCAAATTCCCAGTAAAAAATCCAGAGAGAAAATTATAAAAACAAGGCATCATTTCAGCGCAGTTTGCAAATTCAACCAATTCATGAATTTTGTACTTTTTCATAAAAGTTCGTTTTTCGAAATTTCCTTCGGTATGGCATAACGCAGCCGCCCAAAGGTAAGTAATAATGTATCCAATTGCCAGTCGAAATTTCCAGTAAAAAAAACCCAGAAATCTATCCGATTGCCAATCCAAATTCCCAGTAAAAAATCCAGAGAGAAAATTATAAAAACAAGGCATCATTTCAGCGCAGTTCGCAAATTCAACCAATTCATGAATTTTGTACTTTTTCGTACAAGTTCGCTTTTTCGAAATTTCCTTCGGTATGGCATAACGCAGCCGCCCAAAGGTAAGTAATAATGTATCCAATTGCCAGTCGAAATTTCCAGTAAAAAAACCCAGAAATCTATCCGACTGCCAATCCAAATTCCCAGTAAAAAATCCAGAGAGAAAATTATAAAATCAAGGCATCATTTCAGCGCAGTTTGCAAATTCAACCAATTCATGAATTTTGTACTTTTTCATAAAAGTTCGTTTTTTCGAAATTTCCTTCGGTATGGCATAACGCAGCCGCCCAAAGGTAAGTAATAATGTATCCAATTGCCAGTCGAAATTTCCAGTAAAAAAATCCAGAAATCTTTCCGATTGCCAATCCAAATTTCCAGTAAAAAAATCCCGAGAGAAAATTATAGAAACAAGGCATCATTTCAGAGCAGTTCCCAAATTCAACCATTTCATGAATTTTGTAATTTTTCATAAAAGTTCGTTTTTTCGAAATTTGCAAATCCAAATTTCCAGTAAAAAAGTCCAGAGAGAAAATTACAGAAACAAGGCATCATTTCAGAGCAGTTCCCAAATTCAACCATTACATGAATTTTGTACTTTTTCATAAAAGTTCGTTTTTTCGAAATTTCCCCTGGGTATAACATAACGCAGCTGCCCAAAATTAAGCAATAATGTATCCGATTGCCAATTGCCAAAAGTTCGTTTTTTTTCGAAATTCCTTCTGTATAATATAACGCAGCCGCCCAAGGGTAAGTACTAATGTATCCAATTGCCAGTCGAAATTTCCAGTAAAAAAACCCAGAAATCTATCCGATTGCCAATCCAAATTCCCAGTAAAAAATCCAGAGAGAAAATTATAGAAACAAGGCATCATTTCAGAGCAGTTCCCAAATTCAACCATTTAATGAATTTTGTACTTTTTCATAAAAGTTCGTTTTTTCGAAATTTGCAAATCCAAATTTCCAGTAAAAAAGTCCAGAGAGGAAATTATAAAAACAAGGCATCAGTTCAGTGCAGTTCACAAATTCAAGCATTTCATGAATTTTGTACTTTGTCATAAAATATCGTTTTTCGAAATTTCCTTCGGTGTAAGTAGGTAATAATGTATCCGATTACCAATCCAAATTTCCAATAAAAAAACCCAGAGAGAAAATTATAGAAACAAGGCATCATTTCAGAGCAGTTCCCAAATTCAACACTTACATGAATTTTGTACTTTTTCATAAAAGTTTGTTTTTTCGAAATTTGCTTCGGTATAGCATAGCGCAGCTGCCCAAAATTAAGCAAAAATGTATTCGATTGCCAATCCAAATTCCCAGTAAAAAATCCAGAGAGAAAATTATAAAAACAAGGCATAATTTCAGCGCAGTTCGCAAATTCAACCATTTCATGAACTTTGTACTTTTTCATAAAAATTCGTTTTTTCGAAATTTCCCCGGTTATAACATAACGCAGCTACCCAAAACTAAGCAATAATGTATCCAATTGCCAATTCAAATTTCCAGTAAAAAAATCCAAAGAGAAAATTATAAAAACATGGCATCATTTCGCCGCTGTTCGCAAATTCAACCATTTCATGAATTTCGTACTTTTTCTTAAAAGTTCGTTTTTTCAAAATTTCCCTCGGTATAACATAACACAGCTGCTCAAAACTAAGCAATAATGTATCCGATTGCCAATTCAAATTTCCAGTAAAAAAATGCAGACAGAAAATTATAAAAACAAGGCATCATTTCAGAGCAGTTCCCAAATTCAACCATTTCATGAATTTTGTACTTTTTCATAAAAGTTCGTTTTTTCGAAATCGGATTTTTTTTTAAAAAATCCAGAGGGAAAATTATAAAAACAAGGCATCATTTCAGCGCAGTTTGCAAATTCAATCAATTCATGAATTTTGTACTTTTTCATAAAAGTTCGTTTTTTCGAAATTTCCTTCGGTATGGCATAACGCAGCCGCCCAAAAGTAAGTAATAATGTATCCGATTGCCAATCCAAATTTCCACTTAAAAATCCAGAGAGAAAATTATTAAAACAAGGCATCATTTCAGTGCAGTTCGCAATTTCAACCAATTCATGAATTTTGTACTTTTTCATACAAGTTCGCTTTTTCGAAATTTCCTTCGGTATGGCATAACGCAGCCGCCCAAAGGTAAGTAATAATGTATCCAATTGCTAGTCGAAATTTCCAGTAAAAAAACCCAGAAATCTATCCGATTGCCAATCCAAATTCCCAGTAAAAAATCCAGAGAGAAAATTATAAAAACAAGGCATCATTTCAGCGCAGTTTGCAAATTCAACCAATTCATGAATTTTGTACTTTTTCATAAAAGTTCGTTTTTTCGAAATTTCCTTCGGTATGGCATAACGCAGCCGCCCAAAAGTAAGTAATAATGCATCCGATTGCCAATCCAAATTTCCACTAAAAAATCCAGAGAGAAAATTATAAAAACAAGGCATCATTTCAGTGCAGTTCGCAATTTCAACCAATTCATGAATTTTGTACTTTTTCATACAAGTTCGCTTTTTCGAAATTTCCTTCGGTATGGCATAACGCAGCCGCCCAAAGGTAAGTAATAATGTATCCGATTGCCAATCCAAATTTCCACTTAAAAATTCAGAGAGAAAATTATAAAAACAAGGCATCATTTCAGTGCAGTTCGCAATTTCAACCAATTCATGAATTTTGTACTTTTTCATACAAGTTCGCTTTTTCGAAATTTCCTTCGGTATGGCATAACGCAGCCGCCCAAAGGTAAGTAATAATGTATCCGATTGCCAATCCAAATTTAAACTTAAAAATCCAGAGAGAAAATTATAAAAACAAGGCATCATTTCAGCGCAGTTTGCAAATTCAACCAATTCATGAATTTTGTACTTTTTCATAAAAGTTCGTTTTTTCGAAATTTCCTTAGGTATGGCATAACGCAGCCGCCCAAAAGTAAGTAATAATGTATCCGATTGCCGATCCAAATTTCCACTTAAAAATCCAGAGAGAAAATTATAAAAACAAGGCATCATTTCAGTGCAGTTCGCAATTTCAACCAATTCATGAATTTTGTACTTTTTCATACAAGTTCGCTTTTTCGAAATTTCCTTCGGTATGGCATAACGCAGCCTTCCAAGGGTAGGTAATAATGTATCCGATTGCCAATCCAAATTTACACTTAAAAATCCAGAGAGAAAATTATAAAAACAAGGCATCATTTCAGTGCAGTTCGCAATTTCAACCAATTCATGAATTTTGTACTTTTTCATACAAGTTCGCTTTTTCGAAATTTCCTTCGGTATGGCATAACGCAGCCGCCCAAAGGTAAGTAATAATGTATCCAATTGCCAGTCGAAATTTCCAGTAAAAAAACCCAGAAATTTATCCGGTTGCCAATCCAAATTCCCAGTAAAAAATCCAGAGAGAAAATTATAAAAACAAGGCATCATTTCAGCGCAGTTTGCAAATTCAACCAATTCATGAATTTTGTACTTTTTCATAAAAGTTCGTTTTTTCGAAATTTCCTTCGGTATGGCATAACGCAGCTGCCCAAAGGTAAGTAATAATGTATCCAATTGCCAGTCGAAATTTCCAGTAAAAAAAGAAATCTATCCGATTGCCAATCCAAATTCCCAGTAAAAAATCCAGAGAGAGAATTATAAAAACAAGGCATCATTTCAGCGCAGTTCGCAAATTCAACCAATTCATGAATTTTGTACTTTTTCATACAAGTTCGCTTTTTCGAAATTTCCTTCGGTATGGCATAACGCAGCCGCCCAAAGGTAAGTAATAATGTATCCGATTGCCAATCCAAATTTCCACTTAAAAATCCAGAGAGAAAATTATAAAAACAAGGCATCAATTCAGTGCAGTTCGCAATTTCAACCAATTCATGAATAATGTACTTTTTCATACAAGTTCGCTTTTTCGAAATTTCCTTCGGTATGGCATAACGCAGCCGCCCAAAGGTAAGTAATAATGTATCCAATTGCCAGTCGAAATTTCCAGTAAAAAAACCCAGAAATCTATCCGATTGCCAATCCAAATTCCCAGTAAAAAATCCAGAGAGAAAATTATAAAAACAAGGCATCATTTCAGCGCAGTTTGCAAATTCAATCAATTCATGAATTTTGTACTTTTTCATAAAAGTTCGTTTTTTCGAAATTTCCTTCGGTATGGCATAACGCAGCCGCCCAAAAGTAAGTAATAATGTATCCGATTGCCAATCCAAATTTCCACTTAAAAATCCAGAGAGAAAATTATTAAAACAAGGCATCATTTCAGTGCAGTTCGCAATTTCAACCAATTCATGAATTTTGTACTTTTTCATACAAGTTCGCTTTTTCGAAATTTCCTTCGGTATGGCATAACGCAGCCGCCCAAAGGTAAGTAATAATGTATCCAATTGCCAGTCGAAATTTCCAGTAAAAAAACCCAGAAATCTATCCGATTGCCAATCCAAATTCCCAGTAAAAAATCCAGAGAGAAAATTATAAAAACAAGGCATCATTTCAGCGCAGTTTGCAAATTCAACCAATTCATGAATTTTGTACTTTTTCATAAAAGTTCGTTTTTCGAAATTTCCTTCGGTATGGCATAACGCAGCCGCCCAAAGGTAAGTAATAATGTATCCAATTGCCAGTCGAAATTTCCAGTAAAAAAAACCAGAAATTTATCCGGTTTCCAATCCAAATTCCCAGTAAAAAATCCAGAGAGAAAATTATAAAAACAAGGCATCATTTCAGTGCAGTTCGCAATTTCAACCAATTCATGAATTTTGTACTTTTTCATACAAGTTCGCTTTTTCGAAATTTCCTTCGGTATGGCATAACGCAGCCGCCCAAAGGTAAGTATTAATGTATCCAATTGGCAGTCGAAATTTCCAGTAAAAAAACCCAGAAATTTATCCGGTTGCCAATCCAAATTCCCAGTAAAAAATCCAGAGAGAAAATTATAAAAACAAGGCATCATTTCAGCGCAGTTTGCAAATTCAACCAATTCATGAATTTTGTACTTTTTCATAAAAGTTCGTTTTTTCGAAATTTCCTTCGGTATGGCATAACGCAGCCGCCCAAAGGTAAGTAATAATGTATCCAATTGCCAGTCGAAATTTCCAGGAAAAAAAGAAATCTATCCGATTGCCAATCCAAATTCCCAGTAAAAAATCCAGAGAGAGAATTATAAAAACAAGGCATCATTTCAGCGCAGTTCGCAAATTCAACCAATTCATGAATTTTGCACTTTTTCGTACAAGTTCGCTTTTTCGAAATTTCCTTCGGTATGGCATAACGCAGCCGCCCAAAGGTAAGTAATAATGTATCCAATTGCCAGTCGAAATTTCCAGTAAAAAAACCCAGAAATCTATCCGACTGCCAATCCAAATTCCCAGTAAAAATTCCAGAGAGAAAATTATAAAATCAAGGCATCATTTCAGCGCAGTTTGCAAATTCAACCAATTCATGAATTTTGTACTTTTTCATAAAAGTTCGTTTTTTCGAAATTTCCTTCGGTATGGCATAACGCAGCCGCCCAAAGGTAAGTAATAATGTATCCAATTGCCGGTCGAAATTTCCAGTAAAAAAATCCAGAAATCTTTCCGATTGCCAATCCAAATTTCCAGTAAAAAAATCCAGAGAGAAAATTATAGAAACAAGGCATCATTTCAGAGCAGTTCCCAAATTCAACCATTTCATGAATTTTGTAATTTTTCATAAAAGTTCGTTTTTTCGAAATTTGCAAATCCAAATTTCCAGTAAAAAAGTCCAGAGAGGAAATTATAAAATAAAGGCATCAGTTCAGTGCAGTTCACAAATTCAAGCATTTCATGAATTTTGTACTTTGTCATAAAATATCGTTTTTTCGAAATTTCCTTAGGTGTAAGTAGGTAATAATGTATCCGATTGCCAATCCAAATTTCCAATAAAAAAATCCAGAGAGAAAATTACAGAAACAAGGCATCATTTCAGAGCAGTTCCCAAATTCAACCATTACATGAATTTTGTACTTTTTCATAAAAGTTCGTTTTTTCGAAATTTCCCCTGGGTATAACATAACGCAGCTGCCCAAAATTAAGCAATAATGTATCCGATTGCCAATTGCCAAAAGTTCGTTTTTTTCGAAATTCCTTCTGTATAATATAACGCAGCCGCCCAAAGGTAAGTACTAATATATCCAATTGCCAGTCGAAATTTCCAGTAAAAAAACCCAGAAATCTATCCGATTGCCAATCCAAATTCCCAGTAAAAAATCCAGAGAGAAAATTATAGAAACAAGGCATCATTTCAGAGCAGTTCCCAAATTCAACCATTTCATGAATTTTGTACTTTTTCATAAAAGTTCGTTTTTTCGAAATTTGCAAATCCAAATTTCCAGTAAAAAAGTCCAGAGAGGAAATTATAAAAACAAGGCATCAGTTCAGTGCAGTTCACAAATTCAAGCATTTCATGAATTTTGTACTTTGTCATAAAATATCGTTTTTCGAAATTTCCTTCGGTGTAAGTAGGTAATAATGTATCCGATTACCAATCCAAATTTCCAATAAAAAAACCCAGAGAGAAAATTATAGAAACAAGGCATCATTTCAGAGCAGTTCCCAAATTCAACCATTTCATGAATTTTGTACTTTTTCATAAAAGTTCGTTTTTTCGAAATCGGATTTTTTTTTAAAAAATCCAGAGAGAAAATTATAAAAACAAGGCATCATTTCAGCGCAGTTTGCAAATTCAATCAATTCATGAATTTTGTACTTTTTCATAAAAGTTAGTTTTTTCGAAATTTCCTTCGGTATGGCATAACGCAGCCGCCCAAAAGTAAGTAATAATGTATCCGATTGCCAATCCAAATTTCCACTTAAAAATCCAGAGAGAAAATTATTAAAACAAGGCATCATTTCAGTGCAGTTCGCAATTTCAACCAATTCATGAATTTTGTACTTTTTCATACAAGTTCGCTTTTTCGAAATTTCCTTCGGTATGGCATAACGCAGCCGCCCAAAGGTAAGTAATAATGTATCCAATTGCCAGTCGAAATTTCCAGTAAAAAAACCCAGAAATCTATCCGATTGCCAATCCAAATTCCCAGTAAAAAATCCAGAGAGAAAATTATAAAAACAAGGCATCATTTCAGCGCAGTTTGCAAATTCAACCAATTCATGAATTTTGTACTTTTTCATAAAAGTTCGTTTTTCGAAATTTCCTTCGGTATGGCATAACGCAGCCGCCCAAAGGTAAGTAATAATGTATCCAATTGCCAGTCGAAATTTCCAGTAAAAAAAACCAGAAATTTATCCGGTTGCCAATCCAAATTCCCAGTAAAAAATCCAGAGAGAAAATTATAAAAACAAGGCATCATTTCAGTGCAGTTCGCAATTTCAACCAATTCATGAATTTTGTACTTTTCCATACAAGTTCGCTTTTTCGAAATTTCCTTCGGTATGGCATAACGCAGCCGCCCAAAGGTAAGTATTAATGTATCCAATTGGCAGTCGAAATTTCCAGTAAAAAAACCCAGAAATTTATCCGGTTGCCAATCCAAATTCCCAGTAAAAAATCCAGAGAGAAAATTATAAAAACAAGGCATCATTTCAGCGCAGTTTGCAAATTCAACCAATTCATGAATTTTGTACTTTTTCATAAAAGTTCGTTTTTTCGAAATTTCCTTCGGTATGGCATAACGCAGCCGCCCAAAGGTAAGTAATAATGTATCCAATTGCCAGTCGAAATTTCCAGGAAAAAAAGAAATCTATCCGATTGCCAATCCAAATTCCCAGTAAAAAATCCAGAGAGAGAATTATAAAAACAAGGCATCATTTCAGCGCAGTTCGCAAATTCAACCAATTCATGAATTTTGTACTTTTTCGTACAAGTTCGCTTTTTCGAAATTTCCTTCGGTATGGCATAACGCAGCCGCCCAAAGGTAAGTAATAATGTATCCAATTGCCAGTCGAAATTTCCAGTAAAAAAACCCAGAAATCTATCCGACTGCCAATCCAAATTCCCAGTAAAAAATCCAGAGAGAAAATTATAAAATCAAGGCATCATTTCAGCGCAGTTTGCAAATTCAACCAATTCATGAATTTTGTACTTTTTCATAAAAGTTCGTTTTTTCGAAATTTCCTTCGGTATGGCATAACGCAGCCGCCCAAAGGTAAGTAATAATGTATCCAATTGCCAGTCGAAATTTCCAGTAAAAAAATCCAGAAATCTTTCCGATTGCCAATCCAAATTTCCAGTAAAAAAATCCAGAGAGAAAATTATAGAAACAAGGCATCATTTCAGAGCAGTTCCCAAATTCAACCATTTCATGAATTTTGTAATTTTTCATAAAAGTTCGTTTTTTCGAAATTTGCAAATCCAAATTTCCAGTAAAAAAGTCCAGAGAGGAAATTATAAAATAAAGGCATCAGTTCAGTGCAGTTCACAAATTCAAGCATTTCATGAATTTTGTACTTTGTCATAAAATATCGTTTTTTCGAAATTTCCTTAGGTGTAAGTAGGTAATAATGTATCCGATTGCCAATCCAAATTTCCAATAAAAAAATCCAGAGAGAAAATTACAGAAACAAGGCATCATTTCAGAGCAGTTCCCAAATTCAACCATTACATGAATTTTGTACTTTTTCATAAAAGTTCGTTTTTTCGAAATTTCCCCTGGGTATAACATAACGCAGCTGCCCAAAATTAAGCAATAATGTATCCGATTGCCAATTGCCAAAAGTTCGTTTTTTTCGAAATTCCTTCTGTATAATATAACGCAGCCGCCCAAAGGTAAGTACTAATATATCCAATTGCCAGTCGAAATTTCCAGTAAAAAAACCCAGAAATCTATCCGATTGCCAATCCAAATTCCCAGTAAAAAATCCAGAGAGAAAATTATAGAAACAAGGCATCATTTCAGAGCAGTTCCCAAATTCAACCATTTCATGAATTTTGTACTTTTTCATAAAAGTTCGTTTTTTCGAAATTTGCAAATCCAAATTTCCAGTAAAAAAGTCCAGAGAGGAAATTATAAAAACAAGGCATCAGTTCAGTGCAGTTCACAAATTCAAGCATTTCATGAATTTTGTACTTTGTCATAAAATATCGTTTTTCGAAATTTCCTTCGGTGTAAGTAGGTAATAATGTATCCGATTACCAATCCAAATTTCCAATAAAAAAACCCAGAGAGAAAATTATAGAAACAAGGCATCATTTCAGAGCAGTTCCCAAATTCAACCATTTCATGAATTTTGTACTTTTTCATAATAGTTGCTTTTTTCGAAATTTCCTTCGGTATGGCATAACGCAGCCGGCCAAAAGTAAGTTATAGCGTATCCGATTGCCAATCCATATTTCCACTAAAAAATCCAGAGAGAGAACTATAAAAACAAGGCATAATTTCAGTGCAGTTCGCAAATTCAACCATTTCATGAAATTTGTACTTTTTCATTAAAGTTCGTTTTTTGAAATTTCCTTCGGTATAACATAACGCAGCTGCCTAAATTAAGCAATGGTGTATGTTATTGCCAATCCAAATTTCCAGTAAAAAAATCCAGAGAGAAAATTATAAAAACAAGGCATCATTTCAGTGCAGTTCGCAAATTCAACCATTACATGAATTTTGTACTTTATCATAAAATTTCATTTTTACGAAACTTCCTTCGGTATAACATAACGCAGCGGCCCAAAAGTAAGCAATAATGTATCCGATTGCCAGTCCAAATTTCCAGTAAGAAAATCCAGAGAGGAAATTATAAAAACAAGGCATGATTCCAGTGCAGTTCGCAAATTCAACCATTTCATGAAATTTTTACTTTTTCATAAAAGTTCGTTCTTTTCGAAATTTCCTTCGGTATAACATAACGCAGCCGCCCAAAGGTAAGTAATAATGTATCCAATTGCCAATCGAAATTTCCAGTAAGAAAACCCAGAAATCTATCCGATTGCCAATCCAAATTCCCAGTAAAAAATCCAGAGAGAAAATTATTAAAACAAGGCATCATTTCAGCGCATACCGCAAATTCAACCAATTCATGAATTTTTTACGCAGCAGCCCAAAAGTAAGTTATAATGTATCCGATTGCCAATCCAAATTTCCACTAAAAAATCCAGAGAGAAAATTATAAAAATAAGGCATCATTTCAGTGCAGTTCGCAAATTCAACCAATTCATGAATTTTGTACTTTTTCATAAAAGTTCGTTTTTCGAAATTTCCTTCAGTATAATATAACGCAGCTGCCCAGAAGTAAGCAATAATGTGTCCGATTGCCAATCCAAATTTCCAATAAGAAAATCCAGAGAGAAAATTATAATAACAAGGCATCATTTCAGTGCAGTTCGCAAATTCAACCATTTCATGAATTTTGTATTTTTTCATAATAGTTGGTTTTTTCGAAATTTCCTTCGGTATACCTTAACGTAGCTGCCCAAAAGTAAGCAATAATGTATCCAATTGCCAATCCAATTTTCCAGTAAAAATATCCAGAGAGACTGTTATAAAAACAAGGCATAATTTTAGTGCAGTTCGCAAATTCAACTATTTCATGTATTTTGTACTTTTTCATAAAAGTTCGTCTTTTCGAAATTCCTTGGGTATAACATAACGCAGCCGCCCAAGGGTAAGTAATAATGTATCCAATTGCCAATCGAAATTTCCAGTAAAAAAATACAGAAATCTGTCCGATTGCCAGTCCAAATTTCCAGTAAGAAAATCCAGAGAGGAAATTATAAAAACAAGGCATGATTCCAGTGCAGTTCGCAAATTCAACCATTTCATGAAATTTTTACTTTTTCATAAAAGTTCGTTCTTTTCGAAATTTCCTTCGGTATAACATAACGCAGCCGCCCAAAGGTAAGTAATAATGTATCCAATTGCCAATCGAAATTTCCAGTAAGAAAACCCAGAAATCTATCCGATTGCCAATCCAAATTCCCAGTAAAAAATCCAGAGAGAAAATTATAAAAACAAGGCATCATTTCAGCGCATACCGCAAATTCAACCAATTCATGAATTTTTTACTTTTTCATAAAAGTTCGTTTTTTCGAAATTTCCTTCGGTATGGCATAAGGCAGCAGCCCAAAAGTAAGTTATAATGTATCCGATTGCCAATCCAAATTTCCACTAAAAAATCCAGAGAGAAAATTATAAAAACAAGGCATAATTTCAGTGCAGTTCGCAAATTCAACCAATTCATGAATTTTGTACTTTTTCATAAAAGTTCGTTTTTCGAAATTTCCTTCAGTATAATATAACGCAGCTGCCCAGAAGTAAGCAATAATGTGTCCGATTGCCAATCCAAATTTCCAATAAGAAAATCCAGAGAGAAAATTATAATAACAGGGCATCATTTCAGTGCAGTTCGCAAATTCAACCATTTCATGAATTTTGTACTTTTTCATAATAGTTGGTTTTTTCGAAATTTCCTTCGGTATAACTTAACGTAGCTGCCCAAAAGTAAGCAATAATGTATCCAATTGCCAATCCAATTTTCCAGTAAAAATATCCAGAGAGACTGTTATAAAAACAATGCATAATTTTAGTGCAGTTCGCAAATTCAACTATTTCATGTATTTTGTACTTTTTCATAAAAGTTCGTCTTTTCGAAATTCCTTGGGTATAACATAACGCAGCCGCCCAAGGGTAAGTAATAATGTATCCAATTGCCAATCGAAATTTCCAGTAAAAAAATACAGAAATCTGTCCGATTGCCATTCCAAATTTCCAGTATAAAAATCCCGAGAGAAAACTATAAAAACAAGGCATCATTTCAGCGTAGTTCGCAAATTCAACCATTTCATGAATTTTGTACTTTTTCATAAAACTTAGTTTTTTCGGAATTTCCTTCGGTATGGCATAACGCAGCCGCCCAAAAGTAAGTAATAACGTATCCGATTGCCAATCCAAAGTTCCAGTAAAAAAATACAGAGGGGGAATTTTAAAAACAAGGCATCATTCCAGTGCAGTACGCAAATTCAACCATTTCATGAAATTTGTACTTTTTCATAAAATTTCGTTTTTTTCCGAAATTTCCTTCGGTATAACATTACGCAGCCGCCCAATAGTAAGTAATAACGTATCCGATTGCCAATCCAAAGTTCCAGTAAAAAAATACAGAGGGGGAATTTTAAAAACAAGGCATCATTCCAGTGCAGTTCGCAAATTCAACCATTTCATGAAATTTGTACTTTTTCATAAAATTTCGTTTTTTTTCGAAATTTCCTTCGGTATAACATTACGCAGCCGCCCAATAGTAAGTAATAACGTATCCAATTGCCATTCGAAATTTCCAGTAAAAAAATCCAGAAATCTGCCCGATTGCCAATCCGAATTTCCAGTAAAAAAATTCAGAGAGAAAATTATAAAAACAAGGCATCATTTCAGCGCAGTTCGCAAATTCAACCATTTCATGAATTTTGTACTTTTTCATAAGACTTAGTTTTTTCGAAATTTCCTTCGGTATGGCATAACGCAGCCGCCCAAAAGTAAGTAATAACGTATCCGATTGCCAATCCAAAGTTCCAGTAAAAAAATACAGAGGGGGAATTTTAAAAACAAGGCATCATTTCAGCGCATACCGCAAATTCAACCAATTCATGAATTTTTTACTTTTTCATAAAAGTTCGTTTTTTCGAAATTTCCTTCAGTACAACATAACGCAGCCGCCCAAAGGTAAGTAATAACGTATCCAATTGCCATTCGAAATTTCCAGTAAAAAAATCCAGAAATCTGCCCGATTGCCAATCCGAATTTCCATTAAAAAAATTCAGAGAGAAAATTATAAAAACAAGGCATCATTTCAGCGCTGTTCGCAAATTCAACCATTTCATGAATATTGTACTTTTTCATAAAATGTCGTTTTTTTTCGAAATTTCATTCGGTAAAACATTACGCAGCCGCCCAATAGTAAGTAATAATGTATCCGATTGCCAATCCAAATTTCCAGTTAAAAAATCCAGAGAGAAAATTATAAAAACAAGGCATCATTTCAGCGCAGTTCGCAAATGCAACCATTTCATGAATTTTGTACTTTTTCATAAAACTTCGTTTTTTCGAAATTTCCTTCGGTATGGCATAACGCAGCCGCCCAAAAGTAAGTAATAACGTATCCGATTGCCAATCCGAATTTCCACTAAAAAATCCAGAGAAAAAATTATAAAAACAAGGCATCATTTCAGTGCAGTTCGCAAATTCAACCAATTCATGAATTTTGTACTTTTTCATAATAGTTGTTTTTTTCGAAATTTCCTTCGGTATAACTTAACGTAGCTGCCCAAAAGTAGGCAATAATGTATCCAATTGCCAATCCAATTTTCCAGTAAAAATATACAGAAAGACTGTTATAAAAACAAGGCATAATTTTAGTGCAGTTCGCAAATTCAACCATTTCATGTATTTTGTACTTTTTCATAAAAGTTCGTCTTTTCGAAATTCCTTCGGTATAACATAACGCAGCCGCGCAAAGGTAAGTAATAATGTATCCAATTGCCAATCAAAATTTCCAGTAAGAAAACCCAGAAATCTATCCGATTGCCAATCCAAATTCCCCGTAAAAAATCCAGAGAGAAAATTATAAGAACAAGGCATCATTTCAGCGCATTCCGCAAATTCAACCAATTCATGAATTTTGTACTTTTTCATAAAAGTTCGTTTTTTTCGAAATTTCCTTCGGTATGGCATAACGCAGCAGCCCAAAAGTAAGCTATAATGTATCCGATTGCCAATCCAAATTTCCACTAAAAAATCCAGAGAGAAAATTATAAAAACAAGGCAGCATTTCAGTGCAGTTCGCAAATTCAACCAATTCATGAATTTTGTACTTTTTCATAAAAGTTCGTTTTTCGAAATTTCCTTCAGTATAATATAACGCAGCTGCCCAGAAGTAAGCAATAATGTGTCCGATGGCCAATCCGAATTTCCAATAAGAAAATCCAGAGAGAAAATTATAAAAACAAGGCATCATTTCAGTGCAGTTCGCAAATTCAACCATTGCATGAATTTTGTTCTTTTTCATAATAGTTGGTTTTTTCGAAATTTCCTTCGGTATAACTTAACGTAGCGGCCCAAAAGTAAGCAATAATGTATCCAATTGCCAATCCAATTTTCCAGTAAAAATATCCAGAGAGACTGTTATAAAAACAAGGCATAATTTTAGTGCAGTTCGCAAATTCAACCATTTCATGTATTTTGTACTTTTTCATAAACGTTCGTCTTTTCGAAATTCCTTCGGTATAACATAACGCAGCCGCCCAAAGGTAAGTAATAATGTATCCAATTGCCAATCGAAATTTCCAGTGAAAAAATCCAGAAATCTGTCCGATTGCCATTCCAAATTTGCAGTATAAAAATTCAGAGAGAAAATTATAAAAACAAGGCATCATTTCAGCGCAGTTCGCAAATTCAACCATTTCATGAATTTTGTACTTTTTCATAAGACTTCGTTTTTTCGAAATTTCCTTCGGTATGGCATAACGCAGCCGCCCAAAAGTAAGTAATAACGCATCCGATTGCCAATCCAAATTTCCAGTAAAAAAATACAGAGAGGGAATTTCAAAAACAAGGCATCATTCCAGTGCTGTTCGCAAATTCAATCATTTCATGAAATTTGTACTTTTTCATAAAAGTTCGTTTTTTCGAAATTTCCTTCAGTACAACATAACGCAGCCGCCCAAAGGTAAGTAATAACGTATCCAATTGCCATTCGAAACTTCCAGTCAAAAAATCCAGAAATCTGCCCGATTGCCAATCCGAGTTTCCAGTAAAAAAATTCAGAGAGAAAATTAAAAAAACAAGGCATCATTTCAGCGCTGTTCGCAAATTCAACCATTTCATGAATTTTGTACTTTTTCATAAAATTTCGTTTTTTTTCGAAATTTCCTTCGGTATAACATTACGCAGCCGCCCAATAGTAAGTAATAATGTATCCGATTGCCAATCCAAATTTCCAGTAAAAAAATCCAGAGAGAAAATTATAAAAACAAGGCATCATTTCAGCGCAGTTCGCAAATTCAACCATTTCATGAATTTTGTACTTATTCATAATAGTTGGTTTTTTCGAAATTTCCTTCGGTATGGCATAACGCAGCCGCCCAAAAGTAAGTAATAACGTATCCGATTGCCAAACCAAATTTCCACTAAAAAATCCAGAGAGAGAATTATAAAAACAAGGCATAATTTCAGTGCAGTTCGCAAATTCAACCATTTCATGAATTTTGTACTTTTTCATAAAAGATCGTTTTTCGAAATTTCCTTCAGTATAATATAACGCAGCTGCCCCGAATTAAGCAATAATGTATCCAATTGGGAATCCAATTTTCTAGTAAAAATATCCAGAGAGACTGTTATAAAAACAAGGCATAATTTTAGTGCAGTTCGCAAATTCAACCATTTCATGTATTTTTTACTTTTTCATAAAAGTTCGTCTCTTCGAAATTCCTTCGGTATAACATAACGCAGCCGCCCAAACGTAAGTAATAATGTATCCAATTGCCAATCGAAATTTCCAGTAAAAAATCCAGAAATCTGTCCGATTGCCATTCCAAATTTGCAGCATAAAAATCCAGAGAGAAAATTATAAAAACAAGGCATCATTTCAGCGCAGTTCGCAAATTCAACCATTTCATGAATTTTATACTTTTTCATAAAACTTCGTTTTTTCGAAATTTCCTTCGGTATGGCATAACGCAGCCGCCCAAAAGTAAGTAATAACGTATCCGATTGCCAATCCAAATTTCCAGTAAAAAAATACAGAGAGGGAATTTTAAAAACAAGGCATCATTTCAGCGCAGTTCGCAAATTCAACCATTTCATGAATTTTATACTTTTTCATAAAACTTCGTTTTTTCGAAATTTCGTTCGGTATGGCATAACGCAGCAGCCCAAAAGTAAGTTATAATGTATTCGATTGCCAATCCAAATTTCCACTAAAAAATCCAGAGAGAAAATTATAAAAACAAGTCATCATTTCAGTGCAGTTCGCAAATTCAACCAATTCATGAATTTTGAACTTTTTCATAAAAGTTCGTTTTTCGAAATTTCCTTCAGTATAATATAACGCAGCTGCCCAGAAGTAAGCAATAATGTGTCCGATTGCCAATCCGAATTTCCAATAAGAAAATCCAGAGAGAAAATTATAAAAACATGGCATCATTTCAGTGCAGTTCGCAAATTCAACCATTGCATGAATTTTGTTCTTTTTCATAATAGTTGGTTTTTTCGAAATTTCCTTCGGTATAACTTAACGCAGCTGCCCAGAAGTAAGCAATAATGTGTCCGATTGGCAATCCAAATTTCCAATAAGAAAATCCAGAGAGAAAATTATAAAAATAAAGCATCATTTCAGTGCAGTTCACAAATTCAACCATTTCATGAATTTTGTACTTTTTCATAATAGTTGGTTTTTTCGAAATTTCCTTCGGTATAACTTAACGTAGCTGCCCAAAAGTAAGCAATAATGTATGCAATTGCCAATCCAATTTTCCAGTAAAAATATCCAGAGAGACTGTTATAAAAACAAGGCATAATTTTAGTGCAGTTCGCAAATTCAACCATTTCAAGAATTTTGTACTTTTTCATAATAGTTGGTTTTTCGAAATTTCCTTCTGTATAACTTAACGTAGCTGCCCAAAAGTAAGCAATAATGTATCCAATTGGGAATCCAATTTTCTAGTAAAAATATCCAGAGAGACATGTTATAAAAACAAGGCATAATTTTAGTGCAGTTCGCAAATTCAACCATTTCATGTATTTTTTACTTTTTCATAAAAGTTCGTCTTTTCGAAATTCCTTCGGTATAATATAACGCAGCCGCCCAAAGGTAAGTAATAATGTATCCAATTGCCAATAAAAATTTCCAGTAAGAAAACCCAGAAATCTATCCGATTGCCAGTCCAAATTCCCCGTAAAAAATCCAGAGAGAAAATTATAAAAACAAGGCATCATTTCAGCGCATTCCGCAAATTCAACCAATTCATGAATTTTGTACTTTTTCATAAAAGTTCGTTTTTTCGAAATTTCCTTCGGTATGGCATAACGCAGCAGCCCAAAAGTAAGTTATAATGTATCCGATTGCCAATCCAAATTTCCACTAAAAAATCCAGAGAGAAAATTATAAAAACAAGGCATCATTTCAGTGCAGTTCGCAAAATCAACCAATTCATGAATTTTTAACTTTTTCATAAAAGTTCGTTTTTCGAAATTTCCTTCAGTATAATATAATGCAGCTGCCCAGAAGTAAGCAATAATGTGTCCGATTGCCAATCCAAACTTCCATTAAGAAAATCCAGAGAGAATTTGCAGTTCGCAAATTCAACCATTTCATGAATTTTGTACTTTTTCATAATAGTTGGTTTTTCGAAATTTCCTTCGGTATAACTTAACGTAGCTGCCCAAAAGTAAGCAATAATGTATCCAATTTGGAATCCAATTTTCTAGTAAAAATATCCAGAGAGACTGTTATAAAAACAAGGCATATTTTTAGTGCAGTTCGCAAATTCAACCATTTCATGTATTTTTTACTTTTTCATAAAAGTTCGTCTCTTCGAAATTCCTTCGGTATAACATAACGCAGCCGCCCAAACGTAACTAATAATGTATCCAATTGCCAATCGAAATTTCCAGTAAAAAATCCAGAAATCTGTCCGATTGCCATTCCAAATTTGCAGTATAAAAATCCAGAGAGAAAATTATAAAAACAAGGCATCATTTCAGCGCAGTTCGCAAATTCAACCATTTCATGAAATTTATACTTTTTCATAAAACTTCGTTTTTTCGAAATTTTCTTCGGTATGGCATAACGCAGCCGCCCAAAAGTAAGTAATAACGTATCCGATTGCCAATCCAAATTTCCAGTAAAAAAATACAGAGAGGGAATTTTAAAAACAAGGCATCATTTCAGCGCAGTTCGCAAATTCAACCATTTCATGAATTTTGTACTTTTTCATAAAACTTCGTTTTTTCGCAATTTCCTTCGGTATGGCATAACGCAGCTGCCCAAAAGTAAGTTATAACGTATCCGATTGCCAATCCAAATTTCCACTAAAAAATCCAGAGAGAGAATTATAAAAACAAGGCATAATTTCAGTGCAGTTCGCAAATTCAACCATTTCATGAATTTTGTACTTTTTCATAAAAGATCGTTTTTCGAAATTTCCTTCAGTATAATATAACGCAGCTGCCCAGAATTAAGCAATAATGTATCCGGTTGCCAATCCAAATTTCCAATAAGAAAATCCAGAGAGAAAATTATAAAAACAAGGCATCATTTCAGTGCAGTTCGCAAATTCAACCATTTCATGAATTTTGTACTTTTTCATAATAGTTGCTTTTTTTGAAATTTCCTTCGGTATGGCATAACGCAGCCGCCCAAAAGTAAGTTATAGCGTATCCGATTGCCAATCCATATTTCCACTAAAAAATCCAGAGAGAAAATTATAAAAACAAGGCATCATTTCAGTGCAGTTCGCAAATTCAACCAATTCATGAATTTTGTACTTTTTCATAAAAGTTCGTTTTTCGAAATTTCCTTCAGTATAAATAAACGCAGCTGCCCAGAAGTAAGCAATAATGTGTCCTATTGCCAATCCAAATTTCCAATAAGAAAATCCAGAGAGAAAATTATAAAAACAAGGCATCATTTCAGTGCAGTTCGCAAATTCAACCATTTCATGAATTTTGTACTTTTTCATAATAGTTGGTTTTTTCGAAATTACCTTCGGTATAACTTAACGTAGCCGCCCAAAAGTAAGCAATAATGTATCCAATTGCCAATCCAATTTTCCAGTAAAAATATCCAGAGAGACTGTTATAAAAACAAGGCATAATTTTAGTGCAGTTCCCAAATTCAACCATTTCATGTATTTTGTACTTTTTCATAAAAGTTCGTCTTTTCGAAATTCCTTCGGTATAACATAACGCAGCCGCCCAAAGGTAAGTAATAATGTATCCAATTGCCAATCGAAATTTCCAGTAAAAAAATCCAGAAATCTGTCCGATTGCCATTCCAAATTTGCAGTATAAAAATCCAGAGAGAAAATTATAAAAACAAGGCATCATTCCAGTGCAGTTCGCAAATTCAACCATTTCATGAAATTTGTTCTTTTTCATAAAAGTTCGTTTTTTCGAAATTCCTTCGGTACAACATAACGCAGCCGCCCAAAGGTAAGTAATAACGTATCCAATTGCCATTCGAAATTTCCAGAAAAAAAATCCAGAAATCTGCCCGATTGCCAGTCCGAATTTCCAGTAAAAAAATTCAGAGAGAAAATTATAAAAACAAGGCATCATTTCAGCGCTGTTCGCAAATTCAACCATTTCATGAATTTTGTACTTTTTCATAAAATTTCGTTTTTTTTCGAAATTTCCTTCGGTATAACATTACGCAGCCGCCCAATTGTAAGTAAAAATGTATCCGATTGCCAATCCAAATTTCCAGTAAAAAAATCCAGAGAGAAAATTATAAAAACAAGGCATCATTTCAGCGCAGTTCGCAAATTCAACCATTTCATGAATTTTGTACTTTTTCATAAATCTTCGTTTTTCGAAATTTCCTTCGGTATGGCATAACGCAGCCGCCCAAAAGTAAGTTATAACGTATCCGATTGCCAATCCAAATTTCCACTAAAAAATCCAGAGAGAGAATTATAAAAACAAGGCATAATTTCAGTGCAGTTCGCAAATTCAACCATTTCATGAATTTTGTACTTTATCATAAAATTTCATTTTTTCGCAATTTCCATCGGTATAACATAACGCAGCTGCCCAAAAGTGAGCAATAAAGTATCCGATTGCCAATCCAAATTTCCAGTAAGAAAATCCAGAGAGGAAATTATAGAAACAAGGCATCATTTCAGTGCAGTTCGCAAATTCAACCATTTCATGAATTTTGTACTTTATCATAAAATATCATTTTTTCGCAATTTCCATCGGTTTAACATAACGCAGCGGCCCAAAGGTAAGCAATAATGTATGCGATTGCCAATCCGAACTTTCAGTAAAAAAACCCATAGAGAGAATTATAAAAACAGGGCATCATTTCAGTGCAGTTCGCAAATTCAACCATTTCATGTATTATGTACTTTTTCATAAAAGTTTGTTTTATCGAAATTTCCCTCGGTATAACATAACGCAGCTGCCGAAAACTTAGCAATAATGTATCCGATTGCCAATTCAAATTTCCAGTAAAAAAATCCAGACAGAAAATTATAAAAACAAGGCTTCATTTCAGTGCAGGTCGCAAATTCAACCATTTCATGAATTTTGTACTTTACCATACAATTTTATTTTTTCGAAATTTCCTTCTGTATAACAAAACGCAAAGGCCCAAAAGTAAGCAATAATGTATCCGATTGCCAATCCAAGTTTCCAGTAAAAAAATCCATAGAGAAAATTATAAAAACAGGGCATCAATTCAGTGCAGTTCGCAAATTCAACCATTTCATGTATTATGTACTTTTTCATAAAATTTCGTTTTTTCGAAATTTCCCTCGGTATAACATAATGCAGCTGCCCAAAACTAAGCAATAATGTATCCGATTGCCAATCCAAATTTCCAGTAAAAAAATCCATAGAGAAAATTATAAAAACAGGGCATCATTCCAGTGCAGATCGCAAATTCAACCATTTCATGTATTATGAACTTTTTCATAACAGTTCGTTTTTTCGAAATTTCCCTCGGTATAACATAATGCAGCTGCCCAAAACTAAGCAATTATGTATCCGATTGCCAATCCAAATTTCCAGTAAAAAAATCCAAAGAGACAATTATCAAAACAAGGCATCATTTCAGAGCAGTTCCCAAATTCAACCATTTCATGAATTTTGAACTTTTTCATAAAAGTTGGTTTTTTCGAAATTTCCTTCGGTACAACTTAACGAAGCTGCCCAAAAGTAAGCAATAATGTATCCGATTGCCAATTGAAATTTCCAGTAAAAAAATCCAGACAGAAAATTATAAAAACAAGGCATCATTTCAGTGCAGTTCGCAAATTCAACCATTTCATGTATTTTGTACTTTTTCATAAAAGTTCGTTTTTTTCGAAATTCCTTCTGTATAACATAACGCAGCCGCCCAAAAGTAAGTAATACTGTAACCAATTGCCAATCCAATTTTCCAGTAAAAATATGCAGAAAGACTGTTATAAAAACAAGGCATAATTTTAGTGCAGTTCGCAAATTCAACCATTTCATGTATTTTGTACTTTTTCATAAAAGTTCGTCTTTTCGAAATTCCTTCGGTATAACATAACGCAGCCGCGCAAAGGTAAGTAATAATGTATCCAATTGCCAATCAAAATTTCCAGATAGAAAACCCAGAAATCTATCCGATTGCCAATCCAAATTCCCCGTAAAATATCCAGAGAAAAAATTATAAGAACAAGGCATCATTTCAGCGCATTCCGCAAATTCAACCAATTCATGAATTTTGTACTTTTTCATAAAAGTTCGTTTTTTTCGAAATTTCCTTCGGTATGGCATAACGCAGCAGCCCAAAAGTAAGCTATAATGTATCCGATTGCCAATCCAAATTTCTACTAAAAAATCCAGAGAGAAAATTATAAAAACAAGGCAGCATTTCAGTGCAGTTCGCAAATTCAACCAATTCATGAATCTTGTACTTTTTCATAAAAGTTCGTTTTTCGAAATTTCCTTCAGTATAATATAACGCAGCTGCCCAGAAGTAAGCAATAATGTGTCCGATTGCCAATCCGAATTTCCAACAAGAAAATCCAGAGAGAAAATTATAAAAACAAGGCATCATTTCAGTGCAGTTCGCAAATTCAACCATTGCATGAATTTTGTTCTTTTTCATAATAGTTGGTTTTTTCGAAATTTCCTTCGGTATAACTTAACGTAGCTGCCCAAAAGTAAGCAATAATGTATCCAATTGCCAATCCAATTTTCCAGTAAAAATATCCAGAGAGACTGTTATAAAAACAAGGCATAATTTTAGTGCAGTTCGCAAATTCAACCATTTCATGTATTTTGTACTTTTTCATAAACGTTCGTCTTTTCGAAATTCCTTCGGTATAACATAACGCAGCCGCCCAAAGGTAAGTAATAATGTATCCAATTGCCAATCGAAATTTCCAGTAAAAAAATCCAGAAATCTGTCCGATTGCCATTCCAAATTTGCAGTATAAAAATTCAGAGAGAAAATTATAAAAACAAGGCATCATTTCAGCGCAGTTCGCAAATTCAACCATTTCATGAATTTTGTACTTTTTCATAAGACTTCGTTTTCTCGAAATTTCCCTCGGTATGGCATAACGCAGCCGCCCAAAAGTAAGTAATAACGCATCCGATTGCCAATCCAAATTTCCAGTAAAAAAATACAGAGAGGGAATTTCAAAAACAAGGCATCATTCCAGTGCAGTTCGCAAATTCAATCATTTCATGAAATTTGTACTTTTTCATAAAAGTTCGTTTTTTCGAAATTTCCTTCGGTACAACATAACGCAGCCGCCCAAAGGTAAGTAATAACGTATCCAATTGCCATTCGAAATTTCCAGTAAAAAAATCCAGAAATCTGCCCAATTGCCAATCCGAGTTTCCAGTAAAAAAATTCAGAGAGAAAATTAAAAAAACAAGGCATCATTTCAGCGCTGTTCGCAAATTCAACCATTTCATGTATTATGTACTTTTTCATAAAAGTTTGTTTTCTCGAAATTTCCCTCGGTATAACATAACGCAGCTGCCGAAAACTTAGCAATAATGTATCCGATTTCCAATTCAAATTTCCAGTAAAAAAATCCAGACAGAAAATTATAAAAACAAGGCTTCATTTCAGTGCAGGTCGCAAATTCAACCATTTCATGAATTTTGTACTTTACCATACAATTTTATTTTTTCGAAATTTCCTTCTGTATAACATAACGCAAAGGCCCAAAAGTAAGCAATAATGTATCCGATTGCCAATCCAAGTTTCCAGTAAAAAAATCCATAGAGAAAATTATAAAAACAGGGCATCAATTCAGTGCAGTTCGCAAATTCAACCATTTCATGTATTATGTACTTTTTCATAAAAGTTCGTTTTTTCGAAATTTCCCTCGGTATAACATAATGCAGCTGCCCAAAACTAAGCAATAATGTATCCGATTGCCAATCCAAATTTCCACTAAAAAATCCAGAGAGAGAATTATAAAAACAAGGCATAATTTCAGTGCAGTTCGCAAATTCAACCATTTCATGAATTTTGTACTTTTTCATAAAAGATCGTTTTTCGAAATTTCCTTCAGTATAATATAACGCAGCTGCCCAGAATTAAGCAATAATGTATCCGGTTGCCAATCCAAATTTCCAATAAGAAAATCCAGAGAGAAAATTATAAAAACAAGGCATCATTTCAGTGCAGTTCGCAAATTCAACCATTTCATGAATTTTGTACTTTTTCATAATAGTTGCTTTTTTTGAAATTTCCTTCGGTATGGCATAACGCAGCCGCTTAAAAGTAAGTTATAGCGTATCCGATTGCCAATCCATATTTCCACTAAAAAATCCAGAGAGAAAATTATAAAAACAAGGCATCATTTCAGTGCAGTTCGCAAATTCAACCAATTCATGAATTTTGTACTTTTTCATAAAAGTTCGTTTTTCGAAATTTCCTTCAGTATAAATAAACGCAGCTGCCCAGAAGTAAGCAATAATGTGTCCTATTGCCAATCCAAATTTCCAATAAGAAAATCCAGAGAGAAAATTATAAAAACAAGGCATCATTTCAGTGCAGTTCGCAAATTCAACCATTTCATGAATTTTGTACTTTTTCATAATAGTTGGTTTTTTCGAAATTACCTTCGGTATAACTTAACGTAGCCGCCCAAAAGTAAGCAATAATGTATCCAATTGCCAATCCAATTTTCCAGTAAAAATATCCAGAGAGACTGTTATAAAAACAAGGCATAATTTTAGTGCAGTTCGCAAATTCAACCATTTCATGTATTTTGTACTTTTTCATAAAAGTTCGTCTTTTCGAAATTCCTTCGGTATAACATAACGCAGCCGCCCAAAGGTAAGTAATAATGTATCCAATTGCCAATCGAAATTTCCAGTAAAAAAATCCAGAAATCTGTCCGATTGCCATTCCAAATTTGCAGTATAAAAATCCAGAGAGAAAATTATAAAAACAAGGCATCATTCCAGTGCAGTTCGCAAATTCAACCATTTCATGAAATTTGTTCTTTTTCATAAAAGTTCGTTTTTTCGAAATTCCTTCGGTACAACATAACGCAGCCGCCCAAAGGTAAGTAATAACGTATCCAATTGCCATTCGAAATTTCCAGAAAAAAAATCCAGAAATCTGCCCGATTGCCAGTCCGAATTTCCAGTAAAAAAATTCAGAGAGAAAATTATAAAAACAAGGCATCATTTCAGCGCTGTTCGCAAATTCAACCATTTCATGAATTTTATACTTTTTCATAAAATTTCGTTTTTTTTCGAAATTTCCTTCGGTATAACATTACGCAGCCGCCCAATTGTAAGTAAAAATGTATCCGATTGCCAATCCAAATTTCCAGTTAAAAAATCCAGAGAGAAAATTATAAAAACAAGGCATCATTTCAGCGCAGTTCGCAAATTCAACCATTTCATGAATTTTGTACTTTTTCATAAATCTTCGTTTTTCGAAATTTCCTTCGGTATGGCATAACGCAGCCGCCCAAAAGTAAGTTATAACGTATCCGATTGCCAATCCAAATTTCCACTAAAAAATCCAGAGAGAGAATTATAAAAACAAGGCATAATTTCAGTGCAGTTCGCAAATTCAACCATTTCATGAATTTTGTACTTTATCATAAAATTTCATTTTTTCGCAATTTCCATCGGTATAACATAACGCAGCTGCCCAAAAGTGAGCAATAAAGTATCCGATTGCCAATCCAAATTTCCAGTAAGAAAATCCAGAGAGGAAATTATAGAAACAAGGCATCATTTCAGTGCAGTTCGCAAATTCAACCATTTCATGAATTTTGTACTTTATCATAAAATATCATTTTTTCGCAATTTCCATCGGTTTAACATAACGCAGCGGCCCAAAGGTAAGCAATAATGTATGCGATTGCCAATCCGAACTTTCAGTAAAAAAACCCATAGAGAGAATTATAAAAACAGGGCATCATTTCAGTGCAGTTCGCAAATTCAACCATTTCATGTATTATGTACTTTTTCATAAAAGTTTGTTTTCTCGAAATTTCCCTCGGTATAACATAACGCAGCTGCCGAAAACTTAGCAATAATGTATCCGATTGCCAATTCAAATTTCCAGTAAAAAAATCCAGACAGAAAATTATAAAAACAAGGCTTCATTTCAGTGCAGGTCGCAAATTCAACCATTTCATGAATTTTGTACTTTACCATACAATTTTATTTTTTCGAAATTTCCTTCTGTATAACAAAACGCAAAGGCCCAAAAGTAAGCAATAATGTATCCGATTGCCAATCCAAGTTTCCAGTAAAAAAATCCATAGAGAAAATTATAAAAACAGGGCATCAATTCAGTGCAGTTCGCAAATTCAACCATTTCATGTATTATGTACTTTTTCATAAAATTTCGTTTTTTCGAAATTTCCCTCGGTATAACATAATGCAGCTGCCCAAAACTAAGCAATAATGTATCCGATTGCCAATCCAAATTTCCAGTAAAAAAATCCATAGAGAAAATTATAAAAACAGGGCATCATTCCAGTGCAGATCGCAAATTCAACCATTTCATGTATTATGAACTTTTTCATAACAGTTCGTTTTTTCGAAATTTCCCTCGGTATAACATAATGCAGCTGCCCAAAACTAAGCAATTATGTATCCGATTGCCAATCCAAATTTCCAGTAAAAAAATCCAAAGAGACAATTATCAAAACAAGGCATCATTTCAGAGCAGTTCCCAAATTCAACCATTTCATGAATTTTGAACTTTTTCATAAAAGTTGGTTTTTTCGAAATTTCCTTCGGTACAACTTAACGAAGCTGCCCAAAAGTAAGCAATAATGTATCCGATTGCCAATTGAAATTTCCAGTAAAAAAATCCAGACAGAAAATTATAAAAACAAGGCATCATTTCAGTGCAGTTCGCAAATTCAACCATTTCATGTATTTTGTACTTTTTCATAAAAGTTCGTTTTTTTCGAAATTCCTTCTGTATAACATAACGCAGCCGCCCAAAAGTAAGTAATACTGTAACCAATTGCCAATCCAATTTTCCAGTAAAAATATGCAGAAAGACTGTTATAAAAACAAGGCATAATTTTAGTGCAGTTCGCAAATTCAACCATTTCATGTATTTTGTACTTTTTCATAAAAGTTCGTCTTTTCGAAATTCCTTCGGTATAACATAACGCAGCCGCGCAAAGGTAAGTAATAATGTATCCAATTGCCAATCAAAATTTCCAGATAGAAAACCCAGAAATCTATCCGATTGCCAATCCAAATTCCCCGTAAAATATCCAGAGAGAAAATTATAAGAACAAGGCATCATTTCAGCGCATTCCGCAAATTCAACCAATTCATGAATTTTGTACTTTTTCATAAAAGTTCGTTTTTTTCGAAATTTCCTTCGGTATGGCATAACGCAGCAGCCCAAAAGTAAGCTATAATGTATCCGATTGCCAATCCAAATTTCCACTAAAAAATCCGGAGAGAAAATTATAAAAACAAGGCAGCATTTCAGTGCAGTTCGCAAATTCAACCAATTCATGAATCTTGTACTTTTTCATAAAAGTTCGTTTTTCGAAATTTCCTTCAGTATAATATAACGCAGCTGCCCAGAAGTAAGCAATAATGTGTCCGATTGCCAATCCGAATTTCCAACAAGAAAATCCAGAGAGAAAATTATAAAAACAAGGCATCATTTCAGTGCAGTTCGCAAATTCAACCATTGCATGAATTTTGTTCTTTTTCATAATAGTTGGTTTTTTCGAAATTTCCTTCGGTATAACTTAACGTAGCTGCCCAAAAGTAAGCAATAATGTATCCAATTGCCAATCCAATTTTCCAGTAAAAATATCCAGAGAGACTGTTATAAAAACAAGGCATAATTTTAGTGCAGTTCGCAAATTCAACCATTTCATGTATTTTGTACTTTTTCATAAACGTTCGTCTTTTCGAAATTCCTTCGGTATAACATAACGCAGCCGCCCAAAGGTAAGTAATAATGTATCCAATTGCCAATCGAAATTTCCAGTAAAGAAATCCAGAAATCTGTCCGATTGCCATTCCAAATTTGCAGTATAAAAATTCAGAGAGAAAATTATAAAAACAAGGCATCATTTCAGCGCAGTTCGCAAATTCAACCATTTCATGAATTTTGTACTTTTTCATAAGACTTCGTTTTCTCGAAATTTCCCTCGGTATGGCATAACGCAGCCGCCCAAAAGTAAGTAATAACGCATCCGATTGCCAATCCAAATTTCCAGTAAAAAAATACAGAGAGGGAATTTCAAAAACAAGGCATCATTCCAGTGCAGTTCGCAAATTCAATCATTTCATGAAATTTGTACTTTTTCATAAAAGTTCGTTTTTTCGAAATTTCCTTCGGTACAACATAACGCAGCCGCCCAAAGGTAAGTAATAACGTATCCAATTGCCATTCGAAATTTCCAGTAAAAAAATCCAGAAATCTGCCCAATTGCCAATCCGAGTTTCCAGTAAAAAAATTCAGAGAGAAAATTAAAAAAACAAGGCATCATTTCAGCGCTGTTCGCAAATTCAACCATTTCATGAATTTTGTACTTTTTCATAAAATTTCGTTTTTTTTCGAAATTTCCTTCGGTATAACATTACGCAGCCGCCCAATAGTAAGTAATAATGTTTCCGATTGCCAATCCAAATTTCCAGTAAAAAAATCCAGAGAGAAAATTATAAAAACAAGGCATCATTTCAGCGCAGTTCGCAAATTCAACCATTTCATGAATTTTGTACTTATTCATAATAGTTGGTTTTTTCGAAATTTCCTTCGGTATGGCATAACGCAGCCGCCCAAAAGTAAGTAATAACGTATCCGATTGCCAAACCAAATTTCCACTAAAAAATCCAGAGAGAGAATTATAAAAACAAGGCATAATTTCAGTGCAGTTCGCAAATTCAACCATTTCATGAATTTTGTACTTTTTCATAAAAGCTCGTTTTTTCGAAATTTCCTTCGGTATGGCATAACGCAGCAGCCCAAAAGTAAGTTATAATGTATCCGATTGCCAAATCCAAATTTTCACTAAAAAATCCAGAGAGAAAATTATAAAAACAAGGCATCATTTCAGTGCTGTTCGCAAATTCAACCAATTAATGAATTTTGTAGTTTTTCATAAAAGTTCGTTTTTCGAAATTTCCTTCAGTATAATATAACGCAGCTGCCCAGAAGTAAGCAATAATGTGTCCGATTGGCAATCCAAATTTCCAATAAGAAAATCCAGAGAGAAAATTATAAAAACAAGGCATCATTTCAGTGCAGTTCACAAATTCAACTATTTCATGAATTTTGTACTTTTTCATAATAGTTGGTTTTTTCGAAATTTCCTTCGGTATAACTTAACGTAGCTGCCCAAAAGTAGGCAATAATGTATGCAATTGCCAATCCAATTTTCCAGTAAAAATATCCAGAGAGACTGTTATAAAAACAAGGCATAATTTTAGTGTAGTTCGCAAATTCAACCATTTCATGTATTTTGTACTTTTTCATAAAAGTTCGTCTTTTCGAAATTCCTTCGGTATAATATAACGCAGCCGCCCAAAGGTAAGTAATAATGTATCCAATTGCCAATCAAAATTTCCAGTAAGAAAACCCAGAAATCTATCCGATTGCCAATCCAAATTCCCCGTAAAAAATCCAGAGAGAAAATTATAAAAACAAGGCATCATTTCAGCGCATTCCGCAAATTCAACCAATTCATGAAATTTGTACTTTTTCATAAAAGTTCGTTTTTTCGAAATTTCCTTCGGTATGGCATAATGCAGCAGCCCAAAAGTAAGTTATAATGTATCCGATTGCCAATCCAAATTTCCACTAAAAAATCCAGAGAGAAAATTATAAAAACAAGGCATCATTTCAGTGCAGTTCGCAAATTCAACTATTTCATGAATTTTGTACTTTTTCATAATAGTTGGTTTTTTCGAAATTTCCTTCGGTATAACTTAACGTAGCTGCCCAAAAGTAGGCAATAATGTATGCAATTGCCAATCCAATTTTCCAGTAAAAATATCCAGAGAGACTGTTATAAAAACAAGGCATAATTTTAGTGCAGTTCGCAAATTCAACCATTTCATGTATTTTTTACTTTTTCCTAAAAGTTCGTCTCTTCGAAATTCCTTCGGTATAACATAACGCAGCCGCCCAAACGTAAGTAATAATGTATCCAATTGCCAATCGAAATTTCCAGTAAAAAAATCCAGAAATCTGTCCGATTGCCATTCCAAATTTGCAGTATAAAAATCCAGAGAGAAAATTATAAAAACAAGGCATCATTTCAGCGCAGTTCGCAAATTCAACCATTTCATGAATTTTGTACTTTTTCATAAAACTTCGTTTTTTCGAAATTTCCTTCGGTAATGCATAACGCAGCCGCCCAAAAGTAAGTAATAACGTATCCGATTGCCAATCCAAATTTCCAGTAAAAAAATACAGAGAGGGAATTTTAAAAACAAGGCATCATTTCAGCGCAGTTCGCAAATTCAACCATTTCATGAATTTTGTACTTTTTCATAAAACTTCGTTTTTTCGCAATTTCCTTCGGTATGGCATAACGCAGCCGCCCAAAAGTAAGTTATAACGTATCCGATTGCCAATCCGAATTTCCACTAAAAAATCCAGAGAGAGAATTATAAAAACAAGGCATAATTTCAGTGCAGTTCGCAAATTCAACCATTTCATGAATTTTGTACTTTTTCATAAAAGATCGTTTTTCGAAATTTCCTTCAGTATAATATAACGCAGCTGCCCAGAAGTAAGCAGTAATGTATCCGGTTGCCAATCCAAATTTCCAATAAGAAAATCCAGAGAGAAAATTATAAAAACAAGGCATCATTTCAGTGCAGTTCGCAAATTCAACCATTTCATGAATTTTGTACTTTTTCATAATAGTTGCTTTTTTCGAAATTTCCTTCGGTATGGCATAACGCAGCCGCCCAAAAGTAAGTTATAGCGTATCCGATTGCCAATCCATATTTCCACTAAAAAATCCAGAGAGAAAATTATAAAAACAAGGCATCATTTCAGTGCAGTTCGCAAATTCAACCAATTCATGAATTTTGTACTTTTTCATAAAAGTTCGTTTTTCGAAATTTCCTTCAGTATAATATAACGCAGCTGCCCAGAAGTAAGCAATAATGTGTCCGATTGCCAATCCAAATTTCCAATAAGAAAATCCAAAGAGAAAATTATAAAAACAAGGCATCATTTCAGTGCAGTTCGCAAATTCAACCATTTCATGAATTTTGTACTTTTTCATAATAGTTGGTTTTTTCGAAATTTCCTTCGGTATAACTTAACGTAGCTGCCCAAAAGTAAGCAATAATGTATCCAATTGCCAATCCAATTTTCCAGTAAAAATATCCAGAGAGACTGTTATAAAAACAAGGCATAATTTTAGTGCAGTTCGCAAATTCAACCATTTCATGTATTTTGTACTTTTTCATAAAAGTTCGTCTTTTCGAAATTCCTTCGGTATAACATAACGCAGCCGCCCAAAGGTAAGTAATAATGTATCCAATTGCCAATCGAAATTTCCAGTAAAAAAATCCAGAAATCTGTCCGATTGCCATTCCAAATTTGCAGTATAAAAATCCAGAGAGAAAATTATAAAAACAAGGCATCATTCCAGTGCAGTTCGCAAATTCAACCATTTCATGAAATTTGTACTTTTTCATAAAAGTTCGTTTTTTCGAAATTCCTTCGGTACAACATAACGCAGCCGCCCAAAGGTAAGTAATAACGTATCCAATTGCCATTCGAAATTTCCAGAAAAAAAAATTCAGAAATCTGCCCGATTGCCAGTCCGAATTTCCAGTAAAAAGATTCAGAGAGAAAATTATAAAAACAAGGCATCATTTCAGCGCTGTTCGCAAATTCAACCATTTCATGAATTTTGTACTTTTTCATAAAATTTCGTTTTTTTTCGAAATTTCCTTCGGTATAACATTACGCAGCCGCCCAATAGTAAGTAAAAATGTATCCGATTGCCAATCCAAATTTCCAGTAAAAAAATCCAGAGAGAAAATTATAAAAACAAGGCATCATTTCAGCGCAGTTCGCAAATTCAACCATTTCATGAATTTTGTACTTTTTCATAAAACTTCGTTTCTCGAAATTTCCTTCGGTATGGCATAACGCAGCCGCCCAAAAGTAAGTTATAACGTATCCGATTGCCAATCCAAATTTCCGCTAAAAAATCCAGAGAGAGAATTATAAAAACAAGGCATAATTTCAGTGCAGTTCGCAAATTCAACCATTTCATGAATTTTGTACTTTATCATAAAATTTCATTTTTTCGCAATTTCCATCGGTATAACATAACGGAGCTGCCCAAAAGTGAGCAATAAAGTATCCGATTGCCAATCCAAATTTCCAGTAAGAAAATCCAGAGAGGAAATTATAGAAACAAGGCATCATTTCAGTGCAGTTCGCAAATTCAACCATTTCATGAATTTTGTACTTTATCATAAAATATCATTTTTTCGCAATTTCCATCGGTTTAACATAACGCAGCGGCCCAAAAGTAAGCAATAATGTATGCGAATGCCAATCCGAATTTTCAGTAAAAAAACCCATAGAGAGAATTATAAAAACAGGGCATCATTTCAGTGCAGTTCGCAAATTCAACCATTTCATGTATTATGTACTTTTTCATAAAAGTTTGTTTTCTCGAAATTTCCCTCGGTATAACATAACGCAGCTGCCGAAAACTTAGCAATAATGTATCCGATTTCCAATTCAAATTTCCAGTAAAAAAATCCAGACAGAAAATTATAAAAACAAGGCTTCATTTCAGTGCAGGTCGCAAATTCAACCATTTCATGAATTTTGTACTTTACCATACAATTTTATTTTTTCGAAATTTCCTTCTGTATAACATAACGCAAAGGCCCAAAAGTAAGCAATAATGAATCCGATTGCCAATCCAAGTTTCCAGTAAAAAAATCCATAGAGAAAATTATAAAAACAGGGCATCAATTCAGTGCAGTTCGCAAATTCAACCATTTCATGTATTATGTTTTTTTTCATAAAAGTTCGTTTTTTCGAAATTTCCCTCGGTATAACATAATGCAGCTGCCCAAAACTAAGCAATAATGTATCCGATTGCCAATCCAAATTTCCAGTAAAAAAATCCATAGAGAAAATTATAAAAACAGGGCATCATTTCAGTGCAGATCGCAAATTCAACCATTCCATGTATTGTGAACTTTTTCATAACAGTTCGTTTTTTCGAAATTTCCCTCGGTATAACATAATGCAGCTGCCCAAAACTAAGCAATTATGTATCCGATTGCCAATCCAAATTTCCAGTAAAAAAATCCAAAGAGACAATTATCAAAACAAGGCATCATTTCAGAGCAGTTCCCAAATTCAACCATTTCATGAATTTTGAACTTTTTCATAAAAGTTGGTTTTTTCGAAATTTCCTTTGGTACAACTTAACGAAGCTGCCCAAAAGTAAGCAATAATGTATCCGATTGCCAACTCAAATTTCCAGTAAAAAAATCCAGACAGAAAATTATAAAAACAAGGCATCATTTCAGTGCAGTTCGCAAATTCAACCATTTCATGTATTTTGTACTTTTTCATAAAAGTTCGTTTTTTTCGAAATTCCTTCTGTATAACATAACGCAGCCGCCCAAAAGTAAGTAATAATGTAACCAATTGCCAATCGAAATTTCCAGAAAAAAAATCCATAGAGAAAATTATAAAAACAGGGCTCATTTCAGTGCAGATCGCAAATTCAACCATTTCATGTATTATGTACTTTTTCATAAAAGTTCCTTTTTTCGAAATTTCCCTCGGTATAACATAATGCAACTGCCCAAAACTAAGCCATAATGTATCCGATTGCCAATTCAAATTTCCAGTAAAAAAATCCATACAGAAAATTTTAAAAACAAGGCATCATTTCAGTGCAATTCGCAAATTCAACCATTTCATGTATTTTGTATTTTTTCATAAAAGTTGGTTTTTTCGAAATTCCTTCTGTATAACTTAACGCAGCCGCCCAAAAGTAAGAAATAATGAATCCAATTGCAAATCGAAATTTCCAGTAAAAAAATCCAGAAGTCTATCCGATTGCCAATCCAAATTTCCAGTATAAAAGTTCGTTTTTTTCGAAATTCCTTCGGCATAACATAACGCAGCCGCCCAAAAGTAAGTAATAATGTATCCGATTGCCAATCGAAATTTCCAGAAAAAATATCCATAGAGAAAATTATAAAAACAAGGCGTCATTTCAGTGCAGTTCGCAAATTCAACCATTTCATGTATTTTGTACTTTTTCATAAAAGTTCGTTTTTTTCGAAATTCCTTCGGCATAACATAACGCAGCCGCCCAAAAGTAAGTAATAATGTATCCAATTGCCAATCGAAATTTCCAGAAAAAAAATCCATAGAGAAAATTATAAAAACAGGGCATCATTTCAGTGCAGATCGCAATTTCAACCATTTCATGTATTATGTACTTTTTCATAAAAGTTCGTTTTTTCGAAATTTCCCTCGGTATAACATAATGCAACTGCCCAAAACTAAGCCATAATGTATCCGATTGCCAATTCAAATTTCCAGTAAAAAAATCCAGACAGAAAATTTTAAAAACAAGGCATCATTTCAGTGCAGTTCGCAAATTCAACCATTTCATGTATTTTGTATTTTTTCATAAAAGTTGGTTTTTTCGAAATTCCTTCTGTATAACATAACGCAGCCGCCCAAAAGTAGGAAATAATGTATCCAATTGCCAATCGAAATTTCCAGTAAAAAAATCCAGAAATCTATCCGATTGCCAATCCAAATTTCCAGTAAAAAAATCCAAAGAGAAAATTGTAAAAACAAGGCATCATTTCAGCGCAGTTCGCAAATTCAACCATTTCATGAATTTCGTACTTTTTCATAAAAGTTCGTTTTTTCGAAATTTCCTTCGGTATAGCATAACGCAGCCGCCCAAAGGTAAGTAATAATGTATCCGATTGCCAATCCGAATTTCCAGTAAAAAAATTTAGGGAGAAAATCATAAAAACAAGGCAATATTTCAGTGCAGTTCGCAAATTCAACCATTTCATGTATTTTGTACTTTTTCATAAAAGTTCGTTTTTTCGAAATTTCCTTTGGTATAGCATAACGCAGCCGCCCAAAAGTAAGTAATAATGTATCCAATTGCCAATCGAAATTTCCAGAAAAAAAATCCATAGAGAAAATTATAAAAACAGGGCATCATTTCAGTGCAGATCGCAATTTCAACCATTTCATGTATTATGTACTTTTTCATAAAAGTTCGTTTTTTCGAAATTTCCCTCGGTATAACATAATGCAACTGCCCAAAACTAAGCCATAATGTATCCGATTGCCAATTCAAATTTCCAGTAAAAAAATCCAGACAGAAAATTTTAAAAACAAGGCATCATTTCAGTGCAGTTCGCAAATTCAACCATTTCATGTATTTTGTACTTTTTCATAATATTGGTTTTTTCGAAATTAATTCTGTATAACATAACGCAGCCGCCCAAAAGTAAGAAATAATGTATCCAATTGCCCATCGAAATTTCCAGTAAAAAAATCCAGAAATCTATCCGATTGCCAATCCAAATTTCCAGTAAAAAAATCCAAAGAGAAAATTGTAAAAACAAGGCATCATTTCAGCGCAGTTCGCAAATTCAACCATTTCATGAATTTCGTACTTTTTCATAAAAGTTCGTTTTTTCGAAATTTCCTTCGGTATAGCATAACGCAGCCGCCCAAAGGTAAGTAATAATGTATCCGATTGCCAATCCGAATTTCCAGTAAAAAAATTTAGAGAGAAAATCATAAAACAAGGCAATATTTCAGTGCAGTTCGCAAATTCAACCATTTCATGTATTTTGTACTTTTTCATAAAAGTTCGTTTTTTCAAAATTTCCTTTGGTATAGCATAACGCAGCCGTCCAAAGGTAAGTAATAATGTATCCGATTGCCATTCCAAATTTCCAGTAAAAAAATTCAGAGAGAAAATCATAAAAACAAGGCATCATTTCAGTGCAGTTCGCAAATTCAACCATTTCATGAATTTTGTACTTTTTCATAAAATTTCGTTTTTTCGAAATTTCCTTCGGTGTAACATAACGCAGCCGCCCAAAAGTAAGTAATAATGTATCCAATTGCCAATCGAAATTTCCAGTAAAAAAATCAGGAAATCTAACCGATTGCCAATCCAAATTTCCAGTAAGAAATCCAGAGAGGAAATTATTAAAACAAGACATCATTTCAGTGCAGTTCGCAAATTCAACCATTTCATGAATTTTGTACTTTTTCAATAAAGTTCGTTTTTTCGAAATTTCCCTCGGTATAACATAGCGCAGCTGCCAAAAGTAAGCAATAATAAATCCGATTGCCAATCCAAATTTCCACTAAAAACTCCAAAGAGAAAATTATAAAAACAAGGCATAATTTCAGCGCAGTTCCCAAATTCAACCATTTCATGAATTTTGTACTTTTTCATAAAAGTTAGTTTTTTCGAAGTTTCCCTTAGTATAACATAACGCAGCTGCCCAAAACTAAGCAATAATGTATCCGATTGCCAATCCGAATTTCCAGTAAAAAAATCCAGAGAGGAAATTATAAAAACAAGGCATCATTTCAGCGCAGTTCGCAAATTCAACCATTTCATGAATCTTGTACTTTTTCATAAAAGTTCGTTTTTTTCGAAATTTCCCTCGGTATAACATAACGCAGCTGCCCGAAACCAAGCAATAATGTATCCGATTGCCAATTCAAATTTCCAGTAAAAAAATCCAAACAGAAAATTATAAAAACAAGGCATCATTTCAGCGCAGTTCGCAAATTCAACCATTTCATGAATTTCGTACTTTTTCATAAAAGTTTGTTTTTTCGAAATTTCCTTCGGTATAGCATAACGCAGCCACCCAAGGATAAGTAATAATGTATCCGATTGCCAATCCAAATTTCCAGTAAAAAAAATCAGAGAGAAAATCATAAAAACAAGGCAAAATTTCAGTGCAGTTCGCAAATTCAACCATTTCATGTATTTTGTACTTTTTCATAAAAGCTCGCTTTTTTCGAAATCCCTTCTGTATAACATAACGCAGCCGCCCAAAAGTAAGTAATAATGTGTCCAATTGCCAATCGAAATTTCCAGTAAAAAAATCCAGAAATCTATCCGATTGCCAATCCAAATTTCCAGTAAAAAACTCCAAAGAGAAAATCATAAAAACAAGGCATCATTTCAGCGCAGTTCGCAAATTCAACCATTTCATGTGTTTTGTAATTTTTCATAAAAGTTCGTTTTTTTCGAAATTCCATCTGTATAACATAACGCAGCCGCCCAAAAGTAAGTAATAATGTATCCAATTGCCAATCGAAATTTCCAGTAAAAAAATCAGGAAATCCAACCCATTGCCAATCCAAATTTCCAGTAAAAAATCCAGAGAGGAAATTATTAAAACAAGACATCATTTCAGTGCAGTTCGCAAATTCAACCATTTCATGAATTTTGTACTTTTTCATTAAAGTTCGTTTTTTCGAAATTTCCTTCGGTATAACATAGCGCAGCTGCCAAAAGTAAGCAATAATGTATCCGTTTGCCAATCCAAATTTCCAGTAAAAAAAATCCATAGAGAAAATTATAAAAACAGGGCATCATTTCAGTGCAGACGCAAATTCAACCATTTCATGTATTATGTACTTTTTCATAAAAGTTCGTTTTTTCGAAATTTCCCTCGGTATAACATAACGCAGCTGCCCAAAACTAAGCAATAATGTATCCGATTGCCAATCCAAATTTCCAGTAAAAAAATCCATACAGAATATTATAAAAACAGGGCATCATTTCAGTGCAGATCGCAAATTCAACCATTTCATGTATTATGAACTTTTTCATAAAAGTTCGTTTTTTCGAAATTTCCCTCGGTATAACATAATGCAGCTGCCCAAAACTAAGCAATAATGTATCCGATTGCCAATCCAAATTTCAAGTAAAAAAATCCAAAGAGAAAATTATCAAAACAAGGCATCATTTCAGAGCAGTTCCCAAATTCAACCATTTCATGAACTTTGAACTTTTTCATAAGAGTTGGTTTTTTCGAAATTTCCTTCGGTATAGCATAACGCAGCCGCCCAAAGGTAAGTAATAATGTATCCGATTGCCAATCCGAATTTCCAGTAAAAAAATTTAGAGAGAAAATCATAACAACAAGGCAAAATTTCAGTGCAGTTCGCAAATTCAACCATTTCATGTATTTTGTACTTTTTCATAAAAGTTCGTTTTTTCGAAATTTCCTTTGGTATAGCATAACGCAGCCGCCCGAAACTAAGCAATAATGTATCCGATTGCCAATTCAAATTTCCAGTAAAAAAATCCAGACAGAAAATTATGAAAACAAGGCATCATTTCAGCGCAGATCCCATATTCAACCATTTCATGAATTTCGTACTTTTTCATAAAAGTTTGTTTTTTCGAAATTTCCTTCAGTATAGCATAACGCAGCCGCCCAAAGATAAGTAATAATGTATCCGATTGCCAATCCAAATTTCCAGTAAAAAATCCAGAGAGGAAATTATTAAAACAAGACATCATTTCAGTGCAGTTCGCAAATTCAACCATTTCATGAATTTTGTACTTTTTCATTAAAGTTCGTTTTTTCGAAATTTCCTTCGGTATAACATAGCGCAGCTGCCAAAAGTAAGCAATAATGTATCCGATTGCCAATCCAAATTTCCAGTAAAAATATCCAGAGAGACTGTTATAAAAACAAGGCATAATTTTAGTGCAGTTCGCAAATTCAACCATTTCATGTATTTTTTACTTTTTCCTAAAAGTTCGTCTCTTCGAAATTCCTTCGGTATAACATAACGCAGCCGCCCAAACGTAAGTAATAATGTATCCGATTGCCAATCCGAATTTCCAGTAAAAAAATTTAGAGAGAAAATCATAACAACAAGGCAAAATTTCAGTGCAGTTCGCAAATTCAACCATTTCATGTATTTTGTACTTTTTCATAAAAGTTCGTTTTTTCGAAATTTCCTTTGGTATAGCATAACGCAGCCGCCCGAAACTAAGCAATAATGTATCCGATTGCCAATTCAAATTTCCAGTAAAAAAATCCAGACAGAAAATTATGAAAACAAGGCATCATTTCAGCGCAGATCCCATATTCAACCATTTCATGAATTTCGTACTTTTTCATAAAAGTTTGTTTTTTCGAAATTTCCTTCAGTATAGCATAACGCAGCCGCCCAAAGATAAGTAATAATGTATCCGATTGCCAATCCAAATTTCCAGTAAAAAATCCAGAGAGGAAATTATAAAAACAAGGCATCATTTCAGCGCAGTTCGCAAATTCAACCATTTCATGAATCTTGTACTTTTTCATAAAAGTTCGTTTTTTTCGAAATTTCCCTCGGTATAACATAACGCAGCTGCCCGAAACCAAGCAATAATGTATCCGATTGCCAATTCAAATTTCCAGTAAAAAAATCCAGACAGAAAATTATAAAAACAAGGCATCATTTCAGCGCAGTTCGCAAATTCAACCATTTCATGAATTTCGTACTTTTTCATAAAAGTTTGTTTTTTCGAAATTTCCTTCGGTATAGCATAACGCAGCCGCCCAAGGATAAGTAATAATGTATCCGATTGCCAATCCAAATTTCCAGTAAAAAATCCAGAGAGGAAATTATTAAAACAAGACATCATTTCAGTGCAGTTCGCAAATTCAACCATTTCATGAATTTTGTACTTTTTCATTAAAGTTCGTTTTTTCGAAATTTCCTTCGGTATAACATAGCGCAGCTGCCAAAAGTAAGCAATAATGTATCCGATTGCCAATCCAAATTTCCAGTAAAAAAAATCCATAGAGAAAATTATAAAAACAGGGCATCATTTCAGTGCAGATCGCAAATTCAACCATTTCATGTATTATGTACTTTTTCATAAAAGTTCGTTTTTTCGAAATTTCCCTCGGTATAACATAACGCAGCTGCCCAAAACTAAGCAATAATGTATCCGATTGCCAATCCAAATTTCCAGTAAAAAAATCCATACAGAATATTATAAAAACAGGGCATCATTTCAGTGCAGATCGCAAATTCAACCATTTCATGTATTATGAACTTTTTCATAAAAGTTCGTTTTTTCGAAATTTCCCTCGGTATAACATAATGCAGCTGCCCAAAACTAAGCAATAATGTATCCGATTGCCAATCCAAATTTCAAGTAAAAAAATCCAAAGAGAAAATTATCAAAACAAGGCATCATTTCAGAGCAGTTCCCAAATTCAACCATTTCATGAACTTTGAACTTTTTCATAAGAGTTGGTTTTTTCGAAATTTCCTTCGGTATAGCATAACGCAGCCGCCCAAAGGTAAGTAATAATGTATCCGATTGCCAGTCCGAATTTCCAGTAAAAAAATTTAGAGAGAAAATCATAAAAACAAGGCAAAATTTCAGTGCAGTTCGCAAATTCAACCATTTCATGTATTTTGTACTTTTTCATAAAAGTTCGTTTTTTCGAAATTTCCTTTGGTATAGCATAACGCAGCCGCCCAAAGGTAAGTTATAATGTATCCGATTGCCAATCAAAATTTCCAGTAAAAAAATTCAGAGAGAAAATCATAAAAACAAGGCATCATTTCAGTGCAGTTCGCAAATTCAACCATTTCATGAATTTTGTACTTTTCCATAAAATTTCTTTTTTTCGAAATTTTCTTCGGTGTAACATAACGCAGCCGCCCAAAAGTAAGTAATAATGTATCCAATTGCCAATCGAAATTTCCAGTAAAAAAATCAGGAAATCTAACCGATTGCCAATCCAAATTTCCAGTAAAAAATCCAGAGAGGAAATTATTAAAACAAGACATCATTTCAGTGCAGTTCGCAAATTCAACCATTTCATGAATTTTGTACTTTTTCATTAAAGTTCGTTTTTTCGAAATTTCCTTCGGTATAACATAGCGCAGCTGCCAAAAGTAAGCAATAATAAATCCGATTGCCAATCCAAATTTCCACTAAAAACCCCAAAGAGAAAATTATAAAAACAAGGCATCATTTCAGCGCAGTTCGCAAATTCAACCATTTCATGAATTTCGTACTTTTTCATAAAAGTTTGTTTTTTCGAAATTTCCTTCGGTATAGCATAACGCAGCCGCCCAAAGATAAGTAATAATGTATCCGATTGCCAATCCAAATTTCCAGTAAAAAAAATCAGAGAGAAAATCATAAAAACAAGGCAAAATTTCAGTGCAGTTCGCAAATTCAACCATTTCATGTATTTTGTACTTTTTCATAAAAGCTCGTTTTTTTCGAAATCCCTTCTGTATAACATAACGCAGCCGCCCAAAAGTAAGTAATAATGTATCCAATTGCCAATCGAAATTTCCAGTAAAAAAATCCAGAAATCTATTCGATTGCCAATCCAAATTTCCAGTAAAAAACTCCAAAGAGAAAATCATAAAAACAAGGCATCATTTCAGCGCAGTTCGCAAATTCAACCATTTCATGTGTTTTGTACTTTTTCATAAAAGTTCGTTTTTTTCGAAATTCCATCTGTATAACATAACGCAGCCGCCCAAAAGTAAGTAATAATGTATCCAATTGCCAATCGAAATTTCCAGTAAAAAAATCAGGAAGTCTAACCGATTGCCAATCCAAATTTCCAGTAAAAAATCCAGAGAGGAAATTATTAAAACAAGACATCATTTCAGTGCAGTTCGCAAATTCAACCATTTCATGAATTTTGTACTTTTTCATTAAAGTTCGTTTTTTCGAAATTTCCTTCGGTATAACATAGCGCAGCTGCCAAAAGTAAGCAATAATGTATCCGATTGCCAATCCAAATTTCCAGTAAAAAAAATCCATAGAGAAAATTATAAAAACAGGGCATCATTTCAGTGCAGATCGCAAATTCAACCATTTCATGTATTATGTACTTTTTCATAAAAGTTCGTTTTTTCGAAATTTCCCTCCGTATAACATAACGCAGCTGCCCAAAACTAAGCAATAATGTATCCGATCGCCAATCCAAATTTCCAGTAAAAAAATCCATACAGAATATTATAAAAACAGGGCATCATTTCAGTGCAGATCGCAAATTCAACCATTTCATGTATTATGAACTTTTTCATAAAAGTTCGTTTTTTCGAAATTTCCCTCGGTATAACATAATGCAGCTGCCCAAAACTAAGCAATAATGTATCCGATTGCCAATCCAAATTTCCAGTAAAAAAATCCAAAGAGAAAATTATCAAAACAAGGCATCATTTCAGAGCAGTTCCCAAATTCAACCATTTCATGAACTTTGAACTTTTTCATAAGAGTTGTTTTTTTCGAAATTTCCTTCGGTATAGCATAACGCAGCCTCCCAAAGGTAAGTAATAATGTATCCGATTGCCAATCCGAATTTCCAGTAAAAAAATTTAGAGAGAAAATCATAAAAACAAGGCAAAATTTCAGTGCAGTTCGCAAATTCAACCATTTCATGTATTTTGTACTTTTTCATAAAAGTTCGTTTTTTCGAAATTTCCTTTGGTATAGCATAACGCAGCCGCCCAAAGGTAAGTAATAATGTATCCGATTGCCAATCAAAATTTCCAGTAAAAAAATTCAGAGAGAAAATCATAAAAACAAGGCATCATTTCAGTGCAGTTCGCAAATTCAACCATTTCATGAATTTTGTACTTTTCCATAAAATTTCTTTTTTTCGAAATTTCCTTCGGTGTAACATAACGCAGCCGCCCAAAAGTAAGTAATAATGTATCCAATTGCCAATCGAAATTTCCAGTAAAAAAATCAGGAAATCTAACCGATTGCCAATCCAAATTTCCAGTAAAAAATCCAGAGAGGAAATTATTAAAACAAGACATCATTTCAGTGCAGTTCGCAAATTCAACCATTTCATGAATTTTGTACTTTTTCATTAAAGTTCGTTTTTTCGAAATTTCCTTCGGTATAACATAGCGCAGCTGCCAAAAGTAAGCAATAATAAATCCGATTGCCAATCCAAATTTCCACTAAAAACCCCAAAGAGAAAATTATAAAAACAAGGCATAACTTCAGCGCAGTTCGCAAATTCAACCATTTCATGAATTTTGTACTTTTTCATAAAAGTTAGTTTTTTCGAAATTTCCCTCGGTATAACATAACGCAGCTGCCCAAAACTAAGCAATAATGTATCCGATTGCCAATCCGAATTTCCAGTAAAAAAATCCAGAGAGGAAATTATAAAAACAAGGCATCATTTCAGCGCAGTTCGCAAATTCAACCATTTCATGAATCTTGTACTTTTTCATAAAAGTTCGTTTTTTTCGAAATTTCCCTCGGTATAACATAACGCAGCTGCCCGAAACCAAGCAATAATGTTTCCGATTGCCAATTCAAATTTCTAGTAAAAAAATCCAGACAGAAAATTATAAAAACAAGGCATCATTTCAGCACAGTTCGCAAATTCAACCATTTCATGAATTTCGTACTTTTTCATAAAAGTTTGTATTTTCGAAATTTCCTTCGGTATAGCATAACGCAGCAGCCCAAAGATAAGTAATAATGTATCCGATTGCCAATCCAAAATTCCAGTAAAAAAATTCAGAGAGAAAATCATAAAAACAAGGCAAAATTTCAGTGCAGTTCGCAAATTCAACCATTTCATGTATTTTGTACTTTTTCATAAAAGCTCGTTTTTTTCGAAATCCCTTCTGTATAACATAACGCAGCCGCCCAAAAGTAAGTAATAATGTATCCAATTGCCAATCGAAATTTCCAGTAAAAAAATCCAGAAATCTATCCGATTGCCAATCCAAATTTCCAGTAAAAAACTCCAAAGAGAAAATTATAAAAACAAGGCATCATTTCAGCGCAGTTCGCAAATTCAACCATTTCATGTGTTTTGTACTTTTTCATAAAAGTTCGTTTTTTTCGAAATTCCATCTGTATAACATAACGCAGCCGCCCAAAAGTAAGTAATAATGTATCCAATTGCCAATCGAAATTTCCAGTAAAAAAATCAGGAAATCTAACCGATTGCCAATCCAAATTTCCAGTAAAAAATCCAGAGAAGAAATTATTAAAACAAGACATAATTTCAGTGCAGTTCGCAAATTCAACCATTTCATGAATTTTGTACTTTTTCATTAAAGTTCGTTTTTTCGAAATTTCCTTCGGTATAACATAGCGCAGCTGCCAAAAGTAAGCAATAATGTATCCGATTGCCAATCCAAATTTCCAGTAAAAAAATCCATAGAGAAAATTATAAAAACAGGGCATCATTTCAGTGCAGATCGCAAATTCAACCATTTCATGTATTATGTACTTTTTCATAAAAGTTCGTTTTTTCGAAATTTCCCTCGGTTAAACATAACGCAGCTGCCCAAAACTAAGCAATAACGTGTCCGATTGCCAATCCAAATTTCCAGTAAAAAAATCCATAGAGAAAATTATAAAAACAGGGCATCATTTCAGTGCAGATCGCAAATTCAACAATTTCATGTATTATGAACTTTTTCATAAAAGTTCGTTTTTTCGAAATTTCCCTCAGTATAACATAATGCAGCTGCCCAAAACTAAGCAATAATGTATCCGATTGCCAATCCAAATTTCCAGTAAAAAAATCCAAAGAGAAAATTGTCAGCGAAACGAGGAGAGAAAAACGCACGTCTTCGTTCTAGCGATGTCTTTATTCGAGTGACCGAAAAAGTAACAAGAAAGCAAAAGAGTGTAATAGAATTAGGTAATAGAATTAAGGTTGCCAATAAAACCTGACAAACTCCATCTCAACCAAAATTCACAATGAAATATAAAATACAATGAAACATTCGAAAAAAAACAAAATAAACGAAATTCATGACGTTAGTTTTGAAATAGTTTCTTCAACAAATCTAGATGTCTGTTTCTGTTTAAACACTTTGTGAAAATATCTGCTAGGTTTTCATTACTTGGTACATAAATAATGGATACAACATTATTTGAACATTTATCTTTTAAATAATGATATTTTATATCAATATGCTTACTACGTTTGTTTGTAATATTATTTCTTGCAAAGAAACTTGCACCTTGATTATCACAAAATATAGTAGTTGCATGATCAGAATGTTGAGAGAAACCCATTTCTGTAAGCAAATTTCGTTGAAATACGACTTCTTTTGTTCCTTGACACATGGCGATGTATTCAGCTTCCATTGTACTAAGTGCGATGACGTTTTGTTTTTTGGACTCCCAAGCGATTGGACCACCGCCAAAATAGACAATATAACCACTGTAGGACTTGCGGTCAGTTGCATCCGAACCCCAATCAGCATCTGTATAACAAGTCAAACCATTATTATTTTTGTATGTTAAGCAAACCTGTGATTCGTTTCTCAAATAACGAAGTATATGCTTTGCTGCCATAAAATGTTCCTGATGCGGATGAGAACTAAACTGCGATAATTTTGACACAACATGTGTTAGGTCAGGTCTTGATATTGTAGCCAAGTAGTTGATTGCACCCATGAGAGATTGATAATTCTTGATGTTTGTTAACACACAGTTGTTTTTGGAACACTTCTCTAAAACGGTTCCACATGCAATTGGTGTGGATGCTGGTTTGCAATTTTCCATGCCCCAGTGAGTCAATAGATCCTTAACATATCGCCTTTGATGACAATTTATATTTCCACGTGGGTCATCCCTTTCGATTTCCATTCCAAGGTAAAATTGAATAGCCCCACGATCAACAGCCTTCACATGTTTATTCAAATGTTCTACTATACTGCATAACGTTGTTCTGGACGAACAAGCTACTATTAAGTCATCAACATATAATCCAATTATATTAATCTGTTGCTTCCTTCGTAGAACGTAAACGCAGCTATCTGTCTTGCATCTAACAAAACCCATACTCAACAACACATCGTTAATTTTCTTATTCCAATCCCTTCCAGCTTGCTTAAGACCATATAAAGATTTCTTCAGCTTACACACTTTCTGGGAATGGTTTTGATCTACAAATTCATCTGGCTGGCGCATATAGACTTCCTCTTCTAAATTTCCATTAAGGTAAGCAGCTGCGATGTCGATATGGTTTATTAAAAGATTGTTTTGCACACCTAGGGCTAAAATAAGACGGATTGTAGGGTGCCTCACAACCGGGGCGTAGGTCTCGAAATAGTCCACATTATGTTTTTGAAAACACCCTTGAGCCACTAAACGTGCCTTGTACTTTTCTATTACTCCATCTGCATTTCGTTTCGTCGTGAATACCCATTTACTACTGATGACATTTTTGTGTTTTGGTTCACTTACAAGTTCCCATGTGTTATTTTCGACCAATGAATTATATTCCTGTTGCATGGCGTTCTTCCATTCAGCGGCATTATCACTTTGTAAGGCTTCTTTGACAGAAATCGGATCTGGAACCATCGACACGAGCTTATTTGCAACTTCTCGTCTTTTCCTAGAAGAAGACACTTTCCTGGGTCGTCCGGGATTACCTGTTCGCAAAATTCTGGGTCTTCCTCCGCCGAGTTTCGTTTTAGTATTTTCGTCTTTATCCCTAGTACCATCCTCACCAAACAGATCTTGATCTTCAGTGAATGATTCAGCGAAACCTTTGGCAACATCACTGGTATCATCCTTTTCCGCAGCTTCCTCGGTGGCATCTGAAGCAGCATCTTCACACATGTATCCACCCGCATCTTCACTAAGATCACCATCAGCATCTTCTGCACCATCTTTTGTAAAGTTGCCAGCAAGATCTCCAAAAAAGGTAAAATTGGAATTAGTATTTGTTGCTATGCTGTTTGATGAATTATTAAGGTCACGTTCCGCTTCTGAAAATGTATCTTCAAAAAATGTTACATCTCTCGAAATCGTAATTGTTTTGAGATGTTTATCATAGAGTCTATATCCCTTGGTATGAATAGCATAACCAACAAACGATAACATTTTACCCTTTGGATGTAACTTGGACCTACCGGATTGTTTAATCAGAGCAACAGCATCACATCCAAACACTCTCATATGCTTAACAGAAGGCTTATATCCGAACCAACATTCATAGGGTGTTCCGTTTTTTAGCGCCTTTGTCGGGGAACGATTTCTTATATATGTGGCAGTATTTATAGCTTCTGACCAAAGGTATTGAGGTAGTTTGGATTCCTCTAGCATGCATCGTGCCATTTCAACCAAAGTTCTATTTGCCCTTTCGGCAACACCATTCTGCTGGGGTGTGTAACTTACGGACCTTTGATGGATTATACCCTTTAATTTTAAATAATTATCAAATTCGGTATTAGTATACTCTTTTCCATTATCACTACGTATACATTTCACTTTTTTTTCAGTTTGCTTTTCCGAAAGAGCTATATACTGCTTAAATGCATTGAAAGCATCGGATTTCTTCTTCAGGAAATAGACGGTCATGTATCTCGAGAAGTCATCTATGAATGTGATAAAGTAATGGGATCCACCTTGAGACGTTATTCGTAAAGGGCCACAAATATCAGTGTGAACCACATCAAGGACACTGGAAGTAAACAATGCGTTATATTGATTAAACGGCTTTGTACATATTTTACAAAGGGCGCATGTAACGCATTCAAAATTATTCGTTTTGTTTACACTCATACCACGAACCATTTCTTTCTGTGACAACTCACATAAATCTCCCATGTTAAGATGGCCAAAACGTCTATGCCATATAACTGATGCAACTTCCTGACGAGCACTCAGAACTATTTCTTGACCTGACCTCATCTTCGTCGAGTATATTCCGTCCTGCAAATAAGCTGTGAAAATGGATTTGTTTTCTTTAGAATAAACAAAGGCTTTATCATCGGAGAATTCAACACGATATCCATTTTTAATTATTTTACTAACTGATAAAAAATTAGAATTTAGGTCCGGTACATATAATACGTTGGTCAAAGTAATGTTTGTATATTCAGATGCCAGTGCCACATTGCCGATTCCATTTGCTTGTACGTTATCACCTGAAGCCATGAATACTTTCTGTGAATGTTTTTTCAGTGACAAAAACAATTTTTTGTTTGCACACATATGAGAGGATGCGCCGCTATCCAAGATCCAGTGATGATTAGGTTTTTTCTCTTGCGCACTTGCGCTGAGAACGACAGCATGCGCCTGAGACTGACTCGAATTTTTATTTCTGCACTGCGATTTGATGTGTCCTCTCATCCCACAACCATAGCACTTGACGTTTCGCCTTCCTTGTTTTTCGCCGTCTCTTACTGAACATTGCTGAGTCTTGTTCTTCTGAGTGTTGGTTTTTCGCTCTTTGTAATTGACAGAAAAGACCTGTTCGTTTGTTGCACCCCTGTCACCACGCCGATGTTCTTCCTCTAAAATTTTGATTTTCAATTGACTAATTGTTGGCAGGTTATCGCGACTCTCAATCGCAACAACAAAATTTTCCATCTCATCTGGTAGACTACACAGCATTAAAATACTTAAAAGATCATCGGGCATCAAAACATCAATCTCATTTAAAGCATCGACTATTGAGCAAAATTCATTAATTTGGCTGGCGAATTTTTGCCCGGCCTTAAACTGAAACCGTACCAATTGTTTAAATAAATTAACCTTACGAGCTGGTCCTTTTCCATTATAGGTTGAAATTAATTTATCCCACGCTGCTTTCGAAGTACTACATCCTTTCAAATGTATTAACTCCGACGGTTTAACACATAGGGTTAACATTGCCAGCGCTTTAGCATCTGTCCTTTCCCATGAAGCCTTATCCGTAGCAGAAAGGTTTTCACCTTTAACATTTTCTACTACATGCCAATAGTCTAAGGTAATTAGCAAGCTTCTCATCTGGACCGACCACGATGTAAAATTATCACCGTCGAGTTTATCGATTTGCATCGGCGCACCAGACATTTTGTTTTTTTCCAACTAAGTTAATTTTCCGTCCCGACGTACTTATTAAAATATTGAACAACTTATTTCTGGAAATTTATTGCGTGCTTACTGGGAAATATGAATTACTAGAAACCGCGTGAGCTGGGCCCATAACCTATGTCAGCGAAACGAGGAGAGAAAAACGCACGTCTTCGTTCTAGCGATGTCTTTATTCGAGTGACCGAAAAAGTAACAAGAAAGCAAAAGAGTGTAATAGAATTAGGTAATAGAATTAAGGTTGCCAATAAAACCTGACAAAAATTATCAAAACAAGGCATCATTTCAGAGCAGTTCCCAAATTCAACCATTTCATGAATTTTGAACTTTTTCATAAAAGTTGGTTTTTTCGAAATTTCCTTCGGTACAACTTAACGAAGCTGCCTAAAAGTAAGCAATAATGTATCCGATCGCCAATTCAAATTTCCAGTAAAAAAATCCAGACAGAAAATTATAAAAACAAGGCATCATTTCAGTGCAGTTCGCAAATTCAACCATTTCATGTATTTTGTACTTTTTCATAAAAGATCGTTTTTTTTCGAAATTCCTTCTGTATAACATAACGCAGCCGCCCCAAAGTAAGTAATAATGTAACCAATTGCCAATCGAAATTTCCAGAAAAAAAATCCATAGAGAAAATTATAAAAACAGGGCATCATTTCAGTGCAGATCGCAAATTCAACCATTTCATGTATTATGTACTTTTTCATAAAAGTTCGTTTTTTTCGAAATTTCCCTCGGTATAACATAATGCAACTGCCCAAAACTAAGCCATAATGTATCCGATTGCCAATTCAAATTTCCAGTAAAAAAATCCAGACAGAAAATTTTAAAAACAAGGCATCATTTCAGTGCAGTTCGCAAATTCAACAATTTCATGTATTTTGTATTTTTTCATAAAAGTTGGTTTTTTCGAAACTCCTTCTGTATAACTTAACGCAGCCGCCCAAAAGTAAGAAATAATGTATCCAATTGCAAATCGAAATTTCCAGTAAAAAAATCCAGAAATCTATCCGATTGCCAATCCAAATTTCCAATATAAAAGTTCGTTTTTTTCGAAATTCCTTCGGCATAACATAACGCAGCCGCCCAAAAGTAAGTAATAATGTATCCAATTGCCAATCGAAATTTCCAGAAAAAAAATCCATAGAGAAAATTATAAAAACAAGGCAGCATTTCAGTGCAGTTCGCAAATTCAACCATTTCATGTATTTTGTAATTTTTCATAAAAGTTCGTTTTTTTCGAAATTCCTTCGGCATAACATAACGCAGCCGCCCAAAAGTAAGTAATAATGTATCCAATTGCCAATCGAAATTTCCAGAAAAAAAATCCATATAGAAAATTATAAAAACAGGGCATCATTTCAGTGCAGATCGCAATTTCAACCATTTCATGTATTATGTACTTTTTCATAAAAGTTCGTTTTTTCGAAATTTCCCTCGGTATAACATAATGCAACTGCCCAAAACTAAGCCATAATGTATCCGATTGCCAATTCAAATTTCCAGTAAAAAAATCCAGACAGAAAATTTTAAAAACAAGGCATCATTTCAGTGCAGTTCGCAAATTCAACCATTTCATGTATTTTGTACTTTTTCATAATATTGGTTTTTTCGAAATTTATTCTGTATAACATAACGCAGCCGCCCAAAAGTAAGAAATAATGTATCCAATTGCCAATCGAAATTTCCAGTAAAAAAATCCAGAAATCTATCCGATTGCCAATCCAAATTTCCAGTAAAAAAATCCAAAGGGAAAATTGTAAAAACAAGGCATCATTTCAGCGCAGTTCGCAAATTCAACCATTTCATGAATTTCGTACTTTTTCATAAAAGTTCGTTTTTTCGAAATTTCCTTCGGTATAGCATAACGTAGCCGCCCAGAGGTAAGTAATAATGTATCCGATTGCCAATTCAAATTTCCAGTAAAAAAATCCAGACAGAAAATTATAATAACAAGGCATAATTTCAGTGCAGTTCGCAAATTCAACCATTTCATGTATTTTGTACTTTTTCATAATATTGGTTTTTTCGAAATTAATTCTGTATAACATAACGCGGCCGCCCAAAAGTAAGAAATAATGTATCCAATTGCCAATCGAAATTTCCAGTAAAAGAATCCAGAAATCTATCCGATTGCCAATCCAAATTTCCAGTAAAAAAATCCAAAGAGTAAATTGTAAAAACAAGGCATCATTTCAGCGCAGTTCGCAAATTCAACCATTTCATGAATTTCGTACTTTTTCATAAAAGTTCGTTTTTTCGAAATTTCCTTCGGTATAGCATAACGCAGCCGCCCAAAGGTAAGTAATAATGTATCCGATTGCCAATCCGAATTTCCAGTAAAAAAATTTAGAGAGAAAATCATAAAAACAAGGCAAAATTTCAGTGCAGTTCGCAAATTCAACCATTTCATGTATTTTGTACTTTTCCATAAAAGTTCGTTTTTTCGAAATTTCCCTCGGTATAACATAATGCAACTGCCCAAAACTAAGCCATAATGTATCCGATTGCCAATTCAAATTTCCAGTAAAAAAATCCAGACAGAAAATTTTAAGAACAAGGCATCATTTCAGTGCAGTTCGCAAATTCAACAATTTCATGTATTTTGTATTTTTTCATAAAAGTTGGTTTTTTCGAAACTCCTTCTGTATAACTTAACGCAGCCGCCCAAAAGTAAGTAATAATGTATCCAATTGCAAATCGAAATTTCCAGAAAAAAATTCCATAGAGAAAATTATAAAAACAGGGCATCATTTCAGTGCAGATCGCAATTTCAACCATTTCATGTATTATGTACTTTTTCATAAAAGTTCGTTTTTTTCGAAATTCCATCTGTATAACATAACGCAACCGCCCAAAAGTAAGTAATAATGTATCCAATTGCCAATCGAAATTTCCAGTAAAAAAATCCAGAAATCTATCCGATTGCCAATCCAAATTTCCAGTAAAAAAATCCAAAGAGAAAATTGTAAAAACAAGGCATCATTTCAGCGCAGTTCGCAAACTCAACCATTTCATGAATTTCGTACTTTTTCATAAAAGTTTATTTTTTCGAAATTTCCCTCGGTATAACATAATGCAACTGCCCAAAACTAAGCAATAATGTATCCGACTGCCAATTCAAATTTCCAGTAAAAAAATCCAGACAGAAAATTATAAGAACAAGGCATCATTTCAGTGCAGTTCGCAAATTCAACCATTTCATGAATTTCGTACTTTTTCATAAAAGTTTATTTTTTCGAAATTTCCCTCGGTATAACATAATGCAACTGCCCAAAACTAAGCAATAATGTATCCGACTGCCAATTCAAATTTCCAGTAAAAAAATCCAGACAGAAAATTATAAGAACAAGGCATCATTTCAGTGCAGTTCGCAAATTCAACCATTTCATGTATTATGTACTTTTTCATAAAAGTTCGTTTTTTTCGAAATTCCATCTGTATAACATAACGCAACCGCCCAAAAGTAAGTAATAATGTATCCAATTGCCAATCGAAATTTCCAGTAAAAAAATCCAGAAATCTATCCGATTGCCAATCCAAATTTCCAGTAAAAAACTCCAAAGAGAAAATTATAAAAACAAGGCATCATTTCAGCACAGTTCGCAAATTCTACCATTTCATGTATTTTGTACTTTTTCATAGAAGTTCGTTTTTTTCGAAATTCCATCTGTATAACATAACGCAACCGCCCAAAAGTAAGTAATAATGTAACCAATTGCCAATCGAAATTTCCAGTAAAAAAATCAGGAAATCTAACCGATTGCCAATCCAAATTTCCAGTAAAAAATCCAGAGAGGAAATTATTAAAACAAGACCTCATTTCAGTGCAGTTCGCAAATTCAACCATTTCATGAATTTTGTACTTTTTCATTAAAGTTCGTTTTTTCGAAATTTCCTTCGGTATGACATAGCGCAGCTGCCAAAAGTAAGCAATAATGTATCCGATTGCCAATCCAAATTTCCAGTAAAAAAATCCATAGAGAAAATTATAAAAACAGGGCATCACTTCAGTGCAGATCGCAAATTCAACCATTTCATGTATTATGAACTTTTTCATAAAAGTTCGTTTTTTCGAAATTTCCCTAGGTATAACATAATGCAGCTGCCCAAAACTAAGCAATAATGTATCCAATTGCCAATCCAAACTTCCAGTAAAAAAATACAAAGAGAAAATTATCAAAACAAGGCATCATTTCAGAGCAGTTCCCAAATTCAACCATTTCATGAATTTTGAACTTTTTCATAAAAGTTGGTTTTTTCGAAATTTCCTTCGGTACAACTTAACGAAGCTGCCCAAAAGTAAGCAATAATGTGTCCGATTGCCAATTCAAATTTCCAGTAAAAAAATCCAGACAGAAAATTATAAAAACAAGGCATCATTTCAGTGCAGTTCGCAAATTCAACCATTTCATGTATTTTGTACTTTTTCATAAAAGATCGTTTTTTTCGAAATTCCTTCTGTATAACATAACGCAGCCGCCCAAAAGTAAGTAATAATGTATCCAATTGCAAATCGAAATTTCCAGAAAAAAATTCCATAGAGAAAATTATAAAAACAGGGCATCATTTCAGTGCAGATCGCAATTTCAACCATTTCATGTATTATGTACTTTTTCATAAAAGTTCGTTTTTTCGAAATTGCCCTCGGTATAACATAATGCAACTGCCCAAAACTAAGCCATAATGTATCCGATTGCCAATTCAAATTTCCAGTAAAAAAATCCAGACAGAAAATTTTAAAAACAAGGCATCATTTCAGTGCAGTTCGCAAATTCAACCATTTCATGTATTTTGTATTTTTTCATAAAAGTTGGTTTTTTGGAAATTCCTTCTGTATAACTTAACGCAGCCGCCCAAAAGTAAGAAATAATGTATCCAATTGCAAATCGAAATTTCCACAAAAAAAATCCATAGAGAAAATTATAAAAACAGGGCATCATTTCAGTGCAGATCGCAATTTCAACCATTTCATGTATTATGTACTTTTTCATAAAAGTTCGTTTTTTCGAAATTTCCCTCGGTATAACATAATGCAACTGCCCAAAACTAAGCCATAATGTATCCGATTGCCAATTCGAATTTCCAGTAAAAAAATCCAGACAGAAAATTTTAAAAACAAGGCATCATTTCAGTGCAGTTCGCAAATTCAACCATTTCATGTATTTTGTATTTTTTCATAAAAGTTGGTTTTTTCGAAATTCCTTCGGCATAACATAACGCAGCCGCCCAAAAGTAAGTAATAATGTATCCAATTGCCAATCGAAATTTCCAGAAAAAAAATCCATAGAGAAAATTATAAAAACAAGGCATCATTTCAGTGCAGTTCGCAAATTCAACCATTTCATGTATTTTGTACTTTTTCATAAAAGTTCGTTTTTTTCGAAATTCCTTCGGCATAACATAACGCAGCCGCCCAAAAGTAAGTAATAACGTATCCAATTGCCAATCGAAATTTCCAGAAAAAAAATCCATAGAGAAAATTATAAAAACAGGGCATCATTTCAGTGCAGATCGCAATTTCAACCATTTCATGTATTATGTACTTTTTCATAAAAGTTCGTTTTTTCGAAATTTCCCTCGGTATAACACAATGCAACTGCCCAAAACTAAGCCATAATGTATCCGATTGCCAATTCAAATTTCCAGTAAAAAATCCAGACAGAAAATTTTAAAAACAAGGCATCATTTCAGTGCAGTTCGCAAATTCAACCATTTCATGTATTTTGTATTTTTTCATAAAAGTTGGTTTTTTCGAAATTCCTTCTGTATAACATAACGCAGCCGCCCAAAAGAAGGAAATAATGTATCCAATTGCCAATCGAAGTTTCCGGTAGAAAAATCCAGAAATCTATCCGATTGCCAATCCAAATTTCCAGTAAAAAAATCCAAAGAGAAAATTATAAAAACAAGGCATCATTTCAGCGCAGTTCGCAAATTCAACCATTTCATGAATTTCGTACTTTTCATAAAAGCTCGTTTATTCGAAATTTCCTTCGGTATAGCATAACGCAGCCGCCCAAAGGTAAGTAATAATGTATCCGGTATAGCAGCCGCCCAGAGGTAAGTAATAATGTATCCGATTGCCAATTCAAATTTCCAGTAAAAAAATCCAGACAGAAAATTATAAGAACAAGGCATCATTTCAGTGCAGTTCGCAAATTCAACCATTTCATGTATTTTGTACTTTTTCATAATATAATATTTTCAGAAAATTTTAAAAACAAGGCATCATTTCAGTGCAGTTCGCAAATTCAACCATTTCATGTATTTTGTATTTTTTCATAAAAGTTGGTTTTTTCGAAATTCCTTCTGTATAACATAACGCAGCCGCCCAAAAGAAGGAAATAATGTATCCAATTGCCAATCGAAGTTTCCGGTAGAAAAATCCAGAAATCTATCCGATTGCCAATCCAAATTTCCAGTAAAAAAATCCAAAGAGAAAATTGTAAAAACAAGGCATCATTTCAGCGCAGTTCGCAAATTCAACCATATCATGAATTTCGTACTTTTTCATAAAAGTTCGTTTTTTCGAAATTTCCTTCGGTATAGCATAACGCAGCCGCCCAAAGGTAAGTAATAATGTATCCGATTGCCAATCCGAATTTCCAGTAAAAAAATTTAGAGAGAAAATCATAAAAACAAGGCAAAATTTCAGTGCAGTTCGCAAATTCAACCATTTCATGTATTTTGTACTTTTTCATAAAAGTTCGTTTTTTCGAAATTTCCTTTGGTATAGCATAACGCAGCCGCCCAAAGGTAAGTAATAATGTATCCGATTGCCAATCCAAATTTCCAGTAAAAAAATTCAGAGAGAAAATCATAAAAACAAGGCATCATTTCAGTGCAGTTCGCAAATTCATCCTTTTCATGAATTTTGTACTTTTTCATAAAATTTCGTTTTTTCGAAGTTTCCTTCGGTGTAACATAACGCAGCCGCCCAAAAGTAAGTAATAATGTATCCAATTGCCAATCGAAATTTCCAGTAAAAAAATCAGGAAATCTAACCGATTGCCAATCCAAATTTCCAGTAAAAAATCCAGAGAGGAAATTATTAAAACAAGACATCATTTCAGTGCAGTTCGCAAATTCAACCATTTCATGAATTTGGTACTTTTTCATTAAAGTTCGTTTTTTCGAAATTTCCTTCGGTATAACATAGCGTAGCTGCCAAAAGTAAGCAATAATAAATCCGATTGCCAATCCAAATTTCCACTAAAAACTCCAAAGAGAAAATTATAAAAACAGGGCATAATTTCAGCGCAGTTCGCAAATTCAACCATTTCATGAATTTTGTACTTTTTCATAAAAGTTAGTTTTTTCGAAATTTCCCTAGGTATAACATAACGCAGCTGCCCAAAACTAAGCAATAATGTATCCGATTGCCAATCCGAATTTCCAGTAAAAAAATCCAGAGAGGAAATTATAAAAACAAGGCATCATTTCAGCGCAGTTCGCAAATTCAACCATTTCATGAATCTTGTACTTTTTCATAAAAGTTCGTTTTTTTCGAAATTTCCCTCGGTATAACATAACGCAGCTGCCCGAAACTAAGCAATAATGTATCCGATTGCCAATTCAAATTTCCAGTAAAAAAATCCAGACAGAAAATTATGAAAACAAGGCATCATTTCAGCGCAGATCCCATATTCAACCATTTCATGAATTTCGTACTTTTTCATAAAAGTTTGTTTTTTCGAAATTTCCTTCAGTATAGCATAACGCAGCCGCCCAAAGATAAGTAATAATGTATCCGATTGCCAATCCAAATTTCCAGTAAAAAAATTCAGAGAGAAAATCATAAAAACAAGGCAAAATTTCAGTGCAGCTCGCAAATTCAACCATTTCATGTATTTTGTACTTTTTCATAAAAGCTCGTTTTTTTCGAAATCCCTTCTGTATAACATAACGCAGCCGCCCAAAAGTAAATAATAATGTATCCAATTGCCAATCGAAATTTCCAGTAAAAAAATCCAGAAATCTATCTGATTGCCAATCCAAATTTCCAGTAAAAAATTTCAAAGAGAAAATTATAAAAACAAGGCATCATTTCAGCGCAGTTCGCAAATTCAACCATTTCATGTATTTTGTACTTTTTCATAAAAGTTCGTTTTTTTCGAAATTCCATCTGTATAACATAACGCAGCCGCCCAAAAGTAAGTAATAATGTATCCAATTGCCAATCGAAATTTCCAGTAAAAAAATCAGGAAATCGAACCGATTGCCAATCCAAATTTCCAGTAAAAAATCCAGAGAGGAAATTATTAAAACAAGACATCATTTCAGTGCAGTTCGCAAATTCAACCATTTCATGAATTTTGTACTTTTTCATTAAAGTTCGTTTTTTCGAAATTTCCTTCGGTATAACATAGCGCAGCTGCCAAAAGTAAGCAATAATGTATCCGATTGCCAATCCAAATTTCCAGTAAAAAAATCCATAGAGAAAATTATAAAAACAGGGCATCATTTCAGTGCAGATCGCAAATTCAACCATTTCATGTATTATGAACTTTTTCATAAAAGTTCGTTTTTTCGAAATTTCCCTCGGTATAACATAATGCAGCAGCCCAAAACTAAGCAATAATGTATCCGATTGCCAATCCAAATTTCCAGTAAAAAAATCCAAAGAGAAAATTATCAAAACAAGGCATCATTTCAGAGCAGTTCCCAAATTCAGCCATTTCATGAATTTTGAACTTTTTCATAAAAGTTGGTTTTTTCGAAATTTCCTTCGGTACAACTTAACGAAGCTGCCCAAAAGTAAGCAATAATGTATCCGATTGCCAATTCAAATTTCCAGTAAAAAAATCCAGACAGAAAATTATAAAAACAAGGCATCATTTCAGTGCAGTTCGCAAATTCAACCATTTCATGTATTTTGTACTTTTTCATAAAAGATCGTTTTTTTCGAAATTCCTTCTGTATAACATAACGCAGCCGCCCAAAAGTAAGTAATAATGTAACCAATTGCCAATCGAAATTTCCAGAAAAAAAATCCATAGAGAAAATTATAAAAACAGGGCATCATTTCAGTGCAGATCGCAAATTCAACCATTTCATGTATTATGTACTTTTTCATAAAAGTTCGTTTTTTCGAAATTTCCCTCGGTATAACATAATGCAACTGCCCAAAACAAAGCCATAATGTATCCGATTGCCAATTCAAATTTCCAGTAAAAAAATCCAGACAGAAAATTTTAAAAACAAGGCGTCATTTCAGTGCAGTTCGCAAATTCAACCATTTCATGTATTTTGTATTTTTTCATAAAAGTTGGTTTTTTCGAAATTCCTTCTGTATTACTTAACGCAGCCGCCCAAAAGTAAGAAATAATGTATCCAAATGCAAATCGAAATTTCCAGAAAAAAAATCCATAGAGAAAATTATAAAAACAGGGCATCATTTCAGTGCAGATCGCAATTTCAACCATTTCATGTATTATGTACTTTTTCATAAAAGTTCGTTTTTTCGAAATTTCCCTCGGTATAACATAATGCAACTGCCCAAAACTAAGCCATGATGTATCCGATGGCCAATTCAAATTTCCAGTAAAAAAATCCAGACAGAAAATTATAAAAACAAGGCATCATTTCAGTGCAGTTCGCAAATTCAACCATTTCATGTATTTTGTATTTTTTCATAAAAGTTGTTTTTTTCGAAATTCCTTCGGCATAACATAACGCAGCCGCCCAAAAGTAAGTAATAATGTATTCAATTGCCAATCGAAATTTCCAGAAAAAAATCCATAGAGAAAATTATAAAAACAAGGCATCATTTCAGTGCAGTTCGCAAATTCAACCATTTCATGTATTTTGTACTTTTTCATAAAAGATCGTTTTTTTCGAAATTCCTTCGGCATAACATAACGCAGCCGAGCAAAAGTAAGTAATAATGTATCCAATTGCCAATCGAAATTTCCAGAAAAAAAATCCATAGAGAAAATTATAAAAACAGGGCATCATTTCAGTGCAGATCGCAATTTCAACCATTTCATGTATTATGTACCATTTCATAAAAGTTCGTTTTTTCGAAATTTCCCTCGGTATAACATAATGCACCTGCCCAAAACTAAGCCATAATGTATCCGATTGCCAATTCAAATTTCCAGTAAGAAAATCCAGACAGAAAATTTTAAAAACAAGGCATCATTTCAGTGCAGTTTGCAAATTCAACCATTTCATGTATTTTGTATTTTTTCATAAAAGTTGGTTTTTTCGAAATTCCTTCTGTATAACATAACGCAGCCGCCCAAAAGAAGGAAATAATGTATCCAATTGCCAATCGAAATTTCCGGTAGAAAAATCCAGAAATCTATCCGATTGCCAATCCAAATTTCCAGTAAAAAAATCCAAAGAGAAAATTATAAAAACAAGGCATCATTTCAGCGCAGTTCGCAAATTCAACCATTTCATGAATTTCGTACTTTTTCATAAAAGTTCGTTTATTCGAAATTTCCTTCGGTATAGCATAACGTAGCCGCCCAGAGGTAAGTAATAATGTATCCGATTGCCAATTCAAATTTCCAGTAAAAAAATCCAGACAGAAAATTATAAGAACAAGGCATCATTTCAGTGCAGTTCGCAAATTCAACCATTTCATGTATTTTGTATTTTTTCATAATATTGGTTTTTTCGAAATTTATTCTGTATAACATAACGCAGCCGCCCAAAAGTAAGAAATAATGTATCCAATTGCCAATCGAAATTTCCAGTAAAAAAATCCAGAAATCTATCCGATTGCCAATCCAAATTTCCAGTAAAAAAATCCAAAGGGAAAATTATAAAAACAGGGCATCATTTCAGTGCAGATCGCAATTTCAACCATTTCATGTATTATGTACTTTTTCATAAAAGTTCGTTTTTTCGAAATTTCCCTCGGTATAACATAATGCAACTGCCCAAAACTAAGCCATAATGTATCCGATTGCCAATTCAAATTTCCAGTAAAAAAATCCAGACAGAAAATTTTAAAAACAAGGCATCATTTCAGTGCAGTTCGCAAATTCAACCATTTCATGTATTTTGTACTTTTTCATAATATTGGTTTTTTCGAAATTTATTCTGTATAACATAACGCAGCCGCCCAAAAGTAAGAAATAATGTATCCAATTGCCAATCGAAATTTCCAGTAAAAAAATCCAGAAATCTATCCGATTGCCAATCCAAATTTCCAGTAATAAAATCCAAAGAGAAAATTGTAAAAACAAGGCATCATTTCAGCGCAGTTCGCAAATTCAACCATATCATGAATTTCGTACTTTTTCATAAAAGTTCGTTTTTTCGAAATTTCCTTCGGTATAGCATAACGCAGCCGCCCAAAGGTAAGTAATAATGTATACGATTGCCAATCCGAATTTCCAGTAAAAAAATTTAGAGAGAAAATCATAAAAACAAGGCAAAATTTCAGTGCAGTTCGCAAATTCAACCATTTCATGTATTTTGTACTTTTTCATAATATTGGTTTTTTCGAAATTTATTCTGTATAACATAACGCAGCCGCCCAAAAGTAAGAAATAATGTATCCAATTGCCAATCGAAATTTCCAGTAAAAAAATCCAGAAATCTATCCGATTGCCAATCCAAATTTCCAGTAAAAAAATCCAAAGGGAAAATTGTAAAAACAAGGCATCATTTCAGCGCAGTTCGCAAATTCAACCATTTCATGAATTTCGTACTTTTTCATAAAAGTTCGTTTTTTCGAAATTTCCTTCGGTATAGCATAACGTAGCCGCCCAGAGGTAAGTAATAATGTATCCGATTGCCAATTCAAATTTCCAGTAAAAAAATCCAGACAGAAAATTATAATAACAAGGCATAATTTCAGTGCAGTTCGCAAATTCAACCATTTCATGTATTTTGTACTTTTTCATAATATTGGTTTTTTCGAAATTAATTCTGTATAACATAACGCGGCCGCCCAAAAGTAAGAAATAATGTATCCAATTGCCAATCGAAATTTCCAGTAAAAGAATCCAGAAATCTATCCGATTGCCAATCCAAATTTCCAGTAAAAAAATCCAAAGAGTAAATTGTAAAAACAAGGCATCATTTCAGCGCAGTTCGCAAATTCAACCATTTCATGAATTTCGTACTTTTTCATAAAAGTTCGTTTTTTCGAAATTTCCTTCGGTATAGCATAACGCAGCCGCCCAAAGGTAAGTAATAATGTATCCGATTGCCAATCCGAATTTCCAGTAAAAAAATTTAGAGAGAAAATCATAAAAACAAGGCAAAATTTCAGTGCAGTTCGCAAATTCAACCATTTCATGTATTTTGTACTTTTCCATAAAAGTTCGTTTTTTCGAAATTTCCTTTGGTATGGCATAACGCAACCGCCCAAAGGTAAGTAATAATGTATCCGATTGCCAATCCAAATTTCCAGTAAAAAAATTCAGAGAGAAAATCATAAAAACAAGGCATCATTCCAGTGCAGTTCGCAAATTCAACCATTTCATGAATTTTGTACTTTTTCATTAAATTTCGTTTTTTCGAAATTTCCTTCGGTGTAACATAACGCAGCCGCCCAAAAGTAAGTAATAATGTATCCAATTGCCAATCGAAATTTTCAGTAAAAAAATCAGGAAATCTAACCGATTGCCAATCCAAATTCCCAGTAAAAAACTCCAAAGAGAAAATTATAAAAACAAGGCATCATTTCAGCACAGTTCGCAAATTCAACCATTTCATGTATTTTGTACTTTTTCATAAAAGTTCGTTTTTTTCGAAATTCCATCTGTATAACATAACGCAACCGCCCAAGAGTAAGTAATAATGTATCCAATTGTCAATCGAAATTTCCAGTAAAAAAATCCAGAAATCTATCCGATTGCCAATCCAAATTTCCAGTAAAAAAATCCAAAGAGAAAATTGTAAAAACAAGGCATCATTTCAGCGCAGTTCGCAAATTCAACCATTTCATGAATTTCGTACTTTTTCATAAAAGTTTATTTTTTCGAAATTTCCTTCGGTATAACATAACGCAGCTGCCAAAAGTAAGCAATAATGTATCCGACTGCCAATTCAAATTTCCAGTAAAAAAATCCAGACAGAAAATTATAAGAACAAGGCATCATTTCAGTGCAGTTCGCAAATTCAACCATTTCATGTATTTTGTACTTTTTCATAATATTGGTTTTTTTCCAAATTAATTCTGTATAACATAACGCAGCCGCCCAAAAGTAAGAAATAATGTATCCAATTGCCAATCGAAATTTCCAGTAAAAAAATCCAGAAATCTATCCGATTGCCAATCCAAATTTCCAGTAAAAAACTCCAAAGAGAAAATTATAAAAACAAGGCATCATTTCAGCACAGTTCGCAAATTCTACCATTTCATGTATTTTGTACTTTTTCATAGAAGTTCGTTTTTTTCGAAATTCCATCTGTATAACATAACGCAACCGCCCAAAAGTAAGTAATAATGTAACCAATTGCCAATCGAAATTTCCAGTAAAAAAATCAGGAAATCTAACCGATTGCCAATCCAAATTTCCAGTAAAAAATCCAGAGAGGAAATTATTAAAACAAGACCTCATTTCAGTGCAGTTCGCAAATTCAACCATTTCATGAATTTTGTACTTTTTCATTAAAGTTCGTTTTTTCGAAATTTCCTTCGGTATGACATAGCGCAGCTGCCAAAAGTAAGCAATAATGTATCCGATTGCCAATCCAAATTTCCAGTAAAAAAATCCATAGAGAAAATTATAAAAACAGGGCATCACTTCAGTGCAGATCGCAAATTCAACCATTTCATGTATTATGAACTTTTTCATAAAAGTTCGTTTTTTCGAAATTTCCCTAGGTATAACATAATGCAGCTGCCCAAAACTAAGCAATAATGTATCCGATTGCCAATCCAAACTTCCAGTAAAAAAATCCAAAGAGAAAATTATCAAAACAAGGCATCATTTCAGAGCAGTTCCCAAATTCAACCATTTCATGAATTTTGAACTTTTTCATAAAAGTTGGTTTTTTCGAAATTTCCTTCGGTACAACTTAACGAAGCTGCCCAAAAGTAAGCAATAATGTATCCGATTGCCAATTCAAATTTCCACTAAAAAAATCCAGACAGAAAATTATAAAAACAAGGCATCATTTCAGTGCAGTTCGCAAATTCAACCATTTCATGTATTTTGTACTTTTTCATAAAAGATCGTTTTTTTCGAAATTCCTTCTGTATAACATAACGCAGCCGCCCAAAAGTAAGTAATAATGTATCCAATTGCAAATCGAAATTTCCAGAAAAAAATTCCATAGAGAAAATTATAAAAACAGGGCATCATTTCAGTGCAGATCGCAATTTCAACCATTTCATGTATTATGTACTTTTTCATAAAAGTTCGTTTTTTCGAAATTGCCCTCGGTATAACATAATGCAACTGCCCAAAACTAAGCCATAATGTATCCAATTGCCAATTCAAATTTCCAGTAAAAAAATCCAGACAGAAAATTTTAAAAACAAGGCATCATTTCAGTGCAGTTCGTATTTTTTGTATTTTTTCATAAAAGTTGGTTTTTTGGAAATTCCTTCTGTATAACTTAACGCAGCCGCCCAAAAGTAAGAAATAATGTATCCAATTGCAAATCGAAATTTCCACAAAAAAAATCCATAGAGAAAATTATAAAAACAGGGCATCATTTCAGTGCAGATCGCAATTTCAACCATTTCATGTATTATGTACTTTTTCATAAAAGTTCGTTTTTTCGAAATTTCCCTCGGTATAACATAATGCAACTGCCCAAAACTAAGCCATAATGTATCCGATTGCCAATTCGAATTTCCAGTAAAAAAATCCAGACAGAAAATTTTAAAAACAAGGCATCATTTCAGTGCAGTTCGCAAATTCAACCATTTCATGTATTTTGTATTTTTTCATAAAAGTTGGTTTTTTCGAAATTCCTTCGGCATAACATAACGCAGCCGCCCAAAAGTAAGTAATAATGTATCCAATTGCCAATCGAAATTTCCAGAAAAAAAATCCATAGAGAAAATTATAAAAACAAGGCATCATTTCAGTGCAGTTCGCAAATTCAACCATTTCATGTATTTTGTACTTTTTCATAAAAGTTCGTTTTTTTCGAAATTCCTTCGGCATAACATAACGCAGCCGCCCCAAAAGTAAGTAATAACGTATCCAATTGCCAATCGAAATTTCCAGAAAAAAAATCCATAGAGAAAATTATAAAAACAGGGCATCATTTCAGTGCAGATCGCAATTTCAACCATTTCATGTATTATGTACTTTTTCATAAAAGTTCGTTTTTTCGAAATTTCCCTCGGTATAACACAATGCAACTGCCCAAAACTAAGCCATAATGTATCCGATTGCCAATTCAAATTTCCAGTAAAAAAATCCAAAGAGAAAATTATAAAAACAAGGCATCATTTCAGCGCAGTTCGCAAATTCAACCATTTCATGTATTTTGTATTTTTTTATAAAAGTTGGTTTTTTCGAAATTCCTTCTGTATAACATAACGCAGCCGCCCAAAAGAAGGAAATAATGTATCCAATTGCCAATCGAAGTTTCCGGTAGAAAAATCCAGAAATCTATCCGATTGCCAATCCAAATTTCCAGTAAAAAAATCCAAAGAGAAAATTATAAAAACAAGGCATCATTTCAGCGCAGTTCGCAAATTCAACCATTTCATGAATTTCGTACTTTTTCATAAAAGTTCGTTTTTTTCGAAATTCCTTCGGCATAACATAACGCAGCCGCCCCAAAAGTAAGTAATAACGTATCCAATTGCCAATCGAAATTTCCAGAAAAAAAATCCATAGAGAAAATTATAAAAACAGGGCATCATTTCAGTGCAGATCGCAATTTCAACCATTTCATGTATTATGTACTTTTTCATAAAAGTTCGTTTTTTCGAAATTTCCCTCGGTATAACATAATGCAACTGCCCAAAACTAAGCCATGATGTATCCGATTGCCAATTCAAATTTCCAGTAAAAAATCCAGACAGAAAATTTTAAAAACAAGGCATCATTTCAGTGCAGTTCGCAAATTCAACCATTTCATGTATTTTGTATTTTTTTATAAAAGTTGGTTTTTTCGAAATTCCTTCTGTATAACATAACGCAGCCGCCCAAAAGAAGGAAATAATGTATCCAATTGCCAATCGAAGTTTCCGGTAGAAAAATCCAGAAATCTATCCGATTGCCAATCCAAATTTCCAGTAAAAAAATCCAAAGAGAAAATTATAAAAACAAGGCATCATTTCAGCGCAGTTCGCAAATTCAACCATTTCATGAATTTCGTACTTTTTCATAAAAGCTCGTTTATTCGAAATTTCCTTCGGTATAGCATAACGCAGCCGCCCAAAGGTAAGTAATAATGTATCCGGTATAGCAGCCGCCCAGAGGTAAGTAATAATGTATCCGATTGCCAATTCAAATTTCCAGTAAAAAAATCCAGACAGAAAATTATAAGAACAAGGCATCATTTCAGTGCAGTTCGCAAATTCAACCATTTCATGTATTTTGTATTTTTTCATAAAAGTTGGTTTTTTTCCAAATTAATTCTGTATAACATAACGCAGCCGCCCAAAAGTAAGAAATAATGTATCCAATTGCCAATCGAAATTTCCAGTAAAAAAATCCAGAAATCTATCCGATTGCCAATCCAAATTTCCAGTAAAAAAATCCAAAGAGAAACTTGTAAAAACAAGGCATCATTTCAGCGCAGTTCGCAAATTCAACCATATCATGAATTTCGTACTTTTTCATAAAAGTTCGTTTTTTCGAAATTTCCTTCGGTATAGCATAACGCAGCCGCCCAAAGGTAAGTAATAATGTATCCGATTGCCAATCCGAATTTCCAGTAAAAAAATTTAGAGAGAAAATCATAAAAACAAGGCAAAATTTCAGTGCAGTTCGCAAATTCAACCATTTCATGTATTTTGTACTTTTTCATAAAAGTTCGTTTTTTCGAAATTTCCTTTGGTATAGCATAACGCAGCCGCCCAAAGGTAAGTAATAATGTATCCGATTGCCAATCCAAATTTCCAGTAAAAAAATTCAGAGAGAAAATCATAAAAACAAGGCATCATTTCAGTGCAGTTCGCAAATTCATCCTTTTCATGAATTTTGTACTTTTTCATAAAATTTCGTTTTTTCGAAGTTTCCTTCGGTGTAACATAACGCAGCCGCCCAAAAGTAAGTAATAATGTATCCAATTGCCAATCGAAATTTCCAGTAAAAAAATCAGGAAATCTAACCGATTGCCAATCCAAATTTCCAGTAAAAAATCCAGAGAGGAAATTATTAAAACAAGACATCATTTCAGTGCAGTTCGCAAATTCAACCATTTCATGAATTTGGTACTTTTTCATTAAAGTTCGTTTTTTCGAAATTTCCTTCGGTATAACATAGCGTAGCTGCCAAAAGTAAGCAATAATAAATCCGATTGCCAATCCAAATTTCCACTAAAAACTCCAAAGAGAAAATTATAAAAACAGGGCATAATTTCAGCGCAGTTCGCAAATTCAACCATTTCATGAATTTTGTACTTTTTCATAAAAGTTAGTTTTTTCGAAATTTCCCTAGGTATAACATAACGCAGCTGCCCAAAACTAAGCAATAATGTATCCGATTGCCAATCCGAATTTCCAGTAAAAAAATCCAGAGAGGAAATTATAAAAACAAGGCATCATTTCAGCGCAGTTCGCAAATTCAACCATTTCATGAATCTTGTACTTTTTCATAAAAGTTCGTTTTTTTCGAAATTTCCCTCGGTATAACATAACGCAGCTGCCCGAAACTAAGCAATAATGTATCCGATTGCCAATTCAAATTTCCAGTAAAAAAATCCAGACAGAAAATTATGAAAACAAGGCATCATTTCAGCGCAGATCCCATATTCAACCATTTCATGAATTTCGTACTTTTTCATAAAAGTTTGTTTTTTCGAAATTTCCTTCAGTATAGCATAACGCAGCCGCCCAAAGATAAGTAATAATGTATCCGATTGCCAATCCAAATTTCCAGTAAAAAAATTCAGAGAGAAAATCATAAAAACAAGGCAAAATTTCAGTGCAGCTCGCAAATTCAACCATTTCATGTATTTTGTACTTTTTCATAAAAGCTCGTTTTTTTCGAAATCCCTTCTGTATAACATAACGCAGCCGCCCAAAAGTAAATAATAATGTATCCAATTGCCAATCGAAATTTCCAGTAAAAAAATCCAGAAATCTATCTGATTGCCAATCCAAATTTCCAGTAAAAAATTTCAAAGAGAAAATTATAAAAACAAGGCATCATTTCAGCGCAGTTCGCAAATTCAACCATTTCATGTATTTTGTACTTTTTCATAAAAGTTCGTTTTTTTTCGAAATTCCATCTGTATAACATAACGCAGCCGCCCAAAAGTAAGTAATAATGTATCCAATTGCCAATCGAAATTTCCAGTAAAAAAATCAGGAAATCGAACCGATTGCCAATCCAAATTTCCAGTAAAAAATCCAGAGAGGAAATTATTAAAACAAGACATCATTTCAGTGCAGTCCGCAAATTCAACCATTTCATGAATTTTGTACTTTTTCATTAAAGTTCGTTTTTTCGAAATTTCCTTCGGTATAACATAGCGCAGCTGCCAAAAGTAAGCAATAATGTATCCGATTGCCAATCCAAATTTCCAGTAAAAAAATCCATAGAGAAAATTATAAAAACAGGGCATCATTTCAGTGCAGATCGCAAATTCAACCATTTCATGTATTATGAACTTTTTCATAAAAGTTCGTTTTTTCGAAATTTCCCTCGGTATAACATATTGCAGCAGCCCAAAACTAAGCAATAATGTATCCGATTGCCAATCCAAATTTCCAGTAAAAAAATCCAAAGAGAAAATTATCAAAACAAGGCATCATTTCAGAGCAGTTCCCAAATTCAGCCATTTCATGAATTTTGAACTTTTTCATAAAAGTTGGTTTTTTCGAAATTTCCTTCGGTACAACTTAACGAAGCTGCCCAAAAGTAAGCAATAATGTATCCGATTGCCAATTCAAATTTCCAGTAAAAAAATCCAGACAGAAAATTATAAAAACAAGGCATCATTTCAGTGCAGTTCGCAAATTCCACCATTTCATGTATTTTGTACTTTTTCATAAAAGATCGTTTTTTTCGAAATTCCTTCTGTATAACATAACGCAGCCGCCCAAAAGTAAGTAATAATGTAACCAATTGCCAATCGAAATTTCCAGAAAAAAAATCCATAGAGAAAATTATAAAAACAGGGCATCATTTCAGTGCAGATCGCAAATTCAACCATTTCATGTATTATGTACTTTTTCATAAAAGTTCGTTTTTTCGAAATTTCCCTCGGTATAACATAATGCAACTGCCCAAAACAAAGCCATAATGTATCCGATTGCCAATCCGAATTTCCAGTAAAAAAATCCAGAGAGGAAATCATAAAAACAAGGCATCATTTCAGCGCAGTTCGCAAATTCAACCATTTCATAAATCTTGTACTTTTTCATAAAAGTTCGTTTTTTTCGAAATTTCCCTCGGTATAACATAACGCAGCTGCCCGAAACTAAGCAATAATGTATCCGATTGCCAATTCAAATTTCCAGTAAAAAAATCCAGACAGTAAATTATAAAAACAAGGCATCATTTCAGCGCAGTTCGCAAATTCAACCATTTCATGTATTTTGTACTTTTTCATAAAAGTTGTTTTTTTCGAAATTCCTTCGGCATAACATAACGCAGCCGCCCAAAAGTAAGTAATAATGTATCCAATTGCCAATCGAAATTTCCAGAAAAAAATCCATAGAGAAAATTATAAAAACAAGGCATCATTTCAGTGCAGTTCGCAAATTCAACCATTTCATGTATTTTGTATTTTTTCATAAAAGTTGGTTTTTTCGAAATTCCTTCTGTATTACTTAACGCAGCCGCCCAAAAGTAAGAAATAATGTATCCAAATGCAAATCGAAATTTCCAGAAAAAAAATCCATAGAGAAAATTATAAAAACAGGGCATCATTTCAGTGCAGATCGCAATTTCAACCATTTCATGTATTATGTACTTTTTCATAAAAGTTCGTTTTTTCGAAATTTCCCTCGGTATAACATAATGCAACTGCCCAAAACTAAGCCATGATGTATCCGATTGCCAATTCAAATTTCCAGTAAAAAATCCAGACAGAAAATTTTAAAAACAAGGCATCATTTCAGTGCAGTTCGCAAATTCAACCATTTCATGTATTTTGTATTTTTTTATAAAAGTTGGTTTTTTCGAAATTCCTTCTGTATAACATAACGCAGCCGCCCAAAAGAAGGAAATAATGTATCCAATTGCCAATCGAAGTTTCCGGTAGAAAAATCCAGAAATCTATCCGATTGCCAATCCAAATTTCCAGTAAAAAAATCCAAAGAGAAAATTATAAAAACAAGGCATCATTTCAGCGCAGTTCGCAAATTCAACCATTTCATGAATTTCGTACTTTTTCATAAAAGCTCGTTTATTCGAAATTTCCTTCGGTATAGCATAACGCAGCCGCCCAAAGGTAAGTAATAATGTATCCGGTATAGCAGCCGCCCAGAGGTAAGTAATAATGTATCCGATTGCCAATTCAAATTTCCAGTAAAAAAATCCAGACAGAAAATTATAAGAACAAGGCATCATTTCAGTGCAGTTCGCAAATTCAACCATTTCATGTATTTTGTACTTTTTCATAATATTGGTTTTTTTCCAAATTAATTCTGTATAACATAACGCAGCCGCCCAAAAGTAAGAAATAATGTATCCAATTGCCAATCGAAATTTCCAGTAAAAAAATCCAGAAATCTATCCGATTGCCAATCCAAATTTCCAGTAAAAAAATCCAAAGAGAAAATTGTAAAAACAAGGCATCATTTCAGCGCAGTTCGCAAATTCAACCATATCATGAATTTCGTACTTTTTCATAAAAGTTCGTTTTTTCGAAATTTCCTTCGGTATAGCATAACGCAGCCGCCCAAAGGTAAGTAATAATGTATCCGATTGCCAATCCGAATTTCCAGTAAAAAAATTTAGAGAGAAAATCATAAAAACAAGGCAAAATTTCAGTGCAGTTCGCAAATTCAACCATTTCATGTATTTTGTACTTTTTCATAAAAGTTCGTTTTTTCGAAATTTCCTTTGGTATAGCATAACGCAGCCGCCCAAAGGTAAGTAATAATGTATCCGATTGCCAATCCAAATTTCCAGTAAAAAAATTCAGAGAGAAAATCATAAAAACAAGGCATCATTTCAGTGCAGTTCGCAAATTCATCCTTTTCATGAATTTTGTACTTTTTCATAAAATTTCGTTTTTTCGAAGTTTCCTTCGGTGTAACATAACGCAGCCGCCCAAAAGTAAGTAATAATGTATCCAATTGCCAATCGAAATTTCCAGTAAAAAAATCAGGAAATCTAACCGATTGCCAATCCAAATTTCCAGTAAAAAATCCAGAGAGGAAATTATTAAAACAAGACATCATTTCAGTGCAGTTCGCAAATTCAACCATTTCATGAATTTGGTACTTTTTCATTAAAGTTCGTTTTTTCGAAATTTCCTTCGGTATAACATAGCGTAGCTGCCAAAAGTAAGCAATAATAAATCCGATTGCCAATCCAAATTTCCACTAAAAACTCCAAAGAGAAAATTATAAAAACAGGGCATAATTTCAGCGCAGTTCGCAAATTCAACCATTTCATGAATTTTGTACTTTTTCATAAAAGTTAGTTTTTTCGAAATTTCCCTAGGTATAACATAACGCAGCTGCCCAAAACTAAGCAATAATGTATCCGATTGCCAATCCGAATTTCCAGTAAAAAAATCCAGAGAGGAAATTATAAAAACAAGGCATCATTTCAGCGCAGTTCGCAAATTCAACCATTTCATGAATCTTGTACTTTTTCATAAAAGTTCGTTTTTTTCGAAATTTCCCTCGGTATAACATAACGCAGCTGCCCGAAACTAAGCAATAATGTATCCGATTGCCAATTCAAATTTCCAGTAAAAAAATCCAGACAGAAAATTATGAAAACAAGGCATCATTTCAGCGCAGATCCCATATTCAACCATTTCATGAATTTCGTACTTTTTCATAAAAGTTTGTTTTTTCGAAATTTCCTTCAGTATAGCATAACGCAGCCGCCCAAAGATAAGTAATAATGTATCCGATTGCCAATCCAAATTTCCAGTAAAAAAATTCAGAGAGAAAATCATAAAAACAAGGCAAAATTTCAGTGCAGCTCGCAAATTCAACCATTTCATGTATTTTGTACTTTTTCATAAAAGCTCGTTTTTTTCGAAATCCCTTCTGTATAACATAACGCAGCCGCCCAAAAGTAAATAATAATGTATCCAATTGCCAATCGAAATTTCCAGTAAAAAAATCCAGAAATCTATCTGATTGCCAATCCAAATTTCCAGTAAAAAATTTCAAAGAGAAAATTATAAAAACAAGGCATCATTTCAGCGCAGTTCGCAAATTCAACCATTTCATGTATTTTGTACTTTTTCATAAAAGTTCGTTTTTTTTCGAAATTCCATCTGTATAACATAACGCAGCCGCCCAAAAGTAAGTAATAATGTATCCAATTGCCAATCGAAATTTCCAGTAAAAAAATCAGGAAATCGAACCGATTGCCAATCCAAATTTCCAGTAAAAAATCCAGAGAGGAAATTATTAAAACAAGACATCATTTCAGTGCAGTCCGCAAATTCAACCATTTCATGAATTTTGTACTTTTTCATTAAAGTTCGTTTTTTCGAAATTTCCTTCGGTATAACATAGCGCAGCTGCCAAAAGTAAGCAATAATGTATCCGATTGCCAATCCAAATTTCCAGTAAAAAAATCCATAGAGAAAATTATAAAAACAGGGCATCATTTCAGTGCAGATCGCAAATTCAACCATTTCATGTATTATGAACTTTTTCATAAAAGTTCGTTTTTTCGAAATTTCCCTCGGTATAACATATTGCAGCAGCCCAAAACTAAGCAATAATGTATCCGATTGCCAATCCAAATTTCCAGTAAAAAAATCCAAAGAGAAAATTATCAAAACAAGGCATCATTTCAGAGCAGTTCCCAAATTCAGCCATTTCATGAATTTTGAACTTTTTCATAAAAGTTGGTTTTTTCGAAATTTCCTTCGGTACAACTTAACGAAGCTGCCCAAAAGTAAGCAATAATGTATCCGATTGCCAATTCAAATTTCCAGTAAAAAAATCCAGACAGAAAATTATAAAAACAAGGCATCATTTCAGTGCAGTTCGCAAATTCCACCATTTCATGTATTTTGTACTTTTTCATAAAAGATCGTTTTTTTCGAAATTCCTTCTGTATAACATAACGCAGCCGCCCAAAAGTAAGTAATAATGTAACCAATTGCCAATCGAAATTTCCAGAAAAAAAATCCATAGAGAAAATTATAAAAACAGGGCATCATTTCAGTGCAGATCGCAAATTCAACCATTTCATGTATTATGTACTTTTTCATAAAAGTTCGTTTTTTCGAAATTTCCCTCGGTATAACATAATGCAACTGCCCAAAACAAAGCCATAATGTATCCGATTGCCAATCCGAATTTCCAGTAAAAAAATCCAGAGAGGAAATCATAAAAACAAGGCATCATTTCAGCGCAGTTCGCAAATTCAACCATTTCATAAATCTTGTACTTTTTCATAAAAGTTCGTTTTTTTCGAAATTTCCCTCGGTATAACATAACGCAGCTGCCCGAAACTAAGCAATAATGTATCCGATTGCCAATTCAAATTTCCAGTAAAAAAATCCAGACAGTAAATTATAAAAACAAGGCATCATTTCAGCGCAGTTCGCAAATTCAACCATTTCATGTATTTTGTACTTTTTCATAAGAGTTGTTTTTTTCGAAATTCCTTCGGCATAACATAACGCAGCCGCCCAAAAGTAAGTAATAATGTATCCAATTGCCAATCGAAATTTCCAGAAAAAAATCCATAGAGAAAATTATAAAAACAAGGCATCATTTCAGTGCAGTTCGCAAATTCAACCATTTCATGTATTTTGTATTTTTTCATAAAAGTTGGTTTTTTCGAAATTCCTTCTGTATTACTTAACGCAGCCGCCCAAAAGTAAGAAATAATGTATCCAAATGCAAATCGAAATTTCCAGAAAAAAAATCCATAGAGAAAATTATAAAAACAGGGCATCATTTCAGTGCAGATCGCAATTTCAACCATTTCATGTATTATGTACTTTTTCATAAAAGTTCGTTTTTTCGAAATTTCCCTCGGTATAACATAATGCAACTGCCCAAAACTAAGCCATGATGTATCCGATGGCCAATTCAAATTTCCAGTAAAAAAATCCAGACAGAAAATTATAAAAACAAGGCATCATTTCAGTGCAGTTCGCAAATTCAACCATTTCATGTATTTTGTATTTTTTCATAAAAGTTGTTTTTTTCGAAATTCCTTCGGCATAACATAACGCAGCCGCCCAAAAGTAAGTAATAATGTATCCAATTGCCAATCGAAATTTCCAGAAAAAAATCCATAGAGAAAATTATAAAAACAAGGCATCATTTCAGTGCAGTTCGCAAATTCAACCATTTCATGTATTTTGTACTTTTTCATAAAAGTTCGTTTTTTTCGAAATTCCTTCGGCATAACATAACGCAGCCGAGCAAAAGTAAGTAATAATGTATCCAATTGCCAATCGAAATTTCCAGAAAAAAAATCCATAGAGAAAATTATAAAAACAGGGCATCATTTCAGTGCAGATCGCAATTTCAACCATTTCATGTATTATGTACCATTTCATAAAAGTTCGTTTTTTCGAAATTTCCCTCGGTATAACATAATGCACCTGCCCAAAACTAAGCCATAATGTATCCGATTGCCAATTCAAATTTCCAGTAAGAAAATCCAGACAGAAAATTTTAAAAACAAGGCATCATTTCAGTGCAGTTTGCAAATTCAACCATTTCATGTATTTTGTATTTTGTCATAAAAGTTGGTTTTTTCGAAATTCCTTCTGTATAACATAACGCAGCCGCCCAAAAGAAGGAAATAATGTATCCAATTGCCAATCGAAATTTCCGGTAGAAAAATCCAGAAATCTATCCGATTGCCAATCCAAATTTCCAGTAAAAAAATCCAAAGAGAAAATTATAAAAACAAGGCATCATTTCAGCGCAGTTCGCAAATTCAACCATTTCATGAATTTCGTACTTTTTCATAAAAGTTCGTTTATTCGAAATTTCCTTCGGTATAGCATAACGTAGCCGCCCAGAGGTAAGTAATAATGTATCCGATTGCCAATTCAAATTTCCAGTAAAAAAATCCAGACAGAAAATTATAAGAACAAGGCATCATTTCAGTGCAGTTCGCAAATTCAACCATTTCATGTATTTTGTATTTTTTCATAATATTGGTTTTTTCGAAATTAATTCTGTATAACATAACGCAGCCGCCCAAAAGTAAGAAATAATGTATCCAATTGCCAATCGAAATTTCCAGTAAAAAAATCCAGAAATCTATCCGATTGCCAATCCAAATTTCCAGTAAAAAAATCCAAAGAGAAAATTGTAAAAACAAGGCATCATTTCAGCGCAGTTCGAAAATTCAACCATATCATGAATTTCGTACTTTTTCATAAAAGTTCGTTTTTTCGAAATTTCCTTCGGTATAGCATAACGCAGCCGCCCAAAGGTAAGTAATAATGTATCCGATTGCCAATCCGAATTTCCAGTAAAAAAATTTAGAGAGAAAATCATAAAAACAAGGCAAAATTTCAGTGCAGTTCGCAAATTCAACCATTTCATGTATTTTGTACTTTTTCATAAAAGTTCGTTTTTTCGAAATTTCCTTTGGTATAGCATAACGCAGCCGCCCAAAGGTAAGTAATAATGTATCCGATTGCCAATCCAAATTTCCAGTAAAAAAATTCAGAGAGAAAATCATAAAAACAAGGCATCATTTCAGTGCAGTTCGCAAATTCAACCATTTCATGAATTTTGTACTTTTTCATAAAATTTCGTTTTTTCGAAATTTCAATTGCCAATCGAAATTTCCAGTAAAAAAATCAGGAAATCTAACCGATTGCCAATCCAAATTTCCAGTAAAAAATCCAGAGAGGAAATTATTAAAACAGGACATCATTTCAGTGCAGTTCGCAAATTCAACCATTTCATGAATTTTGTACTTTTTCATTAAAGTTCGTTTTTTCGAAATTTCCTTCGGTATAACATAGCGCAGCTGCCAAAAGTAAGCAATAATAAATCCGATTGCCAATCCAAATTTCCACTAAAAACTCCAAAGAGAAAATTATAAAAACAAGGCATAATTTCAGCGCAGTTCGCAAATTCAACCATTTCATGAATTTTGTACTTTTTCATAAAAGTTAGTTTTTTCGAAATTTCCCTCGGTATAACATAACGCAGCTGCCCAAAACTAAGCAATAATGTATCCGATTGCCAATCCGAATTTCCAGTAAAAAAATCCAGAGAGGAAATCATAAAAACAAGGCATCATTTCAGCGCAGTTCGCAAATTCAACCATTTCATAAATCTTGTACTTTTTCATAAAAGTTCGTTTTTTTCGAAATTTCCCTCGGTATAACATAACGCAGCTGCCCGAAACTAAGCAATAATGTATCCGATTGCCAATTCAAATTTCCAGTAAAAAAATCCAGACAGTAAATTATAAAAACAAGGCATCATTTCAGCGCAGTTCGCAAATTCAACCATTTCATGAATTTTGTACTTTTTCATAAAAGTTAGTTTTTTCGAAATTTCCCTCGGTATAACATAACGCAGCTGCCCAAAACTAAGCAATAATGTATCCGATTGCCAATCCGAATTTCCAGTAAAAAAATCCAGAGAGGAAATCATAAAAACAAGGCATCATTTCAGTGCAGTTCGCAAATTCAACCATTTCATGTATTTTGTATTTTTTCATAATATTGGTTTTTTCGAAATTAATTCTGTATAACATAACGCAGCCGCCCAAAAGTAAGAAATAATGTATCCAATTGCCAATCCAAATTTCCAGTAAAAAAATTCAGAGAGAAAATCATAAAAACAAGGCATCATTTCAGTGCAGTTCGCAAATTCAACCATTTCATGAATTTTGTACTTTTTCATAAAATTTCGTTTTTTCGAAATTTCAATTGCCAATCGAAATTTCCAGTAAAAAAATCAGGAAATCTAACCGATTGCCAATCCAAATTTCCAGTAAAAAATCCAGAGAGGAAATTATTAAAACAGGACATCATTTCAGTGCAGTTCGCAAATTCAACCATTTCATGAATTTTGTACTTTTTCATTAAAGTTCGTTTTTTCGAAATTTCCTTCGGTATAACATAGCGCAGCTGCCAAAAGTAAGCAATAATAAATCCGATTTCCACTAAAAACTCCAAAGAGAAAATTATAAAAACAAGGCATAATTTCAGCGCAGTTCGCAAATTCAACCATTTCATGAATTTTGTACTTTTTCATAAAAGTTAGTTTTTTCGAAATTTCCCTCGGTATAACATAACGCAGCTGCCCAAAACTAAGCAATAATGTATCCGATTGCCAATCCGAATTTCCAGTAAAAAAATCCAGAGAGGAAATCATAAAAACAAGGCATCATTTCAGCGCAGTTCGCAAATTCAACCATTTCATAAATCTTGTACTTTTTCATAAAAGTTAGTTTTTTCGAAATTTCCCTCTGTATAACATAACGCAGCTGCCCAAAACTAAGCAATAATGTATCCGATTGCCAATCCGAATTTCCAGTAAAAAAATCCAGAGAGGAAATCATAAAAACAAGGCATCATTTCAGCGCAGTTCGCAAATTCAACCATTTCATAAATCTTGTACTTTTTCATAAAAGTTCGTTTTTTTCGAAATTTCCCTCGGTATAACATAACGCAGCTGCCCGAAACTAAGCAATAATGTATCCGATTGCCAATCCAAATTTCCAGTAAAAAAATCCAAAGAGAAAATTGTAAAAACAAGGCATCATTTCAGCGCAGTTCGCAAATTCAACCATATCATGAATTTCGTACTTTTTCATAAAAGTTCGTTTTTTCGAAATTTCCTTCGGTATAGCATAACGCAGCCGCCCAAAGGTAAGTAATAATGTATCCGATTGCCAATCCGAATTTCCAGTAAAAAAATTTAGAGAGAAAATCATAAAAACAAGGCAAAATTTCAGTGCAGTTCGCAAATTCAACCATTTCATGTATTTTGTACTTTTTCATAAAAGTTCGTTTTTTCGAAAATTCCTTTGGTATAGCATAACGCAGCCGCCCAAAGGTAAGTAATAATGTATCCGATTGCCAATCCAAATTTCCAGTAAAAAAATTCAGAGAGAAAATCATAAAAACAAGGCATCATTTCAGTGCAGTTCGCAAATTCAACCATTTCATGAATTTTGTACTTTTTCATAAAATTTCGTTTTTTCGAAATTTCAATTGCCAATCGAAATTTCCAGTAAAAAAATCAGGAAATCTAACCGATTGCCAATCCAAATTTCCAGTAAAAAATCCAGAGAGGAAATTATTAAAACAGGACATCATTTCAGTGCAGTTCGCAAATTCAACCATTTCATGAATTTTGTACTTTTTCATTAAAGTTCGTTTTTTCGAAATTTCCTTCGGTATAACATAGCGCAGCTGCCAAAAGTAAGCAATAATAAGTCCGACTGCCAATCCAAATTTCCACTAAAAACTCCAAAGAGAAAATCATAAAAACAAGGCATAATTTCAGCGCAGTTCGCAAATTCAACCATTTCATGAATTTTGTACTTTTTCATAAAAGTTAGTTTTTTCGAAATTTCCCTCGGTATAACATAACGCAGCTGCCCAAAACTAAGCAATAATGTATCCGATTGCCAATCCGAATTTCCAGTAAAAAAATCCAGAGAGGAAATCATAAAAACAAGGCATCATTTCAGCGCAGTTCGCAAATTCAACCATTTCATAAATCTTGTACTTTTTCATAAAAGTTCGTTTTTTTCGAAATTTCCCTCGGTATAACATAACGCAGCTGCCCGAAACTAAGCAATAATGTATCCGATTGCCAATTCAAATTTCCAGTAAAAAAATCCAGACAGTAAATTATAAAAACAAGGCATCATTTCAGCGCAGTTCGCAAATTCAACCATTTCATGAATTTCGTACTTTTTCATAAAAGTTCGTTTATTCGAAATTTCCTTCGGTATAGCATAACGTAGCCGCCCAGAGGTAAGTAATAATGTATCCGATTGCCAATTCAAATTTCCAGTAAAAAAATCCAGACAGAAAATTATAAGAACAAGGCATCATTTCAGTGCAGTTCGCAAATTCAACCATTTCATGTATTTTGTATTTTTTCATAATATTGGTTTTTTCGAAATTAATTCTGTATAACATAACGCAGCCGCCCAAAAGTAAGAAATAATGTATCCAATTGCCAATCGAAATTTCCAGTAAAAAAATCCAGAAATCTATCCGATTGCCAATCCAAATTTCCAGTAAAAAAATCCAAAGAGAAAATTGTAAAAACAAGGCATCATTTCAGCGCAGTTCGCAGATTCAACCATATCATGAATTTCGTACTTTTTCATAAAAGTTCGTTTTTTCGAAATTTCCTTTGGTATAGCATAACGCAGCCGCCCAAAGGTAAGTAATAATGTATCCGATTGCCAATCCAAATTTCCAGTAAAAAAATTCAGAGAGAAAATCATAAAAACAAGGCATCATTTCAGTGCAGTTCGCAAATTCAACCATTTCATGTATTTTGTATTTTTTCATAATATTGGTTTTTTCGAAATTAATTCTGTATAACATAACGCAGCCGCCCAAAAGTAAGAAATAATGTATCCAATTGCCAATCGAAATTTCCAGTAAAAAAATCCAGAAATCTATCCGATTGCCAATCCAAATTTCCAGTAAAAAAATCCAAAGAGAAAATTGTAAAAACAAGGCATCATTTCAGCGCAGTTCGCAGATTCAACCATATCATGAATTTCGTACTTTTTCATAAAAGTTCGTTTTTTCGAAATTTCCTTTGGTATAGCATAACGCAGCCGCCCAAAGGTAAGTAATAATGTATCCGATTGCCAATCCAAATTTCCAGTAAAAAAATTCAGAGAGAAAATCATAAAAACAAGGCATCATTTCAGTGCAGTTCGCAAATTCAACCATATCATGAATTTCGTACTTTTTCATAAAAGTTCGTTTTTTCGAAATTTCCTTTGGTATAGCATAACGCAGCCGCCCAAAGGTAAGTAATAATGTATCCGATTGCCAATTCAAATTTCCAGTAAAAAAATCCAGACAGAAAATTATAAGAACAAGGCATCATTTCAGTGCAGTTCGCAAATTCAACCATTTCATGTATTTTGTATTTTTTCATAATATTGGTTTTTTCGAAATTAATTCTGTATAACATAACGCAGCCGCCCAAAAGTAAGAAATAATGTATCCAATTGCCAATCGAAATTTCCAGTAAAAAAATCCAGAAATCTATCCGATTGCCAATCCAAATTTCCAGTAAAAAAATCCAAAGAGAAAATTGTAAAAACAAGGCATCATTTCAGCGCAGTTCGCAGATTCAACCATATCATGAATTTCGTACTTTTTCATAAAAGTTCGTTTTTTCGAAATTTCCTTCGGTATAGCATAACGCAGCCGCCCAAAGGTAAGTAATAATGTATCCGATTGCCAATCCGAATTTCCAGTAAAAAAATTTAGAGAGAAAATCATAAAAACAAGGCATCATTTCAGTGCAGTTCGCAAATTCAACCATTTCATGAATTTTGTACTTTTTCATAAAAGTTCGTTTTTTCGAAATTTCCTTTGGTAAAGCATAACGCAGCCGCCCAAAGGTAAGTAATAATGTATCCGATTGCCAATCCAAATTTCCAGTAAAAAAATTCAGAGAGAAAATCATAAAAACAAGGCATCATTTCAGTGCAGTTCGCAAATTCAACCATTTCATGAATTTTGTACTTTTTCATAAAATTTCGTTTTTTCGAAATTTCAATTGCCAATCGAAATTTCCAGTAAAAAAATCAGGAAATCTAACCGATTGCCAATCCAAATTTCCAGTAAAAAATCCAGAGAGGAAATTATTAAAACAGGACATCATTTCAGTGCAGTTCGCAAATTCAACCATTTCATGAATTTTGTACTTTTTCATTAAAGTTCGTTTTTTCGAAATTTCCTTCGGTATAACATAGCGCAGCTGCCAAAAGTAAGCAATAATAAATCCGATTGCCAATCCAAATTTCCACTAAAAACTCCAAAGAGAAAATTATAAAAACAAGGCATAATTTCAGCGCAGTTCGCAAATTCAACCATTTCATGAATTTTGTACTTTTTCATAAAAGTTAGTTTTTTCGAAATTTCCCTCGGTATAACATAACGCAGCTGCCCAAAACTAAGCAATAATGTATCCGATTGCCAATCCGAATTTCCAGTAAAAAAATCCAGAGAGGAAATCATAAAAACAAGGCATCATTTCAGCGCAGTTCGCAAATTCAACCATATCATGAATTTCGTACTTTTTCATAAAAGTTCGTTTTTTCGAAATTTCCTTCGGTATAGCATAACGCAGCCGCCCAAAGGTAAGTAATAATGTATCCGATTGCCAATCCGAATTTCGTAAAATTTCGTTTTTTCGAAATTTCAATTGCCAATCGAAATTTCCAGTAAAAAAATCAGGAAATCTAACCGATTGCCAATCCAAATTTCCAGTAAAAAATCCAGAGAGGAAATTATTAAAACAGGACATCATTTCAGTGCAGTTCGCAAATTCAACCATTTCATGAATTTTGTACTTTTTCATTAAAGTTCGTTTTTTCGAAATTTCCTTCGGTATAACATAGCGCAGCTGCCAAAAGTAAGCAATAATAAATCCGATTGCCAATCCAAATTTCCACTAAAAACTCCAAAGAGAAAATTATAAAAACAAGGCATAATTTCAGCGCAGTTCGCAAATTCAACCATTTCATGAATTTTGTACTTTTTCATAAAAGTTAGTTTTTTCGAAATTACCCTCGGTATAACATAACGCAGCTGCCCAAAACTAAGCAATAATGCATCCGATTGCCAATCCGAATTTCCAGTAAAAAAATCCAGGGAGGAAATCATAAAAACAAGGCATCATTTCAGTGCAGTTCGCAAATTCAACCATTTCATGAATTTTGTACTTTTTCATAAAATTTCGTTTTTTCGAAATTTCAATTGCCAATCGAAATTTCCAGTAAAAAAATCAGGAAATCTAACCGATTGCCAATCCAAATTTCCAGTAAAAAATCCAGAGAGGAAATTATTAAAACAGGACATCATTTCAGTGCAGTTCGCAAATTCAACCATTTCATGAATTTTGTACTTTTTCATTAAAGTTCGTTTTTTCGAAATTTCCTTCGGTATAACATAGCGCAGCTGCCAAAAGTAAGCAATAATAAATCCGATTTCCACTAAAAACTCCAAAGAGAAAATTATAAAAACAAGGCATAATTTCAGCGCAGTTCGCAAATTCAACCATTTCATGAATTTTGTACTTTTTCATAAAAGTTAGTTTTTTCGAAATTTCCCTCGGTATAACATAACGCAGCTGCCCAAAACTAAGCAATAATGTATCCGATTGCCAATCCGAATTTCCAGTAAAAAAATCCAGAGAGGAAATCATAAAAACAAGGCATCATTTCAGCGCAGTTCGCAAATTCAACCATTTCATAAATCTTGTACTTTTTCATAAAAGTTAGTTTTTTCGAAATTTCCCTCTGTATAACATAACGCAGCTGCCCAAAACTAAGCAATAATGTATCCGATTGCCAATCCGAATTTCCAGTAAAAAAATCCAGAGAGGAAATCATAAAAACAAGGCATCATTTCAGCGCAGTTCGCAAATTCAACCATTTCATAAATCTTGTACTTTTTCATAAAAGTTCGTTTTTTTCGAAATTTCCCTCGGTATAACATAACGCAGCTGCCCGAAACTAAGCAATAATGTATCCGATTGCCAATCCAAATTTCCAGTAAAAAAATCCAAAGAGAAAATTGTAAAAACAAGGCATCATTTCAGCGCAGTTCGCAAATTCAACCATATCATGAATTTCGTACTTTTTCATAAAAGTTCGTTTTTTCGAAATTTCCTTCGGTATAGCATAACGCAGCCGCCCAAAGGTAAGTAATAATGTATCCGATTGCCAATCCGAATTTCCAGTAAAAAAATTTAGAGAGAAAATCATAAAAACAAGGCAAAATTTCAGTGCAGTTCGCAAATTCAACCATTTCATGTATTTTGTACTTTTTCATAAAAGTTCGTTTTTTCGAAAATTCCTTTGGTATAGCATAACGCAGCCGCCCAAAGGTAAGTAATAATGTATCCGATTGCCAATCCAAATTTCCAGTAAAAAAATTCAGAGAGAAAATCATAAAAACAAGGCATCATTTCAGTGCAGTTCGCAAATTCAACCATTTCATGAATTTTGTACTTTTTCATAAAATTTCGTTTTTTCGAAATTTCAATTGCCAATCGAAATTTCCAGTAAAAAAATCAGGAAATGTAACCGATTGCCAATCCAAATTTCCAGTAAAAAATCCAGAGAGGAAATTATTAAAACAGGACATCATTTCAGTGCAGTTCGCAAATTCAACCATTTCATGAATTTTGTACTTTTTCATTAAAGTTCGTTTTTTCGAAATTTCCTTCGGTATAACATAGCGCAGCTGCCAAAAGTAAGCAATAATAAGTCCGACTGCCAATCCAAATTTCCACTAAAAACTCCAAAGAGAAAATCATAAAAACAAGGCATAATTTCAGCGCAGTTCGCAAATTCAACCATTTCATGAATTTTGTACTTTTTCATAAAAGTTAGTTTTTTCGAAATTTCCCTCGGTATAACATAACGCAGCTGCCCAAAACTAAGCAATAATGTATCCGATTGCCAATCCGAATTTCCAGTAAAAAAATCCAGAGAGGAAATCATAAAAACAAGGCATCATTTCAGCGCAGTTCGCAAATTCAACCATTTCATAAATCTTGTACTTTTTCATAAAAGTTCGTTTTTTTCGAAATTTCCCTCGGTATAACATAACGCAGCTGCCCGAAACTAAGCAATAATGTATCCGATTGCCAATTCAAATTTCCAGTAAAAAAATCCAGACAGTAAATTATAAAAACAAGGCATCATTTCAGCGCAGTTCGCAAATTCAACCATTTCATGAATTTCGTACTTTTTCATAAAAGTTCGTTTATTCGAAATTTCCTTCGGTATAGCATAACGTAGCCGCCCAGAGGTAAGTAATAATGTATCCGATTGCCAATTCAAATTTCCAGTAAAAAAATCCAGACAGAAAATTATAAGAACAAGGCATCATTTCAGTGCAGTTCGCAAATTCAACCATTTCATGTATTTTGTATTTTTTCATAATATTGGTTTTTTCGAAATTAATTCTGTATAACATAACGCAGCCGCCCAAAAGTAAGAAATAATGTATCCAATTGCCAATCGAAATTTCCAGTAAAAAAATCCAGAAATCTATCCGATTGCCAATCCAAATTTCCAGTAAAAAAATCCAAAGAGAAAATTGTAAAAACAAGGCATCATTTCAGCGCAGTTCGCAGATTCAACCATATCATGAATTTCGTACTTTTTCATAAAAGTTCGTTTTTTCGAAATTTCCTTTGGTATAGCATAACGCAGCCGCCCAAAGGTAAGTAATAATGTATCCGATTGCCAATCCAAATTTCCAGTAAAAAAATTCAGAGAGAAAATCATAAAAACAAGGCATCATTTCAGTGCAGTTCGCAAATTCAACCATTTCATGTATTTTGTATTTTTTCATAATATTGGTTTTTTCGAAATTAATTCTGTATAACATAACGCAGCCGCCCAAAAGTAAGAAATAATGTATCCAATTGCCAATCGAAATTTCCAGTAAAAAAATCCAGAAATCTATCCGATTGCCAATCCAAATTTCCAGTAAAAAAATCCAAAGAGAAAATTGTAAAAACAAGGCATCATTTCAGCGCAGTTCGCAGATTCAACCATATCATGAATTTCGTACTTTTTCATAAAAGTTCGTTTTTTCGAAATTTCCTTTGGTATAGCATAACGCAGCCGCCCAAAGGTAAGTAATAATGTATCCGATTGCCAATCCAAATTTCCAGTAAAAAAATTCAGAGAGAAAATCATAAAAACAAGGCATCATTTCAGTGCAGTTCGCAAATTCAACCATATCATGAATTTCGTACTTTTTCATAAAAGTTCGTTTTTTCGAAATTTCCTTTGGTATAGCATAACGCAGCCGCCCAAAGGTAAGTAATAATGTATCCGATTGCCAATTCAAATTTCCAGTAAAAAAATCCAGACAGAAAATTATAAGAACAAGGCATCATTTCAGTGCAGTTCGCAAATTCAACCATTTCATGTATTTTGTATTTTTTCATAATATTGGTTTTTTCGAAATTAATTCTGTATAACATAACGCAGCCGCCCAAAAGTAAGAAATAATGTATCCAATTGCCAATCGAAATTTCCAGTAAAAAAATCCAGAAATCTATCCGATTGCCAATCCAAATTTCCAGTAAAAAAATCCAAAGAGAAAATTGTAAAAACAAGGCATCATTTCAGCGCAGTTCGCAGATTCAACCATATCATGAATTTCGTACTTTTTCATAAAAGTTCGTTTTTTCGAAATTTCCTTCGGTATAGCATAACGCAGCCGCCCAAAGGTAAGTAATAATGTATCCGATTGCCAATCCGAATTTCCAGTAAAAAAATTTAGAGAGAAAATCATAAAAACAAGGCATCATTTCAGTGCAGTTCGCAAATTCAACCATTTCATGAATTTTGTACTTTTTCATAAAAGTTCGTTTTTTCGAAATTTCCTTTGGTATAGCATAACGCAGCCGCCCAAAGGTAAGTAATAATGTATCCGATTGCCAATCCAAATTTCCAGTAAAAAAATTCAGAGAGAAAATCATAAAAACAAGGCATCATTTCAGTGCAGTTCGCAAATTCAACCATTTCATGAATTTTGTACTTTTTCATAAAATTTCGTTTTTTCGAAATTTCAATTGCCAATCGAAATTTCCAGTAAAAAAATCAGGAAATCTAACCGATTGCCAATCCAAATTTCCAGTAAAAAATCCAGAGAGGAAATTATTAAAACAGGACATCATTTCAGTGCAGTTCGCAAATTCAACCATTTCATGAATTTTGTACTTTTTCATTAAAGTTCGTTTTTTCGAAATTTCCTTCGGTATAACATAGCGCAGCTGCCAAAAGTAAGCAATAATAAATCCGATTGCCAATCCAAATTTCCACTAAAAACTCCAAAGAGAAAATTATAAAAACAAGGCATAATTTCAGCGCAGTTCGCAAATTCAACCATTTCATGAATTTTGTACTTTTTCATAAAAGTTAGTTTTTTCGAAATTTCCCTCGGTATAACATAACGCAGCTGCCCAAAACTAAGCAATAATGTATCCGATTGCCAATCCGAATTTCCAGTAAAAAAATCCAGAGAGGAAATCATAAAAACAAGGCATCATTTCAGCGCAGTTCGCAAATTCAACCATATCATGAATTTCGTACTTTTTCATAAAAGTTCGTTTTTTCGAAATTTCCTTCGGTATAGCATAACGCAGCCGCCCAAAGGTAAGTAATAATGTATCCGATTGCCAATCCGAATTTCGTAAAATTTCGTTTTTTCGAAATTTCAATTGCCAATCGAAATTTCCAGTAAAAAAATCAGGAAATCTAACCGATTGCCAATCCAAATTTCCAGTAAAAAATCCAGAGAGGAAATTATTAAAACAGGACATCATTTCAGTGCAGTTCGCAAATTCAACCATTTCATGAATTTTGTACTTTTTCATTAAAGTTCGTTTTTTCGAAATTTCCTTCGGTATAACATAGCGCAGCTGCCAAAAGTAAGCAATAATAAATCCGATTGCCAATCCAAATTTCCACTAAAAACTCCAAAGAGAAAATTATAAAAACAAGGCATAATTTCAGCGCAGTTCGCAAATTCAACCATTTCATGAATTTTGTACTTTTTCATAAAAGTTAGTTTTTTCGAAATTACCCTCGGTATAACATAACGCAGCTGCCCAAAACTAAGCAATAATGCATCCGATTGCCAATCCGAATTTCCAGTAAAAAAATCCAGGGAGGAAATCATAAAAACAAGGCATCATTTCAGCGCAGTTCGCAAATTCAACCATTTCATAAATCTTGTACTTTTTCATAAAAGTTCGTTTTTTTCGAAATTTCCCTCGGTATAACATAACGCAGCTGCCCGAAACTAAGCAATAATGTATCCGATTGCCAATTCAAATTTCCAGTAAAAAAATCCAGACAGTAAATTATAAAAACAAGGCATCATTTCAGCGCAGTTCGCAAATTCAACCATTTCATGAATTTCGTACTTTTTCATAAAAGTTCGTTTATTCGAAATTTCCTTCGGTATAGCATAACGTAGCCGCCCAGAGGTAAGTAATAATGTATCCGATTGCCAATTCAAATTTCCAGTAAACAAATCCAGACAGAAAATTATAAGAACAAGGCATCATTTCAGTGCAGTTCGCAAATTCAAACATTTCATGTATTTTGTACTTTTTCATAATATTGGTTTTTTTGAAATTAATTCTGTATAACATAACGCAGCCGCCCAAAAGTAAGAAATAATGTATCCAATTGCCAATCGAAATTTCCAGTAAAAAAATCCAGAAATCTATCCGATTGCCAATCCAAATTTCCAGTAAAAAAATCCAAAGAGAAAATTGTAAAAAAAAGGCATCATTTCAGCGCAGTTCGCAAATTCAACCATATCATGAATTTCGTACTTTTTCATTAAAGTTCGTTTTTTCGAAATTTCCTTCGGTATAACATAGCGCAGCTGCCAAAAGTAAGCAATAATGTATCCGATTGCCAATCCAAATTTCCAGTAAAAAAATCCATAGAGAAAATTATAAAAACAGGGCATCATTTCAGTGCAGATCGCAAATTCAACCATTTCATGTATTATGAACTTTTTCATAAAAGTTCGTTTTTTCGAAATTTCCCTCGGTATAACATAATGCAGCAGCCCAAAACTAAGCAATAATGTATCCGATTGCCAATCCAAATTTCCAGTAAAAAAATCCAAAGAGAAAATTATCAAAACAAGGCATCATTTCAGAGCAGTTCCCAAATTCAACCATTTCATGAATTTTGAACTTTTTCATAAAAGTTGGTTTTTTCGAAATTTCCTTCGGTACAACTTAACGAAGCTGCCCAAAAGTAAGCAATAATGTATCCGATTGCCAATTCAAATTTTCAGTAAAAAAATCCAGACAGAAAATTATAAAAACAAGGCATCATTTCAGTGCAGTTCGCAAATTCAACCATTTCATGTATTTTGTACTTTTTCATAAAATATCGTTTTTTTCGAAATTCCTTCTGTATAACATAACGCAGCCGCCCAAAAGAAGGAAATAATGTATCCAATTGCCAATCGAAATTTCCGGTAGAAAAATCCAGAAATCTATCCGATTGCCAATCCAAATTTCCAGTAAAAAAATCCAAAGAGAAAATTATAAAAACAAGGCATCATTTCAGCGCAGTTCGCAAATTCAACCATTTCATGAATTTCGTACTTTTTCATAAAAGTTCGTTTATTCGAAATTTCCTTCGGTATAGCATAACGTAGCCGCCCAGAGGTAAGTAATAATGTATCCGATTGCCAATTCAAATTTCCAGTAAAAAAATCCACACAGAAAATTATAAGAACAAGGCATCATTTCAGTGCAGTTCGCAAATTCAACCATTTCATGTATTTTGTACTTTTTCATAATATTGGTTTTTTTCCAAATTAATTCTGTATAACATAACGCAGCCGCCCAAAAGTAAGAAATAATGTATCCAATTGCCAATCGAAATTTCCAGTAAAAAAATCCAGAAATCTATCCGATTGCCAATCCAAATTTCCAGTAAAAAAATCCAAAGAGAAAATTGTAAAAACAAGGCATCATTTCAGCGCAGTTCGCAAATTCAACCATATCATGAATTTCGTACTTTTTCATAAAAGTTCGTTTTTTCGAAATTTCCTTCGGTATAGCATAACGCAGCCGCCCAAAGGTAAGTAATAATGTATCCGATTGCCAATCCGAATTTCGTAAAATTTCGTTTTTTCGAAATTTCAATTGCCAATCGAAATTTCCAGTAAAAAAATCAGGAAATCTAACCGATTGCCAATCCAAATTTCCAGTAAAAAATCCAGAGAGGAAATTATTAAAACAGGACATCATTTCAGTGCAGTTCGCAAATTCAACCATTTCATGAATTTTGTACTTTTTCATTAAAGTTCGTTTTTTCGAAATTTCCTTCGGTATAACATAGCGCAGCTGCCAAAAGTAAGCAATAATAAATCCGATTGCCAATCCAAATTTCCACTAAAAACTCCAAAGAGAAAATTATAAAAACAAGGCATAATTTCAGCGCAGTTCGCAAATTCAACCATTTCATGAATTTTGTACTTTTTCATAAAAGTTAGTTTTTTCGAAATTACCCTCGGTATAACATAACGCAGCTGCCCAAAACTAAGCAATAATGCATCCGATTGCCAATCCGAATTTCCAGTAAAAAAATCCAGGGAGGAAATCATAAAAACAAGGCATCATTTCAGCGCAGTTCGCAAATTCAACCATTTCATAAATCTTGTACTTTTTCATAAAAGTTCGTTTTTTTCGAAATTTCCCTCGGTATAACATAACGCAGCTGCCCGAAACTAAGCAATAATGTATCCGATTGCCAATTCAAATTTCCAGTAAAAAAATCCAGACAGTAAATTATAAAAACAAGGCATCATTTCAGCGCAGTTCGCAAATTCAACCATTTCATGAATTTCGTACTTTTTCATAAAAGTTCGTTTATTCGAAATTTCCTTCGGTATAGCATAACGTAGCCGCCCAGAGGTAAGTAATAATGTATCCGATTGCCAATTCAAATTTCCAGTAAACAAATCCAGACAGAAAATTATAAGAACAAGGCATCATTTCAGTGCAGTTCGCAAATTCAACCATTTCATGTATTTTGTACTTTTTCATAATATTGGTTTTTTCGAAATTAATTCTGTATAACATAACGCAGCCGCCCAAAAGTAAGAAATAATGTATCCAATTGCCAATCGAAATTTCCAGTAAAAAAATCCAGAATTCTATCCGATTGCCAATCCAAATTTCCAGTAAAAAAATCCAAAGAGAAAATTGTAAAAACAAGGCATCATTTCAGCGCAGTTCGCAAATTCAACCATATCATGAATTTCGTACTTTTTCATAAAAGTTCGTTTTTTCGAAATTTCCTTCGGTATAGCATAACGCAGCCGCCCAAAGGTAAGTAATAATGTATCCGATTGCCAATCCGAATTTCCAGTAAAAAAATTTAGAGAGAAAATCATAAAAACAAGGCAAAATTTCAGTGCAGTTCGCAAATTCAACCATTTCATGTATTTTGTACTTTTTCATAAAAGTTCGTTTTTTCGAAATTTCCTTTGGTATAGCATAACGCAGCCGCCCAAAGGTAAGTAATAATGTATCCGATTGCCAATCCAAATTTCCAGTAAAAAAATTCAGAGAGAAAATCATAAAAACAAGGCATCATTTCAGTGCAGTTCGCAAATTCAACCATTTCATGAATTTTGTACTTTTTCATAAAATTTCGTTTTTTCGAAATTTCAATTGCCAATCGAAATTTCCAGTAAAAAAATCAGGAAATCTAACCGATTGCCAATCCAAATTTCCAGTAAAAAATCCAGAGAGGAAATTATTAAAACAAGACATCATTTCAGTGCAGTTCGCAAATTCAACCATTTCATGAATTTTGTACTTTTTCATTAAAGTTCGTTTTTTCGAAATTTCCTTCGGTATAACATAGCGCAGCTGCCAAAAGTAAGCAATAATAAATCCGATTGCCAATCCAAATTTCCACTAAAAACTCCAAAGAGAAAATTATAAAAACAAGGCATAATTTCAGCGCAGTTCGCAAATTCAACCATTCCATGAATTTTGTACTTTTTCATAAAAGTTAGTTTTTTCGAAATTTCCCTCGGTATAACATAACGCAGCTGCCCAAAACTAAGCAATAATGTATCCGATTGCCAATCCGAATTTCCAGTAAAAAAATCCAGAGAGGAAATCATAAAAACAAGACATCATTTCAGCGCAGTTCGCAAATTCAACCATTTCATGAATCTTGTACTTTTTCATAAAAGTTCGTTTTTTTTCGAAATTTCCCTCGGTATAACATAACGCAGCTGCCCGAAACTAAGCAATAATGTATCCGATTGCCAATTCAAATTTCCAGTAAAAAAATCCAGACAGTAAATTATAAAAACAAGGCATCATTTCAGCGCAGTTCGCAAATTCAACCATTACATGAATTTCGTACTTTTTCATAAAAGTTTGTTTTTTCGAAATTTCCTTCAGTATAGCATAACGCAGCCGCCCAAAGATAAGTAATAATGTATCCGATTGCCAATCCAAATTTCCAGTAAAAAAAATCAGAGAGAAAATCATAAAAACAAGGCAAAATTTCAGTGCAGTTCGCAAATTCAACCATTTCATGTATTTTGTACTTTTTCATAAAAGCTCGTTTTTTTCGAAATCCCTTCTGTATAACATAACGCAGCCGCCCAAAAGTAAGTAATAATGTATCCAATTGCCAATCGAAATTTCCAGTAAAAAAATCCAGAAATCTATCCGATTGCCAATCCAAATTTCCAGTAAAAAACTCCAAAGAGAAAGTTATAAAAACAAGGCATCATTTCAGCGCAGTTCGCAAATTCAACCATTTCATGTATTTTGTACTTTTTCATAAAAGTTCTTTTTTTTTCGAAATTTCCCTCGGTATAACATAACGCAGCTGCCCGAAACTAAGCAATAATGTATCCGATTGCCAATTCAAATTTCCAGTAAAAAAATCCAGACAGTAAATTATAAAAACAAGGCATCATTTCAGCGCAGTTCGCAAATTCAACCATTACATGAATTTCGTACTTTTTCATAAAAGTTTGTTTTTTCGATATTTCCTTCAGTATAGCATAACGCAGCCGCCCAAAGATAAGTAATAATGTATCCGATTGCCAATCCAAATTTCCAGTAAAAAAATTCAGAGAGAAAATCATAAAAACAAGGCAAAATTTCAGTGCAGTTCGCAAATTCAACCATTTCATGTATTTTGTACTTTTTCATAAAAGCTCGTTTTTTTCGAAATCCCTTCTGTATAACATAACGCAGCCGCCCAAAAGTAAGTAATAATGTATCCAATTGCCAATCGAAATTTCCAGTAAAAAAATCCAGAAATCTATCCGATTGCCAATCCAAATTTCCAGTAAAAAACTCCAAAGAGAAAATTATAAAAACAAGGCATCATTTCAGCGCAGTTCGCAAATTCAACCATTTCATGAATTTTGTACTTTTTCATTAAAGTTCGTTTTTTCGAAATTTCCTTCGGTATAACATAGCGCAGCTGCCAAAAGTAAGCAATAATAAATCCGATTGCCAATCCAAATTTCCACTAAAAACTCCAAAGAGAAAATTATAAAAACAAGGCATAATTTCAGCGCAGTTCGCAAATTCAACCATTTCATGAATTTTGTACTTTTTCATAAAAGTTAGTTTTTTTCGAAATTTCCCTCGGTATAACATAACGCAGCTGCCCGAAACTAAGCAATAATGTATCCGATTGCCAATCCGAATTTCCAGTAAAAAAATCCAGAGAGGAAATCATAAAAACAAGGCATCATTTCAGCGCAGTTCGCAAATTCAACCATTTCATAAATCTTGTACTTTTTCATAAAAGTTCGTTTTTTTCGAAATTTCCCTCGGTATAACATAACGCAGCTGCCCGAAACTAAGCAATAATGTATCCGATTGCCAATTCAAATTTCCAGTAAAAAAATCCAGACAGTAAATTATAAAAACAAGGCATCATTTCAGCGCAGTTCGCAAATTCAACCATTTCATGAATTTCGTACTTTTTCATAAAAGTTCGTTTATTCGAAATTTCCTTCGGTGTAGCATAACGTAGCCGCCCAGAGGTAAGTAATAATGTATCCGATTGCCAATTCAAATTTCCAGTAAACAAATCCAGACAGAAAATTATAAGAACAAGGCATCATTTCAGTGCAGTTCGCAAATTCAACCATTTCATGTATTTTGTACTTTTTCATAATATTGGTTTTTTTGAAATTAATTCTGTATAACATAACGCAGCCGCCCAAAAGTAAGAAATAATGTATCCAATTGCCAATCGAAATTTCCAGTAAAAAAATCCAGAAATCTATCCGATTGCCAATCCAAATTTCCAGTAAAAAAATCCAAAGAGAAAATTGTAAAAACAAGGCATCATTTCAGCGCAGTTCGCAAATTCAACCATATCATGAATTTCGTACTTTTTCATTAAAGTTCGTTTTTTCGAAATTTCCTTCGGTATAACATAGCGCAGCTGCCAAAAGTAAGCAATAATGTATCCGATTGCCAATCCAAATTTCCAGTAAAAAAATCCATAGAGAAAATTATAAAAACAGGGCATCATTTCAGTGCAGATCGCAAATTCAACCATTTCATGTATTATGAACTTTTTCATAAAAGTTCGTTTTTTCGAAATTTCCCTCGGTATAACATAATGCAGCAGCCCAAAACTAAGCAATAATGTATCCGATTGCCAATCCAAATTTCCAGTAAAAAAATCCAAAGAGAAAATTATCAAAACAAGGCATCATTTCAGAGCAGTTCCCAAATTCAACCATTTCATGAATTTTGAACTTTTTCATAAAAGTTGGTTTTTTCGAAATTTCCTTCGGTACAACTTAACGAAGCTGCCCAAAAGTAAGCAATAATGTATCCGATTGCCAATTCAAATTTCCAGTAAAAAAATCCAGACAGAAAATTATAAAAACAAGGCATCATTTCAGTGCAGTTCGCAAATTCAACCATTTCATGTATTTTGTACTTTTTCATAGAAGATCGTTTTTTTCGAAATTCCTTCTGTATAACATAACGCAGCCGCCCAAAAGAAGGAAATAATGTATCCAATTGCCAATCGAAATTTCCGGTAGAAAAATCCAGAAATCTATCCGATTGCCAATCCAAATTTCCAGTAAAAAAATCCAAAGAGAAAATTATAAAAACAAGGCATCATTTCAGAGCAGTTCGCAAATTCAACCATTTCATGAATTTCGTACTTTTTCATAAAAGTTCGTTTATTCGAAATTTCCTTCGGTATAGCATAACGTAGCCGCACAGAGGTAAGTAATAATGTATCCGATTGCCAATTCAAATTTCCAGTAAAAAAATCCACACAGAAAATTATAAGAACAAGGCATCATTTCAGTGCAGTTCGCAAATTCAACCATTTCATGTATTTTGTACTTTTTCATAATATTGGTTTTTTTCCAAATTAATTCTGTATAACATAACGCAGCCGCCCAAAAGTAAGAAATAATGTATCCCATTGCCAATCGAAATTTCCAGTAAAAAAATCCAGAAATCTATCCGATTGCCAATCCAAATTTCCAGTAAAAAAATCCAAAGAGAAAATTGTAAAAACAAGGCATCATTTCAGCGCAGTTCGCAAATTCAACCATATCATGAATTTCGTACTTTTTCATAAAAGTTCGTTTTTTTCGAAATTTCCTTCGGTATAGCATAACGCAGCCGCCCAAAGGTAAGTAATAATGTATCCGATTGCCAATCCAAATTTCCAGTAAAAAAATCCAAAGAGAAAATTATCAAAACAAGGCATCATTTCAGAGCAGTTCCCAAATTCAACCATTTCATGAATTTTGAACTTTTTCATAAAAGTTGGTTTTTTCGAAATTTCCTTCGGTACAACTTAACGAAGCTGCCCAAAAGTAAGCAATAATGTATCCGATTGCCAATTCAAATTTCCAGTAAAAAAATCCAGACAGAAAATTATAAAAACAAGGCATCATTTCAGTGCAGTTCGCAAATTCAACCATTTCATGTATTTTGTACTTTTTCATAGAAGATCGTTTTTTTCGAAATTCCTTCTGTATAACATAACGCAGCCGCCCAAAAGAAGGAAATAATGTATCCAATTGCCAATCGAAATTTCCGGTAGAAAAATCCAGAAATCTATCCGATTGCCAATCCAAATTTCCAGTAAAAAAATCCAAAGAGAAAATTATAAAAACAAGGCATCATTTCAGCGCAGTTCGCAAATTCAACCATTTCATGAATTTTGTACTTTTTCATTAAAGTTCGTTTTTTCGAAATTTCCTTCGGTATAACATAGCGCAGCTGCCAAAAGTAAGCAATAATAAATCCGATTGCCAATCCAAATTTCCACTAAAAACTCCAAAGAGAAAATTATAAAAACAAGGCATAATTTCAGCGCAGTTCGCAAATTCAACCATTTCATGAATTTTGTACTTTTTCATAAAAGTTAGTTTTTTCGAAATTTCCCTCGGTATAACATAACGCAGCTGCCCAAAACTAAGCAATAATGCATCCGATTGCCAATCCGAATTTCCAGTAAAAAAATCCAGAGAGGAAATCATAAAAACAAGGCATCATTTCAGCGCAGTTCGCAAATTCAACCATTTCATAAATCTTGTACTTTTTCATAAAAGTTCGTTTTTTTCGAAATTTCCCTCGGTATAACATAACGCAGCTGCCCGAAACTAAGCAATAATGTATCCGATTGCCAATTCAAATTTCCAGTAAAAAAATCCAGACAGTAAATTATAAAAACAAGGCATCATTTCAGCGCAGTTCGCAAATTCAACCATTTCATGAATTTCGTACTTTTTCATAAAAGTTCGTTTGTTCGAAATTTCCTTCGGTATAGCATAACGTAGCCGCCCAGAGGTAAGTAATAATGTATCCGATTGCCAATTCAAATTTCCAGTAAACAAATCCAGACAGAAAATTTTAAGAACAAGGCATCATTTCAGTGCAGTTCGCAAATTCAACCATTTCATGTATTTTGTACTTTTTCATAATATTGGTTTTTTCGAAATTAATTCTGTATAACATAACGCAGCCGCCCAAAAGTAAGAAATAATGTATCCAATTGCCAATCGAAATTTCCAGTAAAAAAATTCAGAGAGAAAATCATAAAAACAAGGCATCATTTCAGTGCAGTTCGCAAATTCAACCATTTCATGAATTTTGTACTTTTTCATTAAAGTTCGTTTTTTCGAAATTTCCTTCGGTATAACATAGCGCAGCTGCCAAAAGTAAGCAATAATAAATCCGATTGCCAATCCAAATTTCCACTAAAAACTCCAAAGAGAAAATTATAAAAACAAGGCATAATTTCAGCGCAGTTCGCAAATTCAACCATTCCATGAATTTTGTACTTTTTCATAAAAGTTAGTTTTTTCGAAATTTCCCTCGGTATAACATAACGCAGCTGCCCAAAACTAAGCAATAATGTATCCGATTGCCAATCCGAATTTCCAGTAAAAAAATCCAGAGAGGAAATCATAAAAACAAGGCATCATTTCAGCGCAGTTCGCAAATTCAACCATTTCATGAATCTTGTACTTTTTCATAAAAGTTCGTTTTTTTCGAAATTTCCCTCGGTATAACATAACGCAGCTGCCCGAAACTAAGCAATAATGTATCCGATTGCCAATTCAAATTTCCAGTAAAAAAATCCAGACAGTAAATTATAAAAACAAGGCATCATTTCAGCGCAGTTCGCAAATTCAACCATTTCATGAATTTCGTACTTTTTCATAAAAGTTTGTTTTTTCGAAATTTCCTTCAGTATAGCATAACGCAGCCGCCCAAAGATAAGTAATAATGTATCCGATTGCCAATCCAAATTTCCAGTAAAAAAATTCAGAGAGAAAATCATAAAAACAAGGCAAAATTTCAGTGCAGTTCGCAAATTCAACCATTTCATGTATTTTGTACTTTTTCATAAAAGCTCGTTTTTTTCGAAATCCCTTCTGTATAACATAACGCAGCCGCCCAAAAGTAAGTAATAATGTATCCAATTGCCAATCGAAATTTCCAGTAAAAAAATCCAGAAATCTATCCGATTGCCAATCCAAATTTCCAGTAAAAAAATCCAAAGAGAAAATTATAAAAACAAGGCATCATTTCAGCGCAGTTCGCAAATTCAACCATTTCATGAATTTCGTACTTTTTCATAAAAGCTCGTTTTTTCGAAATTTCCTTCGGTATAGCATAACGCAGCCGCCCAAAGGTAAGTAATAATCCGATTGCCAATCCAAATTCCCAGTAAAAAAAGTCAGAGAGGAAGTCATAAAAACAAGGCAAAATTTCAGTGCAGTTCGCAAATTCAACCATTTCACGTATTTTGTACTTTTCCATAAAAGTTCGTTTTTTCGAAATTCCTTCTGTATAACATAACGCAGCCGCCCAAAAGTAAGTAATAATGTATCCAATTGCCAATCGAAATTTCCAGAAAAAAATCCATAGAGAAAAATATAAAAACAGGGCATCATTTCAGTTCAGATCGCAAATTCAACCATTTCATGTATTATGTACTTTTTCATAAAAGTTCGTTTTTTCGAAATTTCCCTCGGTATAACATAAAGCAACTGCCCAAAACTAAGCCATAATGTATCCGATTGCCAATTCAAATTTCCAGTAAGAAAATCCAGAGAGAAAATTATAAAAACAAGGCATCATTTCAGTGCAGTTCGCAACTTCAACCATTACATGAATTTTGTACTTTATCATAAAATTACATTTTTTCGAAATTTCCTTCGGTATAATATAACGCAGCGGCCGAAAAGTAAGCAATAATGTATCCGATTGCCAGTCCAAATTTCCAGTAAGAAAATCCAGAGAGGAAATTATAGAAACAAGGCGTCATTTCAGAACAGTTCCCAAATTCAACCATTTCATGAATTTTGAACTTTTTCATAAAAGTTGGTTTTTTTCGAAATTTCCTTCGGTATAACATAACGCAGCTACCCAAAAGTAAGCAGTAATGTATCCGATTGCCAATCCAAATTTCCAGTAAAAAAATCCAGAGAGAAAATTATAAAAACAAGGCTTCAGTTCAGTGCAGTTCACAAATTCAACCATTTCATGAATTTTGTACTTTTTCATAAAAGTTCGTTTTTTCGAAATTTCCCTGTGTATAACATAACGCAGCTGCCCAAAACTAAGCAATAATGTATCCGATTGCCAATTCAAGTTTCCAGCAAAAAAATCCAGACAGAAAATTATAAAAACAAGGCATCATTTCAGTGCAGTTCGCAAATTCAACCATTTCATGAATTTTGTACTTTTTCATAAAATTTCGTTTTTTCGAAATTTCCCTCGGTGTAACATAACACAGCCGCCCAAAAGTAAGTAATATTGTATCCGACTGCCAATCCAAATTTCCAGTAAAAAAATTCAGAGAGGAAATCATAAAAACAAGGCAAAATTTCAGTGCAGTTCGCAAATTCAACCATTTCATGAAATTTTAACTTTTTCATAAAAGTTCGTTTTTTCGAAATTTCCTTCGGTATAACATAACGCAGCCGCCCAAAGGTAAATAATAATGTATCCAATTGCCAATCGAAATTTCCAGTAAAAAAATCCAGAAATCTATCCGATTGCCAATCCAAATTTCCAGTAAAAAATCCAGAGGGAAAATTATAAAAACAAGGCGTCATTTTAGCGCAGTTCGCAAATTCAACTATTTCATGAATTTTGTACTTTTTCATAAAGGTTCGTTTTTTCGAAATTTCCCTCCTTATAACATAACGCAACTGTCCCAAACTAAGCAATAATGTATCCGATTGCCAATTCAAATTTCCAGTAAAAAAATCCAGACAGAAAGTTATAAAAACAAGGCATCATTCCAGTGCAGTTCGCAAGTTCAACCATTTCATGAATTTTGTACTTTATCATAAAACTTTATTTTTTCGAAATTTCCTTCGGTATAACATAACGCAGCGGCCCAAAAGTAAGCAATAATGTATCCGATTGCCAATCGAAATTTCCAGTAAAAAAATCCAGAAATCTATCCGATTGCCAATCCAAATTTCCAGTAAAAAAAATCCAGAGAGAGAATTATAAAAACAAGGTACCATTTCAGCGCAGTTCCCAAATTCAACCATTTCATGAATTTTGTACTTTTTCCTAATAGTTCGTTTTTTCGAAATTTCCTTCGGTATAACATAACGCAGCTGCCCAAAACTAAGCAATAATGTATCCGATTGCCAATTCAAATTTTCAGCAAAAAAATCCAGACAGAAAATTATAAAAACAAGGCATCATTTCAGTGCAGTTCGCAAATTCCACCATTTCATGAATTTTGTACTTTTTCATAAAATTTCGTTTTTTCGAAATTTCCTTCGGTGTAACATAACACAGCGGCCCAAAAGTAAGTAATAATGTATCCGATTGCCAATCCAAATTTCCAGTAAAAAAATCCAGACAGGAAATTATAAAAACAAGGCATCATTCCAGTGCAGTTCGCAAATTCAACCATTTCATGAATTTTGTACTTTATCATAAAACTTTATTTTTTCGAAATTTCCTTCGGTATGGCATAACGCAGCGGCCAAAAGGTAAGTAATAATGTATCCGATTGCCAATCCGAATTTCCAGTATAAAAATCCAGACAGAAAATTATAAAAACAAGGCATCATTCCAGTGCAGTTCCCAAATTCAACCATTTCATGAATCTTGTACTTTATCATAAAACTTTATTTTTTCGAAATTTCCTTCGGTATGGCATAACGCAGCTGCCCAAAACTAAGCAATAATGTATACGATTGCCAATTCAAATTTCCAGCCCAAAAATCCAGAGAGAAAATTATAAAAACGAGGCATCATTTCAGTGCAGTTCGCAAATTCAACCATTTCATGAATTTTGTAATTTTTCATAAAATTTCGTTTTTTTCGAAATTTCCTTCGGTGTAACATAACACAGCCGCCCAAATGTAAGTAATAATGCATCCGATTGCCAATCAAAATTTCCAGTAAAAATCCAGACAGAAAATTATAAGAACAAGGCATCATTCCAGTGCAGTTCGCGAGTTCAACCATTTCATGAATTTTGTACTTTATCACAAAACTTTATTTTTTCGAAATTTCCCTCGGTATAACATACCGCAGCGGCCCAAAAGTAAGCAATAATGTATCCGATTGCCAATCCAAATTTCCAGTAAAAAAATCCAGAGAGAAAATTATAAAAACAAGGCATCATTCCAGTGCAGTTCGCAAGTTCAACCATTTCATGAATTTTGTACTTTATCATAAAACTTTATTTTTTCGAAATTTCCCTCGGTATAACATAACGCAGCGGCCCAAAAGTAAGCAATGATGTATCCGATTGCCAATCCAAATTTCCAGTAAAAAAATCCAGAGAGGAAATTATAAAAACAAGACATCATTCCAGTGGAGTTCGCAAATTCAACCATTTCATGAAATTTGAACTTTTTCATAAAAGTTCGTTTTTTCGAAATTTCCTTCGGTATAACACAACGCAGCCGCCCAAAGGTAAATAATAATGTATCCAATTGCCAATCGAAAATTCCAGTAAAAAAATCCAGAAATCTATCCGATTGCCAATCCAAATTTCCAGTAAAAAACTCCAAAGAGAAGATTATAAAAACAAGGCATCATTTCAGCGCAGTTCGCAAATTCAACCATTTCATGAATTTTGTACTTTTTCATAAAAGTTCGTTTTTTCGAAATTTCCCTCGGTATAACATAACGAAGCTGCCCAAAACTAAGCAATAATGTATCCGATTGCCAATTCATATTTCCAGTAAAAAAATCCAGACAGAAAATTATAAGAACAAGGCATCATTCCAGTGCAGTTCGCAAGTTCAACCATTACATGAATTTTGTACTTTATCATAAAACTTTATTTTTTCGAAATTTCCCTCGGTATAACATAACGCAGCCGCCCAAAAGTGAGCAATAATGTATCCGATTGCCAATCCAAATTTCCAGTAAAAAAAACCAGAGAGGAAATTATAAAAACAAGACATCATTCCAGTGCAGTTCGCAAATTCAACCATTTCATGAAATTTGAACTTTTTCATAAAAGTTCGTTTTTTCGAAATTTCCTTCGGTATAACATAACGCAGCCGCCCAAAGGTAAATAATAATGTATCCAATTGCCAATCGAAATTTCCAGTAAAAAAACCAGAGATCTATCCGATTGCCAATCCAAATTTCCAGTACAAAAATCCAGAGAGAAAATTATAAACACAAGGTATCATTTCAGCGCAGTTCGCAAATTCAACCATTTCATGAATTTTGTACTTTTTCATAAAAGTTCGTTTTTTCGTAATTTCCTTCAGTATAATATAACGCAGCTGCCCGAAAGTAAGCAATAATGTGTCCGATCGCCAATCCTAATTTCCAAAAAGAAAATCCAGAGAGAAAATTATAAAAACAAGGCATAATTTCAGCGCAGTTCGCAAATTCAACCATTTCATGAATTTTGTACTTTATCATAAAACTTTATTTTTTTCGAAATTTCCTTCGGTATGGCATAACGCAGCGGCCAAAAAGTAAGTAATAATGTATCCGATTGCCAATCCGAATTTCCAGTATAAAAATCCAGACAGAAAATTATAAAAACAAGGCATCATTCCAGTGCAGTTCCCAAATTCAACCATTTCATGAATCTTGTACTTTATCATAAAACTATATTTTTTCGAAATTTCCTTCGGTATGGCATAACGCAGCTGCCCAAAACTAAGCAATAATGTATACGATTGCCAATTCAATTTTCCAGCCCAAAAATCCAGAGAGAAAATTATAAAAACGAGGCATCAATTCAGTGCAGTTCGCAAATTCAACCATTTCATGAATTTTGTAATTTTTCATAAAATTTGGTTTTTTTCGAAATTTCCTTCGGTGTAACATAACACAGCCGCCCAAATGTAAGTAATAATGCATCCGATTGCCAATCAAAATTTCCAGTAAAAATCCAGACAGAAAATTATAAGAACAAGGCATCATTCCAGTGCAGTTCGCAAGTTCAACCATTTCATGAATTTTGTACTTTATCACAAAACTTTATTTTTTCGAAATTTCCCTCGGTATAACATACCGCAGCGGCCCAAAAGTAAGCAATAATGTATCCGATTGCCAATCCAAATTTCCAGTAAAAAAATCCAGAGAGAAAATTATAAAAACAAGGCATCATTCCAGTGCAGTTCGCAAGTTCAACCATTTCATGAATTTTGTACTTTATCATAAAACTTTATTTTTTCGAAATTTCCCTCGGTATAACATAACGCAGCGGCCCAAAAGTAAGCAATGATGTATCCGATTGCCAATCCAAATTTCCAGTAAAAAAATCCAGAGAGGAAATTATAAAAACAAGACATCATTCCAGTGCAGTTCGCAAATTCAACCATTTCATGAAATTTGAACTTTTTCATAAAAGTTCGTTTTTTCGAAATTTCCTTCGGTATAACACAACGCAGCCGCCCAAAGGTAAATAATAATGTATTCAATTGCCAATCGAAAATTCCAGTAAAAAAATCCAGAAATCTATCCGATTGCCAATCCAAATTTCCAGTAAAAAACTCCAAAGAGAAGATTATAAAAACAAGGCATCATTTCAGCGCAGTTCGCAAATTCAACCATTTCATGAATTTTGTACTTTTTCATAACAGTTCGTTTTTTCGAAATTTCCCTCGGTATAACATAACGAAGCTGCCCAAAACTAAGCAATAATGTATCCGATTGCCAATTCATATTTCCAGTAAAAAAATCCAGACAGAAAATTATAAGAACAAGGCATCATTCCAGTGCAGTTCGCAAGTTCAACCATTTCATGAATTTTGTACTTTATCATAAAACTTTATTTTTTCGAAATTTCCCTCGGTATAACATAACGCAGCCGCCCAAAAGTGAGCAATAATGTATCCGATTGCCAATCCAAATTTCCAGTAAAAAAATCCAGAGAGGAAATTATAAAAACAAGACATCATTCCAGTGCAGTTCGCAAATTCAACCATTTCATGAAATTTGAACTTTTTCATAAAAGTTCGTTTTTTCGAAATTTCCTTCGGTATAACATAACGCAGCCGCCCAAAGGTAAATAATAATGTATCCAATTGACAATCGAAATTTCCAGTAAAAAAACCAGAGATCTATCCGATTGCCAATCCAAATTTCCAGTAAAAAAAATCCAGAGAGAAAATTATAAACACAAGGTATCATTTCAGCGCAGTTCGCAAATTCAACCATTTCATGAATTTTGTACTTTTTCATAAAAGTTCGTTTTTTCGTAATTTCCTTCAGTATAATATAACGCAGCTGCCCGAAAGTAAGCAATAATGTGTCCGATCGCCAATCCTAATTTCCAAAAAGAAAATCCAGAGAGAAAATTATAAAAACAAGGCATAATTTCAGCGCAGTTCGCAAATTCAACCATATCATGAATTTTGTACTTTTTCATAAAAGTTCGTTTTTTTTCGAAATTTAACCTCGGTATAACATAACGCAGCTGCCCGAAACTAAGCAATAATGTATCCGATTGCCAATTCAAATTTCCAGTAAAAAAATCCAGACAGAAAATTATGAAAACAAGGCATCATTTCAGCGCAGTTCGCAAATTCAACCATTTCATGAATTTCGTACTTTTTCATAAAAGTTTGTTTTTTCGAAATTTCCTTCAGTATAGCATAACGCAGCCGCCCAAAGATAAGTAATAATGTATCCGATTGCCAATCCAAATTTCCAGTAAAAAAATTCAGAGAGAAAATCATAAAAACAAGGCAAAATTTCAGTGCAGTTCGCAAATTCAACCATTTCATGTATTTTGTACTTTTTCATAAAAGCTCGTTTTTTTCGAAATCCCTTCTGTATAACATAACGCAGCCGCCCAAAAGTAAGTAATAATGTATCCAATTGCCAATCGAAATTTCCAGTAAAAAATCCAGAAATCTATCTGATTGCCAATCCAAATTTCCAGTAAAAAATTTTAAAGAGAAAATTATAAAAACAAGGCATCATTTCAGCGCAGTTCGCAAATTCAACCATTTCATGTATTTTGTACTTTTTCATAAAAGTTCGTTTTTTTTCGAAATTCCATCTGTATAACATAACGCATCCACCCAAAAGTAAGTAATAATGTATCCAATTGCCAATCGAAATTTCCAGTAAAAAAATCAGGAAATCTAACCGATTGCCAATCCGAATTTCCAGTAAAAAATCCAGAGAGGAAATTATTAAAACAAGACATCATTTCAGTGCAGTTCGCAAATTCAACCATTTCATGAATTTTGTACTTTTTCATTAAAGTTCGTTTTTTCGAAATTTCCTTCGGTATAACATAGCGCAGCTGCCAAAAGTAAGCAATAATGTATCCAATTGCCAATCCAAATTTCCAGTAAAAAAATCCATAGAGAAAATTATAAAAACAGGGCATCATTTCAGTGCAGATCGCAAATTCAACCATTTCATATATTATGAACTTTTTCATAAAAGTTCGTTTTTTCGAAATTTCCTTCGGTATAACATAATGCAGCAGCCCAAAACTAAGCAATAATGTATCCGATTGCCAATCCAAATTTCCAGTAAAAAAATCCAAAGAGAAAATTATCAAAACAAGGCATCATTTCAGAGCAGTTCCCAAATTCAACCATTTCATGAATTTTGAACTTTTTCATAAAAGTTGGTTTTTTCGAAATTTCCTTCGGTACAACTTAACGAAGCTGCCCAAAAGTAAGCAATAATGTATCCGATTGCCAATTCAAATTTCCAGTAAAAAAATCCAGACAGAAAATTATAAAAACAAGGCATCATTTCAGTGCAGTTCGCAAATTCAACCATTTCATGTATTATGTACTTTTTCACAAAAGTTCGTTTTTTCGAAATTTCCCTCGGTATAACATAATGCAACTGCCCAAAACTAAGCCATAATGTATCCGATTGCCAATTCAAATTTCCAGTAAAAATATCCAGACAGAAAATTTTAAAAACAAGGCATCATTTCAGTGCAGTTCGCAAATTCAACCATTTCATGTATTTTGTATTTTTTCATAAAAGTTGGTTTTTTCGAAATTCCTTTTGTATTACTTAACGCAGCCGCCCAAAAGTAAGAAATAATGTATCCAATTGCAAATCGAAATTTCCAGAAAAAAAATCCATAGAGAAAATTATAAAAACAGGGCATCATTTCAGTGCAGATCGCAATTTCAACCATTTCATGTATTATGTACTTTTTCATAAAAGTTCGTTTTTTCGAAATTTCCCTCGGTATGACATAATGCAACTGCCCAAAACTAAGACATAATGTATCCGATTGCCAATTCAAATTTCCAGTAAAAAAATCCAGACAGAAAATTTTAAAAACAAGGCATCATTTCAGTGCAGTTCGCAAATTCAACCATTCCATGTATTTTGTATTTTTTCATAAAAGTTGGTTTTTTCGAAATTTCCTTCGGTACAACTTAACAAAGCTTCCCAAAAGTAAGCAATAATGTATCCGATTGCCAATTCAAATTTCCAGTAAAAAAATCCAGACAGAAAATTATAAAAACAAGGCATCATTTCAGTGCAGTTCGCAAGTTCAACCATTTCATGTATTTTGTATTTTTTCATAAAAGTTGGTTTTTTCGAAATTCCTTCGGCATAACATAACGCAGCCGCCCAAAAGTAAGTAATAATGTATCCAATTGCCAATCGAAATTTCCAGAAAAAAAAATCCATAGAGAAAATTATAAAAACAAGGCATCATTTCAGTGCAGTTCGCAAATTCAACCATTTCATGTATTTTGTACTTTTTCATAAAAGTTCGTTTTTTTCGAAATTCCTTCGGCATAACATAACGCAGCCGCCCAAAAGTAAGTAATAATGTATCCAATTGCCAATCGAAATTTCCAGAAAAAAAAATCCATAGAGAAAATTATAAAAACAGGGCATCATTTCAGTGCAGAGCGCAATTTCAACCATTTCATGTATTATGTACCATTTCATAAAAGTTCGTTTTTTCGAAATTTCCCTCGGTATAACATAATGCAACTGCCCAAAACTAAGCCATAATGTATCCGATTGCCAATTCAAATTTCCAGTAAAAAAATCCAGACAGAAAATTTTAAAAACAAGGCATCATTTCAGTGCAGTTCGCAAATTCAACCATTTCATGTATTTTGTATTTTTTCATAAAAGTTGGTTTTTTCGAAATTCCTTCTGTATAACATAACGCAGCCGCCCAAAAGAAGGAAATAATGTATCCAATTGCCAATCGAAATTTCCGGTAGAAAAATCCAGAAATCTATCCGATTGCCAATCCAAATTTCCAGTAAAAAAATCCAAAGAGAAAATTATAAAAACAAGGCATCATTTCAGCGCAGTTCGCAAATTCAACCATTTCATGAATTTCGTACTTTTTCATAAAAGTTCGTTTATTCGAAATTTCCTTCGGTATAACATAACGTAGCCGCCCAGAGGTAAGTAATAATGTATCCGATTGCCAATTCAAATTTCCAGTAAAAAAATCCAGACAGAAAATTATAAGAACAAGGCATCATTTCGGTGCAGTTCGCAAATTCAACCATTTCATGTATTTTGTACTTTTTCATAATATTGGTTTTTTCGAAATTAATTCTGTATAACATAACGCAGCCGCCCAAAAGTAAGAAATAATGTATCCAATTGCCAATCGAAATTTCCAGTAAAAAAATCCAGAAATCTATCCGATTGCCAATCCAAATTTCCAGTAATAAAATCCAAAGAGAAAATTGTAAAAACAAGGCATCATTTCAGCGCAGTTCGCAAATTCAACCATATCATGAATTTCGTACTTTTTCATAAAAGTTCGTTTTTTCGAAATTTCCTTCGGTATAGCATAACGCAGCCGCCCAAAGGTAAGTAATAATGTATACGATTGCCAATCCGAATTTCCAGTAAAAAAATTTAGAGAGAAAATCATAAAAACAAGGCAAAATTTCAGTGCAGTTCGCAAATTCAACCATTTCATGTATTTTGTACTTTTTCATAAAATTTCGTTTTTTCGAAATTTCCTTTGGTATGGCATAACGCAGCCGCCCAAAGGTAAGTAATAATGTATCCGATTGCCAATCCAAATTTCCAGTAAAAAAATTCAGAGAGAAAATCATAAAAACCAGGCATCATTTCAGTGCAGTTCGCAAATTCAACCATTTCATGAATTTTGTACTTTTTCATAAAATTTCGTTTTTTCGAAATTTCCTTCGGTGTAACATAACGCAGCCGCCCAAAAGTAAGTAATAATGTATCCAGTTGCCAATCGAAATTTCCAGTAAAAAAATCAGGAAATCTAACCGATTGCCAATCCAAATTTCCAGTAAAAAATCCAGAGAGGAAATTATTAAAAAAAGACATCATTTCAGTGCAGTTCGCAAATTCAACCATTTCATGAATTTTGTACTTTTTCATTAAAGTTCGTTTTTTCGAAATTTCCTTCGGTATAACATAGCGCAGCTGCCAAAAGTAAGCAATAATAAATCCGATTGCCAATCCAAATTTCCACTAAAAACTCCAAAGAGAAAATTATAAAAACAAGGCATAATTTCAGCGCAGTTCGCAAATTCAACCATTTCATGAATTTTGTACTTTTTCATAAAAGTTAGTTTTTTCGAAATTTCCCTCGGTATAACATAACGCAGCTGCCCAAAACTAAGCAATAATGTATCCGATTGCCAATCCGAATTTCCAGTAAAAAAATCCAGAGAGGAAATCATAAAAACAAGGCATCATTTCAGCGCAGTTCGCAAATTCAACCATTTCATGAATCTTGTACTTTTTCATAAAAGTTCGTTTTTTTCGAAATTTCCCTCGGTATAACATAACGCAGCTGCCCGAAACTAAGCAATAATGTATCCGATTGCCAATTCAAATTTCCGGTAAAAAAATCCAGACAGTAAATTATAAAAACATGGCATCATTTCAGCGCAGTTCGCAAATTCAACCATTTCATGAATTTCGTACTTTTTCATAAAAGTTTGTTTTTTCGAAATTTCCTTCAGTATAGCATAACGCAGCCGCCCAAAGATAAGTAATAATGTATCCGATTGCCAATCCAAATTTCCAGTAAAAAAATTCAGAGAGAAAATCATAAAAACAAGGCAAAATTTCAGTGCAGTTCGCAAATTCAACCATTTCATGTATTTTGTACTTTTTCATAAAAGCTCGTTTTTTTCGAATTCCCTTCTGTATAACATAACGCAGCCGCCCAAAAGAAAGTAATAATGTATCCAATTGCCAATCGAAATTTCCAGTAAAAAAATCCAGAAATCTATCCGATTGCCAATCCAAATTTTCAGTAAAAAACTCCAAAGAGAAAATTATAAAAACAAGGCATCATTTCAGCGCAGTTCGCAAATTCAACCATTTCATGTATTTTGTACTTTTTCATAAAAGTTCGTTTTTTTCGAAATTCCATCTGTATAACATAACGCAGCCGCCCTAAAGTAAGTAATAATGTATCCAATTGCCAATCGAAATTTCCAGTAATAAAATCCAGAAATCTATCCGATTGCCAATCCAAATTTCCAGTAAAAAAATCCAGAAATCTATCCGATTGCCAATCCAAATTTCCAGTAAAAAATCCAGAGAGAAAATTATAAAAACAAGGCATCATTTTAGCGCAGTTCGCAAATTCAACTATTTCATGAATTTTGTACTTTTTCATAAAGGTTCGTTTTTTCGAAATTTCCCTCCTTATAACATAACGCAACTGCCCAAAACTAAGCAATAATGTATCCGATTGCCAATTCAAATTTCCAGTAAAAAAATCCAGACAGAAAGTTATAAAAACAAGGCATCATTCCAGTGCAGTTCGCAAGTTCAACCATTTCATGAATTTTGTACTTTATCATAAAACTTTATTTTTTCGAAATTTCCTTCGGTATAACATAACGCAGCGGCCCAAAAGTAAGCAATAATGTATCCGATTGCCAATCGAAATTTCCAGTAAAAAAATCCAGAAATCTATCCGATTGCCAATCCAAATTTCCAGTAAAAAAAATCCAGAGAGAGAATTATAAAAACAAGGTACCATTTCAGCGCAGTTCCCAAATTCAACCATTTCATGAATTTTGTACTTTTTCATAAAAGTTCGCTTTTTCGAAATTTCCCTAGGTATAACATAACGCAGCTGCCCAAAACTAAGCAATAATGTATCCGATTGCCAATTCAAATTTTCAGCAAAAAAATCCAGACAGAAAATTATAAAAACAAGGCATCATTTCAGTGCAGTTCGCAAATTCAACCATTTCATGAATTTTGTACTTTTTCATAAAATTTCGTTTTTTCGAAATTTCCTTCGGTGTAACATAACACAGCGGCCCAAAAGTAAGTAATAATGTATCCGATTGCCAATCCAAATTTCCAGTAAAAATCCAGACAGAAAATTATAAAAACAAGGCATCATTCCAGTGCAGTTCGCAAATTCAACCATTTCATGAATTTTGTACTTTATCATAAAACTTTATTTTTTCGAAATTTCCTTCGGTACAACTTAACGCAGCTGCCCAAATGTAAGCAATAATGTATCCAATTGCCAATCCAAATTTCCAGTAAAAAAATCCAGAGAGAAAATTATAAAAACAAGGCATCATTTCAGTGCAGCTCCCAAATTCAACCATTTCATGAATTTTGAACTTTTTCATAAAAGTTCGTTTTTTCGAAATTTCCCTCGGTATAACATAACGCAGCGGCCCAAAAGTAAGCACTAATGTATCCGATTGTGAATCCAAATTTCCAGTAAAAAAATCCAGAGAGAAAATTATTAGAACAAGGCATCATTCCAGTGCAGTTCGCAAGTTCAACCATTTCATGAATTTTGTACTTTATCACAAAACTTTATTTTTTCGAAATTTCCTTCGGTACAACTTAACGCAGCTGCCCAAATGTAAGCAATAATGTATCCAATTGCCAATCCAAATTTCCAGTAAAAAAATCCAGAGAGAAAATTATAAAAACAAGGCATCATTTCAGTGCAGCTCCCAAATTCAACCATTTCATGAATTTTGAACTTTTTCATAAAAGTTCGTTTTTTCGAAATTTCCCTCGGTATAACATAACGCAGCGGCCCAAAAGTAAGCACTAATGTATCCGATTGTGAATCCAAATTTCCAGTAAAAAAATCCAGAGAGAAAATTATTAGAACAAGGCATCATTCCAGTGCAGTTCGCAAGTTCAACCATTTCATGAATTTTGTACTTTATCACAAAACTTTATTTTCTCGAAATTTCCTTCGGTACAACTTAACGCAGCTGCCCAAATGTAAGCAATAATGTATCCAATTGCCAATCCAAATTTCCAGTAAAAAAATCCAGAGAGAAAATTATAAAAACAAGGCATCATTTCAGTGCAGCTCCCAAATTCAACCATTTCATGAATTTTGAACTTTTTCATAAAAGTTCGTTTTTTCGAAATTTCCCTCGGTATAACATAACGCAGCGGCCCAAAAGTAAGCACTAATGTATCCGATTGTGAATCCAAATATCCAGTAAAAAAATCCAGAGAGAAAATTATAAAAACAAGGCATCATTCCAGTGCAGTTCGCAAGTTCAACCATTTCATGAATTTTGTACTTTATCATAAAACTTTATTTTTTCGAAATTTCCCTCGGTATAACATAACGCAGCGGCCCAAAAGTAAGCAATAATGTATACGATTGCAAATCCAAATTTCCAGTAAAAAAATCCAGAGAGGAAGTTATAAAAACAGGGCATCATTCCAGTGCAGTTCGCAAATTCAACCATTTCATGAAATTTGAACTTTTTCATAAAAGTTGTTTTTTTTCGAAATTTCCTTCGGTATAACACAACGCAGCCGCCCAAAGGTAAATAATAATGTATCCAATTGCCAATCGAAAATTCCAGTAATAAAATCCAGAAATCTATCCGATTGCCAATCCAAATTTCCAGTAAAAAACTCCAAAGAGAAGATTATAAAAACAAGGCATCATTTCAGCGCAGTTCGCAAATTCAACCATTTCATGAATTTTGTACTTTTTCATAGAAGTTCGTTTTTTCGAAATTTCCCTCGGTATAACATAACGAAGCTGCCCAAAACTAAGCAATAATGTATCCGATTGCCAATTCAAATTTCCAGTAAAATAATCCAGACAGAAAATTATAAGAACAAGGCATCATTCCAGTGCAATTCGCAAGTTCAACCATTTCATGAATTTTGTACTTTATCATAAAACTTTATTTTTTCGAAATTTCCCTCGGTATAACATAACGCAGCGGCCCAAAAGTAAGCAATAATGTATCCGATTGCCAATCCAAATTTCCAGTAAAAAAAATCCAGAGAGAAAATTATAAACACAAGGTATCATTTCAGCGCAGTTCGCAAATTCAACCATTTCATGAATTTTGTACTTTTTCATAAAAGTTCGTTTTTTCGAAATTTCCTTCAGTATAATATAACGCAGCTGCCCGAAAGTAAGCAATAATGTGTCCGATCGCCAATCCTAATTTCCAAAAAGAAAATCCAGAGAGAAAATTATAAAAACAAGGCATAATTTCAGCGCAGTTCGCAAATTCAACCATTTCATGAATTTTGTACTTTTTCATAAAAGTTCGCTTTTTCGAAATTTCCCTGGGTATAACATAACGCAGCCGCCCAAAACTAAGCATTAATGTATCCAATTGCCAATCCAAATTTCCAGTAAAAAAATCCAGAGAGAAAATTATAAAAACAAGGCATCATTTCAGTGCAGATCCAAAATTCAACCATTTCATGAATTTTGTACTTTTTCATTAAAGTTCGTTTTTTCGAAATTTTCTTCGGTACAACCTAACGCAGCTGCCCAAAAGTAAGCAATAATGTATCCAATTGCCGATCCAAATTTCCAGTAAAAAAATCCAGAGAGAAAAGTATAAAAACAAGGCATCATTTCAGTGCAGTTCCAAAATTCAACCATTTCATGAATTTTGTACCTTTTCATTAAAGTTGGTTTTTTTCAAAATTTCCTTCGGGACAACTTAACGCACCTGCCCAAAAGTAAGCAATAATGTATCCAACTGCCAATCCAATTTTCCAGTAAAAAAATCCAGAGAGAAAATTATAAAAACAAGGCATCATTTCAGTGCAGTTCCAAAATTCAACCATTTCATGAATCTTGTACTTTTTCATTAAAGTTCGTTTTTTCGAAATTTTCTTCGGTACAACCTAACGCAGCTGCCCAAAAGTAAGCAAAAATGTATCCAATTGCCAATCCAAATTTCCAGTAAAAAAATCCAGAGAGAAAATTATAAAAACAAGGCATCATTTCAGTGCAGTTCCAAAATTCAACCATTTCATGAATTTTGTACTTTTTCATTAAAGTTCGTTTTTTCGAAATTTCCTTCGGTGTAACATAACGCAGCCGCCCAAAAGTAAGTAATAATGTATCCGATTGCCAATCCAAATTTCCAGTAAAAAAATCCAGACAGAAAATTATAAAAACAAGGCATCATTCCAGTGCCGTTCGCAAATTCAACCATTTCATGAATTTTGTACTTTATCATAAAACTTTATTTTTTCGAAATTTCCTTCGGTATAACATAACGCAGCGGCCCAAAAGTAAGTAATAATGTATCCAGTTGCCAATCAAAATTTCCAGTAAAAAAATCCAGAAATCTATCCGATTGCCAATCCAAATTTCCATCAAAAAAATCCAGAGAGGAAATTATAAAAACAAGGCATCATTCCAGTGCCGTTCGCAAATTCAACCATTTCATGAATTTTGTACTTTATCATAAAACTTTATTTTTTCGAAATTTCCTTCGGTATAACATAACGCAGCTGCCAAAAGTAAGCAATAATGTATCCGACTGCCAATTCAAATTTCCAGTAAAAAAATCCAGACAGAAAATTATAAAAACAAGGCATCATTCCAGTGCAGTTCGCAAATTCAACCATTTCATGAATTTTGTACTTTATCATAAAACTTTATTTTTTCGAAATTTCCTTCGGTATAACATAACGCAGCGGCCCAAATGTAAGCAATGATGTATCCGATTGCCAATCCAAATTTCCAATAAAAAAATCCAGAGAGGAAATTATAAAAACAAGGCATCATTCCAGTGCCGTTCGCAAATTCAACCATTTCATGAATTTTGTACTTTATCATAAAACTTTATTTTTTCGAAATTTCCTTCGGTATAACATAACGCAGCGGCCCAAAAGTAAGCAATAATGTATCCGATTGCCAATCCAAATTTCCAGTAAAAAAATCCAGAGAGGAGATTATAAAAATAGGGCATCATTCCAGTGCAGTTCGCAAATTCAACCATTTCATGAAATTTGTACTTTATCATAAAAGTTTATTTTTTCGAAATTTCCTTCGGTATAACATAACGCAGCGGCCCAAAAGTAAGCAATAATGTATCCGATTGCCAATCCAAATTTCCAGTAAAAAACTCCAAAGAGAAAATTATAAAAACAAGGCATCATTTCAGCGCAGTTCGCAAATTCAACCATTTCATAAATTTTGTGCTTTTTCATAAAAGTTCGTCTTTTCGAAATTTCCCACGGTATAACATAAAGCAGCTGCCCAAAACTAAGCAATAATGCATCCGATTGCCAACCCAAATTTCCAATAAAAAAATCCAGAGAGGAAATTATAAAAACAAGGCATCATTCCAGTGCTGTTCGCAAATTCAACCATTTCATGAATTTTGTACTTTATCATAAAACTTTATTTTTTCGAAATTTCCCTCGGTATAACATAACGCACCGGCCCAGAAGTAAGCAATAACGTATCCGATTGCCAATCCAAATTTCCAGTAAAAAAATCCAGAGAGGAGATTATAAAAACAAGGCATCATTCCAGTGCAGTTCGCAAATTCAACCATTTGATGAATTTTGTACTTTATCATAAAACTTTATTTTTTCGAAATTTCCTTCGGTATAACATAACGCAGCGGCCCAAAAGTAAGCAATAATGTATCCGATTGCCAATCCAAATTTCCAGTAAAAAAATCCAGAGAGGAAATTTTAAAAACAAGGCATCATTCCAGTGCAGTTCGCAAATTCAACCATTTCATGAAATTTGAACTTTTTCATAAAACTTTATTTCTTCGAAATTTCCTTCGGTATAACATAACGCAGCTGCCCAAAACTAAGCAATAATGCATCCGATTGCCAACCCAAATTTCCAATAAAAAAATCCAGAGAGGAAATTATAAAAACAAGGCATCATTCCAGTGCTGTTCGCAAATTCAACCATTTCATGAATTTTGTACTTTATCATAAAACTTTATTTTTTCGAAATTTCCCTCGGTATAACATAACGCACCGGCCCAGAAGTAAGCAATAACGTATCCGATTGCCAATCCAAATTTCCAGTAAAAAAATCCAGAGAGGAGATTATAAAAACAAGGCATCATTCCAGTGCAGTTCGCAAATTCAACCATTTGATGAATTTTGTACTTTATCATAAAACTTTATTTTTTCGAAATTTCCTTCGGTATAACATAACGCAGCGGCCCAAAAGTAAGCAATAATGTATCCGATTGCCAATCCAAATTTCCAGTAAAAAAATCCAGAGAGGAAATTTTAAAAACAAGGCATCATTCCAGTGCAGTTCGCAAATTCAACCATTTCATGAAATTTGAACTTTTTCATAAAACTTTATTTCTTCGAAATTTCCTTCGGTATAACATAACGCAGCTGCCCAAAACTAAGCAATAATGTATCCGATTGCCAATTCAAATTTCCAGTAAAAAAATCCAGACAGAAAATTATAAGAACAAGGCATCCCTCCAGTGCAGTTCGCAAGTTCAACTATTTCATGAATTTTGTACTTTATCATAAAACTTTATTTTTTCGAAATTTCCTTCGGTATAACATAACGCAGCAGCCCAAAAGTAAGCAATAATGTATCCGATTGCCCATCCAAATTTCCAGTAAAAAACTCCAAAGAGAAAATTATAAAAACAAGGCATCATTTCAGCGCAGTTCGCAAATTCAACCATTTCATGAAATTTGAACTTTTTCATAAAACCTTATTTTTTCAAAATTTGCTTCGGTATAACATAACGCAGCGGCCCAAAAGAAAGCAGCAATGTATCCGATTGCCAATCCAAATTTCCAGTAAAAAAATCCAGAGAGGAAATTTTAAAAACAAGGCATCATTCCAGTGCAGTTCGCAAATTCAACCATTTCATGAAATTTGAACTTTTTCATAAAACCTTATTTTTTCGAAATTTCCTTCGGTATAACATAACGCAGCGGCCCAAAAGTAAGCAATAATGTATCCGATTGCCAATCCAAATTTCCAGTAAAAAAATCCAGAGAGGAAATTATAAAAACAGGGCATCATTCCAGTGCAGTTCGCAAATTCAACCATTTCAAGAAATTTGAACTTTTTCATAAAAGTTCGTTTTTTCGAAATTTCTCTCGGTATAACATAACGCAGCTGCCCAAAACTAAGCAATAATGTATCCGATTGCCAATTCAAATTTCCAGTAAAAAAATCCAGACAGAAAATTATAAGAACAGGGCATCATTCCAGTGCAGTTCGCAAGTTCAACCATTTCATGAATTTTGTACTTTATCATAAAACTTTATTTTTTCGAAATTTCCTTCGGTATAACATAACGCAGCAGCCCAAAAGTAAGCAATAATGTATCCGATTGCCAATCCAAATTTCCAGTAAAAAAATCCAGAGAGGAAATTATAAAAACAGGGCATCATTCCAGTGCAGTTCGCAAATTCAACCATTTCAAGAAATTTGAACTTTTTCATAAAAGTTCGTTTTTTCGAAATTTCTCTCGGTATAACATAACGCAGCTGCCCAAAACTAAGCAATAATGTATCCGATTGCCAATTCAAATTTCCAGTAAAAAAATCCAGACAGAAAATTATAAGAACAGGGCATCATTCCAGTGCAGTTCGCAAGTTCAACCATTTCATGAATTTTGTACTTTATCATAAAACTTTATTTTTTCGAAATTTCCTTCGGTATAACATAACGCATCGGCCCAAAAGTAAGTAATAATGTATCCAGTTGCCAATCAAAATTTCCAGTAAAAAAATCCAGAAATCTATCCGATTGCCAATCCAAATTTCCATCAAAAAAATCCAGAGAGGAAATTTTAAAAACAAAGCATCATTCCAGTGCCGTTCGCAAATTCAACCATTTCATGAATTTTGTACTTTATCATAAAACTTTATTTTTTCGAAATTTCCTTCGGTATAACATAACGCAGCGGCCCAAAAGTAAGCAATAATGTATCCGATTGCCAATCCAAATTTCCAGTAAAAAACTCCAAAGAGAAAATTATAAAAACAAGGCATCATTTCAGCGCAGTTCGCAAATTCAACCATTTCATGAATTTTGTACTTTTTCATTAAAGTTAGTTTTTTCGAAATTTCCTTCGGTGTAACATAACGCAGCGGCCCAAATTTAAGCAATAATGTATCCGATTGCCAATCCAAATTTCCAGTAAAAAAATCCAGAGAGGAAATTATAAAAACAAGGCATCATTCCAGTGCAGTTCGCGAATTCAACCATTTCATGAATTTTGTACTTTATCATAAAATTTTATTTTTTCGAAATTTCCTTCGGTATAACACAACGCAGCGGCCCAAATTTAAGCAATAAGGTATCCGATTGCCAATCCAAATTTCCAATAAAAAAATCCAGAGAGGAAATTATAAAAACAAGGCATCATTCTAGTGCCGTTCGCAAATTCAACCATTTCATGAATTTTGTACTTTATCATAAAACTTTATTTTTTCGAAATTTCCTTCGGTATAACATAACGCAGCGGCCCAAAAGTAAGCAATAATGTATCCGACTGCCAATTCAAATTTCCAGTAAAAAAATCCAGACAGAAAATTATAAAAACAAGGCATCATTCCAGTGCAGTTCGCAAATTCAACCATTTCATGAATTTTGTACTTTATCATAAAACTTTATTTTTTCGGAATTTCCTTCGGTATAACACAACGCAGCGGCCCAAATTTAAGCAATAAGGTATCCGATTGCCAATCCAAATTTCCAATAAAAAAATCCAGAGAGGAAATTATAAAAACAAGGCATCATTCTAGTGCCGTTCGCAAATTCAACCATTTCATGAATTTTGTACTTTATCATAAAACTTTATTTTTTCGAAATTTCCTTCGGTATAACATAACGCAGCGGCCCAAAAGTAAGCAATAATGTATCCGATTGCCCATCCAAATTTCCAGTAAAAAACTCCAAAGAGAAAATTATAAAAACAAGGCATCATTTCAGCGCAGTTCGCAAATTCAACCATTTCATGAATTTTGTACTTTTTCATTAAAGTTCGTTTTTTCGAAATTTCCTTCGGTGTACCATAACGCAGCCGCCCAAAAGTAAGTAATAATGTATCCGATTGCCAATCCAAATTTCCAGTAAAAAAATCCAGACAGAAAATTATAAAAACAAGGCATCATTCCAGTGCCGTTCGCAAATTCAACCATTTCATGAATTTTGTACTTTATCATAAAACTTTATTTTTTCGAAATTTCCTTCGGTATAACATAACGCAGCGGCCCAAAAGTAAGTAATAATGTATCCAATTGCCAATCAAAATTTCCAGTAAAAATATCCAGAAATCTATCCGATTGCCAATCCAAATTTCCATCAAAAAAATCTAGAGAGGAAATTATAAAAACAAGGCATCATTCCAGTGCCGTTCGCAAATCCAACCATTTCATGAATTTTGTACTTTATCATAAAACTTTATTTTTTCGAAATTTCCTTCGGTATAACATAACGCAGCTGCCAAAAGTAAGCAATAATGTATCCGACTGCCAATTCAAATTTCCAGTAAAAAAATCCAGACAGAAAATTATAAAAACAAGGCATCATTCCAGTGCAGTTCGCAAATTCAACCATTTCATGAATGTTGTACTTTATCATAAAACTTTATTTTTTCGAAATTTCCTTCGGTATAACACAACGCAGCGGCCCAAATTTAAGCAATAATGTATCCGATTGCCAATCCAAATTTCCAATAAAAAAATCCAGAGAGGAAATTATAAAAACAAGGCATCATTCTAGTGCCGTTCGCAAATTCAACCATTTCATGAATTTTGTACTTTATCATAAAACTTTATTTTTTCGAAATTTCCTTCGGTATAACATAACGCAGCGGCCCAAAAGTAAGCAATAATGTATCCGATTGCCAATCCAAATTTCCAGTAAAAAAATCCAGAGAGGAGATTATAAAAACAAGGCATCATTCCAGTGCAGTTCGCAAATTCAACCATTTCATGAATTTTGTACTTTATCATAAAACTTTATTTTTTCGAAATTTCCTTCGGTATAACATAACGCAGCGGCTCAAAAGTAAGCAATAATGTATCCGATTGCCAATCCAAATTTCCAGTAAAAAACTCCAAAGAGAAAATTATAAAAACAAGGCATCATTTCAGCGCAGTTCGCAAATTCAACCATTTCATAAATTTTGTGCTTTTTCATAAAAGTTCGTTTTTTCGAAATTTCCAACGGTATAACATAAAGCAGCTGCCCAAAACTAAGCAATAATGCATCCGATTGCCAACCCAAATTTCCAATAAAAAAATCCAGAGAGGAAATTATAAAAACAAGGCATCATTCCAGTGCCGTTCGCACATTCAACCATTTCATGAATTTTGTACTTTATCATAAAACTTTATTTTTTCGAAATTTGCTTCGGTAAAACACAACGCAGCGGCCCAAAAGTAAGCAATAATGTATCCGATTGCCAATCCAAATTTCCAGTAAAAAAATCCAGAGAGGAAATTATAAAAACAAGACATCATTCCAGTGCAGTTCGCAAATTCAACCATTTCATGAAATTTGAACTTTTTCTTAAAAGTTCGTTTTTTCGAAATTTCCTTCGGTATAACATAACGCAGCCGCCCAAAGGTAAATAATAATTTATCCAATTGCCACTCGAAATTTCCAGTAAAAAAATCCAGAAATCTATACGATTGCCAATCCAAATTTCCAGTAAAAAAAATCCAGAGAGAAAATTATAAAAACAAGGTATCATTTCAGCGCAGTTCGCAAATTCAACCATTTCATGAATTTTGTACTTTATCATAAAACTTTATTTTTTCGAAATTTCCTTCGGTATAACATAACGCAGCGGCCCAAAAGTAAGCAATAATGTATCCGATTGCCAATCCAAATTTCCAGTAAAAAAATCCAGAGAGGAAATTATAAAAACAGGGCATCATTCCAGTGCAGTTCGCAAATTCGACCATTTCATGAAATTTGAACTTTTTCATAAAAGTTCGTTTTTTCAAAATTTCCTTCGGTATAACATAACGCAGCCGCCCAAAGGTAAATAATAATGTATCCAATTGCCAATCGAAATTTCCAGTAAAAAAATCCAGAAATCTATCCGATTGCCAATCCAAATTTCCAGTAAAAAACTCCAAAGAGAAAATTATAAAAACAAGGCATCATTTCAGCGCAGATCGCAAATTCAACCATTTCATGAATTTTGTACTTTTTAATAAAAGTTCGCTTTTTCGAAATTTCCCTGGGTATAACATAACGCAGCTGCCCAAAACTAAGCAATAATGTATCCGATTGCCAATTCAAGTTTCCAGCAAAAAAATCCAGAGAGGAGATTATAAAAACAAGGCATCATTCCAGTGCAGTTCGCAAATTCAACCATTTCATGAATTTTGTACTTTATCATAAAACTTTATTTTTTCGAAATTTCCTCCGGTATAACATAACGCAGCGGCTCAAAAGTAAGCAATAATGTATCCGATTGCCAATCCAAATTTCCAGTAAAAAACTCCAAAGAGAAAATTATAAAAACAAGGCATCATTTCAGCGCAGTTCGCAAATTCAACCATTTCATAAATTTTGTGCTTTTTCATAAAAGTTCGTTTTTTCGAAATTTCCAACGGTATAACATAACGCAGCCGCCCAAAGGTAAATAATAATGTATCCAATTGCCAATCGAAATTTCCAGTAAAAAAATCCAGAAATCTATCCGATTGCCAATCCAAATTTCCAGTAAAAAACTCCAAAGAGAAAATTATAAAAACAAGGCATCATTTCAGCGCAGATCGCAAATTCAACCATTTCATGAATTTTGTACTTTTTAATAAAAGTTCGCTTTTTCGAAATTTCCCTGGGTATAACATAACGCAGCTGCCCAAAACTAAGCAATAATGTATCCGATTGCCAATTCAAATTTCCAGTAAAAAAATCCAGACAGAAAATTATAAAAACAAGGCATCATTCCAGTGCAGTTCGCGAATTCCACCATTTCATGAATTTTGTACTTTATCATAAAACTTAATTTTTTCGAAATCTCCTTCGGTATAACATAACGCAGCGGCCCAAAAGTAAACAATAATGTATCCGATTGCCAATCCAAATTTCCAGTAAAAAAATCCAGAGAGGAAATTATAAAAACAAGACGTCATTCCAGTGCAGTTCGCAAATTCAACCATTTCATGAAATTTGAACTTTTTCATAAAAGTTCGTTTTTTCGAAATTTCCTTCGGTATAGCATAACGCAGCCGCCCAAAGGTAAATAATAATGTATCCAATTGCCAATCGAAATTTCCAGTAAAAAAATCCAGAAATCTATCCGATTGCCAATCCAAATTTCCAGTAAAAAAAATTCAGAGAGAAAATTATAAAAACAAGGTATCATTTCAGCGCAGTTCGCAAATTCAACCATTTCATGAATTTTGTACTTTATCGTAAAACTTTATTTTTTCGAAATTTCCTTCGGTATAACATAACGCAGCGGCCCAAAAGTAAGCAATAATGTATCCGATTGCCAATCCAAATTTCCAGTAAAAAAATCCAGAGAGGAAATTATAAAAACAAGGCATCATTCCAGTGCAGTTCGCAAATTAAACCATTTCATGAATTTTGTACTTTATCATAAAACTTTATTTTTTCGAAATTTCCTTCGGTATAGCATAACGCAGCAGCCCAAAAGTAAGCAACAATGTATCCGATTGCCAATCCAAATTTCCAGTAAAAAAATCCAGAGAGGAAATTATAAAAACAGGGCATCATTCCAGTGCAGTTCGCAAGTTCAACCATTTCATGAAAGTTGAACTTTTTCATAAAAGTTCGTTTTTTCGAAATTTCCTTCGGTATAACATAACGCAGCCGCCCAAAGGTAAATAATAATGTATCCGATTGCCAATCCAAATTTCCAGTAAAAAAATCCAGAGAGAAAATTATAAAAACAAGGCATCATTTCAGTGCAGCTCCCAAATTCAACCATTTCATGAATTTTGAACTTTTTCATAAAAGTTCGTTTTTTCGAAATTTCCCTCGGTATAACATAACGCAGCGGCCCAAAAGTAAGCACTAATGTATCCGATTGTGAATCCAAATTTCCAGTAAAAAAATCCAGAGAGAAAATTATTAGAACAAGGCATCATTCCAGTGCAGTTCGCAAGTTCAACCATTTCATGAATTTTGTACTTTATCACAAAACTTTATTTTTTCGAAATTTCCTTCGGTACAACTTAACGCAGCTGCCCAAATGTAAGCAATAATGTATCCAATTGCCAATCCAAATTTCCAGTAAAAAAATCCAGAGAGAAAATTATAAAAACAAGGCATCATTTCAGTGCAGCTCCCAAATTCAACCATTTCATGAATTTTGAACTTTTTCATAAAAGTTCGTTTTTTCGAAATTTCCCTCGGTATAACATAACGCAGCGGCCCAAAAGTAAGCACTAATGTATCCGATTGTGAATCCAAATTTCCAGTAAGAAAATCCAGAGAGAAAATTATTAGAACAAGGCATCATTCCAGTGCAGTTCGCAAGTTCAACCATTTCATGAATTTTGTACTTTATCACAAAACTTTATTTTCTCGAAATTTCCTTCGGTACAACTTAACGCAGCTGCCCAAATGTAAGCAATAATGTATCCGATTGCAAATCGAAATTTAAAGTAAAAAAATCCAGAAATCTATCCGATTGCCAATCCAAATTTCAAGTAAAAGACTCCAAAGAGAAAATTATAAAAACAAGGCACCATTTCAGCGCATCTCGCAAATTCAACCATTTCATGAATTTTGTACTTTTTCATAAAAGTTCGTTTTTTCGAAATTTCCCTCGGTATAACATAACGCAGCTGCCCAAAACTAAGCAATAATGTATCCGATTGCCAATTCAAATTTCCAGTAAAAAAATCCAGACAGAAAATTATAAGAACAAGGCATCATTCCAGTGCAGTTCGCAAGTTCAACCATTTCATGAATTTTGTACTTTATCATAAAACTTTATTTTTTCGAAATTTCCCTCGGTATAACATAACGCAGCGGCCCAAAAGTAAGCAATAATGTATCCGATTGCAAATCCAAATTTCCAGTAAAAAAATCCAGAGAGAAAATCATAAAAACAAGGCAAAATTTCAGTGCAGTTCGCAAATTCAACCATTTCATGAAATTTGAACTTTTTCATAAAAGTTCGTTTTTTCGAAATTTCCTTCGGTATAACATAACGCAGCCGCCCAAAGGTAAATAATAATGTATCCAAATGCCAATCAAAATTTCCAGTAAAAAAATCCAGAAAACTATCCGATTGCCAATCCAAATTTCCATCAAAAAAATCCAGAGAGAAAATTATAAAAACAAGGGATTCAGTTCAGTGCAGTTCACAAATTCAACCATTTCATGAATTTTGTACTTTTTCCTAAAAGTTCGTTTTTTCGAAATTTCCTTCAGTATAATATAACGCAGCTGCCCAAAAGTAAGCAATAATGTGTCCGATTGCCAATCCAAATTTCCAATAAGAAAATCCAGAGAGAAAATTATAAAAACAAGGCATAATTTCAGCGCAGTTCGCAAATTCAACCATTTCATGAATTTTGTACTTTTTCATAAAAGTTCGCTTTTTCGAAATTTCCCTGGGTATAACATAACGCAGCTGCCCAAAACTAAGCAATAATGTATCCGATTGCCAATTCAAATTTTCAGCAAAAAAATCCAAACAGAAAATTATAAAAACAAGGCATCATTTCAGTGCAGTTCGCAAATTCAACCATTTCATGAATTTTGTACTTTTTCATAAAATTTCGTTTTTTCGAAATTTCCTTCGGTGTAACATAACACAGCGGCCCAAAAGTAAGTAATAATGTATCCGATTGCCAATCCAAATATCCAGTAAAAATCCAGACAGAAAATTATAAAAACAAGGCATCATTCCAGTGCAGTTCGCAAATTCAACCATTTCATGAATTTTGTACTTTATCATAAAACTTTATTTTTTCGAAATTTCCTTCGGTATGGCATAACGCAGCGGCCCAAAAGTAAGTAATAATGTATCCGATTGCCAATCCGAATTTCCAGTATAAAAATCCAGATAGAAAATTATAAAAACAAGGCATCATTCCAGTGCAGTTCCCAAATTCAACCATTTCATGAATCTTGTACTTTATCATAAAACTTTATTTTTTCGAAATTTCCTTCGGTATGGCATAACGCAGCTGCCCAAAACTAAGCAATAATGTATACGATTGCCAATTCAAATTTTCAGCCCAAAAATCCAGAGAGAAAATTATAAAAACAAGGCATCATTTCAGTGCAGTTCGCAAATTCAACCATTTAATGAATTTTGTAATTTTTCATAAAATTTCGTTTTTTTCGAAATTTATTTCGGTGTAACATAACACAGCCGCCCACATGTAAGTAATAATGCATCCGATTGCCAATCAAAATTTCCAGTTAAAAATCCAGACAGAAAATTATAAGAACAAGGCATCATTCCAGTGCAGTTCGCAAGTTCAACCATTTCATGAATTTTGTACTTTATCACAAAACTTTATTTTTTTCGAAATTTCCTTCGGTACAACTTAACGCAGCTGCCCAAATGTAAGCAATAATGTATCCAATTGCCAATCCAAATTTCCAGTAAAAAAATCCAGAGAGAAAATTATAAAAACAAGGCATCATTTCAGTGCAGCTCCCAAATTCAACCATTTCATGAATTTTGAACTTTTTAATAAAAGTTCGTTTTTTCGAAATTTCCCTCGGTATAACATAACGCAGCGGCCCAAAAGTAAGCACTAATGTATCCGATAGTGAATCCAAATTTCCAGTAAAAAAATCCAGAGAGAAAATTATAAAAACAAGGCATCATTCCAGTGCAGTTCGCAAGTTCAACCATTTCATGAATTTTGTACTTTATCATAAAACTTTATTTTTTCGAAATTTCCCTCGGTATAACATAACGCAGCGGCCCAAAAGTAAGCAATAATGTATCCGATTGCAAATCCAAATTTCCAGTAAAAAAATCCAGAGAGGAAGTTATAAAAACAGGGCATCATTCCAATGCAGTTCGCAAATTCAACCATTTCATGAAATTTTAACTTTTTCATAAAAGTTCGTTTTTTCGAAATTTCCTTCGGTATAACACAACGCAGCCGCCCAAAGGTAAATAATAATGTATCCAATTGCCAATCGAAAATTCCAGTAAAAAAATCCAGAAATCTATCCGATTGCCAATCCAAATTTCCAGTAAAAAACTCCAAAGAGAAGATTATAAAAACAAGGCATCATTTCAGCGCAGTTCGCAAATTCAACCATTTCATGAATTTTGTACTTTTTCATAAAAGTTCGTTTTTTCGAAATTTCCCTCGGTATAACATAACGAAGCTGCCCAAAACTAAGCAATAATGTATCCGATTGCCAATTCATATTTCCAGTAAAATAATCCAGACAGAAAATTATAAGAACAAGGCATCATTCCAGTGCAATTCGCAAGTTCAAACATTTCATGAATTTTGTACTTTATCATAAAACTTTATTTTTTCGAAATTTCCCTCGGTATAACATAACGCAGCGGCCAAAAAGTAAGCAATAATGTATCCGATTGCCAATCCAAATTTCCAGTAAAAAAAATCCAGAGAGAAAATTATAAACACAAGGTATCATTTCAGCGCAGTTCGCAAATTCAACCATTTCATGAATTTTGTACTTTTTCATAAAAGTTCGTTTTTTCGAAATTTCCTTCAGTATAATATAACGCAGCTGCCCGAAAGTAAGCAATAATGTGTCCGATCGCCAATCCTAATTTCCAAAAAGAAAATCCAGAGAGAAAATTATAAAAACAAGGCATAATTTCAGCGCAGTTCGCAAATTCAACCATTTCATGAATTTTGTACTTTTTCATAAAAGTTCGCTTTTTCGAAATTTCCCTGGGTATAACATAACGCAGCTGCCCAAAACTAAGCATTAATGTATCCAATTGCCAATCCAAATTTCCAGTAAAAAAATCCAGAGAGAAAATTATAAAAACAAGGCATCATTTCAGTGCAGTTCCAAAATTCAACCATTTCATGAATTTTGTACTTTTTCATTAAAGTTCGTTTTTTCGAAATTTTCTTCGGTACAACCTAACGCAGCTGCCCAAAAGTAAGCAATAATGTATCCAATTGCCAATCCAAATTTCCAGTAAGAAAATCCGGAGAGAAAAGTATAAAAACAAGGCATTATTTCAGTGCAGTTCCAAAATTCAACCATTTCATGAATTTTGTACTCTTTCATTAAAGTTGTTTTTTTTAGAAATTTCCTTCGGGACAACTTAACGCACCTGCCCAAAAGTAAGCAATAATGTATCCAACTGCCAATCCAAATTTCCAGTAAAAAAATCCAGAGAGAAAATTATAAAAACAAGGCATCATTTCAGTGCAGTTCCAAAATTCAACCATTTCATGAATCTTGTACTTTTTCATTAAAGTTCGTTTTTTCGAAATTTTCTTCGGTACAACCTAACGCAGCTGCCCAAAAGTAAGCAAAAATGTATCCAATTGCCAATCCAAATTTCCAGTAAAAAAATCCAGAGAGAAAATTATAAAAACAAGGCATCATTTCAGTGCAGTTCCAAAATTCAACCATTTCATGAATTTTGTACTTTTTCATTAAAGTTCGTTTTTTCGAAATTTCCTTCGGTGTAACATAACGCAGCCGCCCAAAAGTAAGTAATAATGTATCCGATTGCCAATCCAAATTTCCAGTAAAAAAATCCAGACAGAAAATTATAGAAACAAGGCATCATTCCAGTGCCGTTCGCAAATTCAACCATTTCATGGATTTTGTACTTTATCATAAAACTTTATTTTTTCGAAATTTCCTTCGGTATAACATAACGCAGCGGCCCAAAAGTAAGTAATAATGTATCCAGTTGCCAATCAAAATTTCCAGTAAAAAAATCCAGAAATCTATCCGATTGCCAATCCAAATTTCCATCAAAAAAATCCAGAGAGGAAATTATAAAAACAAGGCATCATTCCAGTGCCGTTCGCAAATTCAACCATTTCATGAATTTTGTACTTTATCATAAAACTTTATTTTTTCGAAATTTCCTTCGGTATAACATAACGCAGCTGCCAAAAGTAAGCAATAATGTATCCGACTGCCAATTCAAATTTCCAGTAAAAAAATCCAGACAGAAAATTATAAAAACAAGGCATCATTCCAGTGCAGTTCGCAAATTCAACCATTTCATGAATTTTGTACTTTATCATAAAACTTTATTTTTTCGACATTCCCTTCGGTATAACATAACGCAGCGGCCCAAATGTAAGCAATGATGTATCCGATTGCCAATCCAAATTTCCAATAAAAAAATCCAGAGAGGAAATTATAAAAACAAGGCATCATTCCAGTGCCGTTCGCAAATTCAACCATTTCATGAATTTTGTACTTTATCATAAAACTTTATTTTTTCGAAATTTCCTTCGGTATAACATAACGCAGCGGCCCAAAAGTAAGCAATAATGTATCCGATTGCCAATCCAAATTTCCAGTAAAAAAATCCAGAGAGGAGATTATAAAAACAGGGCATCATTCCAGTGCAGTTCGCAAATTCAACCATTTCATGAAATTTGTACTTTATCATAAAACTTTATTTTTTCGAAATTTCCTTCGGTATAACATAACGCAGCGGCCCAAAAGTAAGCAATAATGTATCCGATTGCCAATCCAAATTTCCAGTAAAAAACTCCAAAGAGAAAATTATAAAAACAAGGCATCATTTCAGCGCAGTTCGCAAATTCAACCATTTCATAAATTTTGTGCTTTTTCATAAAAGTTCGTTTTTTCGAAATTTCCCACGGTATAACATAAAGCAGCTGCCCAAAACTAAGCAATAATGCATCCGATTGCCAACCCAAATTTCCAATAAAAAAATCCAGAGAGGAAATTATAAAAACAAGGCATCATTCCAGTGCTGTTCGCAAATTCAACCATTTCATGAATTTTGTACCTTATCATAAAACTTTATTTTTTCGAAATTTCCCTCGGTATAACATAACGCAGCGGCCCAGAAGTAAGCAATAACGTATCCGATTGCCAATCCAAATTTCCAGTAAAAAAATCCAGAGAGGAGATTATAAAAACAAGGCATCATTCCAGTGCAGTTCGCAAATTCAACCATTTCAAGAATTTTGTACTTTATCATAAAACTTTATTTTTTCGAAATTTCCTTCGGTATAACATAACGCAGCGGCCCAAAAGTAAGTAATAATGTATCCAGTTGCCAATCAAAATTTCCAGTAAAAAAATCCAGAAATCTATCCGATTGCCAATCCAAATTTCCATCAAAAAAATCCAGAGAGGAAATTATAAAAACAAGGCATCATTCCAGTGCCGTTCGCAAATTCAACCATTTCATGAATTTTGTACTTTATCATAAAACTTTATTTTTTCGAAATTTCCTTCGGTATAACATAACGCAGCTGCCAAAAGTAAGCAATAATGTATCCGACTGCCAATTCAAATTTCCAGTAAAAAAATCCAGACAGAAAATTATAAGAACAAGGCATCCCTCCAGTGCAGTTCGCAAGTTCAACTATTTCATGAATTTTGTACTTTATCATAAAACTTTATTTTTTCAAAATTTGCTTCGGTATAACATAACGCAGCGGCCCAAAAGTAAGCAGTAATGTATCCGATTGCCAATCCAAATTTCCAGTAAAAAAATCCAGAGAGGAAATTTTGAAAACAAGGCATCATTCCAGTGCAGTTCGCAAATTCAACCATTTCATGAAATTTGAACTTTTTCATAAAACCTTATTTTTTCGAAAATTCCTTCGGTATAACATAACGCAGCGGCCCAAAAGTAAGCAATAATGTATCCGATTGCCAATCCAAATTTCCAGTAAAAAAATCCAGAGAGGAAATTATAAAAACAGGGCATCATTCCAGTGCAGTTCGCAAATTCAACCATTTCATGAAATTTGAACTTTTTCATAAAAGTTCGTTTTTTCGAAATTTCCCTCGGTATAACATAACGCAGCTGCCCAAAACTAAGCAATAATGTATCCGATTGCCAAATCAAATTTCCAGTAAAAAAATCCAGACAGAAAATTATAAGAACAGGGCATCATTCCAGTGCAGTTCGCAAGTTCAACCATTTCATGAATTTTGTACTTTATCATAAAACTTTATTTTTTCGAAATTTCCTTCGGTATAACATAACGCAGCAGCCCAAAAGTAAGCAATAATGTATCCGATTGCCAATCCAAATTTCCAGTAAAAAAATCCAGAGAGGAAATTATAAAAACAGGGCATCATTCCAGTGCAGTTCGCAAATTCAACCATTTCATGAAATTTGAACTTTTTCATAAAAGTTCGTTTTTTCGAAATTTCCTTAGGTATAACATAACGAAGCCGCCCAAAGGTAAATAATAATGTATCCAAATGCCAATCAAAATTTCCAGTAAAAAAATCCAGAAATCTATCCGATTGCCAATCCAAATTTCCATCAAAAAAATCCAGAGAGGAAATTATAAAAACAAGGCATCATTCCAGTGCCGTTCGCAAATTCAACCATTTCATGAATTTTGTACTTTATCATAAAACTTTATTTTTTCGAAATTTCCTTCGGTATAACATAACGCAGCGGCCCAAAAGTAAGCAATAATGTATCCGATTGCCAATCCAAATTTCCAGTAAAAAACTCCAAAGAGAAAATTATAAAAACAAGGCATCATTTCAGCGCAGTTCGCAAATTCAACCATTTCATGAATTTTGTACTTTTTCATTAAAGTTAGTTTTTTCGAAATTTCCTTCGGTGTAACATAACGCAGCGGCCCAAATTTAAGCAATAATGTATCCGATTGCCAATCCAAATTTCCAGTAAAAAAATCCAGAGAGGAAATTATAAAAACAAGGCATCATTCCAGTGCAGTTCGCGAATTCAACCATTTCATGAATTTTGTACTTTATCATAAAATTTTATTTTTTCGAAATTTCCTTCGGTATAACATAACGCAGCTGCCAAAAGTAAGCAATAATGTATCCGACTGCCAATTCAAATTTCCAGTAAAAAAATCCAGACAGAAAATTATAAAAGCAAGGCATCATTCCAGTGCAGTTCGCAAATTCAACCATTTCATGAATTTTGTACTTTATCATACAACTTTATTTTTTCGAAATTTCCTTCGGTATAACACAACGCAGCGGCCCAAAAGTAAGCAATAATGTATCCGATTGCCCATCCAAATTTCCAGTAAAAAACTCCAAAGAGAAAATTATAAAAACAAGGCATCATTTCAGCGCAGTTCGCAAATTCAACCATTTCATGAATTTTGTACTTTTTCATTAAAGTTCGTTTTTTCGAAATTTCCTTCGGTGTAACATAACGCAGCCGCCCAAAAGTAAGTAATAATGTATCCGATTGCCAATCCAAATTTCCAGTAAAAAAATCCAGACAGAAAGTTATAAAAACAAGGCATCATTCCAGTGCCGTTCGCAAGTTCAACCATTTCATGAATTTTGTACTTTATCTTAAATCTTTATTTTTTCGAAATTTCCTTCGGTATAACATAACGCAGCGGCCCAAAAGTAAGTAATAATGTATCCAATTGCCAATCAAAATTTCCAGTAAAAATATCCAGAAATCTATCCGATTGCCAATCCAAATTTCCATCAAAAAAATCTAGAGAGGAAATTATAAAAACAAGGCATCATTCCAGTGCCGTTCGCAAATCCAACCATTTCATGAATTTTGTACTTTATCATAAAACTTTATTTTTTCGAAATTTCCTTCGGTATAACATAACGCAGCTGCCAAAAGTAAGCAATAATGTATCCGACTGCCAATTCAAATTTCCAGTAAAAAAATCCAGACAGAAAATTATAAAAACAAGGCATCATTCCAGTGCAGTTCGCAAATTCAACCATTTCATGAATTTTGTACTTTATCATACAACTTTATTTTTTCGAAATTTCCTTCGGTATAACACAACGCAGCGGCCCAAATTTAAGCAATAATGTATCCGATTGCCAATCCAAATTTCCAATAAAAAAATCCAGAGAGGAAATTATAAAAACAAGGCATCATTCTAGTGCCGTTCGCAAATTCAACCATTTCATGAATTTTGTACTTTATCATAAAACTTTATTTTTTCGAAATTTCCTTCGGTATAACATAACGCAGCGGCCCAAAAGTAAGCAATAATGTATCCGATTGCCAATCCAAATTTCCAGTAAAAAAATCCAGAGAGGAGATTATAAAAACAAGGCATCATTCCAGTGCAGTTCGCAAATTCAACAATTTCATGAATTTTGTACTTTATCATAAAACTTTATTTTTTCGAAATTTCCTTCGGTATAACATAACGCTGCGGCCCAAAAGTAAGCAATAATGTATCCGATTGCCAATCCAAATTTCCAGTAAAAAACTCCAAAGAGAAAATTATAAAAACAAGGCATCATTTCAGCGCAGTTCGCAAATTCAACCATTTCATAAATTTTGTGCTTTTTCATAAAAGTTCGTTTTTTCGAAATTTCCAACGGTATAACATAAAGCAGCTGCCCAAAACTAAGCAATAATGCATCCGATTGCCAGCCCAAATTTCCAATAAAAAAATCCAGAGAGGAAATTATAAAAACAAGGCATCATTCCAGTGCCGTTCGCACATTCAACCATTTCATGAATTTTGTACTTTATCATAAAACTTTATTTTTTCGAAATTTGCTTCGGTAAAACACAACGCAGCGGCCCAAAAGTAAGCAATAATGTATCCGATTGCCAATCCAAATTTCCAGTAAAAAGATCCAGAGAGGAAATTATAAAAACAAGACATCATTCCAGTGCAGTTCGCAAATTCAACCATTTCATGAAATTTGATCTTTTTCTTAAAAGTTCGTTTTTTCGAAATTTCCTTCGGTATAACATAACGCAGCCGCCCAAAGGTAAATAATAATTTATCCAATTGCCAATCGAAATTTCCAGTAAAAAAATCCAGAAATCTATACGATTGCCAATCCAAATTTCCAGTAAAAAAAATCCAGAGAGAAAATTATAAAAACAAGGTATCATTTCAGCGCAGTTCGCGAATTCCACCATTTCATGAATTTTGTACTTTATCATAAAACTTAATTTTTTCGAAATCTCCTTCGGTATAACATAACGCAGCGGCCCAAAAGTAAACAATAATGTATCCGATTGCCAATCCAAATTTCCAGTAAAAAACTCCAAAGAGAAAATTATAAAAACAAGGCATCATTTCAGCGCAGTTCGCAAATTCAACCATTTCATGAATTTTGTACTTTTTAATAAAAGTTCGCTTTTTCGAAATTTCCCTGGGTATAACATAACGCAGCTGCCCAAAACTAAGCAATAATGTATCCGATTGCCAATTCAAGTTTCCAGCAAAAAAATCGAGACAGAAAATTATAAAAACAAGGCATCATTTCAGTGCAGTTCGCAAATTCAACCATTTCATGAATTTTGTACTTTTTCATAAAATTTCGTTTTTTCGAAATTTCCTTCGGTGTAACATAACACAGCCGCCCAAAAGTAAGTAATATTGTATCCGACTGCCCATCCAAATTTCCAGTAAAAAAATCCAGACAGAAAATTATAAAAACAAGGCATCATTCCAGTGCAGTTCGCGAATTCCACCATTTCATGAATTTTGTACTTTATCATAAAACTTAATTTTTTCGAAATCTCCTTCGGTATAACATAACGCAGCGGCCCAAAAGTAAACAATAATGTATCCGATTGCCAATCCAAATTTCCAGTAAAAAAATCCAGAGAGGAAATTATAAAAACAAGACGTCATTCCAGTGCAGTTCGCAAATTCAACCATTTCATGAAATTTGAACTTTTTCATAAAAGTTCGTTTTTTCGAAATTTCCTTCGGTATAGCATAACGCAGCCGCCCAAAGGTAAATAATAATGTATCCAATTGCCAATCGAAATTTAAAGTAAAAAAATCCAGAAATCTATCCGATTGCCAATCCAAATTTCAAGTAAAAAACTCCAAAGAGAAAATTATAAAAACAAGGCACCATTTCAGCGCAGCTCGCAAATTCAACCATTTCATGAATTTTGTACTTTTTCATAAAAGTTCGTTTTTTCGAAATTTCCCTCGGTATAACATAACGCAGCTGCCCAAAACTAAGCAATAATGTATCCGATTGCCAATTCAAATTTCCAGTAAAAAAATCCAGACAGAAAATTATAAGAACAAGGCATCATTCCAGTGCAGTTCGCAAGTTCAACCATTTCATGAATTTTGTACTTTATCATAAAACTTTATTTTTTCGAAATTTCCTTCGGTATAACATAACGCAGCAGCCCAAGAGTAAGCAATAATGTATCCGATTGCCAATCCAAATTTCCAGTAAAAAAATCCAGAGAGGAAATTATAAAAACAAGACATCATTCCAGTGCAGTTCGCAAATCCAACCATTTCATGAAATTTGAACTTTTTCATAAAAGTTCGTTTTTTTCGAAATTTCCTTCGGTATAACATAACGCAGCCGCCCAAAGGTAAATAATAGTGTATCCAATTGCCAATCGAAATTTCCAGTAAAAAAATCCAGAAATCTATCCGATTGCCAATCCAAATTTCCAGTAAAAAAATCCAGAGAGAAAATTATAAAAACAAGGTATCATTTCAGCGCAGTTGGCAAATTCAACCATTTCATGAATTTTTTACTTTTTCATAAAAGTTCGTTTTTTTCGAAATTTCCTTCAGTATAATATAACGCAGCTGCCCAAAAGTAAGCAATAATGTGTCCGATTGCCAATCCAAATTACCCAATAAGAAAATCCAGAGAGAAAATTATAAAAACAAGGCGTAATTTCAGCGCAGTTCGCAAATTCAACCATTTCATGAATTTTGTACTTTTTCATAAAAGTTCGCTTTTTCGAAATTTCCCTGGGTATAACATAACGCAGCTGCCCAAAACTAAACAATAGTGCATCCGATTGCCAATTCAAGTTTCCAGCAAAAAAATCCAGACAGAAAATTATAAAAACAAGGCATCATTTCAGTGCAGTTCGCAAATTCAACCATTTCATGAATTTTGTACTTTTTCATAAAATTTCGTTTTTTCGAAATTTCCTTCGGTGTAACATAACACAGTCGCCCAAAAGTAAGTAATATTGTATCCGATTGCCAATCCAAATTTCCAGTAAAAAAATCCAGACAGAAAATTATAAAAACAAGGCATCATTCCAGTGCAGTTCGCAAATTCAACCATTTCATGAATTTTGTACTTTATCATAAAACTTTATTTTTTCAAAATCTCCTTCGGTATAACATAACGCCGCGGCCCAAAAGTAAGCAATAATGTATCCGATTGCCAATCCAAATTTCCAGTAAAAAAATCCAAAGAGGAAATTATAAAAACAAGGCATCATTCCAGTGCAGTTCGCAAATTCAACCATTTCATGAAATTTGAACTTTTTCATAAAAGTTAGTTTTTTCGAAATTTCCTTCGGTATAACATAACGCAGCCACCCAAAGGTAAATAATAATGTGTCCAATTGCCAATCGAAATTTCCAGTAAAAAAATCCAGAAATCCATCCGATTGCCAATCCAAATTTCCAGTAAAAAAAATCCAGAGAGAAATTTATAAAAACAAGGTATCATTTCAGCGCAGTTCGCAAATTCAACCATTTCATGAATTTTGTAATTTTTCATAAAAGTTCGTTTTTTCGAAATTTCCTTCAGTATAATATAACGCAGCTGCCCAAAAGTAAGCAATAATGTGTCCGATTGCCAATCCAAATTTCCAATAAGAAAATCCAGAGAGAAAATTATAAAAATAAGGCATAATTTCAGCGCAGTTCGCAAATTCAACCATTTCATGAATTTTGTACTTTTTCATAAAAGTTCGCTTTTTCGAAATTTCCCTGGGTATAACATAACGCAGCTGCCCGAAACTAAGCAATAATGTATCCAATTGCCTATTCAAGTTTCCAGCAAAAAAATCCAGACAGAAAATTATAAAAACAAGGCATCATTTCAGTGCAGTTCGCAAATTCAACCATTTCGTGAATTTTGTACTTTTTCATAAAATTTCGTTTATTCGAAATTTCCTAAAGTGTAACATAACAAAGCCGCCCAAAAGTAAGTAATATTGTATCCGATTGCCAATCCAAATTTCCAGTAAAAAAATCCAGACAGAAAATTATAAAAACAAGGCATCATTCCAGTGCAGTTCGCAAATTCAACCATTTCATGAATTTTGTACTTTATCATAAAACTTTATTTTTTCGAAATCTCCTTCGGTATAACATAACGCAGCGGCCCAAAAGTAAGCAATAATGTATCCGATTGCCAATCCAAATTTCCGGTAAAAAAATCCAGAGAGGAAATTATAAAAACAAGACATCATTCCAGTGCAGTTCGCAAATTCAACCATTTCATGAATTTTGTACTTTTTCATAAAAGTTCGTTTTTTCGAAATTTCCTTCAGTATAATATAACGCAGCTGCCCAAAAGTAAGCAATAATGTGTCCGATTGCCAATCCAAATTTCCAATAAGAAAATCCAGAGAGAAAATTATAAAAACAAAGCATAATTTCAGCGCAGTTCGCAAATTAAACCATTTCATGAATTTTGTACTTTTTCATAAAAGTTCGCTTTTTCGAAATTTCCCTGGGTATAACATAACGCAGCTGCCCAAAACTAAGCAATAATGTATCCGATTGCCAATTCAAGTTTCCAGAAAAAAAATCCAGACAGAAAATTATAAAAACAAGGCATCATTCCAGTGCAGTTCGCAAATTCAACCATTTCATGAATTTTGTACTTTATCATAAAACTTTATTTTTTCGAAATATCCTTCGGTATAATATAACGCAGCTGCCCAAAAGTAAGCAATAATGTGTCCGATTGCCAATCCAAATTTCCAATAAGAAAATCCAGAGACAAAATTATAAAAACAAGGCATAATTTCAGCGCAGTTCGCAAATTCAACCATTTCATGAATTTTGTACTTTTTCATAAAAGTTCGTTTTTTTCGAAATTTCCTTCAGTATAATATAACGCAGCTGCCCAAAAGTAAGCAATAATGTGTCCGATTGCCAATCCAAATTTCCAATAAGAAAATCCAGAGAGAAAATTATAAAAACAAGGCATAATTTCAGCGCAGCTCGCAAATTCAACCATTTCATGAATTTTGTACTTTTTCATAAAAGTTCGCTTTTTCGAAATTTCCCTGGGTATAACATAACGCAGCTGCCCAAAACTAAGCAATAATATATCCGATTGGCAATTCAAGTTTCCAGCAAAAAAATCCAGACAGAAAATTATAAAAACAAGGCATCATTCCAGTGCAGTTCGCAAATTCAACCATTTCATGAATTTTGTACTTTATCATAAAACTTTATTTTTTCGAAATTTCCTTCGGTATAACACAACGCAGCGGCCCAAATTTAAGCAATAATGTATCCGATTGCCAATCCAAATTTCCAATAAAAAAATCCAGAGAGGAAATTATAAAAACAAGGCATCATTCTAGTGCCGTTCGCAAATTCAACCATTTCATGATTTTTGTACTTTATCATAAAACTTTATTTTTTCGAAATTTCCTTCGGTATAACATAACGCAGCGGCCCAAAAGTAAGCAATAATGTATCCGATTGCCCATCCAAATTTGCAGTAAAAAACTCCAAAGAGAAAATTATAAAAACAAGGCATCATTTCAGCGCAGTTCGCAAATTCAACCATTTCATGAATTTTGTACTTTTTCATTAAAGTTCGTTTTTTCGAAATTTCCTTCGGTGTAACATAACGCGGCCGCCCAAAAGTAAGTAATAATGTATCCGATTGCCAATCCAAATTTCCAGTAAAAAAATCCAGACAGAAAATTATAAAAACAAGGCATCATTCCAGTGCCGTTCGCAAATTCAACCATTTCATGAATTTTGTACTTTATCATAAAACTTTATTTTTTCGAAATTTCCTTCGGTATAACATAACGCAGCGGCCCAAAAGTAAGTAATAATGTATCCAATTGCCAATCAAAATTTCCAGTAAAAATATCCAGAAATCTATCCGATTGCCAATCCAAATTTCCATCAAAAAAATCTAGAGAGGAAATTATAAAAACAAGGCATCATTCCAGTGCCGTTCGCAAATCCAACCATTTCATGAATTTTGTACTTTATTATAAAACTTTATTTTTTCGAAATTTCCTTCGGTATAACATAACGCAGCTGCCAAAAGTAAGCAATAATGTATCCGACTGCCAATTCAAATTTCCAGTAAAAAAATCCAGACAGAAAATTATAAAAACAAGGCATCATTCCAGTGCAGTTCGCCAATTCAACCATTTCATGAATTTTGTACTTTATCATAAAACTTTATTTTTTCGAAATTTCCTTCGGTATAACACAACACAGCGGCCCAAATTTAAGCAATAATGTATCCGATTGCCAATCCAAATTTCCAATAAAAAAATCCAGAGAGGAAGTTATAAAAACAAGGCATCATTCCAGTGCAGTTCGCAAATTCAACCATTTCATGAATTTTGTACTTTATCATAAAACTTTATTTTTTCGAAATTTCCTTCGGTATAACATAACGCAGCGGCCCAAAAGTAAGCAATAATGTATCCGATTGCCAATCCAAATTTCCAGTAAAAAACTCCAAAGAGAAAATTATAAAAACAAGGCATCATTTCAGCGCAGTTCGCAAATTCAACCATTTCATAAATTTTGTGCTTTTTTCATAAAAGTTCGTTTTTTCGAAATTTCCAACGGTATAACATAAAGCAGCTGCCCAAAACTAAGCAATAATGCATCCGATTGCCAACCCAAATTTCCAATAAAAAAATCCAGAGAGGAAATTATAAAAACAAGGCATCATTCCAGTGCCGTTCGCACATTCAACCATTTCATGAATTTTGTACTTTATCATAAAACTTTATTTTTTCGAAATTTGCTTCGGTAAAACACAACGCAGCGGCCCAAAAGTAAGCAATAACGTATCCGATTGCCAATCCAAATTTCCAGTAAAAAAATCCAGAGAGGAAATTATAAAAACAAGACATCATTCCAGTGCAGTTCGCAAATTCAACCATTTCATGAAATTTGAACTTTTTCTTAAAAGTTCGTTTTTTCGAAATTTCCTTCGGTATAACATAACGCAGCCGCCCAAAGGTAAATAATAATTTATCCAATTGCCAATCGAAATTTCCAGTAAAAAAATCCAGAAATCTATACGATTGCCAATCCAAATTTCCAGTAAAAAAAATCCAGAGAGAAAATTATAAAAACAAGGTATCATTTCAGCGCAGTTCGCAAATTCAACCATTTCATGAATTTTGTACTTTATCATAAAACTTTATTTTTTCGAAATTTCCTTCGGTATAACATAACGCAGCATCCCAAAAGTAAGCAATAATGTATCCGATTGCCAATCCAAATTTCCAGTAAAAAAATCCAGAGAGGAAATTATAAAAACAGGGCATCATTCCAGTGCAGTTCGCAAATTCGACCATTTCATGAAATTTGAACTTTTTCATAAAAGTTCGTTTTTTCAAAATTTCCTTCGGTATAACATAACGCAGCCGCCCAAAGGTAAATAATAATGTATCCAATTGCCAATCGAAATTTCCAGTAAAAAAATCCAGAATTCTATCCGATTGCCAATCCAAATTTCCAGTAAAAAACTCCAAAGAGAAAATTATAAAAACAAGGCATCATTTCAGCGCAGTTCGCACATTCAACCATTTCATGAATTTTGTACTTTTTCATAAAAGTTCGCTTTTTCGAAATTTCCCTGGGTATAACATAACGCAGCTGCCCAAAACTAAGCAATAATGTATCCGATTGCCAATTCAAGTTTCCAGCAAAAAAATCCAGACAGAAAATTATAAAAACAAGGCATCATTTCAGTGCAGTTCGCAAATTCAACCATTTCATGAATTTTGTACTTTTTCATAAAATTTCGTTTTTTCGAAATTTCCTTCGGTGTAACATAACACAGCCGCCCAAAAGTAAGTAATATTGTATCCGACTGCCAATCCAAATTTCCAGTAAAAAAATCCAGACAGAAAATTATAAAAACAAGGCATCATTCCAGTGCAGTTCGCGAATTCCACCATTTCATGAATTTTGTACTTTATCATAAAACTTAATTTTTTCGAAATCTCCTTCGGTATAACATAACGCAGCGGCCCAAAAGTAAACAATAATGTATCCGATTGCCAATCCAAATTTCCAGTAAAAAAATCCAGAGAGGAAATTATAAAAACAAGACGTCATTCCAGTGCAGTTCGCAAATTCAACCATTTCATGAAATTTGAACTTTTTCATAAAAGTTCGTTTTTTCGAAATTTCCTTCGGTATAGCATAACGCAGCCGCCCAAAGGTAAATAATAATGTATCCAATTGCCAATCGAAATTTCCAGTAAAAAAATCCAGAAATCTATCCGATTGCCAATCCAAATTTCCAGTAAAAAAAATTCAGAGAGAAAATTATAAAAACAAGGTATCATTTCAGCGCAGTTCGCAAATTCAACCATTTCATGAATTTTGTACTTTATCATAAAACTTTATTTTTTCGAAATTTCCTTCGGTATAACATAACGCAGCGGCCCAAAAGTAAGCAATAATGTATCCGATTGCCAATCCAAATTTCCAGTAAAAAAATCCAGAGAGGAAATTATAAAAACAAGGCATCATTCCAGTGCAGTTCGCAAATTAAACCATTTCATGAATTTTGTACTTTATCATAAAACTTTATTTTTTCGAAATTTCCTTCGGTATAGCATAACGCAGCAGCCCAAAAGTAAGCAACAATGTATCCGATTGCCAATCCAAATTTCCAGTAAAAAAATCCAGAGAGGAAATTATAAAAACAGGGCATAATTCCAGTGCAGTGCGCAAGTTCAACCATTTCATGAAAGTTGAACTTTTTCATAAAAGTTCGTTTTTTCGAAATTTCCTTCGGTATAACATAACGCAGCCGCCCAAAGGTAAATAATAATGTATCCGATTGCCAACCGAAATTTAAAGTAAAAAAATCCAGAAATCTATCCGATTGCCAATCCAAATTTCAAGTAAAAAACTCCAAAGAGAAAATTATAAAAACAAGGCACCATTTCAGCGCAGCTCGCAAATTCAACCATTTCATGAATTTTGTACTTTTTCATAAAAGTTCGTTTTTTCGAAATTTCCCTCGGTATAACATAACGCAGCTGCCCAAAACTAAGCAATAATGTATCCGATTGCCAATTCAAATTTCCAGTAAAAAAATCCAGACAGAAAATTATAAGAACAAGGCATCATTCCAGTGCAGTTCGCAAGTTCAACCATTTCATGAATTTTGTACTTTATCATAAAACTTTATTTTTTCGAAATTTCCTTCGGTATAACATAACGCAGCAGCCCAAGAGTAAGCAATAATGTATCCGATTGCCAATCCAAATTTCCAGTAAAAAAATCCAGAGAGGAAATTATAAAAACAAGACATCATTCCAGTGCAGTTCGCAAATCCAACCATTTCATGAAATTTGAACTTTTTCATAAAAGTTCGTTTTTTCGAAATTTCCTTCGGTATAACATAACGCAGCCGCCCAAAGGTAAATAATAGTGTATCCAATTGCCAATCGAAATTTCCAGTAAAAAAATCCAGAAATCTATCCGATTGCCAATCCAAATTTCCAGTAAAAAAATCCAGAGAGAAAATTATAAAAACAAGGTATCATTTCAGCGCAGTTGGCAAATTCAACCATTTCATGAATTTTGTACTTTTTCATAAAAGTTCGTTTTTTTCGAAATTTCCTTCAGTATAATATAACGCAGCTACCCAAAAGTAAGCAATAATGTGTCCGATTGCCAATCCAAATTTCCAATAAGAAAATCCAGAGAGAAAATTATAAAAACAAGGCGTAATTTCAGCGCAGTTCGCAAATTCAACCATTTCATGAATTTTGTACTTTTTCATAAAAGTTCGCTTTTTCGAAATTTCCCTGGGTATAACATAACGCAGCTGCCCAAAACTAAGCAATAATGCATCCGATTGCCAATTCAAGTTTCCAGCAAAAAAATCCAGACAGAAAATTATAAAAACAAGGCATCATTTCAGTGTAGTTCGCAAATTCAACCATTTCATGAATTTTGTACTTTTTCATAAAATTTCGTTTTTTCGAAATTTCCTTCGGTGTAACATAACACAGCCGCCCAAAAGTAAGTAATATTGTATCCGATTGCCAATCCAAATTTCCAGTAAAAAAATCCAGACAGAAAATTATAAAAACAAGGCATCATTCCAGTGCAGTTCGCAAATTCAACCATTTCATGAATTTTGTACTTTATCATAAAACTTTATTTTTTCAAAATCTCCTTCGGTATAACATAACGCCGCGGCCCAAAAGTAAGCAATAATGTATCCGATTGCCAATCCAAATTTCCAGTAAAAAAATCCAAAGAGGAAATTATAAAAACAAGGCATCATTCCAGTGCAGTTCGCAAATTCAACCATTTCATGAAATTTGAACTTTTTCATAAAAGTTAGTTTTTTCGAAATTTCCTTCGGTATAACATAACGCAGCCACCCAAAGGTAAATAATAATGTGTCCAATTGCCAATCCAAATTTCCAATAAGAAAATCCAGAGAGAAAATTATAAAAACAAGGCATAATTTCAGCGCAGCTCGCAAATTCAACCATTTCATGAATTTTGTACTTTTTCATAAAAGTTCGCTTTTTCGAAATTTCCCTGGGTATAACATAACGCAGCTGCCCAAAACTAAGCAATAATATATCCGATTGCCAATTCAAGTTTCCAGCAAAAAAATCCAGACAGAAAATTATAAAAACAAGGCATCATTCCAGTGCAGTTCGCAAATTCAACCATTTCATGAATTTTGTACTTTATCATAAAACTTTATTTTTTCGAAATCTCCTTCGGTATAACATAACGCAGCGGCCCAAAAGTAAGCAAAAATGTATCCGATTGCCAATCCAAATTTCCAGTAAAAAATCCAGAGAGGAAATCATAAAAACAAGACATCATTCCAGTGCAGTTCGCAAATTCAACCATTTCATGAAATTTGAACTTTTTCATAAAAGTTCGTTTTTTCGAAATTTCCTTCGGTGTAACATAACACAGCCGCCCAAAAGTAAGTAATATTGTATCCGATTGCCAATCCAAATTTCCAGTAAAAAAATCCAGGCAGAAAATTATAAAAACAAGGCATCATTCCAGTGCAGTTCGCAAATTCAACCATTTCATGAATTTTGTACTTTATCATAAAACTTTATTTTTTCGAAATCTCCTTCGGTATAACATAACGCAGCGGCCCAAAAGTAAGCAAAAATGTATCCGATTGCCAATCCAAATTTCCAGTAAAAAATCCAGAGAGGAAATCATAAAAACAAGACATCATTCCAGTGCAGTTCGCAAATTCAACCATTTCATGAAATTTGAACTTTTTCATAAAAGTTCGTTTTTTCGAAATCTCCTTCGGTATAACATAACGCAGCGGCCCAAAAGTAAGCAAAAATGTATCCGATTGCCAATCCAAATTTCCAGTAAAAAATCCAGAGAGGAAATCATAAAAACAAGACATCATTCCAGTGCAGTTCGCAAATTCAACCATTTCATGAATTTTGTACTTTATCATAAAACTTTATTTTTTCGAAATTTCCTTCGGTATAGCATAACGCAGCAGCCCAAAAGTAAGCAACAATGTATCAGACTGCCAATCCAAATTTCCAGTAAAAAAATCCAGAGAGGAAATTATAAAAACAGGGCATCATTCCAGTGCAGTTCGCAAATTCAACCATTTCATGAAATTTGAACTTTTTCATAAAAGTTCGTTTTTTCGAAATTTCCTTCGGTATAACATAACGCAGCCGCCCAAATGTAAATAATAATGTATCCGATTGCCAATCGAAATTTCCAGTAAAAAAATCCAAAAATCTATCCGATTGCCAATCCAAATTTCCAGTAAAAAACTCCAAAGAGAAAATTATAAAAACAAGGCACCATTTCAGCGCAGCTCGCAAATTCAACCATTTCATGAATTTTGTACTTTTTCATAAAAGTTCGTTTTTTCGAAATTTCCCTCGGTATAACATAACGCAGCTACCCAAAACTAAGCAATAATGTATCCGATTGCCAATTCAAATTTCCAGTAAAAAAATCCAGACAGAAAATTATAAGAACAAGGCATCATTCCAGTGCAGTTCGCAAGTTCAACCATTTCATGAATTTTGTACTTTATCATAAAACTTTATTTTTTCGAAATTTCCTTCGGTATAACATAACGCAGCAGCCCAAAAGTAAGCAATAATGTATCCGATTGCCAATCCAAATTTCCAGTAAAAAAATCCAGAGAGGAAATTATAAAAACAAGACATCATTCCAGTGCAGTTCGCAAATTCAACCATTTCATGAAATTTGAACTTTTTCATAAAAGTTCGTTTTTTTTAAATTTCCTTCGGTATAACATAACGCAGCCGCCCAAAGGTAAATAATAATGTATCCAATTGCCAATCGAAATTTCCAGTAAAAAAATCCAGAAATCTATCTGACTGCCAATCCAAATTTCCAGTAGAAAAATCCAGAGAGAAAATTATAAAAACAAGGTATCATTTTAGCGCAGTTCGCAAATTCAACCATTTCATGAATTTTGTACTTTTTCATTAAAGTTCGTTTTTTCGAAATTTCCTTCGGTATAACATAGCGCAGCTGCCAAAAGTAAGCAATAATAAATCCGATTGCCAATCCAAATTTCCACTAAAAACTCCAAAGAGAAAATTATAAAAACAAGGCATAATTTCAGCGCAGTTCGCAAATTCAACCATTTCATGAATTTTGTACTTTTTCATAAAAGTTCGCTTTTTCGAAATTTCCCTGGGTATAACATAACGCAGCTGCCCAAAACTAAGCAATAATGCATCCGATTGCCAATTCAAGTTTCCAGCAAAAAAATCCAGACAGAAAATTATAAAAACAAGGCATCATTTCAGTGTAGTTCGCAAATTCAACCATTTCATGAATTTTGTACTTTTTCATAAAATTTCGTTTTTTCGAAATTTCCTTCGGTGTAACATAACACAGCCGCCCAAAAGTAAGTAATATTGTATCCGATTGCCAATCCAAATTTCCAGTAAAAAAATCCAGACAGAAAATTATAAAAACAAGGCATCATTCCAGTGCAGTTCGCAAATTCAACCATTTCATGAATTTTGTACTTTATCATAAAACTTTATTTTTTCAAAATCTCCTTCGGTATAACATAACGCCGCGGCCCAAAAGTAAGCAATAATGTATCCGATTGCCAATCCAAATTTCCAGTAAAAAAATCCAAAGAGGAAATTATAAAAACAAGGCATCATTCCAGTGCAGTTCGCAAATTCAACCATTTCATGAAATTTGAACTTTTTCATAAAAGTTAGTTTTTTCGAAATTTCCTTCGGTATAACATAACGCAGCCACCCAAAGGTAAATAATAATGTGTCCAATTGCCAATCCAAATTTCCAATAAGAAAATCCAGAGAGAAAATTATAAAAACAAGGCATAATTTCAGCGCAGCTCGCAAATTCAACCATTTCATGAATTTTGTACTTTTTCATAAAAGTTCGCTTTTTCGAAATTTCCCTGGGTATAACATAACGCAGCTGCCCAAAACTAAGCAATAATATATCCGATTGCCAATTCAAGTTTCCAGCAAAAAAATCCAGACAGAAAATTATAAAAACAAGGCATCATTCCAGTGCAGTTCGCAAATTCAACCATTTCATGAATTTTGTACTTTATCATAAAACTTTATTTTTTCGAAATCTCCTTCGGTATAACATAACGCAGCGGCCCAAAAGTAAGCAAAAATGTATCCGATTGCCAATCCAAATTTCCAGTAAAAAATCCAGAGAGGAAATCATAAAAACAAGACATCATTCCAGTGCAGTTCGCAAATTCAACCATTTCATGAAATTTGAACTTTTTCATAAAAGTTCGTTTTTTCGAAATTTCCTTCGGTGTAACATAACACAGCCGCCCAAAAGTAAGTAATATTGTATCCGATTGCCAATCCAAATTTCCAGTAAAAAAATCCAGGCAGAAAATTATAAAAACAAGGCATCATTCCAGTGCAGTTCGCAAATTCAACCATTTCATGAATTTTGTACTTTATCATAAAACTTTATTTTTTCGAAATTTCCTTCGGTATAGCATAACGCAGCAGCCCAAAAGTAAGCAACAATGTATCAGACTGCCAATCCAAATTTCCAGTAAAAAAATCCAGAGAGGAAATTATAAAAACAGGGCATCATTCCAGTGCAGTTCGCAAATTCAACCATTTCATGAAATTTGAACTTTTTCATAAAAGTTCGTTTTTTCGAAATTTCCTTCGGTATAACATAACGCAGCCGCCCAAATGTAAATAATAATGTATCCGATTGCCAATCGAAATTTCCAGTAAAAAAATCCAAAAATCTATCCGATTGCCAATCCAAATTTCCAGTAAAAAACTCCAAAGAGAAAATTATAAAAACAAGGCACCATTTCAGCGCAGCTCGCAAATTCAACCATTTCATGAATTTTGTACTTTTTCATAAAAGTTCGTTTTTTCGAAATTTCCCTCGGTATAACATAACGCAGCTACCCAAAACTAAGCAATAATGTATCCGATTGCCAATTCAAATTTCCAGTATAAAAATCCAGACAGAAAATTATAAGAACAAGGCATCATTCCAGTGCAGTTCGCAAGTTCAACCATTTCATGAATTTTGTACTTTATCATAAAACTTTATTTTTTCGAAATTTCCTTCGGTATAACATAACGCAGCAGCCCAAAAGTAAGCAATAATGTATCCGATTGCCAATCCAAATTTCCAGTAAAAAAATCCAGAGAGGAAATTATAAAAACAAGACATCATTCCAGTGCAGTTCGCAAATTCAACCATTTCATGAAATTTGAACTTTTTCATAAAAGTTCGTTTTTTTTAAATTTCCTTCGGTATAACATAACGCAGCCGCCCAAAGGTAAATAATAATGTATCCAATTGCCAATCGAAATTTCCAGTAAAAAAATCCAGAAATCTATCTGACTGCCAATCCAAATTTCCAGTAGAAAAATCCAGAGAGAAAATTATAAAAACAAGGTATCATTTTAGCGCAGTTCGCAAATTCAACCATTTCATGAATTTTGTACTTTTTCATAAAAGTTCGTTTTTTCGAAATTTCCTTGAGTATAATATAACGCAGCTGCCCAAAAGTAAGCAATAATGTGTCCGATTGCCAATCCAAATTTCCGATAAGAAAATCCGGAGAGAAAATTATTAAAACAAGGCATAATTTCAGCGCAGTTCGCAAATTCAACCATTTCATGAATTTTGTACTTTTTCATAAAAGTTCGTTTTTTCGAACATAACGCAGCTGCCCAAAACTAAGCAATAATGCATCCGATTGCCAATTCAAGTATCCAGCAAAAAAATCCAGACAGAAAATTATAAAAACAAGGCATCATTTCAGTGCAGTTCGCAAATTCAACCATTTCATGAATTTTGTACTTTCTCATAAAATTTCGTTTTTTCGAAATTTCCTTCGGTGTAACATAACACAGCCGCCCAAAAGTAAGTAATATTGTATCCGATTGCCAATCCAAATTTCCAGTAAAAAAATCCAGCCAGAAAATTATAAAAACAAGGCATCATTCCAGTGCAGTTCGCAAATTCAACCAAATCATGAAATTTGTACTTTTTCATAAAATTTCGTTTTTTCGAAATTTCCTTCGGTGTAACATAACACAGCCGCCCAAAAGTAAGTAATAATGTATCCGATTGCCAATCCAAATTTCCAGTAAAAAAATCCAGGCAGAAAATTATAAAAACAAGGCATCATTCCAGTGCAGTTCGCAAATTCAACCATTTCATGAATTTTGTACTTTATCATAAAACTTTATTTTTTCGAAATCTCCTTCGGTATAACATAACGCAGCTGCCCAAAACTAAGCTATAATGCATCCGATTGCCAATTCAAATTTCCAGCAAAAAAATCCAGAGGGAAAATTATAAAAACAAGGCAACATTTCAGTGCAGTTCGCAGATTCAACCATTTCATGAATTTTGTACTTTTTCATAAAATTTCGTTTTTTCGAAATTTCCTTCGGTGTAACATGACACAGCCGCCCAAAAGTAAGTTATAATGTATTCGATTGCCAATCCAAATTTCCAGTAAAAAAATCCAGACAGAAAATTATAAAAACAAGGCATCATTCCAGTGCAGTTCGCAAATTCAAACATTTCATGAATTTTGACCTTTATCATAAAAATTAATTTTTTCGAAATTTCCTTCGGTGTAACATAACGCAGCCACCCAAAAGTGAGTAATAATGTATCCGATTGCCAATCCAAATTTCCCGTAAAAAAATCCAGACAGAAAATTATAAGAACAAGGCATCATTCCAGTGCAGTTCGCAAATTCAACCATTTCATGAATTTTGTACTTTTTCATAAAAGCTCGTTTTTTCGAAATTTCCTTCAGTATAATATAACGCAGCTGCCCAAAACTAAGCAATAGTGTATCCGATTGCGAATCCAAATTTCCAGTAAAAAAATCCAGGCAGAAAATTATAAAAACAAGGCATCATTCCAGTGCAGTTCGCAAATTCAACCATTTCATGAATTTTGTACTTTATCATAAAACTTTATTTTTTCGAAATCTCCTTCGGTATAACATAACGCAGCTGCCCAAAACTAAGCAATAATGCATCCGATTGCCAATTCAAATTTCCAGCAAAAAAATCCAGAGGGAAAATTATTAAAACAAGGCATCATTTCAGTGCAGTTCGCAGATTCAACCATTTCATGAATTTTGTACTTTTTCATAAAATTTCGTTTTTTCGAAATTTCCTTCGGTGTAACATAACACAGCCGCCCAAAAGTAAGTTATAATGTATTCGATTGCCAATCCAAATTTCCAGTAAAAAAATCCAGACAGAAAATTATAAAAACAAGGCATCATTCCAGTGCAGTTCGCAAATTCAAACATTTCATGAATTTTGTACTTTTTCATAAAATTTCGTTTTTTCGAAATTTCCTTCGGTGTAACATAACACAGCCGCCCAAAAGTAAGTTATAATGTATTCGATTGCCAATCCAAATTTCCAGTAAAAAAATCCAGACAGAAAATTATAAAAACAAGGCATCATTCCAGTGCAGGTTGCAAATTCAAACATTTCATGAATTTTGACCTTTATTATAAAACTTTATTTTTTCGAAATTTCCTTCGGTGTAACATAACGCAGCCACCCAAAAGTGAGTAATAATGTATCCGATTGCCAATCCAAATTTCCAGTAAAAAAATCCAGACAGAAAATTATAAGAACAAGGCATCATTCCAGTGCAGTTCGCAAATTCAACCATTACATGAATTTTGTACTTTTTCATTAAAGTTCGTTTTTTCGAAATTTCATTCGGTATAACATAAGGCAACTGCCAAAAGTAAGCAATAATGTATCCGATTGCCAATCCAAATTTCCAGTAAAAAAATCCAGAGAGAAAACTATAAAAACAAAGCATAATTTCAGTGCAGTTCGCAAATTCAACCAATACATGAATTTTGTACTTTGTCATTAAATTTCGTATTTTCGAAATTTCCGTCGGTGTAACGTAACGCAGCCGCCCAAAAGTAAGTAATAATGTATCCGATTGCCAATCCAAATTTCCAGTAAAAAAATCCAGACCGAAAATTATAAAAACAAGGCATCATTCCAGTGCAGTTCGCAAATTCAACCATTTCATGTATTTTGTAATTTTTCATAAAAGTTCGTTTTTTCGAAATTCCTTGTGTATAACATAACGCAGCCGCCCAAAAGTAAGTAATAATGTATCCAATTGCCAATCGAAATTTCCAGTAAAAAAAATCCAGAAATCTATCTGATTGCCAATCTATATTTCCAGTAAAAAACTCCAACGAGAAAATCATAAAAACAAGGCATCATTTCAGCGCAGTTCGCAAATTCAACCATTTCATGAATTTTGTACTTTTTCATAAAAGTTCGTTTTTTTCGAAATTTCCCTCGGTTTAACATAACGCAGCGGCACAAAAGTAAGCAATAATGTATCCGATTGCCCATCCAAATTTCCAGAAAAAAAATCCAGAGAGGAAATTATAAGAACAAGGCATCATTCCAGTGCAGTTCGCAAATTCAACCATTTCATGAAATTTGAACTTTTTCATAAAAGTTCGTTTTTTCGAAATTTCCTTCGGTATAACATAACGCAGCCACCCAAAGGTAAATAATAATGTGTCCAATTGCCAATCGAAATTTCCAGTAAAAAAATCCAGAAATCCATCCGATTGCCAATCCAAATTTCCAGTAAAAAAATCCAGAGAGAAAATTATAAAAACAAGGTATCATTTCAGCGCAGTTCGCAAGTTCAACCATTTCATGAATTTTGTACTTTTTCATAAAAGTTCGTTTTTTTCGAAATTTCCCTCGGTTTAACATAACGCAGCGGCACAAAAGTAAGCAATAATGTATCCGATTGCCCATCCAAATTTCCAGAAAAAAAATCCAGAGAGGAAATTATAAGAACAAGGCATCATTCCAGTGCAGTTCGCAAATTCAACCATTTCATGAAATTTGAACTTTTTCATAAAAGTTCGTTTTTTCGAAATTTCCTTCGGTATAACATAACGCAGCCACCCAAAGGTAAATAATAATGTGTCCAATTGCCAATCGAAATTTCCAGTAAAAAAATCCAGAAATCCATCCGATTGCCAATCCAAATTTCCAGTAAAAAAATCCAGAGAGAAAATTATAAAAACAAGGTATCATTTCAGCGCAGTTCGCAAGTTCAACCATTTCATGAATTTTGTACTTTTTCATAAAAGTTCGTTTTTTCGAAATTTCCTTCAGTATAATATAACGCAGCTGCACAAAACTAAGCAATAATGTATCCGATTGCCAATTCAAATTTCCAGCAAAAAAATCCAGACAGAAAATTATAAAAACAAGGCATCATTTCAGTGCAGTTCGCAAATTCAACCATTTCATGAATTTTGTACTTTTTCATAAAATTTCGTTTTTTCGAAATTTCCTTCGGTGTAACATAACACAGCCGCCCAAAAGTAAGTAATATTGTATCCGATTGCCAATCCAAATTTCCAGTAAAAAAATCCAAACAGAAAATTATAAAAACAAGGCATCATTCCAGTGCAGTTCGCAAATTCAACCATTTCATGAATTTTGTACTTTATCATAAAACTTTATTTTTTCGAAATCTCCTTCGGTATAACGTAACGCAGCGGCCCAAAAGTAAGCAATAATGTATCCGATTGCCAATCCAAATTTCCAGTAAAAAAATCCAGAGAGGAAATTATAAAAACAAGGCATCATTCCAGTGCAGTTCGCAAATTCAACCATTTCATGAAATTTGAACTTTTTCATAAAAGTTAGTTTTTTCGAAATTTCCTTCGGTATAACATAACGCAGTCACCCAAAGGTAAATAATAATGTGTCCAATTGCCAATCGAAATTTCCAGTAAAAAAATCCAGAAATCCATCCGATTGCCAATCCAAATTTCCAGTAAAAAAAATCCAGAGAGAAATTTATAAAAACAAGGTATCATTTCAGCGCAGTTCGCAAATTCAACCATTTCATGAATTTTGTACTTTTTCATAAAAGTTCGTTTTTTCGAAATATCCTTCAGTATAATATAACGCAGCTGCCCAAAAGTAAGCAATAATGTGTCCGATTGCCAATCCAAATTTCCAATAAGAAAATCCATAGAGAAAATTATAAAAATAAGGCATAATTTCAGCGCAGTTCGCAAATTCAACCATTTCATGAATTTTGTACTTTTTCATAAAAGTTCGCTTTTTCGAAATTTCCCTGGGTATAACATAACGCAGCTGCCCAAAACTAAGCAATAATGTATCCGATTGCCTATTCAAGTTTCCAGCAAAAAAATCCAGACAGAAAATTATAAAAACAAGGCATCATTTCAGTGCAGTTCGCAAATTCAACCATTTCGTGAATTTTGTACTTTTTCATAAAATTTCGTTTTTTCGAAATTTCCTAAAGTGTGACATAACACAGCCGCCCAAAAGTAAGTAATATTGTATCCGATTGCCAATCCAAATTTCCAGTAAAAAAATCCAGACAGAAAATTATAAAAACAAGGCATCATTTCAGTGCAGTTCCCAAAGTCAACCATTTCAAGAATTTTGTACTTTTTCATAAAAGTTGGTTTTTTTCGAAATTTCCTTCGGTACAACTTAACGCAGCTGCCCAAAAGTAAGCAATAATGTATCCAATTGCCAATCCAAATTTCCAGTAAAAAAAATCCAGAGAGAAAATTATAAAAACAAGGTATAATTTCAGCGCAGTTCGCAAATTCAAGGATTTCATGAATTTTGTACTTTTTTATAAAATATCGTTTTTTCGAAATTTCCTTCAGTATAATATAACGCAGCTGCCCAAAAGTAAGCAATAATGTGTCCGATTGCCAATCCAAATTTCCAATAAGAAAATCCAGAGAGAAAATTATAAAAACGAGGCATAATTTCAGCGCAGTTCGCAAATTCAACCATTTCATGAATTTTTTACTTTTTCATAAAAGTTCGCATTTTCGAAATTTCCCTGGGTATAACATAACGCAGCTGCCCAAAACTAAGCAATAATGCATCCGATTGCCAATTCAAATTTCCAGCAAAAAAATCCAGAGGGAAAATTATAAAAACAAGGCATCATTTCAGTGCAGTTCGCAGATTCAACCATTTCATGAATTTTGTACTTTTTCATAAAATTTCGTTTTTTCGAAATTTCCTTCGGGGTAACATAACACAGCCGCCCAAAAGTAAGTTATAATGTATTCGATTGCCAATCCAAATTTCCAGTAAAAAAATCCAGACAGAAAATTATAAAAACAAGGCATCATTCCAGTGCAGTTCGCAAATTCAAACATTTCATGAATTTTGACCTTTATCATAAAACTTTATTTTTTCGAAATTTCCTTCGGTGTAACATAACGCAGCCACCCAAAAGTGAGTAATAATGTATCCGATTGCCAATCCAAATTTCCAGTAAAAAAATCCAGACAGAAAATTATAAGAACAGGGCATCATTCCAGTGCAGTTCGCAAATTCAACCATTTCATGAATTTTGTACTTTTTCATAAAAGTTCGTTTTTTTCGAAATTTCCTTCAGTATAATATAACGCAGCTGCCCAAAACTAAGCAATAGTGTATCCGATTGCCAATTCCAATTTCCAGCAAAAAAATCCAGAGAGAAAATTATAAAAACAAGGCATCATTTCAGTGCAGTTCGCAAATTCAACCATTACATGAATTTTGTACTTTTTAATTAAAGTTCGTTTTTTCGAAATTTCATTCGGTATAACATAAGGCAACTGCCAAAAGTAAGCAATAATGTATCCGATTGCCAATCCAAATTTCCAGTAAAAAAATCCAGAGAGAAATTTATAAAAACAAAGCATCATTTCAGTGCAGTTCGCAAATTCAACCATTACATGAATTTTGAACTTTATCATAAAATTTCGTATTTTCGAAATTCCCATCGGTGTAACGTAACGCAGCCGCCCAAAAGTAAGTAATAATGTATCCGATTGCCAATCCAAATTTCCAGTAAAAGAATCCAGAGAGAAAATTATAAAAACAAGGCATCATTTCAGTGCAGTTCGCAAATTCACCCATTACATGAATTTTGTACTTTATCATAAAATTTCGTTTTTTCGAAATTTCCTTCGGTGTAACATAACGCAGCCGCCCAAAAGTAAGTAATAATGTATCCGATTGCCAATCCAAATTTCCAGTAAAAAAATCCAGACAGAAAATTATAAAAACAAGGCATCATTCCAGTGCAGTTCGCAAATTCAACCATTTCACGTATTTTGTACTTTTTCATAAAAGTTCGTTTTTTCGAAATTCCTTGTGTATAACATAACGCAGCCGCCCAAAAGTAAGTAATAATATATCCAATTGCCAATCGAAATTTCCAGTAAAAAAAATCCAGAAATCTATCTGATTGCCAATCCATATTTCCAGTAAAAAACTCCAACGAGAAAATCATAAAAACAAGGCATCATTTCAGCGCAGTTCGCAAATTCAACCATTTCATGAATTTTGTACTTTTTCATAAAAGTTCGTTTTTTTCGAAATTTCCCTCGGTTTAACATAACGCAGCGGCACAAAAGTAAGCAATAATGTATCCGATTGCCCATCCAAATTTCCAGAAAAAAAATCCAGAGAGGAAATTATAAGAACAAGGTATCATTCCAGTGCAGTTCGCAAATTCAACCATTTCATGAAATTTGAACTTTTTCATAAAAGTTCGTTTTTTCGAAATTTCCTTCGGTATAACATAACGCAGCCACCCAAAGGTAAATAATAATGTGTCCAATTGCCAATCGAAATTTCCAGTAAAAAAATCCAGAAATCCATCCGATTGCCAATCCAAATTTCCAGTAAAAAAAATCCAGAGAGAAAATTATAAAAACAAGGTGTCATTTCAGCGCAGTTCGCAAGTTCAACCATTTCATGAATTTTGTACTTTATCATAAAATTTAATTTTTTCGAAATTTCCGTCGGTGTAACGTAACGCAGCCGCCCAAAAGTAAGTAATAATGTATCCGATTGCCAATCCAAATTTCCAGTAAAAGAATCCAGAGAGAAAATTATAAAAACAAGGCATCATTTCAGTGCAGTTCGCAAATTCAACCATTACATGAATTTTGTACTTTATCATAAAATTTCGTTTTTTCGAAATTTCCTTCGGTGTAACATAACGCAGCCGCCCAAAAGTAAGTAATAATGTATCCGATTGCCAATCCAAATTTCCAGTAAAAAAATCCAGACAGAAAATTATAAAAACAAGGCATCATTCCAGTGCAGTTCGCAAATTCAACCATTTCACGTATTTTGTAATTTTTCATAAAAGTTCGTTTTTTCGAAATTCCTTGTGTATAACATAACGCAGCCGCCCAAAAGTAAGTAATAATGTATCCAATTGCCAATCGAAATTTCCAGTAAAAAAAATCCAGAAATCTATCTGATTGCCAATCCATATTTCCAGTAAAAAACTCCAACGAGAAAATCATAAAAACAAGGCATCATTTCAGCGCAGTTCGCAAATTCAACCATTTCATGAATTTTGTACTTTTTCATAAAAGTTCGTTTTTTTCGAAATTTCCCTCGGTTTAACATAACGCAGCGGCACAAAAGTAAGCAATAATGTATCCGATTGCCCATCCAAATTTCCAGAAAAAAAATCCAAAGAGGAAATTATAAGAACAAGGCATCATTCCAGTGCAGTTCGCAAATTCAACCATTTCATGAAATTTGAACTTTTTCATAAAAGTTCGTTTTTTCGAAATTTCCTTCGGTATAACATAACGCAGCCACCCAAAGGTAAATAATAATGTGTCCAATTGCCAATCGAAATTTCCAGTAAAAAAATCCAGAAATCCATCCGATTGCCAATCCAAATTTCCAGTAAAAAAAATCCAGAGAGAAAATTATAAAAACAAGGTATCATTTCAACGCAGTTCGCAAGTTCAACCATTTCATGAATTTTGTACTTTTTCATAAAAGTTCGTTTTTTCGAAATTTCCTTCAGTATAATATAACGCAGCTGCCCAAAACTAAGCAATAATGTATCCGATTGCCAATTCAAATTTCCAGCAAAAAAATCCAGACAGAAAATTATAAAAACAAGGCATCATTTCAGTGCAGTTCGCAAATTCAACCATTTCATGAATTTTGTACTTTTTCATAAAATTTCGTTTTTTCGAAATTTCCTTCGGTGTAACATAACACAGCCGCCCAAAAGTAAGTAATATTGTATCCGATTGCCAATCCAAATTTCCAGTAAAAAAATCCAGACAGAAAATTATAAAAACAAGGCATCATTCCAGTGCAGTTCGCAAATTCAACCATTTCATGAATTTTGTACTTTATCATAAAACTTTATTTTTTCGAAATCTCCTTCGGTATAACGTAACGCAGCGGCCCAAAAGTAAGCAATAATGTATCCGATTGCCAATCCAAATTTCCAGTAAAAAAATCCAGAGAGGAAATTATAAAAACAAGGCATCATTCCAGTGCAGTTCGCAAATTCAACCATTTCATGAAATTTGAACTTTTTCATAAAAGTTAGTTTTTTCGAAATTTCCTTCGGTATAACATAACGCAGTCACCCAAAGGTAAATAATAATGTGTCCAATTGCCAATCGAAATTTCCAGTAAAAAAATCCAGAAATCCATCCGATTGCCAAACCAAATTTCCAGTAAAAAAAATCCAGAGAGAAATTTATAAAAACAAGGTATCATTTCAGCGCAGTTCGCAAATTCAACCATTTCATGAATTTTGTACTTTTTCATAAAAGTTCGTTTTTTCGAAATTTCCTTTAGTATAATATAACGCAGCTGCCCAAAAGTAAGCAATAATGTGTCCGATTGCCAATCCAAATTTCCAATAAGAAAATCCAGAGAGAAAATTATAAAAATAAGGCATAATTTCAGCGCAGTTCGCAAATTCAACCATTTCATGAATTTTGTACTTTTTCATAAAAGTTCGCTTTTTCGAAATTTCCCTGGGTATAACATAACGCAGCTGCCCAAAACTAAGCAATAATGTATCCGATTGCCTATTCAAGTTTCCAGCAAAAAAATCCAGACAGAAAATTATAAAAACAAGGCATCATTTCAGTGCAGTTCGCAAATTCAACCATTTCGTGAATTTTGTACTTTTTCATAAAATTTCGTTTTTTCGAAATTTCCTAAAGTGTGACATAACACAGCCGCCCAAAAGTTAGTAACATTGTATCCGATTGCCAATCCAAATTTCCAGTAAAAAAATCCAGACAGAAAATTATAAAAACAAGGCATCATTTCAGTGCAGTTCCCAAAGTCAACCATTTCAAGAATTTTGTACTTTTTCATAAAAGTTGGTTTTTTCGAAATTTCCTTCGGTACAACTTAACGCAGCTGCCCAAAAGTAAGCAATAATGTATCCAATTGCCAATCCAAATTTCCAGTAAAAAAAATCCAGAGAGAAAATTATAAAAACAAGGTATAATTTCAGCGCAGTTCGCAAATTCAAGGATTTCATGAATTTTGTACTTTTTTATAAAAGATCGTTTTTTCGAAATTTCCTTCAGTATAATATAACGCAGCTGCCCAAAAGTAAGCAATAATGTGTCCGATTGCCAATCCAAATTTCCAATAAGAAAATCCAGAGAGAAAATTATAAAAACAAGGCATAATTTCAGCGCATTTCGCAAATTCAACCATTTCATGAATTTTTTACTTTTTCATAAAAGTTCGCTTTTTCGAAATTTCCCTGGGTATAACATAACGCAGCTGCCCAAAACTAAGCAATAATGCATCCGATTGCCAATTCAAATTTCCAGCAAAAAAATCCAGAGGGAAAATTATAAAAACAAGGCATCATTTTAGTGCAGTTCGCAGATTCAACCATTTCATGAATTTTGTACTTTTTCATAAAATTTCGTTTTTTCGAAATTTCCTTCGGTGTAACATAACACAGCCGCCCAAAAGTAAGTTATAATGTATTCGATTGCCAATCCAAATTTCCAGTAAGAAAATCCAGACAGAAAATTATAAAAACAAGGCATCATTCCAGTGCAGTTCGCAAATTCAAACATTTCATGAATTTTGACCTTTATCATAAAACTTTATTTTTTCGAAATTTCCTTCGGTGTAACATAACGCAGCCACCCAAAAGTGAGTAATAATGTATCCGATTGCCAATCCAAATTTCCAGTAAAAAAATCCAGACAGAAAATTATAAGAACAAGGCATCATTCCAGTGCAGTTCGCAAATTCAACCATTTCATGAATTTTGTACTTTTTCAAAAAAGTTCGTTTTTTTTCGAAATTTCCTTCAGTATAATATAACGCAGCTGCCCAAAACTTAGCAATAGTGTATCCGATTGCCAATTCCAATTTCCAGCAAAAAAATCCAGAGAGAAAATTATAAAAACAAGGCATCATTTCAGTGCAGTTCGCAAATTCAACCATTACATGAATTTTGTACTTTTTAATTAAAGTTCGTTTTTTCGAAATTTCATTCGGTATAACATAAGGCAACTGCCAAAAGTAAGCAATAATGTATCCGATTGCCAATCCAAATTTCCAGTAAAAAAATCCAGAGAGAAAATTATAAAAACAAAGCATCATTTCAGTGCAGTTCGCAAATTCAACCATTACATGAATTTTGTACTTTATCATAAAATTTCGTATTTTCGAAATTCCCATCGGTGTAACGTAACGCAGCCGCCCAAAAGTAAGTAATAATGTATCCGATTGCCAATCCAAATTTCCAGTAAAAGAATCCAGAGAGAAAATTATAAAAACAAGGCATCATTTCAGTGCAGTTCGCAAATTCAACCATTACATGAATTTTGTACTTTATCATAAAATTTCGTTTTTTCGAAATTTCCTTCGGTGTAACATAACGCAGCCGCCCAAAAGTAAGTAATAATGTATCCGATTGCCAATCCAAATTTCCAGTAAAAAAATCCAGACAGAAAATTATAAAAACAAGGCATCATTCCAGTGCAGTTCGCAAATTCAACCATTTCACGTATTTTGTACTTTTTCATAAAAGTTCGTTTTTTCGAAATTCCTTGTGTATAACATAACGCAGCCGCCCAAAAGTAAGTAATAATGTATCCAATTGCCAATCGAAATTTCCAGTAAAAAAAATCCAGAAATCTATCTGATTGCCAATCCATATTTCCAGTAAAAAACTCCAACGAGAAAATCATAAAAACAAGGCATCATTTCAGCGCAGTTCGCAAATTCAACCATTTCATGAATTTTGTACTTTTTCATAAAAGTTCGTTTTTTTCGAAATTTCCCTCGGTTTAACATAACGCAGCGGCACAAAAGTAAGCAATAATGTATCCGATTGCCCATCCAAATTTCCAGAAAAAAAATCCAGAGAGGAAATTATAAGAACAAGGCATCATTCCAGTGCAGTTCGCAAATTCAACCATTTCATGAAATTTGAACTTTTTCATAAAAGTTCGTTTTTTCGAAATTTCCTTCGGTATAACATAACGCAGCCACCCAAAGGTAAATAATAATGTGTCCAATTGCCAATCGAAATTTCCAGTAAAAAAATCCAGAAATCCATCCGATTGCCAATCCAAATTTCCAGTAAAAAAAATCCAGAGAGAAAATTATAAAAACAAGGTATCATTTCAGCGCAGTTCGCAAGTTCAACCATTTCATGAATTTTGTACTTTATCATAAAATTTAATTTTTTCGAAATTTCCTTCGGTATAACAAGCAATAATGTATCCGATTGCCAGGCCAAATTTCCAGTAAGAAAATCCAGAGAGGAAATTATAGAAACAAGGCGTCATTTCAGAGCAGTTCCCAAATTCAACCATTTCATGAATTTTGAACTTTTTCATAAAAGTTCGTTTTTTCGAAATTTCCTTCGGTATAACATAACGCGGCTACCCAAAAGTAAGCAGTAATATATCCGATTGCCAATCCAAATTTCCAGTAAAAAGATCCAGAGAGAAAATTTTAAAAACAAGGCATCAGTTCAGTGCAGTTCACAAATTCAACCATTTCATGAATTTTGTACTTTTTCATAAAATATCGTTTTTTTCGAAATTTCCTTCTGTGTAAGTAGGTATTAATGTATCCGATTGCCAGTCCAAATTTCCAGTAAGAAAATCCAGAGAGGAAATTATAGAAACAAGGCGTCATTTCAGAGCAGTTCCCAAATTCAACCATTTCATGAATTTTGAACTTTTTCATAAAAGTTGTTTTTTTTTTTTAATTTCCTTCGGCACAACTTAACGCAGCTGCCCAAAAGTAAGCAATAATGTATCCGATTGCCAGTCCAGATTTCCAGTAAGAAAATCCAGAGAGGAAATTATAGAAACAGGGCGTCATTTCAGAGCAGTTCTCAAATTCAACCATTTCATGAATTTTGTACTTTTTCATAAAAGTTCGTTTTTCGAAATTTCCTTTAGTATAATATAACGCAGCTGCCCAAAAGTAAGCAATAATGAGTCCGATTGCCAATCCAAATTTCCAATAAGAAAATCCAGAGAGACAATTATAATAACAAGGCATCATTGCAGAGCAGTTCCCAAATTCAACCATTTCATTTATTTTGTACCTTTTTATAAAAGTTAGTTTTTTCGAAATTTCCTTCGGTATGGCATAACGCAGCGGCCCAAAAATAAGTAATAATGTATCCGATTGCCAGTCCAAATTACCAGTAAGAAAATCCAGAGAGGAAATTATAGAAACAAGGCGTCATTTCAGAGCAGTTCCCAAATTCAACCATTTCATGAATTTTGAACTTTTTCATAAAAGTTCGTTTTTTCGAAATTTCCTTCGGTATAACATAACGCAGCTACCCAAAAGTAAGCAGTAATATATCCGATTGCCAATCCAAATTTCCAGTAAAAAAATCCAGAGAGAAAATTTTAAAAACAAGGCATCAGTTCAGTGCAGTTCACAAATTCAACCATTTCATGAATTTTGTACTTTTTCATAAAATATCGTTTTTTTCGAAATTTCCTTCGGTGTAAGTAGGTATTAATGTATCCGATTGCCAGTCCAAATTTCCAGTAAGAAAATCAAGAGAGGAAATTATAGAAACAAGGCGTCATTTCAGAGCAGTTCCCAAATTCAACCATTTCATGAATTTTGAACTTTTTCATAAAAGTTCGTTTTTTCGAAATTTCCTTTGGTATAACATAACGCAGCTACCCAAAAGTAAGCAGTAATGTATCCGATTGCCAATCCAAATTTCCAGTAAAAAAATCCAGAGAGAAAATTTTAAAAACAAGGCATCAGTTCAGTGCAGTTCACAAATTCAACCATTTCATGAATTTTGTACTTTTTCATAAAATATCGTTTTTTTCGAAATTTCCTTCGGTGTAAGTAGGTATTAATGTATCCGATTGCCAGTCCAAATTTCCAGTAAGAAAATCCAGAGAGGAAATTATAGAAACAAGGCGTCATTTCAGAGCAGTTCCCAAATTCAACCATTTCATGAATTTTGAACTTCTTCATAAAAGTTCGTTTTTCGAAATTTCCTTCAGTATAATATAACGCAGCTGCCCAAAAGTAAGCAATAATGTGTCCGATTGCCAATCCAAATTTCCAATAAGAAAATCCAGAGAGATAATTATAATAACAAGGCTTCATTGCAGAGCAGTTCCCAAATTCAACCATTTCATTTATTTTGTACCTTTTCATAAAAGTTCGTTTTTTCGAAATTTCCTTCGGTATGGCATAACGCAGCCGCCCAAAAGTAAGTAATAATGTATCCGATTGCCAGTCCAAATTTCCAGTAAGAAAATCCAGAGAGGAATTTATAGAAACAAGGCGTCATTTCAGAACAGTTCCCAAATTCAACCATTTCATGAATTTTGTACTTTTTCATAAAAGTTCGTTTTTTCGAAATTTCCTTCAGTATAATATAATGCAGCTGCCAATCCAAATTTCCAGTAAAAAAATCCATAGAGAAAATTACAAAAACAGGGCATCATTTCAGTGCAGTTCGCAAATTCAACCATTTCATGAATTTTATACTTTTTCATAAAAGTTCGTTTTTTCGAAATTTCCCTCGGTATAACATAACGCAGCTGCTCAAAACTAAGCAATAATGTGTCCGATTACCAACTCAAATTTCCAGTAAAAAATCCATAGAGAAAATTATAAAAACAGGGCATCATTTCAGTGCAGTTCGCAATTTCAACCATTTCATGAATTTTGTACTTTTTCATTAAAGTTCGTTTTTTCGAAATTTCCTTCGGTATAACATAACGCATGTGCCAAAAGTAAGCAATAATGCATCCGATTGCCAATCCAAATTTCCAGTAAGAAAATCCAGAGAGAAAATTATAAAAACAAGGCATCATTCCAGTGCAGTTCGCAAATTCAACCATTTCACGTATTTTGTACTTTTTCATAAAAGTTCGTTTTTTCGAAATTCCTTGTGTATAACATAACGCAGCCGCCCAAAAGTAAGTAATAATATATCCAATTGCCAATCGAAATTTCCAGTAAAAAAAAATCCAGAAATCTATCTGATTGCCAATCCATATTTCCAGTAAAAAACTCCAACGAGAAAATCATAAAAACAAGGCATCATTTCAGCGCAGTTCGCAAATTCAACCATTTCATGAATTTTGTACTTTTTCATAAAAGTTCTTTTTTTTCGAAATTTCCCTCGGTTTAACATAACGCAGCGGCACAAAAGTAAGCAATAATGTATCCGATTGCCCATCCAAATTTCCAGAAAAAAAATCCAGAGAGGAAATTATAAGAACAAGGTATCATTCCAGTGCAGTTCGCAAATTCAACCATTTCATGAAATTTGAACTTTTTCATAAAAGTTCGTTTTTTCGAATTTTCCTTCGGTATAACATAACGCAGCCACCCAAAGGTAAATAATAATGTGTCCAATTGCCAATCGAAATTTCCAGTAAAAAAATCCAGAAATCCATCCGATTGCCAATCCAAATTTCCAGTAAAAAAAATCCAGAGAGAAAATTATAAAAACAAGGTGTCATTTCAGCGCAGTTCGCAAGTTCAACCATTTCATGAATTTTGTACTTTATCATAAAATTTAATTTTTTCGAAATTTCCGTCGGTGTAACGTAACGCAGCCGCCCAAAAGTAAGTAATAATGTATCCGATTGCCAATCCAAATTTCCAGTAAAAGAATCCAGAGAGAAAATTATAAAAACAAGGCATCATTTCAGTGCAGTTCGCAAATTCAACCATTACATGAATTTTGTACTTTATCATAAAATTTCGTTTTTTCGAAATTTCCTTCGGTGTAACATAACGCAGCCGCCCAAAAGTAAGTAATAATGTATCCGATTGCCAATCCAAATTTCCAGTAAAAAAATCCAGACAGAAAATTATAAAAACAAGGCATCATTCCAGTGCAGTTCGCAAATTCAACCATTTCATGTATTTTGTAATTTTTCATAAAAGTTCGTTTTTTCGAAATTCCTTGTGTATAACATAACGCAGCCGCCCAAAAGTAAGTAATAATGTATCCAATTGCCAATCGAAATTTCCAGTAAAAAAAATCCAGAAATCTATCTGATTGCCAATCCATATTTCCAGTAAAAAACTCCAACGAGAAAATCATAAAAACAAGGCATCATTTCAGCGCAGTTCGCAAATTCAACCATTTCATGAATTTTGTACTTTTTCATAAAAGTTCGTTTTTTTCGAAATTTCCCTCGGTTTAACATAACGCAGCGGCACAAAAGTAAGCAATAATGTATCCGATTGCCCATCCAAATTTCCAGAAAAAAAATCCAGAGAGGAAATTATAAGAACAAGGCATCATTCCAGTGCAGTTCGCAAATTCAACCATTTAATGAAATTTGAACTTTTTCATAAAAGTTCGTTTTTTTCGAAATTTCCTTCGGTATAACATAACGCAGCCACCCAAAGGTAAATAATAATGTGTCCAATTGCCAATCGAAATTTCCAGTAAAAAAATCCAGAAATCCATCCGATTGCCAATCCAAATTTCCAGTAAAAAAAATCCAGAGAGAAAATTATAAAAACAAGGTATCATTTCAACGCAGTTCGCAAGTTCAACCATTTCATGAATTTTGTACTTTTTCATAAAAGTTCGTTTTTTCGAAATTTCCTTCAGTATAATATAACGCAGCTGCCCAAAACTAAGCAATAATGTATCCGATTGCCAATTCAAATTTCCAGCAAAAAAATCCAGACAGAAAATTATAAAAACAAGGCATCATTTCAGTGCAGTTCGCAAATTCAACCATTTCATGAATTTTGTACTTTTTCATAAAATTTCATTTTTTCGAAATTTCCTTCGGTGTAACATAACACAGCCGCCCAAAAGTAAGTAATATTGTATCCGATTGCCAATCCAAATTTCCAGTAAAAAAATCCAGACAGAAAATTATAAAAACAAGGCATCATTCCAGTGCAGTTCGCAAATTCAACCATTTCATGAATTTTGTACTTTATCATAAAACTTTATTTTTTCGAAATCTCCTTCGGTATAACGTAACGCAGTGGCCCAAAAGTAAGCAATAATGTATCCGATTGCCAATCCAAATTTCCAGTAAAAAAATCCAGAGAGGAAATTATAAAAACAAGCCATCATTCCAGTGCAGTTCGCAAATTCAACCATTTCATGAAATTTGAACTTTTTCATAAAAGTTAGTTTTTTCGAAATTTCCTTCGGTATAACATAACGCAGTCACCCAAAGGTAAATAATAATGTGTCCAATTGCCAATCGAAATTTCCAGTAAAAAAATCCAGAAATCCATCCGATTGCCAATCCAAATTTCCAGTAAAAAAAATCCAGAGAGAAATTTATAAAAACAAGGTATCATTTCAGCGCAGTTCGCAAATTCAACCATTTCATGAATTTTGTACTTTTTCATAAAAGTTCGTTTTTTCGAAATTTCCTTCAGTATAATATAACGCAGCTGCCCAAAAGTAAGCAATAATGTGTCCGATTGCCAATCCAAATTTCCAATAAGAAAATCCAGAGAGAAAATTATAAAAATAAGGCATAATTTCAGCGCAGTTCGCAAATTCAACCATTTCATGAATTTTGTACTTTTTCATAAAAGTTCGCTTTTTCGAAATTTCCCTGGGTATAACATAACGCAGCTGCCCAAAACTAAGCAATAATGTATCCGATTGCCTATTCAAGTTTCCAGCAAAAAAATCCAGACAGAAAATTATAAAAACAAGGCATCATTTCAGTGCAGTCCGCAAATTCAACCATTTCGTGAATTTTGTACTTTTTCATAAAATTTCGTTTTTTCGAAATTTCCTAAAGTGTGACATAACACAGCCGCCCAAAAGTAAGTAATATTGTATCCGATTGCCAATCCAAATTTCCAGTAAAAAAATCCAGACAGAAAATTATAAAAACAAGGCATCATTTCAGTGCAGTTCCCAAAGTCAACCATTTCAAGAATTTTGTACTTTTTCATAAAAGTTGGTTTTTTCGAAATTTCCTTCGGTACAACTTAACGCAGCTGCCCAAAAGTAAGCAATAATGTATCCAATTGCCAATCCAAATTCCCAGTAAAAAAAATCCAGAGAGAAAATTATAAAAACAAGGTATAATTTCAGCGCAGTTCGCAAATTCAAGGATTTCATGAATTTTGTACTTTTTTATAAAAGATCGTTTTTTCGAAATTTCCTTCAGTATAATATAACGCAGCTGCCCAAAAGTAAGCAATAATGTGTCCGATTGCCAATCCAAATTTCCAGTAAAAAAATCCAGAGAGACAATTATAATAACGAGGCATCATTGCAGAGTAGTTCGCAAGTTCAACCATTTCATGAATTTTGTACTTTATCATAAAATTTAATTTTTTCGAAATTTCCTTCGGTATAACATAACGCAGCGGCCCAAAAGTAAGCAATAATGTATCCGATTGCCAGGCCAAATTTCCAGTAAGAAAATCCAGAGAGGAAATTATAGAAACAAGGCGTCATTTCAGAGCAGTTCCCAAATTCAACCATTTCATGAATTTTGAACTTTTTCATAAAAGTTCGTTTTTTCGAAATTTCCTTCGGTATGGCATAACGCAGCGGCCCAAAAATAAGTAATAATGTATCCGATTGCCAGTCCAAATTTCCAGTAAAAAAAATCCAGAGAGAAAATTATAAAAACAAGGTATCATTTCAGCGCAGTTCGCAAGTTCAACCATTTCATGAATTTTGTACTTTATCATAAAATTTAATTTTTTCGAAATTTCCTTCGGTATAACATAACGCAGCGGCCCAAAAGTAAGCAATAATGTATCCGATTGCCAGGCCAAATTTCCAGTAAGAAAATCCAGAGAGGAAATTATAGAAACAAGGCGTCATTTCAGAGCAGTTCCCAAATTCAACCATTTCATGAATTTTGAACTTTTTCATAAAAGTTCGTTTTTTCGAAATTTCCTTCTGTATAACATAACGCGGCTACCCAAAAGTAAGCAGTAATATATCCGATTGCCAATCCAAATTTCCAGTAAAAAGATCCAGAGAGAAAATTTTAAAAACAAGGCATCAGTTCAGTGCAGTTCACAAATTCAACCATTTCATGAATTTTGTACTTTTTCATAAAATATCGTTTTTTTCGAAATTTCCTTCGGTGTAAGTAGGTATTAATGTATCCGATTGCCAGTCCGAATTTCCAGTAAGAAAATCCAGAGAGGAAATTATAGAAACAAGGCGTCATTTCAGAGCAGTTCCCAAATTCAACCATTTCATGAATTTTGAACTTTTTCATAAAAGTTGTTTTTTTTTTTTAATTTCCTTCGGCACAACTTAACGCAGCTGCCCAAAAGTAAGCAATAATGTATCCGATTGCCAGTCCAGATTTCCAGTAAGAAAATCCAGAGAGGAAATTATAGAAACAGGGCGTCATTTCAGAGCAGTTCTCAAATTCAACCATTTCATGAATTTTGTACTTTTTCATAAAAGTTCGTTTTTCGAAATTTCCTTTAGTATAATATAACGCAGCTACCCAAAAGTAAGCAGTAATGTATCCGATTGCCAATCCAAATTTCCAGTAAAAAAATCCAGAGAGAAAATTTTAAAAACAAGGCATCAGTTCAGTGCAGTTCACAAATTCAACCATTTCATGAATTTGGTACTTTTTCATAAAATATCGTTTTTTTCGAAATTTCCTTCGGTGTAAGTAGGTATTAATGTATCCGATTGCCAGTCCAAATTTCCAGTAAGAAAATCCAGAGAGGAAATTATAGAAACAAGGCGTCATTTCAGAGCAGTTCCCAAATTCAACCATTTCATGAATTTTGAACTTCTTCATAAAAGTTCGTTTTTCGAAATTTCCTTCAGTATAATATAACGCAGCTGCCCAAAAGTAAGCAATAATGTGTCCGATTGCCAATCCAAATTTCCAATAAGAAAATCCAGAGAGACAATTATAATAACAAGGCTTCATTGCAGAGCAGTTCCCAAATTCAACCATTTCATTTATTTTGTACCTTTTCATAAAAGTTCGTTTTTTCGAAATTTCCTTCGGTATGGCATAACGCAGCCGCCCAAAAGTAAGTAATAATGTATCCGATTGCCAGTCCAAATTTCCAGAAAGAAAATCCAGAGAGGAATTTATAGAAACAAGGCGTCATTTCAGAACAGTTCCCAAATTCAACCATTTCATGAATTTTGTACTTTTTCATAAAAGTTCGTTTTTTCGAAATTTCCTTCAGTATAATATAACGCAGCTGAAAATCCAAATTTCCAGTAAAAAAATCCATAGAGAAAATTACAAAAACAGGGCATCATTTCAGTGCAGTTCGCAAATTCAACCATTTCATGAATTTTGTACTTTTTCATAAAAGTTCGTTTTTTCGAAATTTCCCTCGGTATAACATAACGCAGCTGCTCAAAACTAAGCAATAATGTGTCCGATTACCAACTCAAATTTCCAGTAAAAAATCCATAGAGAAAATTATAAAAACAGGGCATCATTTCAGTGCAGTTCGCAAATTCAACCATTTCATGAATTTTGTACTTTTTCATTAAAGTTCGTTTTTTCGAAATTTCCTTCGGTATAACATAACGCATGTGCCAAAAGTAAGCAATAATGCATCCGATTGCCAATCCAAATTTCCAGTAAGAAAATCCAGAGAGAAAATTATAAAAACAAGGCATCATTTCAGTGCAGTTCCCAAAGTCAACCATTTCAAGAATTTTGTACTTTTTCATAAGAGTTGGTCTTTTCGAAATTTCCTTCAGTATAACTTAACGCAGCTGCCCAAAAGTAAGCACTAATGTATCCAATTGGCAATCCAAATTTCCAGTAGAAAAATCCACAGAGAAAATTATAAAAACAGGGCATCATTTCAGTGCAGTTCGCAAATTCAACCATTTCATGAATTTTGTACTTTTTCATTAAAGTTCGTTTTTTCGAAATTTCCTTCGGTATAACATAACGCATGTGCCAAAAGTAAGCAATAATGCATCCGATTGCCAATCCAAATTTCCAGTAAAAAAAAAAATCCATAGAGAAAATTATAAAAACAGGGCATCATTTCAGTGCAGTTCGCAAATTCAACCATTTCAAGAATTTTGTGTCTTTCATAAAAGTTGGTTTTTTTCGAAATTACCTTCGGTACAACTTAACGCAGCTGCCCAAAAGTAAGCAATAATGTATCCAATTGCCAACCCAAATTTCCAGTAAAAAAATCCAGAGAGAAAATTATAAAAACAAGGCATCATTTCAGTGCAGTTCGCAAATTCAACCATTTCATGAATTTTGTACTTTTTCTTTAAAGTTCGTTTTTTCGAAATTTCCTTCGGTATAACATAACGCATGTGCCAAAAGTAAGCAATAATGCATCCGATTGCCAATCCAAATTTCCAGTAAAAAACTCCAGAGAGAAAATTTTAAAAACAAGACATCATTTCAGTGCAGTTCCCAAAGTCAACCATTACATGAATTTTGTACTTTATCATAAAATTTAATTTTTTCGAAATTTCCTTCGGTATAACATAACGCAGCGGCCCAAAAGTAAGCAATAATGTATCCGATTGCCAGTCCAAATTTCCAGTAAGAAAATCCAGAGAGGAAATTATAGAAACAAGGCGTCATTTCAGAGCAGTTCCCAAATTCAACCATTTCATGAATTTTGAACTTTTTCATAAAAATTGTTTTTTTTCAAATTTCCTTCGGCACAACCTAACGCAGCTGCCCAAAAGTAAGCAATAATGTATCCGATTGCCAGTCCAAATTTCCAGTAAGAAAATCCAGAGAGGAAATTATAGAAACAAGGCGTCATTTCAGAGCAGTTCCCAAATTCAACCATTTCATGAATTTTGTACTTTTTCATAAAAGTTAGTTTTTCGAAATTTCCTTCAGTATAATATAACGCAGCTGCCCAAAAGTAAGCAATAATGTGTCCGATTGCCAATCCGAATTTCCAATAAGAAAATCCAGAGAGACAATTATAATAACAAGGCATCATTGCAGAGCAGTTCCCAAATTCAACCATTTCATTTATTTTGTACCTTTTCATAAAAGTTCGTTTTTTCGAAATTTCCTTCGGTATGGCATAACGCAGCGGCCCAAAAATAAGTAATAATGTATCAGATTGCCAGTCCAAATTTCCAGTAAGAAAATCCAGAGAGGAAATTATAGAAACAAGGCGTCATTTCAGAGCAGTTCCCAAATTCAACCATTTCATGAATTTTGAACTTCTTCATAAAAGTTGTTTTTTTTTTAATTTCCTTCGGTACAACTTAACGCAGCTGCCCAAAAGTAAGCAATAATGTATCCGATTGCCAGTCCAAATTTCCAGTAAGAAAATCCAGAGAGAAAAGTATAAAAACAAGGCATCATTTCAGTGCAGTTCGCAAATTCAACCATTTCATGAATTTTGTACTTTTTCATTAAAGTTCGTTTTTTCGAAATTTCCTTCGGTATAACATAACGCATGTGCCAAAAGTAAGCAATAATGCATCCGATTGCCAATCCAAATTTCCAGTAAAAAACTCCAGAGAGAAAATTTTAAAAACAAGGCATCAGTTCAGTGCAGTTCACAAATTCAACCATTTCATGAATTTTGTACTTTTTCATAAAATATCGTTTTTTTCGAAATTTCCTTCGGTGTAAGTAGGTATTAATGTATCCAATTGCCAAACCAAATTTCCAGTAAAAAAAATCCAGAGAGAAAATTATAAAAACAAGGCATCATTTCAGTGCAGTTCCCAAAGTCAACCGTTTCAAGAATTTTGTACTTTTTCATAAAAGTTGGTTTTTTCGAAATTTCCTTCGGTACAACTTAACGCAGCTGCCCAAAAGTAAGCAATAATGTATCCAATTGCCAATCCAAATTTCCAGTAAAAAAAATCCAGAGAGAAAATTATAAAAACAAGGCATCATTTCAGTGCAGTTCGCAAATTCAACCATTACATGAATTTTGTACTTTCTCATAAAATTTAATTTTTTCGAAATTTCCTTCGGTATAACATAACGCAGCGTCCCAAAAGTAAGCAATAATGTATCCGATTGCCAGTCCAAATTTCCAGTAAGAAATCCTGAGAGGAAATTATAGAAACAAGGCGTCATTTCAGAACAGTTCCCAAATTCAACCATTTCATGAATTTTGAACTTTTTCATAAAAGTTCGTTTTTTCGAAATTTCCTTCGGTATAACATAACGCAGCGGCCCAAAAGTAAGCAATAATGTATCCGATTGCCAATCCAAATTTCCAGTAAAAAAATCCAGAGAGAAAATTTTAAAAACAAGGCATCAGTTCAGTGCAGTTCACAAATTCAAGCATTTCATGAATTTTGTACTTTTTCATAAAATATCGTTTTTTCGAAATTTCCTTCGGTGTAAGTAGGTATTAATGTATCCGATTGCCAGTCCAAATTTCCAGTAAGAAAACCCAGAGAGGAAATTATAGAAACAAGGCGTCATTTCAGAGCAGTTCCCAAATTCAACCATTTCATGAATTTTTTCATAAAAGTTGTTTTTTTTTTTAAATTTCCTTCTGTACAACTTAACGCAGCTGCCCAAAAGTAAGCAATAATGTATCCGATTGCCAGTCCGAATTTCCAGTAAGAAAATCCAGAGAGGAAATTATAGAAACAAGGCGTCATTTCAGAGCAGTTCCCAAATTCAACCATTTCATGAATTTTGTACTTTTTCATAAAAGTTCGTTTTTCGAAATTTCCTTCAGTATAATATAACGCAGCTGCCCAAAAGTAAGCAATAATGTATCCAATTGCCAATCCAAATTTCCAGTAAAAAAATCCAGAGAGAAAATTATAAAAACAAGGCATCATTTCAGTGCAGTTCGCAAATTCAACCATTTCATGAATTTTGTACTTTTTCATTAAAGTTCGTTTTTTCGAAATTTCCTTCGGTATAACATAACGCATGTGCCAAAAGTAAGCAATAATGCATCCGATTGCCAATCCAAATTTCCAATAAGAAAATCCAGAGAGACAATTATAATAACGAGGCATCATTGCAGAGTAGTTCCCAAACTCAACCATTTCATTTATTTTGTACCTTTTCATAAAAGTTCGTTTTTTCGAAATTTCCTTCGGTATGGCATAACGCAGCGGCCCAAAAATAAGTAATAATGTATCCGATTGCCAGTCCAAATTTCCAGTAAGAAAATCCAGAGAGGAAATTATAGAAACAAGGCGTCATTTCAGAGCAGTTCCCAAATTCAACCATTTCATGAAATTTGAACTTTTTCATAAAAGTTCGTTTTTTCGAAATTTCCTTCGGTATAACATAACGCAGCTACCCAAAAGTAAGCAGTAATATATCCGATTGCCAATCCAAATTTCCAGTAAAAAAATCCAGAGAGAAAATTTTAAAAACAAGGCATCAGTTCAGTGCAGTTCACAAATTCAACCATTTCATGAATTTTGTACTTTTTCATAAAATATCGTTTTTTTTCGAAATTTCCTTCGGTGTAAGTAGGTATTAATGTATCCGATTGCCAGTCCAAATTTCCAGTAAGAAAATCAAGAGAGGAAATTATAGAAACAAGGCGTCATTTCAGAGCAGTTCCCAAATTCAACCATTTCAGGAATTTTGAACTTTTTCATAAAAGTTCGTTTTTTCGAAATTTCCTTTGGTATAACATAACGCAGCTACCCAAAAGTAAGCAGTAATGTATCCGATTGCCAATCCAAATTTCCAGTAAAAAAATCCAGAGAGAAAATTTTAAAAACAAGGCATCAGTTCAGTGCAGTTCACAAATTCAACCATTTCATGAATTTTGTACTTTTTCATAAAATATCGTTTTTTTCGAAATTTCCTTCGGTGTAAGTAGGTATTAATGTATCCGATTGCCAGTCCAAATTTCCAGTAAGAAAATCCAGAGAGGAAATTATAGAAACAAGGCGTCATTTCAGAGCAGTTCCCAAATTCAACCATTTCATGAATTTTGAACTTCTTCATAAAAGTTCGTTTTTCGAAATTTCCTTCAGTATAATATAATGCAGCTGCCCAAAAGTAAGCAATAATGTGTCCGATTGCCAATCCAGATTTCCAATAAGAAAATCCAGAGAGACAATTATAATAACAAGGCATCATTGCAGAGCAGTTCCCAAATTCAACCATTTCATTTATTTTGTACCTTTTCATAAAAGTTCGTTTTTTCGAAATTTCCTTCGGTATGGCATAACGCAGCCGCCCAAAAGTAAGTAATAATGTATCCGATTGCCAGTCCAAATTTCCAGTAAGAAAATCCAGAGAGGAATTTATAGAAACAAGGCGTCATTTCAGAACAGTTCCCAAATTCAACCATTTCATGAATTTTGTACTTTTTCATAAAAGTTCGTTTTTTCGAAATTTCCTTCAGTATAATATAACGCAGCTGCCAATCCAAATTTCCAGTAAAAAAATCCATAGAGAAAATTACAAAAACAGGGCATCATTTCAGTGCAGTTCGCAAATTCAACCATTTCATGAATTTTGTACTTTTTCATAAAAGTTCGTTTTTTCGAAATTTCCCTCGGTATAACATAACGCAGCTGCTCAAAACTAAGCAATAATGTGTCCGATTACCAACTCAAATTTCCAGTAAAAAATCCATAGAGAAAATTATAAAAACAGGGCATCATTTCAGTGCAGTTCGCAAATTCAACCATTTCATGAATTTTGTACTTTTTCATTAAAGTTCGTTTTTTCGAAATTTCCTTCGGTATAACATAACGCATGTGCCAAAAGTAAGCAATAATGCATCCGATTGCCAATCCAAATTTCCAGTAAGAAAATCCAGAGAGAAAATTATAAAAACAAGGCATCATTTCAGTGCAGTTCCCAAAGTCAACCATTTCAAGAATTTTGTACTTTTTCATAAGAGTTGGTCTTTTCGAAATTTCCTTCAGTATAACTTAACGCAGCTGCCCAAAAGTAAGCACTAATGTATCCAATTGGCAATCCAAATTTCCAGTAGAAAAATCCACAGAGAAAATTATAAAAACAGGGCATCATTTCAGTGCAGTTCGCAAATTCAACCATTTCATGAATTTTGTACTTTTTCATTAAAGTTCGTTTTTTCGAAATTTCCTTCGGTATAACATAACGCATGTGCCAAAAGTAAGCAATAATGCATCCGATTGCCAATCCAAATTTCCAGTAAAAAAAAAAATCCATAGAGAAAATTATAAAAACAGGGCATCATTTCAGTGCAGTTCGCAAATTCAACCATTTCAAGAGTTTTGTGTCTTTCATAAAAGTTGGTTTTTTTCGAAATTACCTTCGGTACAACTTAACGCAGCTGCCCAAAAGTAAGCAATAATGTATCCAATTGCCAACCCAAATTTCCAGTAAAAAAATCCAGAGAGAAAATTATAAAAACAAGGCATCATTTCAGTGCAGTTCGCAAATTCAACCATTTCATGAATTTTGTACTTTTTCTTTAAAGTTCGTTTTTTCGAAATTTCCTTCGGTATAACATAACGCATGTGCCAAAAGTAAGCAATAATGCATCCGATTGCCAATCCAAATTTCCAGTAAAAAACTCCAGAGAGAAAATTTTAAAAACAAGACATCATTTCAGTGCAGTTCCCAAAGTCAACCATTACGTGAATTTTGTACTTTATCATAAAATTTAATTTTTTCGAAATTTCCTTCGGTATAACATAACGCAGCGGCCCAAAAGTAAGCAATAATGTATCCGATTGCCAGTCCAAATTTCCAGTAAGAAAATCCAGAGAGGAAATTATAGAAACAAGGCGTCATTTCAGAGCAGTTCCCAAATTCAACCATTTCATGAATTTTGAACTTTTTCATAAAAATTGTTTTTTTTTAAATTTCCTTCGGCACAACTTAACGCAGCTGCCCAAAAGTAAGCAATAATGTATCCGATTGCCAATCCAAATTTCCAGTAAGAAAATCCAGAGAGGAAATTATAGAAACAAGCCGTCATTTCAGAGCAGTTCCCAAATTCAACCATTTCATGAATTTTGTACTTTTTCATAAAAGTTCGTTTTTCGAAATTTCCTTCAGTATAATATAACGCAGCTGCCCAAAAGTAAGCAATAATGTGTCCGATTGCCAATCCGAATTTCCAATAAGAAAATCCAGAGAGACAATTATAATAACAAGGCATCATTGCAGAGCAGTTCCCAAATTCAACCATTTCATTTATTTTGTACCTTTTCATAAAAGTTCGTTTTTTCGAAATTTCCTTCGGTATGGCATAACGCAGCGGCCCAAAAATAAGTAATAATGTATCAGATTGCCAGTCCAAATTTCCAGTAAGAAAATCCAGAGAGGAAATTATAGAAACAAGGCGTAATTTCAGAGCAGTTCCCAAATTCAACCATTTCATGAATTTTGAACTTCTTCATAAAAGTTTTTTTTTTTTTAATTTCCTTCGGTACAACTTAACGCAGCTGCCCAAAAGTAAGCAATAATGTATCCGATTGCCAGTCCAAATTTCCAGTAAGAAAATCCAGAGAGAAAAGTATAAAAACAAGGCATCATTTCAGTGCAGTTCGCAAATTCAACCATTTCATGAATTTTGTACTTTTTCATTAAAGTTCGTTTTTTCGAAATTTCCTTCGGTATAACATAACGCATGAGCCAAAAGTAAGCAATAATGCATCCGATTGCCAATCCAAATTTCCAGTAAAAAACTCCAGAGAGAAAATTTTAAAAACAAGGCATCAGTTCAGTGCAGTTCACAAATTCAACCATTTCATGAATTTTGTACTTTTTCATAAAATATCGTTTTTTTCGAAATTTCCTTCGGTGTAAGTAGGTATTAATGTATCCAATTGCCAATCCAAATTTCCAGTAAAAAAAATCCAGAGAGAAAATTATAAAAACAAGGCATCATTTCAGTGCAGTTCCCAAAGTCAACCGTTTCAAGAATTTTGTACTTTTTCATAAAAGTTGGTTTTTTCGAAATTTCCTTCGGTACAACTTAACGCAGCTGCCCAAAAGTAAGCAATAATGTATCCAATTGCCAATCCAAATTTCCAGTAAAAAAAATCCAGAGAGAAAATTATAAAAACAAGGCATCATTTCAGTGCAGTTCGCAAATTCAACCATTACATGAATTTTGTACTTTCTCATAAAATTTAATTTTTTCGAAATTTCCTTCGGTATAACATAACGCAGCGGCCCAAAAGTAAGCAATAATGTATCCGATTGCCAGTCCAAATTTCCAGTAAGAAAATCCAGAGAGGAAATTATAGAAACAAGGCGTCATTTCAGAGCAGTTCCCAAATTCAACCATTTCATGAATTTTGAACTTTTTCATAAAAGTTCGTTTTTTCGAAATTTCCTTCGGTATAACATAACGCAGCGGCCCAAAAGTAAGCAATAATGTATCCGATTGCCAATCCAAATTTCCAGTAAAAAAATCCAGAGAGAAAATTTTAAAAACAAGGCATCAGTTCAGTGCAGTTCACAAATTCAAGCATTTCATGAATTTTGTACTTTTTCATAAAATATCGTTTATTCGAAATTTCCTTCGGTGTAAGTAGGTATTAATGTATCCGATTGCCAGTCCAAATTTCCAGTAAGAAAATCCAGAGAGGAAATTATAGAAACAAGGCGTCATTTCAGAGCAGTTCCCAAATTCAACCATTTCATGAATTTTTTCATAAAAGTTGTTTTTTTTTTAAATTTCCTTCTGTACAACTTAACGCAGCTGCCCAAAAGTAAGCAATAATGTATCCGATTGCCAGTCCGAATTTCCAGTAAGAAAATCCAGAGAGGAAATTATAGAAACAAGGCGTCATTTCAGAGCAGTTCCCAAATTCAACCATTTCATGAATTTTGTACTTTTTCATAAAAGTTCGTTTTTCGAAATTTCCTTCAGTATAATATAACGCAGCTGCCCAAAAGTAAGCAATAATGTATCCAATTGCCAATCCAAATTTCCAGTAAAAAAATCCAGAGAGAAAATCATAAAAACAAGGCATCATTTCAGTGCAGTTCGCAAATTCAACCATTTCATGAATTTTGTACTTTTTCATTAAAGTTCGTTTTTTCGAAATTTCCTTCGGTATAACATAACGCATGTGCCAAAAGTAAGCAATAATGCATCCGATTGCCAATCCAAATTTCCAATAAGAAAATCCAGAGAGACAATTATAATAACGAGGCATCATTGCAGAGCAGTTCCCAAACTCAACCATTTCATTTATTTTGTACCTTTTCATAAAAGTTCGTTTTTTCGAAATTTCCTTCGGTATGGCATAACGCAGCCGCCCAAAAGTCAGTAATAATGTATCCGATTGCCAGTCCAAATTTCCAGTAAGAAAATCCAGAGGGGAAATTATAGAAACAAGGCGTCATTTCAGAGCAGTTCCCAAATTCAACCATTTCATGAATTTTGTACCTTTTCATAAAAGTTGGTTTTTTCGAAATTTCCTTCGGTATGACATAACGCAGCCGCCCAAAAGTCAGTAATAATGTATCCGATTGCCAATCCAAATTTCCAGTAAAAAAATCCATAGAGAAAATTACAAAAACAGGGCATCATTTCAGTGCAGTTCGCAAATTCAACCATTTCATGAATTTTGTACTTTTTCATAAAAGTTCGTTTTTTCGAAATTTCCCTCGGTATAACATAACGCAGCTGCTCAAAACTAAGCAATAATGTGTCCGATTACCAACTCAAATTTCCAGTAAAAAATCCAGACAGAAATTTTATAAAAACAAGGCATAATTTCAATGCAGTTCGCAAATTCAACCATTTCATGAATCTTGTACTTTATCATAAAAAGTCCAAAAGTAAGCAATAATGTATCCGATTGCCATTCCAAATTTCCAGTAAAAAAATCCATAGAGAAAATTATAAAAACAGGGCATCATTTCAGTGCAGTTCGCAAATTCAACCATTTCATGAATTTTGTACTTTTTCATAAAAGTTCGTTTTTTCGAAATTTCCCTCGGTATAACATAACGCAGCTGCCAAAAGTAATCAATAATGTATCCGATTGCCAATCCAAATTTCCAGTAAAAAAATCAAGAGAGGGAATTATAAAAACAAGGCATCATTTCAATGCAGTTCGCAAATTCAACCATTTCATAAATTTTGTACTTTATCATAAAATTTCATTTTTTCGAAATTTTCTTCTGTATAACATAACGCAGCGGCCCAAAAGTAAGCAATAATGTATCCGATTGCCAATCCAAATTTCCAGTAAAAAAATCCATGGAGACAATTATAAAAACAGGGCATCATTTCAGTGCAGTTCGCAAATTCAACCATTTCATGAATTTTGTACTTTTTCATTAAAGTTCGTTTTTTCGAAATTTCCTTCGGTATAACATAACGCATGTGCCAAAAGTAAGCAATAATGCATCCGATTGCCAATCCAAATTTCCAGTAAAAAAATCCAGAGAGAAAATTATAAAAACAAGGCATCATTTCAGTGCAGTTCCCAAAGTCAACCATTTCAAGAATTTTGTACTTTTTCATAAAAGTTGGTCTTTTCGAAATTTCCTTCAGTATAACTTAACGCAGCTGCCCAAAAAGTAAGCAATAATGTATCCAATTGCCAATCCAAATTTCCAGTAAAAAAATCCAGAGAGAAAATTATAAAAACAAGGCATCATTTCAGTGCAGTTCGCAAATTCAACCATTTCATGAATTTTGTACTTTTTCATTAAAGTTCGTTTTTTCGAAATTTCCTTCGGTATAACATAACGCATGTGCCAAAAGTAAGCAATAATGCATCCGATTGCCAATCCAAATTTCCAGTAAAAAAATCCAGAGAGAAAATTATAAAAACAAGGCATCATTTCAGTGCAGTTCCCAAAGTCAACCATTTCAAGAATTTTGTACTTTTTCATAAAAGTTGGTCTTTTCGAAATTTCCTTCAGTATAACTTAACGCAGCTGCCCAAAAGTAAGCAATAATGTATCCAATTGCCAATCCAAATTTCCAGTAAAAAAATCCAGAGAGAAAATTATAAAAACAAGGCATCATTTCAGTGCAGTTCGCAAATTGAACCATTTCATGAATTTTGTACTTTTTCATTAAAGTTCGTTTTTTCGAAATTTCCTTCGGTATAACATAACGCATGTGCCAAAAGTAAGCAATAATGCATCCGATTGCCAATCCAAATTTCCAGTAAAAAAATCCAGAGAGAAAATTATAAAAACAAGGCATCATTTCAGTGCAGTTCCCAAAGTCAACCATTTCAAGAATTTTGTACTTTTTCATAAAAGTTGGTCTTTTCGAAATTTCCTTTGGTACAACTTAACGCAGCTGCCCAAAAGTAAGCAATAATGTATCCAATTGCCAATCCAAATTTCCAGTAAAAAAAATCCAGAGAGAAAATTATAAAAACAAGGCATCATTTCAGTGCAGTTCGCAAATTGAACCATTTCATGAATTTTGTACTTTTTCATTAAAGTTCGTTTTTTCGAAATTTCCTTCGGTATAACATAACGCATGTGCCAAAAGTAAGCAATAATGCATCCGATTGCCAATCCAAATTTCCAGTAAAAAAATCCAGAGAGAAAATTATAAAAACAAGGCATCATTTCAGTGCAGTTCCCAAAGTCAACCATTTCAAGAATTTTGTACTTTTTCATAAAAGTTGGTCTTTTCGAAATTTCCTTTGGTACAACTTAACGCAGCTGCCCAAAAGTAAGCAATAATGTATCCAATTGCCAATCCAAATTTCCAGTAAAAAAATCCAGAGAGAAAATTATAAAAACAAGGCATCATTTCAGTGCAGTTCGCAAATTCAACCATTTCATGAATTTTGTACTTTTTCATTAAAGTTCGTTTTTTCGAAATTTCCTTCGGTATAACATAACGCATGTGCCAAAAGTAAGCAATAATGCATCCGATTGCCAATCCAAATTTCCAGTAAAAAAAATCCAGAGAGAAAATTATAAAAACAAGGCATCATTTCAGTGCAGTTCCCAAAGTCAACCAGTTCAAGAATTTTGTACTTTTTCATAAGAGTTGGTCTTTTCGAAATTTCCTTCAGTATAACTTAACGCAGCTGCCCAAAAGTAAGTAATAATGTATCCAATTGCCAATCCAAATTTCCAGTAAAAAAATCAAGAGAGGGAATTATAAAAACAAAGCATCATTTCAATGCAGTTCCCAAATTCAACCATTTCAAGAATTTTGTACTTTTTCATAAAAGTTGGTTTTTTCGAAATTTCCTTTGGTACAACTTAACGCAGCTGCCCAAAAGTAAGCAATAATGTATCCAATTGCCAATCCAAATTTCCAGTAAAAAAAATCCAGAGAGAAAATTATAAAAACAAGGCATCATTTCAGTGCAGTTCGCAAATTGAACCATTTCATGAATTTTGTACTTTTTCATTAAAGTTCGTTTTTTCGAAATTTCCTTCGGTATAACATAACGCATGTGCCAAAAGTAAGCAATAATGCATCCGATTGCCAATCCAAATTTCCAGTAAAAAAATCCAGAGAGAAAATTATAAAAACAAGGCATCATTTCAGTGCAGTTCCCAAAGTCAACCATTTCAAGAATTTTGTACTTTTTCATAAAAGTTGGTCTTTTCGAAATTTCCTTCAGTATAACTTAACGCAGCTGCCCAAAAGTAAGCAATAATGTATCCAATTGCCAATCCAAATTTCCAGTAAAAAAATCCAGAGAGAAAATTATAAAAACAAGGCATCATTTCAGTGCAGTTCGCAAATTCAACCATTTCATGAATTTTGTACTTTTTCATTAAAGTTCGTTTTTTCGAAATTTCCTTCGGTATAACATAACGCATGTGCCAAAAGTAAGCAATAATGCATCCGATTGCCAATCCAAATTTCCAGTAAAAAAAATCCAGAGAGAAAATTATAAAAACAAGGCATCATTTCAGTGCAGTTCGCAAATTCAACCATTTCATGAATTTTGTACTTTTTCATTAAAGTTCGTTTTTTCGAAATTTCCTTCGGTATAACATAACGCATGTGCCAAAAGTAAGCAATAATGCATCCGATTGCCAATCCAAATTTCCAGTAAAAAAATCCAGAGAGAAAATTATAAAAACAAGGCATCATTTCAGTGCAGTTCGCAAATTGAACCATTTCATGAATTTTGTACTTTTTCATTAAAGTTCGTTTTTTCGAAATTTCCTTCGGTATAACATAACGCATGTGCCAAAAGTAAGCAATAATGCATCCGATTGCCAATCCAAATTTCCAGTAAAAAAATCCAGAGAGAAAATTATAAAAACAAGGCATCATTTCAGTGCAGTTCCCTAAGTCAACCATTTCAAGAATTTTGTACTTTTTCATAAAAGTTGGTTTTTTCGAAATTTCCTTCGGTAAAACTTAACGCAGCTGCCCAAAAGTAAGCAGTAATGTATCCGATTGCCAATCCAAATTTCCAGTAAAAAAATCCAGAGAGAAAATTTTAAAAACAAGGCGTCATTTCAGAGCAGTTCCCAAATTCAACCATTTCATGAATTTTGAACTTTTTCATAAAAGTTCGTTTTTTCGAAATTTCCTTCGGTATAACATAACGCAGCTACCCAAAAGTAAGCAGTAATGTATCCGATTGCCAATCCAAATTTCCAGTAAAAAAATCCAGAGAGAAAATTTTAGAAACAAGGCATCAGTTCAGTGCAGTTCACAAAGCATTTCATGAATTTTGTACTTTTTCATAAAATATCGGTTTTTTCGAAATTTCCTTCGATGTAAGTAGGTATTAATGTATCCGATTGCCAGTCCAAATTTCCAGTAAGAGAATCCAGAGAGGAAATTATAGAAACAAGGCGTCATTTCAGAGCAGTTCCCGAATTCTACCATTTCATGAATTTTGTACTTTTCATAAAAGTTTGTTTTTCGAAATTTCCTTCAGTATAATATAACGCAGCTGCCCAAAAGTAAGCAATAAAGTGTCCGATTGCCAATCCAAATTTCCAATAAGAAAATCCAGAGAGACAATTATAATAACAAGGCATCATTGCAGAGCAGTTCCCAAATTCAACCATTTCATTTATTTTGTACCTTTTCATAAAAGTTCGTTTTTTCGAAATTTCCTTCGGTATGGCATAACGCAGCCGCCCAAAAGTAAGTAATAATGTATCCGATTGCCAGTCCAAATTTCCAGTAAGAAAATCCAGAGGGGAAGCAGTTCCCAAATTCAACCATTTCGTGAATTTTGTACTTTTTCATAAAAGTTCGTTTTTTCGAAATTTCCTTCAGTATAATATAACGCAGCTGCCAATCCAAATTTCCAGTAAAAAAATCCATAGAGAAAATTACATAAACAGGGCATCATTTCAGTGCAGTTCGCAAATTCAACCATTTCATGAATCTTGTACTTTATCATAAAATTTCATTTTTTCGAAATTTCCTTCTGTATAACTTAACGCGGCTGCCCAAAAGTAAGCAATAATGTATCCAATTGCCAATCCAAATTTCCAGTAATAAAATCCAGAGAGAAAATTATAAAAACAAGGCATCATTTCAGTGCAGTTCGCAAATTCAACCATTTCATGAATTTTGTACTTTTTCATTAAAGTTCGTTTTTTCGAAATTTCCTTCAGTATAATATAACGCAGCTTCCCAAAAGTAAGCAATAATGTATCCGATTGCCAATCCAAATTTCCAGTAAAAAAATCAAGAGAAGGAATTATAAAAACAAGGCATCATTTCAATGCAGTTCGCAAATTCAACCATTTCATAAATTTTGTACTTTTTCATAAAAGTTCGTTTTTTCGAAATTTCCTTCAGTATAATATAACGCAGCTGCCCAAAAGTAAGCAATAATGCGTCCGATTGCCATTCCAAATTTCCAATAAGAAAATCCAGAGAAAATTATAAAAACAAGGCATCATTTCAGCGCAGTTCACAAATTCAACCATTTCATGAATTTTGTACTTTTTCATAAAAGTTCGTTTTTTCGAAATTTCCTTCAGTATAATATAACGCAGCTGCCCAAAAGTAAGCAATAATGCGTCCGATTGCCAATCCAATTATCCAATAAGAAAATCCAGAGAGAAAATTATAAAAACAAGGCATCATTTCAGCGCAGTTCGCAAATTCAACCATTTCATGAATTTTGTACTTTTTCATAAAAGTTAGTTTTTTTCGAAATTTCCCTGGGTACAACATAACGTAGCTGCCCAAAACTAAGCAATAATGTATCCGATTGCCATTTCAAATTTCCAGCAAAAAAATCTAGAGAGAAAATTATAAAAACGAGACATCATTTCAGTGCAGTTCGCAAATTCAACCATTTCATGAATTTTGTATTTTTTCATAAAATTTCGTTTTTTCGAAATTTCCTTCGGTGTAACATAACGCAGCCGCCCAAAAGTAAGTAATAATGTATCCGATTGCCAGTCCAAATGTCCAGTAAAAAATCCAGAGAGAAAATTATAAAAACAAGGCATCATTTCAGTGCACTGTTCGTGGCAAGTTGTTGGCTTTGCTTAAAGAGTGATTGTTTAGACCAGTGGTTCCCAAAGTGGTCCCTACGGACCCCTAGGGGTCCATGGGATCATTCAGGGGGTCCTTGGAAAATTTAAATCGATTTGGGGGTCCCTGAACAACGTCAGGGGGTCCGTGCATGGTTTAATATAAAATAAAAAAATTGTGACACATTTTTATTAATATGGGAGTTAAAATAAATAACAATGAATAAATGATTAGCGAATTCTATATCCTAAGTAAAATATAAATATAGACAAGTGCATAAAATACAAGTAATATTAGGCATGGCGGTAATTCAGGCAGATTTCTACAAGTGCATGTAAAAAATGTTCCTAGTCTTTGAGAAAACAGATATGCAGATAGCGTACTTTCGTTACGTACATAAGTATATTTGAATAAAATTGATATCTCTTTAAATTTATTTAAGCAAAGTTATACTCTTGTTTAAGTTGATTAAAAAAATTATATGATATATCACAGTTATCAGTACAGTAACATTCAACTTAACCCGGTACCGGTCTTATGGCGGTACACAGGCCGCTTTCTAGGATTTCTTGAATTTTCAGGAATTCGAGTCGACGGCAGGCTGCTCAGTATTCCAAGAAAACTATATTAGCTGGCGCGTGTCGGATATTTGGATTTATCATTATTCATCACTTTCCTTCCATCAGTCAGTTAACGTTTTCCAAAGATATTGTTTTTTTCGGCACTCCGTATCGCCCGCGACTAGTAATGTGGGTTTTTAATATCGACCTTTTTCTTTATATTTTCTTGTAATATTTATTTTCTTAATAGTCAAATTAGTTATTATTTATCAAAATTTAACTTTGCAGATGAATTCAATGACTTTCGGGGCCAAAATCGTATTTATATGTTTTATTGTGGCTTTTTATAGTTTGTACAAATTTGCAGGTTATGCATTCTTTTGTAGGGAAAAAAGGTAGGTATTTTCCTAATAAGGTTAAGAAGGGATTGTAAGATTCTCTACAACAGATGGGTTTCTAAAGAATATATTAGGATTCTGTAAAAGAAGTCAGACATATTGGGTTTAATAATTTAATATAATGCACCCTAAAAGTTATAGCTTACTATTTTATATTTTTGTTTACTTCCGTGATGTTTGGAATTGCTGTATATTACTGTGTTATTATATTTTGTTGTTAATTTATTTTGAATTATTTACTATTATTTTTGATATACAGTCGCCTCCCTTTAAGTCGAACTTCCTCTAAGTCGAATTTCCCTCTAACTCGAATTTCTTCGCCATCATTTGGCATTCCCCTCAATTTTCCATATAAAAAACCGTCCTCTAAGTCAAAATTCCCTCTAAGTCGAACACATTCTTTGAATTCTTGATCTATTTTCAATCTCTCTAAGCCGATTTTTTTTTTTTTTTTTTTTTTTGCGGAAAAAACAGTCACCCTCTCATTACTCGTATTAAAAAACACCTAGCACACACACTCGCACACTCCGGATCTCTCTGTCGCATCGCATACACGATACACCACGGTGCGCTGTTTATTCCTTGTATTGTTGGTTGGATTCCAAACAATTCGTTTTTAATTAGAAGACAGGTATCTAAGAAGTTATTTTGTTTTACTGTGCGCGTGTATTGGAAATCTACTATAAAAGGAGTATAACATACGGACGTCTACCATTGAGATTCCAATCGTAAATATTTGCGGGCGTGCGTAAAGCAAAAAGTTAACGGTGTAGTCAAGAACAAAAAAATTAGCTTTTAAAGGACTTCATTGCTTGGATGGTAGATGGTAGGTAATGCATTGTACATATGAGGAAATTTAAATTTCTTTCCAAATGTATACATAACCTACTTTTCAGATAAATTATGGTTACAAAAACAGATTCCAATTTGATATCCAGCACTATGGGGGTTTGTACGGAAGCTGTTGATTGCTTTTCCGTCTTATTTGGTAGAACGTGGATTCAGTGCAGTTATGAGCCTTGTCACCAAAAAAGGAACGGACTAGAAATTAGTACTCGTGGGGATTTGCGGTTGCTACTCACAAACATTGAGCCAGACTGCAGAAAAGCCTCCGCTTCGCAGAAATATACGAAATTGTTAATATGTTTTGATTAATAAAAAGAATAAAAAAAAAAAGAAAAAAAAAAAAAAAAGTTTTTCCAAGTCATTAATTTCTTATGTATTTCAAAACCAAAGTTATAATTTTAATAAATACTTATTTAGCAAAATGTTTTTTTTTTTTATATTTTATTTTTACTTCACCATTTATCATTCAAGATGTTAAAGTTTAAAAAATTAATTTCTATTATGCAAGTATACATATATCACCCAGGGTCCGTGGGAAAGTTTTGACGATGAAAGGGGGTCCGTGGGCCAAAAGAGTTTGGGAACCACTGGTTTAGACAAATCGATGACGAAGAAGAAAGTCGGAGTCTACACGAGGGCTTTTTTTACGCCTGTTTCTTTTGAACCTACGTTCCAATTTGAAGACGCGTCCACACGGAGCTCTTCTGCGCGTGCCTGTTTTTTGACATTTCGCTTCACATTTCATTTTCGTTAGCCTGTGGTGATGTTTGAATAGTAAGAATGGTATCCACACGTACACTTCCAAGTCAGAAACAGGAATGAAGCGACATCGCAAACAAAGAAAAGGAGATAAGGAAATGTCAAAAAAGCCCACGAAGTAGCTCCTCGCGCGTGACTGTGCCAATGTATTTCTGCTTCACTTACCCTCTCTTTTGCACTTATTTCAGCCCTCGTATAGACTCCGATAAAGCGATGACTGGGCGTAATTGAATTGCCGATGCTGACCTTGAGAAATACTCTGGGACGAACTTGAAGGCAACGAAGGTAAACTATTTGAAGCGAAAGAAACTGAGCTTGACGAATCGAGATGAACTAAACTATGATGATGAGTATTACATGTTTTACAACGAGATTTTGATTGTCATCGTGCTGATGTTTGACCCGAATGTAAGCAATTGAAACAGAGTTTGTTGTCCTTAACGAAGAAGTCTCTTCTAGCTTGGAAAGTGAGACCCAAAAATTCAGCGCAATGATACAAATGGTGTGGCGCAGAACATTTAGTGCAACTGTGGCTGTGGTGCAGTGGTTAACATCATCGACCGCCGAGCGGAAGGTTTATGGTTCAAATAGCCAAGAAAAAGTAGTTTCTATACCGCCAAAAGGTATGCAACGCTGTTGAGAATGGAAAGTGACCAGACGTACTGCTGCAGGCATAACACTCACAGTATATGATCAAACGAAATTCATCCTCTGCGTATGCAATACTAAAAGTGCTTGAACGAATTACTACGGATTATAACCAACGCGGAGTGTGGTCGGCTCTCGTCCTATCTAGGTCTAGGACAACCACCCCTGAGAGTAGTGAACGAACATCAACGACCCCAACCACTGTACTCCGTTCAGGTTGTGTGTGTCAACACATCATAAGAGAATATAAAAACTCTTGAACCTGCGCGAGTCTCTAAAAAAAAAAAAAAAAAAAAAAACTGACTGAAGATGAACTATGATGACTTCTTACACATGAACTTCGACCTTTAGTTTCTCGAACACTACCTCTGCATGATTCTAATGCTTCACACCGCCGCCGGTCCAAAAACGTCAAAAAATACTCGATAGTTGGTAGTTCTTCTTCAATGTTGTACTCGGCCCAGGCTTGACGTGTCTCTGTGTCCAATTTATTTAGCAATAAATAAATAAGCCATGGATCTCTATCCTCAGAGTTGATTGCTGTCAGCCCTCTTACCGCTGCGTCAGCTCCATCGGATATCTTACGTAAATTCGGAACCTTATAAAATTGTTAATAACGTGACGAGGCCTGTCATATCGCATTTTCTAAACGTTCCCATGCCTTAGGATAAGTAGCATTGGATATAGGAATATGGCTCAGCAAATTTAAAGCCTCTCCTCGAAGATGCGACATAAGAAGGTGGAATTTTTGGCTGGGTGAAAGAGTTGTTCGACTGTTCACGGCTCCTTCAAACAGATCTCGAAATGTAGGCCATTCACGATAACTACCGGAGAATGGTTCGTGACGTATCGTTGGTAAAAACGTGTCTTGATGCTGCGAAGAAACCAAAAAAGCATTGATCTGTTAAAACAACTTGTTGTTCGGTTAGACGATCTGCAGCTGCTGTTTGCAGTTTGGCTTTCTCCTCAAATTTCTTTGAAGTAGATACACGTGCCCTCATAGCAGCGAGAAGAATTGCTTTGAACACGAGGTACTTGGATTCAAACTCTTCGAGTTCCAGATCAGGATTTATGTAGTCTTCATTATCGGCAAGCTCATATATTGCATCTTGAGATGCCTTGAAGTCAATTCACAGTACATTCACCTTTTCCAGACGAACTTCCAATGCTTCTAGGGTTATGGTTTCTACTATTTTTTCCGTAAAGGAGACTAGTTCGTTAGCGAACCCTTCCGGTAACCACGTTACAGGGCGTTACAGCCCATGAAGGACCAGAGCCAAGCTTCTCTCAATCACCCATGTTGTGTGTGATTTATTTTTCACACAGGTGAAAGGGACCTGCAGTTTTATGCCGATTCCGAACGGCGTGAGCCGAGAAGCTTTTTCATGGCAAGTTTACTACGGGGGGGTTAGCCAGTACCCCGCCGAGGAGGAACGTCGCGAAATAACCATTCGATGGCGTTGGTGTTATCGGGATCCGAACTCGTTCATCGTGCGCCAGAGTCCAACACACTAACCATTGCGCCACGGCGCCTTGACGAGGTTTGGTTAGTTTTATTTTCGCGCTCATGATAGACAATTTACAATTACGTATGCGTAAGAAATTCCCAGCGATGCACCACAATTCCCAAGCAATCACGCCAATTCGCCTCTCAATATAAATTGATACATAAATTAAAGGAATATACCATCTAGAGCAATCCCACGATGATGTCCAAAAATACACGAAACTTGGCAGTAATCCGGCTCGAACTTGGACCAATAAATGTCATGGTTTAAACAAATGCAAGGTGCATGCAAAAAAATTAAAACTCAAAATAAAAACGGTTTTTATTAGAACCAATTCAATTCACAAAAAATGCTAATGCTCGTGCAGCCGAAGGTGTTATTACAAGTGAGGTTATTTTGACATTTTATTCATGACATGCTATACATCGAGCAGGGTTTAGGACGAGTTGATTCTTAAACAGGAGTGATAATTCAATTCACATTTGACACTTTTTTTGGACAGTTTCTTGACAGGTGCCCAAAATCACGACAATTGAAACACCGCGAACCCTTTTCTTTGTGGGGACACACACTGGTATTATGAGTCTTCGCTCCGCAATTCACACCACGCTGTTTGTTTAGATCCTGTTCCTTGGCGATTGATTATACTGGCTGAACTTGTGCATGCTTATCACCTCGAATTCGTTGTCTTTGCACTTTCATTTCCTGATAAATTTTGAATTTGGACTTAAGTTCATCAAAAGTTGTTGCCTCAAATAATATGGTTTTGTTAAATACACTTTCAGGTATCCCATTTACTATATACGACAATATTGACTCCTCATCAACTTTTCCCCTACATGCTATCTGTTTCATCTGAAACATATGTAATGCATACTCAAGGTAAGATTCGTCGTTGCGCTTTTTTCGCGACTCTAACGCGCGATGTGTGGCCAAACTAGACGTTGTTTGAACAAATTCCTTCGTTAGTATTTTTTGCAGTTCTTTCCAGCTATGTACGCCCGTTTCTGATTCTATCGCTAATTTAGCGGCCCCCCTCAAATGCCTTCTTGCATAAAGATAGCGTTGCATATCATTCCGCCCACAACCACTTGAAATGTCGTCGAATTCTTTTAACCAATCTGTGATGTTCTTTCCCGTTACACCATTAAAAGTTTCAAGCGGATCTTCTACGTCCTTAAACATAAAACTATTATTTTGAGCCATTTCTGTCGGCACACTACTTCGTAATTTTTGGTAAGATCGCTTTTATCATTTTTGATTAAATTTCCTTCAATTAGGTTATCTTCTCTTTCACTTTCACCGTTTTCGGTACTACTTGTATTGGATAGCGTATCACCAGATTCAGACATTAAAACTGTTCTTAACCGTTCCCTTAAAAGTGACTGGAGCTGTTTGGTTGATAGCTTCTCTGACTTCATTTAATGTACATATATAAAACTACAATCTTAATTAGCTCAATATAAAGTGAAACTGATCGGAACGAGTGGGTGAAGCTGTACAGACTGTACTCGGGAAAACAGCTTTTGTTTTTTTTTTCGGAATTGAGCATCACTTAGCACTTTCACAGGTTGGTTCACTTTGGTATGCAACATTCAATTCATTTTTGCTTTTTTTTTTCTTATTTGCATACACTTCACAAATAGCTAACACTCAAAATTCACAATTCGGATGCGAATTTTCACTTCTGACACCATGTGGGAGAGGTGCGCCGATTAAAACACGATTTTTATTATTCAAACGTTTTTTTTTTCAGTTATTTATTTCAAAAAGTATAATAATGAATTTCAGGGAAATTGAACAAGTTTAAACACATAAAAATGACGAGCGTCGCGATACGTCGTAGCCGTTGCGTGGTCGTAATCGTTCTCCTTCTTCTCCCCTTTTTCCGTCGATTTTCGGCTACCAATCATCCGAGAGTGGTACGGTACCACGATTTGACGAAGAATGGTGTATGGATTGTAGGTGTCGGCAATAGGCACATCCTACATATATGTATATCAAAATTGTCAGGACAAAGCCTATTTTAACATATTCGAATTTCATCAAAATCAGTAATCAGGGCCTTTTTCCAAATATGTATGAAATTACCGAAATGTCAATTCAGCTTTCTTAGTTGATGCATGGTATTGATATCTCCAAACTGAAGGTTTCTTGTTAACTTGAAGGAGAAAATTTCACTATTCATCAAATATTTTAGTAACTGTAGAAGCAAGTTTTTATATGTAGGCCGTTGGTGTCCAGAATTGAGTTTCATTAAACCTTTCCATATGTGTAAAAATCTTGATTATTTGAAAGCAGTATTTCGAAGTTCATCGACATAAACATAAGAAAAAATGACAAAATATGAAATTAATTGCGTGTTTTAATTTTTTCTCACCGGCAAGTTAGTCGTGTGGGCCTTGCGGGTCGCACCTAGACCACCTTTTCTAATAATCAATAAATGTTCAGGTGGTGTGGGCGTGGTGAAACAAATGTACATACATATATGTATGAAGTAGGCTAAGTTTTTTGTGACGAACAAAAAATAAAAACAAAAATAAAATTTTTATTTCCAAAAAAAAAAAAAAATCTAAATAAAAAAGCAAAACCAAAAGTGACAACCAGAAAACATCAAATACATCACCTGCAGCCCGCAGTCCGCATTATGGAAGTGTCGGGCTACAATTCCGAAAGCGCGTCAATAAGCGCACCAAGCAAAACCCCACCATCAACCAGAAGGGGGCTAAAGCCGACACCAAACCTCCTCAAGCGACTGTCCCATAACACCCCGACGGCGGAGGCAACAGAGGAAACTCCAACAACGTCAGCATTGGCAGCAGCAAAACGCCAATGCAATGACCACCCTACGCAAGACCAGGCACCATACGTGTCAGAAAAAAACTCCTTCGGCGTTCTGGCGAGCTCTGAGTCGGACGACGAGGACGAAGGCGCGCAAGTCCTAAATAGACGCATTAGACTCATCGAGGAGAAGGTGCGTGCTATTAAGGAGAAACAAAGGGCAAGAAGACAGAGGGAACAAGAAGCTACTATCCAACAAAACATAATGAAAGCAACAGCAACAACAACAGCCAAAACAGGAACAATGCCAACTACAGCAAAAACAGCACCAGCAACAACAACAACAGCAGCAACAACAACAACAGCAACAACAGCAGCAGCAGCAAAACAGAAAACGCAACCCCAACCAAACAAAAAAACAGAAAAGAAGCAGCATGTTTCACAGCCAGGTCAGAAACAAAAATAGCCGCAGAATCAACAACAGCCAGACAAAAGGCAACAGCAACAATCAAAAGAAAAGGTGCCACCAATCAACACCTATAAACTGGACCTGGATGACACCGTTATAATGTGTGAGTCAGCAATTGGCCTTAATTTTAATACTACTAGGTTAAGTGACGATAGGCATGCTGTCTACTGCAACACAGTAGATCAGCACAAAAAAATTAAGGAATTGCTAAAGGATTCCGAGACGGAGTACTTTTCATACACGCCAAAATCCGAAAGACTCCAAACCGTGCTCTTAAAGGGCCTTAAGAGGCTCGATTGCGAGAGCTTCTCGTTCGTCAAAGTTAGGCACTTTGCCACGACTAGGTCCAGATGGCAGAAGCGATTATTGCCATTTTTCCTGGTCCAATTGACTCCCGAAAGCAGGGTGGAAAGCCTAAAGACGATCAAAGTCGTAGGCTGCCAGACCGTGCGTTGAGAGAGAGTAAGAAGGAACGGTAACATTTTGCAACCTAACCGATGCCAGAGGTTTGGGCACGTCGCGTCGAACTGCGAGATGCAGTATGGATGCGTAAGGTGCGCAAAAGACCATAAGCCCGGTGAGTGTGAACTGGGTCCGGATAAAGTTGAAAAGATAGAGTTGCTTGAGTGTGCGCTCTGCAACAATAAGGGTCACCCCGCAAGTTATCGGGGTTGCCCTAGATATCACCAGTTAAAGCAAAATAGGCTGGCCCGGCAGAGGGGAGTCGATGAGAGACACCCTCCAATTCACTGGCAAACACCAGCTGCTACACCCCAAATGGCGTCAGGTTGGGGAAAGACAGCACAGTAACCAAAAACTGCTTCCAAAGCTCCAGTTGTTAACCCTAAAGCACCAGAAGCAAAGTTGGACTTGCGTTCGATATTGTCCTCTATTCAGAGGCAAATCGGCCAACTTCAACAGCAGCTACAGGAACAGGCGACCCGGGTAGACCGACTCTACTCGCTTCTGCCGGGCCCAGCAAATTTCTAATCGTAATGGGCACGTTAAACGAGAAACCTCTTAAGATCCTGGCAGTGAACGTCAACTCACTAATTAGGATCGAACGAAGAGCCGCGCTCTTCAACTTGATGAAGGACGAAAGCCCTGATGTGCTTCTGGCTAGCGAAACTAAGCTAAACCAGAGGCACAAAATTCGACAAAAGTCCTACAACATAATAAGAGATCGACCCAACGCCACTCAAGGTGGAGGAGTTGCGATCTTTATTAAAAAAGATATTCATCATAAGGTCATTTATAGCCGTGAAGTGCGGAAGTTCCAGGTGCTAGAGGCTTGTATTCTGTGTATTCCCATTCGAAATGGAAAGAGGATACACATAGTATCGGCCTATGCACCTGAAACCCCTCAACCTACATTCTTTATCGCAGAGCTCGAATCGCTTTTTCGTTCTCTGCGCTTAAGCTCGGATGAGAACTTTTATCTTTTAACAGGAGATTTAAATGCCAAACACGCCGACTGGGGTAACACATCATCCAACACTAAAGGCAACCTCTTAAGAAATTGGTGCAACCAACACAGTATTGAGTATAAGCTCAAACTACTGGCAACAGAAAGTCCGTCATTCCCAAGGAGTGGCTCCTATCTGGATCTCATGCTGCTCGACTCACGACTGAGCCTGACAGATACAAACGAACGGTCTACAACTGTCTACGAACCTTGGCATACGACAGGGACCATTGCGGCTTTGGAGCCGTAATCAAAATACCAGACGAATTCACGGATTTGGGGGAGTATGCGCAAACGCATCTTTACGATTATAGTAGAGTGCGTTGGTCACGCTTCACCAGATCCCTGACAAGCGCACTCACTTCGAGGGTCTCCCTTCCACCATCTAACAGAAACCTATCAAATCAAGAAATTTATGGGTATTTTGACAGTATGGACGTGACAATCAAACAAATGATGGACAGAACGATACCACGCCAACGGCATTACGATACCACGGACGTGTACCGAAACGCGACCATAGACGCACTTCACAGACAGAAAAGTAGACTCCTGTCAAGACTCAAACTCTTGTACAGACAGTTTACTGATAGACATGATCCAGAGATCAGGACACTGAAATCTTTGATCAAAAACCTCCAGCAATTGATTACAGAGAATTACAGAATTTCTGTAAGTTCGTACTGGAACAACAAAATTCGGGATGTGAAGTCCAACAACCCGAATATGTTCCCGCAAACAAATCAAATTTTTCGGAGAAATAATCAAAACGACATACAAAATTTGAAGCTTCTGAGGACGCCAGACAATGAACGAATTTTACGAACCGTGAGCATAGATCAAGAAGATGCTGTTCTGGATGACGACTTCTTTGTGATCGCAGATCCACAGGAGAAAGTGGCAACAGTGGGGGCTGACTTTCCGGAAGTGTATAAGGTGAATGAGAACATTCGCCCGAACCGCGACCTGGAGAACAGGGCTCTGCTCCACCACTTCGATCTCCGAAATGACATCGAACATTGGCGAGCCGAGAACAATGGTTTCACCAGGTTCAGGGACGATTTCACGGCAAACAATGTCGTCGCCAATGATGGGCTTAACCCCCCTTTTGTTTCGACGGTAGAGCTTCAAACGATCTTTGAATCTCTGAGAAAGAAGAAATCCGCAGGCATCGAAGGAATCTCTAATATTGTACTTAGACACCTACCGCCGATGGCTATAGAGGCATACACTATCCTGTTTAACAACGCGCTCAATAATGCATATTATCCGGTGCGTTGGAAAACAGCGGTGGTGCAGCCCATCCCCAAGAAAGGAAAAGATTCGTCCAACCCGGCAAATCTCCGGTCGATAAGTCTCCTTCCGAGCATCAGCAAGGTATTCGAGAAGATGATTCACAGAGCCCTTTCAAAATGGGTTGAGGACAAAGACATCATTCCGGATAACCAATTCGGTTTCAGGGCGGGGCATGGTACTATTCATGCAGCGTCGAAACTCGTGTCGGATATCCAATGGAACAGATGCAAGAACCAATGCACAGGTGCCTGCCTGGTTGACTTGGAAAAAGCCTTCGACACCGTATGGTTAGAGGGACTTTACTACAGGCTTAACCAGCTAGGCATAAGTAAACCACTGCTGTATATGATCTATGATATGTTAATGGGAAGAAAGTTCGTTGTAAAAATTGTCAACGTGACTTCTTCTCAAACATTCGGTATCAAAAATGGTCTACAACAAGGCACGGTGAACTCCTTTTCAACATTTACGTCAGTGGTCTGATAGCTTCGCTTCGTCACTCGATAGCATCCGCAGACGACCTAGTCGCGTATAGAACAGGTCCAACGATTGACGTCATAGTTACTCCCTTGCAACGTGACTTCGAAAAAATTCAAACGTTTTGTAATGACTGGAAAACTGAAAATCAACTTCCGAAAATCGGAAACTATTTTGTTTAGAACGCCATTGTCTGGCCTCTAGGGATACCAGGAAAAACTGGCGAAAATTCTTAATCACTGGTCCGGATGGGCGTCCACTGGCGAACCAAAATGTAGTCAGATACCTCGGTATCTGGTTGGATCAATATCTGTATTTTAATAAACATATAGATGTTGCTTTGGCCAGGGCTCGGGGAGCTTTCACTCTGTTAAGATGGCTGTTTCATAGCAGCCAACTTGATAAGAAAGTCAAAATAATCTGTTACATGGCTTTAATCAGGCCCATGATCGCATATGGATGTCCCGTTTGGTTCAATGTGAGTGCAAGCCTGATGGAAAGGATTCGAGTGTTTGAGAGACAATGTCTAAGGACCTGTCTCTCATTGCACAGAACACCAGAATCCGAGTACATGGAATACTATCCCAACGAGGTCCTATACAATAGAGCCAAAATTATTAGGATTGACAACTTTTTGATCAAATTGATTCGAAGTCACGTTGCAAGGGCGATGACTTCGACCAATAACTTGATATCTGGGGCTTATTACCCAAATGAGTTATATCACGAGAGAGCCCGTCTTAGCGGCGTGGTTCCCCCAGAAGCGTTCTTACATTACGACAACCGCGAACTGATACAGGACAAATCGGCAATTCCGTTAATCTTCCACGTGGCCCGAAGGTCTGTGGAAAAGAGCTTATCTTACGAACGGGATGTAGCACTCCGTGAGCCGGGGCGACTCCGTTTCTGTATGGCAATGTCAGATCGGGATCGAGCAGACGTTGCTCGAAAAACGCAACGTTCCTGGTGGCTTGTACAGTCTCCGTCGCTGAATCCTTTGGGCTTAGCGTCATAAAAAAACATTATATAAGAGGCCAATTGCTGAATATAGATTAGGTAGTAGTAAGTTAATTAGGTTGGTTAGGTTAGCTGTAAGTTATGTATATGTATGTAAGTATATATATATTTATATATACATGTCTATGCATGTACATACATATACAGGGTGCGCCGCGAGCATTGTGGATGTAGCCGTTGATTTTGAATATATTTTTTTCAATTTAAGCCAACTTTTTAGAAAATTGCCCCACCCGGCTAAATGGGGGGAGGGGGGTGGACCCACATTTGGGTTGCAAATATTTTGTTTTTCAATAAAGAAAAATTGCGGTTTTATTGTCTTAAGGTCCTAGCGGGTAAAACCCATTGGCGGCGGGCGGACCCAGACGAAATTGCCAGGTCAGTTTTCAGGCGTTATCAATGAAAAAAAAGGATTAATCCAGGGCTAATCCAATACTGTGTCACTTTATTGTATCCTCATAAAACTCCGAATTATTTAAAAATAATAAAAAAGAGGTCAATGTTTCATACATTAATTTGCCTACAAGTCCAGCCGCGTTAAAACAAAAAAAAAAAAAAAAAGTTTTTCTTAGAAAAAAATGGTTTGGGTTTTTCTTTAATTTCTCAAAAACTACAAGACATTTTTGCATCCGGTTTTCTGTTTTTAACTAAAAACTAATAAGAGAATTGAATTATTGAAAAAAAATGAGTACTTAATTACATAAAATTTTGAAAAAAAAATAGTTCGATTTTTTTTTTTCTAAATTCTGAGTTTGAAAATTAATTTCTCGAAAACTATTCCTTAAAACAGCTTGGTTTGAAAACATGATGAAAGAAGAGGTTTCTAGCTTTCCAAAAAATTATATCACGGCATTGTGGATGTAACCGTTGATTTTGAATATTTTTTTTTTCAATTTAAGCCAACTTTTTCGAAAGGCTAAATGGGGGGGGGGGGAATAGATCCCCCTCCCATACGATTTTTTTCTTGTCTTGACCATACCTACACGCTCTAGCTTTTTGGCACACTGCTCGCGGCGCACCCTGTATAGTTTTAGTTAGTTTTAAGGTTATACTCACTAATAATATGCTAAGTTTGTTTTAACTAATTTTTCTTAGCCTTAATACTAATAAACTAATAAAAGAATTCCACAACAAATAGAATAGACGTCGAAAGACAAAATTAAAAATATACTGTGTAGCTTAGAGTGCCCGTTCAGGTCCAGTATGCTACGTTAAATAGGTAAGATATTTAAGATAGGTTTAAGCGTTTTACCTAGAATAAGTTGTTTGGAAAAATTTTAATAAAATGCTTTTAAAATGTAAAAAAAAATAAAAAAATTAATTTCTTTCAGTCGACTTTAGTCGTTTTGAAAAAATAAAAAATAAAAAACTTATTAACCGCTTTAACGCAATTTTACCGTGAAAGGAAAAAGAAATTGAAAGCATTGATTTATAAACTCGAATAGAAACTTGAAACATTTTAGCAAAAATGCTCTTTTTTACTATTAAAAACAAAGCGCTTCAAAACAACATTAAAATAGAAGAAGGATACAGTCAAACCATATTATTTACATCTTCGACACATTTCATAAATGAACGGTATTATAAAAAATAAGAAACGACCTTGTTTCTATTTTTTTTATTTTAAGAACATAAGCTACAAAAATACAAAAAATCAACTAATATTCGCTAATGTCAAATTTGCAAAATTTTTGTACAATTTTATATTTTGCATTTATTTTACAGGCAACGTTGAGTTATTCAAAATAGTCTTGTTAAAGTGTTATTGAGAGTTCTTAGATGTATTTAGAAATGGGGTGAGGTATTTAAACATTCGGAACCATCGAATTTGGATATAGAAATCAAAGATAAGTTCAATAAAATAATTATTAAGTGATCCATCTATCTTAAAATTAGACAAATAAAAAAAAAACTAAATTCGAACAGAAAATAATGAGGAAAAATGAATATTTCGAAAATCTGTACCGATTTTAAAGGGCCAAGTACTATGTAAGCTATCTGTTTATTTTATATGTACATATATGTCTCTTGATCGATGCTTGATATATGGTGAAAAAGATTTATAGCTTTCATATATTCCCCCTTTCTAAATATATAAAACATTCACCCTGTTTTCCACATGCTTTTATAATACACTCTTTTAATACATTTACAAATAAAACATAGGTTTCTAAGGATAAATATTATGCATCTTTTAGTGTAATTCTGAAATACAGAGAATACGTAGAAATAAACTTACAGCTAAATGAAGATAAGATATTGATATGAAGGAGTGATCTATTCTTCAAATATAATATAATTGAAGTATGTAGCCATTGAAAAAAAAAAACGTATATTAAAAATAAAATAATAACGTGTATAAATGTAAATTAGGGGACGGAGCACTTGGTTTATGATCATCAACCTTCTCGTTTTATAGATGAAGGTGTTTCGGCAAGCCCTTTTACTTTCAATCGGTCTGCGGTTTTCAAAAATGCTGGCAATTGTTCTTGAGATACATTTACTTCGCCGGCATACATAAACTCCAGGATAGCTTGTAAATGAATGTATGAGACATCTTTAAGAATAATAATAGGGTGTTTTGAAGGATTTTCCTTAAAAAAAAAAAAAAAACAGATATTCAGGAAATAAACAAAAAATATATATATATATATATATAATTACCTCCAACAATGCTTTAAAATATGGACTGCAAGCGGAAAGTACCATTTTGTGGGCCTTACAAGTTTGTCCCTCACAAGCTAGTGTAACCTAAAATGAGAGTTAAATTAACATGAGTTAAATAAAATACGTTATACTAATTTAAAGATGTTAATACATATTTAGTAACGACATTCTACAATAAGTATTTAATGTGTGTAAAATAAATGACACTCATATGTATGTATGTACACAAAATTGAACCTGACGGTGTGACTGTAAAATACCATAATGGTGTACGGAAGTTGATTTTGTAAATGTTATGTGTAAAAATAAAATGCCATGCCACGGGGTGGCCGTGGTGCAGTGGTTAACATCATCGACTGCCGAGCGTAAGGTTTAAGGTTCAAATTCGCTTCATAGCCAAGAAAAAGTAATTCCTATACGGACAAAAAGTATGCAACGCAGTTGTGAATGGAAAGTGACCAGACGTACTGCTGCAGGCATAACACTCAGTATATGGTGAACCGAAATTCATCCTCTGCGTATGCAATACTAAAAGTGCTTGAACAAATTACTGCGGACTATAACCAACGCGGAATTTGGTCGGCTCTCGTCCTATCTAGGGATAGGACAACCACCCAAAACTCTTGAACCTGCGCGAGTCTCTACAAAAAAAAAAAAAAAAAAAAAAACACTTGTAAGAAAACCAGATCTTCTACCGTAAAAAGTTGTAAGATCCATGTATTACCAAGTCAGTTAATTTATTCACTCCCTACTTAAGGGACCTTCTGCCTTGATTTATTACGTAATTAGCTAACCTACCAACATCTTATTGTGACCATACCAATATTAAAATCTGTTATGTTTTAAGTAAATAGATTGACTTGGAAATCGCACTAAATAATCTAATTTAATATAATATGTATTACTTAAGATCAATGAGGACAAAACGAATGCTGTCAAGCAAAAACCTGGGACTTGGTTTTTTTTACAAGTTATGTTTTTCATGGCATCTCATTCCTTTTTGTAGATGTATGTATGTACGTATGTATATTGGCGTTACAGTCCATGAAGGACCTAAGCCGAGCTTCTCTCAATCACCCATGTTGTGTGTGATTTCATTTTCCCATAGGTGAAAGGGACCTACGGTTTATTGCCGGTTCCGAACGGCGAATTTCGAGAAGTTTTTCATGACAATTTTACTACAGAGGGTTTTGTTAGAACCCCGCTGAGGAGAAACACCGTGAAAACACGTTCGATGACATGGCTTTGTCGGGAATCCATCCCGTGTCATATCGGTGTCAGAGGCCAACACACTACCCACTGCGCCACGGTGCTCTCACTTCTTTCTTTACTTACATATGTACATAGTATAATATATCGAGGATCGTTATTTTTATCTTTTCTTTAAAACTGAGTTACTTTCTCTTTACTAGAAGGTAGAAACTACATACACATAAAGAAACTAAAGAAACCTTTTATTACTTTTTTTACTTTTTATTATATTATTGTTTATTTATTTTGGGTGACAAAGTTAACCTTCTGCTTTAAATTTGTCTAATCTCCCATTTCTCACCCGTCCTATGTATCCCTCATACAGTTATGTATGTACATACATACATATGTATTTCTTCAGCGTAAGCACAATTTCGCTGATACCAATGCCTAAGTCAGATATACACTGTTCAAATTCATGCAATGCACGTGCAAGTGCATTAGTGAACAAATCACACCACGTATAGATGGGGTATATGCTTGAAGTAAAATCAAATCTTTCTGATGCGTAAATACATACATATGTATATACTCGCCGATACCGAATACAGTAAGCCTACCTACCCCTATTATGCCATTGTTTATACATATGTATACAGGCAAGAGATTCACTGATGTATGTATACGTTTGTAATCCCATATATTTATATGGGATTATTTATGCAGTTGGTGTATCTAGAAAACTTAAAATTGGTGTATCTAGAAAACTGAACCGAAATTGCAAAATATTTTAGTTTTTCCTTGATTTATACACTTAACACTTGTTGTGTTCCAAATGTGAAGCTTCTACGTCTGCTAGAAGTGCCTTAGACTTTTGATGATGGGTCAGTCAGTCAGTGAGTCAGTCAGAGAGTGACGAAATTAAGAAACTTTGACTAGTTATAATTCTTAAACTACTGGTTCAAATTGAATGAAATTTGAAATATACCGTGTCTATGCAATGCTTGCTTGGTTACTTCAGACTTCTAGTTTTATCCACAACGAAGTTATAGGGGGTCGAAAATGGCCTATTATGTTACGAGAAAAGGATGGTACGGCCGTGCCGCTTTTTTGCTCGACTTGGCAGGGGCACTGCCGTGTCACCAGATCGAATGCGTTCAACCACCTTTAGTAAGAAGGATAGGGGAGGGACGTTTTAGGATCATCAATCATTTTCAAAACACTCTGTAGAAGTTGTGCTCGGTGGGCAAAATTTCTTTATATACGCAGGAATAATACTATATTGTTATGCCTGAGGCGCTTTCACAAAATAAATAAAAAAATAACTCTCACACGCGGGCTGGATATACGGCTGGGAATTGGCCTCCAGTATTTCCGTTGTGTATTTCAGAAACGAAAAGAAATCCTCAAATACACCGTAGCGCGCAAGAGATTCACGAAAATCAAATAAAACACAACTTTGGTTGTATTATTTTAATAGAAATGAGTTTATTGTCTGGTCAAGCTCTTGAATCAAACTCAACAAGTATTCCTACTTAGGAATACTTGTTAGCTACCGTAACCCAGCTTATGCTGACAATGCATTTTAGGTTTTTTTTCAGGTATTTCGTCGCCTGTGTAATGCAATATGACGAAACACCTCAGTGCAGTGTCATATCGCACATTTTGCATGGGAGCATTTTTGTTTATGTTGCATTCTTTTTTTTTTTTTTGACATGTATGTACATACATACATGTTTTACCTCTGGGGTCGCTGGCGATTTTTGCGCATTTCGCCCAGCATCTATTTTATTAAGGTTTGTGTGTTTACCATTATTGCTTACAGGTTTGTGTGTTTATCACTATTACGTACAAGTTTGTGTGTTTATCACTATTGCTTGCAGGTTTGTGTGTCTCTAGCTACGAGTACGTCTCAGCGAGTTCCCAGTCGATTGAAAAGTATGCATGTTGTGTATATAACAAGAACAATAAACGTACCCAAACGCAAAATAGTTGGCCTAGTCAATATTTCTTCATACAAGGTTTGAATAAAAGACTGACATTCTAAATTAAATAATGTAATTCAAAATTAATTTTCTATTCTATTTTTCTATTCTACACTGTGTGAGTATGTATTAAATATACACATTTATTTATTTATTTATTTATTTACTAAGCTAACACTATAAATAAAATTATGAGCAAGCTTTATCAGCCGTAGCAACGGAGGCCTTCGGCTTTATGGTTAACATGTTCGATTAGATAAGATTATACAAATTGGTGTTCTTGAAAAAGTCTATTATAATTTTGATATTTTTAGTATTTGGGTTAGATAGAAGGTTGTTTTTGTTGATGTTGGAAGGGAGTTGGAGTCTGGGTGTCTGGAAAGCGGGACATTCGGAGAGGATATGGTGGACGTTGAATCGGGACTGGTTGCAGTATGTGCAGGTGGAGGGTTTGTTCTTGTTTAAATAGTGTTCGTGGGTGAGTTTGGTATTTCCGAGTCGTAGTCTGGTGATTTTTGTAAGGTCTGTTCTAAGAGGGAATGTGTGTTCTTGTTCATAGGCATAGTCTTTAATTGAGGATTTATCTTTATTTTATTGGTAGTCCGGTACAAATTCGGCAATTTCGTTTCCAGGAATTTGTACATGGCTTGGTATCCATATAAGTTCGGTTCTGGGGAATTGCTGATAGAGTAGATTGCGGATTGAGGTTTGGTTATTGACGTTAGCGACGGCGTCAATCGATGATAGGGAGTCGGTGCAGATGGCGAATTTGAGGGTGGAGGTGTTAGTGTATTGTAGGGCTCTTAGGATGGCAATAATTTCCTCCGAGAAGGAAGATGTGTAAGGGGGAAGGAGGAATGTGAAGATAGGTTCGGACTCAGTGGTAACGCTGAAGCTGACGTCTCCTGCTTTGAAGCCATCTGTGAAGATGAAGTGGTGATCGGGAAGTTTGTTTTTGAATCCAAGAGGGAACGAAATACTTCTGGGGCAGTGTGGGATTTGTTGTGAGAGCGGAGATCTGAGATGATGGTGGAGGGTGGAAAGAGCCATGGGGGTGAAACGGGCGGGTAGAAGGAAAGGTTTGCAGGGGATACCGTGTTCGTTGCAGAGGATTTTTGCACGATGTATGCAGGACGGTATTTTTGTGCTTTTTGTTGTTCCGATCGAGTTGGATATGTTGTAAAGGGGGGAGTCATTGCAAAGTAGAATAGGTTGGAGTAATTTTAAGGTGGACTGGTAGCGTACATTTTCGATCGTTGGCATATTCGGTTCGAGTAGTAAATGGTTAATGGGAGTTGTGCGGTAGGCGTTGAGAGCCTTTTTGATGGCGGAGTTGTAGATTGTTTTGATTTTGCTCAAGTGTGTATTTGCCGAGTATAGGAAGAGGCCATATCGGATTTTGCTGGTTATAATGGACTGGATGGTGGAAGTTAGGGAAAGGGGGTTGCAGTTGTATTTGTTGCAGGAGATAATTTTAATTATGTTTGGTTTTTTAAAAATGTGGAACGCTTCACGATTTTGCGTGTCATCCTTGCGCAGGGGCCATGCTAATCTTCTCTGTATCATTCCAATTTTAGTATATGTTCTGCCGAAGCAAGAACAAATATACACATTTAAAAATAGTACTTTATTAAATAACAGGAGCTCATTTACAAAGTAAAGAAACGAAATTATACCAACGCATATTACGCAAAATAGTTGGCCCACTCTTTTATCGACGCAAAAAAAGTTGGCCCAATACAAATATCTGGCCTTCACCACTGAGTGACGTCACCTTTATTTTTGATAACGGCCGTGATTTGACTGGGGAGTGTTTCCACTAAATTAAGACAACATTAAGGGGTCGTGCCATCCCAAACTTTTTGAATTTTTTCCTTTAGTTCATTTAAGTTCTTGCAAAGGAATTAAAGTGGTTTTTCTTTTGCCTAAGTAACGGTTTGTACCAAACATTTATTTTTAATGGTAATAATATAAAAGTAAAAATAGTAAAAACTTCCTTATAAAATTTGTATCCCATTGTCTTAATTTTTCGAATGCAGGTGTCTCTTGAAACCTCCTTTTTAATAAATTTTTTCCACTCTAATGTGATAATAGCCGTCGTAGTACGACGATCTTTTTTTAGGATCTTTCTCAAAGCCCTCCTGTCACGACCAGTATGAGGTCTGAGGTCAATACATGCTTAACTTGAGACACCCAAGTTCAAATAACGTAACAATAAATGGTAAATATCAATAGAAAGAGACAATATCTGGCATAGACCAACTATTTTGCAATGGAAAACTAGCGGGCCAACTATTTTGCAATACAAAAAAAAAAATAGGTTTACATATACAAATTGTGACAAAATACATTCATTTTTCATGTTCATGAACTATATGAAGAAAAAAAATATAACCTTTTCATTAACTTTGCATAATAACCACATATTGGAAAATGAACGTGATGAAAAATACAATATTAGGCCAACTACTTTGCGTTTGGGTAGTATTGTTTTGGACGACCTCTTCTTCTTATTCGATACTTAGTTTTCGTTGTTATTTTTAAAATATTTTATTATTTTTTTGTTTACATGAAAAAAAAAATCATCAAGATTTATGTCACTGGTGCCAACAACTAAGATCACATGTTTTGTTTTTAACAGCAAATAACAGAAACCAAAGACAAAAAAAACATATACATATGTACATGATCTTAATTTTTGGCACCTGTGACATACAATTTTGTTTTTCTTTTTTTTTTTTTGTCAGCATTGCACCTTCCTAACACCTATATCCTTAAAACGAGTTCGTGGGTATCTAACCCTTAAACTTGGTTCGACTCGTTCCATCGTTATGACTTCTGATGATGTTATTGAGGGTGATCTGGTGGGCTCTGGTAACTACGTACATCTTCCTTTTGCGGTTAAAACATTTGTTGAATAGGGTGAGAGTTGTTCGGCCTCCAGATCTACAACTAATCTTGTATGCAATTATAAATATTGCAATGAATGCTAAGGTGCCTCCGATTCCTGTAAAGATGCTCCTGGTTCTCTCTGGTATTGAATCTAAGACGTTTCCCCAGAAATGTTTCTGATTTTGAATGTCGATTGCTAGGTCGCTAAGTTCGTCTAAATTTTTCACTTTAATTTTATTTATCATTTTTGTGTTTAGTCCGACGGTATCTAGTTTAACATAAACACAATCTTCGAGCTCGTTTGTATTAAATCTATCTCTTAATTCAATTTCCATTGGTTTGCTTACTTGATTTTGTATAACATTTCAATATCTGAATTGCTTATTTTTAAATTACAGTTATTAGCTTTATTTCGCATGAAGACATTTATTGCGCAGTTTGTAAAATCAAGAGTGCTTTCATATGATTCAGTTTTACAAATATAATTTCCATTAATTTCTTTACAGTCTTCCAGGGTATTTTTTAAATTATAAAATTCCTTATCTCTTATTATTAAGAATTTATTAGGTACATAAATTAAAACAATACCGCTCGTTACAATTTTTGGAATTGCAATAATTTCAAATAGATCAAACTCTTCTTTTGTTAAAATTAGTATTTGTAATAATACAATGATATCTTGGTTCTTTACATAAGCTCTTATCTCAATTTCTTTTATAATATTTGTATAATTTTCTATGGTTGGTTCAAATAAAAGATAGTTGTCTATGTGCAACTGGTTCAATCCGTCAATTAGTTGTAGTGGTTCAATTATACGGGAAAGAATAACACCGTTTTGGATAAAAAGTAAACTGTCTAAAATCTGCTCTACCTATTTCTATTTCTAATTGCATAATCTTAAAATTTATTTTACTCATTACCCGTGGTATGATGGCGAGTGTGAGCAGAAAAAGGCAGCAACCGACGAGGCGTACCAAAAGGGGCTGCAGAGGAAAACCAGGGCAGCGCGAGAAGAGTACCGAGCCAGAAGAAGGGAGGAGAAGAAACTACTGCGACAAAAGAAAAGAATCTTCGCAGCCACCCAGCTCAAGGATATCGAGGAGTCTAGGAATAAACATAAAACACGAGCCTTTACAAGAAAGCCAAAGGCCTTGCAGGAGGCTTGGGCACCCAGGCTCTTCGAAACTGCGAGGGCAATCTTGTCACCGACCCGCAGGGAATAGTGGATGTATTTAAGCAGCATTTCCAGCAGCTGCATAACGAGCATGACCAGGAGAGAGTGGTAGGGACCGAGGAAATCCCAACTCCAGCCGCTGAAGTAGTCCTTCCACCCAGCATCGAAGAAGTCGAAACAGCTATTCAGAAGCTGAAGAACAACAAGGACACAGGCTCAGATGGCTTGCCATCAGAGGTCTTCAAGGCTGGCGGCGATGTTCTGGTAGGGAGCATGCACCAGATCATCTGCAGAATTTGGGAAGATGAAAGCATGCCCGACGACTGGAATACCAGCTCTATATGCCCCATCCACAAAAAAGGCGATCCTACCTCTTGCAAGAACTATAGAGGTATATCCCTGCTCAATGTCGCATACAAGATCCTGTCCAGCGTATTGTGTGAACGTCTAAAACCATTTTGCACCGCACTAATCGGCAACTACCAGTGCGGCTTCCGGCCCGGCAAATCAACGATAGACCAAATTTTCACACTTCGACAAATCCTGGAAAAGACCAACGAGTTTCGAATCGATACACACCATCTTTTCATCGATTTCAAAGCCGCATACGACAGCATTCATCGTGAAGCACTGTTTGGGGATTGGCCGAATTCGGGATCCCGGTAAAACTGATCCAGTTGTGTCGCGCCACTCTAAAAAACACGCGATGCAGCGTGCAACTCGGTTCTAGGACCTCGGAACCATTCGAAACATGCACCGGATTTCGGCAAGGAGATGCGCTGTCATGTGACTTCTTCAACCTGGTGCTGGAGCAGATAGTGCGACGGGCAGGCTTCAACAGGGAAGGCACTATCTTTTACAAGTCCATCCAGCTGCTAAGATACGCGGATGATATCGACATCAACGCGTGTTCTCGCCGTGGCATTCACGGCGATTGAAGAATAGGCGAAACGAATTGGTCTTAAGATCAATGAGGACAAAACGAAATACATGCTGTCAAGCAAAAACCAATCCGTCGCTCACCACCTGGGACAAAACATAACAATTGACAGCTACAATTTCGAGGTAGTTAAGGAGTTTGTCTACCTCGGGGCAAACGTAAATTCCACAAATGACACCACAGTGGAGATCCGGCGTAGAATCGCCCTTGGCAACCGCTGCTACATCGGCTTGTCCAAACAACTGGGGTCAAAACTCCTCACTCGAAAGACCAAAGTCATGCTTTAGAAAACGCTCATTCTGCCAGTCTTGCTGTACGGAGCCGAAAGCTGGACGATAAGCAGGACAGCGGAGCTGATTTTGGGTTCATCCGAAAGAAAAATTCTGCGCCGGATATTTGGTCCTGTCTGTGAGGAAGGTGAATGGAGAAGAAGACACAACCGCGAACTCTACGAGCTGTACCAAGATGTGGATGTAGTCCGGAAGGCAAGGATCCGTCGACTACACTGGCTCGGCCACATCGAGCGCATGGACATCAACGCTCCAGCTAAGAGGGTCTTCGACTCCGAGCCTCCTGGTTCGAGAAGAAGAGGAAGACCGAACCTCCGGTATAAAGACCAAGTAATCGCGGATGTAAGACATCTTGGTCTTGACAACTGGAAGCAGCGTGCCCGGGACCGTCAAGGATGGAAGGCACCTATAGCTCAGGCTCAGATCCTCCATGGATCGCAGGCCTGATAAGTAAGTAAGTAAGTTGAGTGTATGGAATTACTTTCCTGAACTTGTCTGCCTTCCGCCTTTATAAGATTTATAAAGCTAATTTTGGTTGCGGTTACATTCTGAATTACTCCTATGTCAACTACTCCTTTACTTAATTTTGTCATGATTTTTACATTTTCTTCCATTCCATTTTTTATCTAATCTCGTTTGATTTGATTGTACTCACAGTTTCTGCGTAATATTCGTGGTCCTCATTATCCATGGTACCGAATAATGTTTTAAATCCAGACCCTATTACATTAACTAATTCCCTACGAAATCTTGTTGCCATACCCATTATATTATAGATGACGTAAACTTTATGCTCTAGTTTTATCAAATTATTCTTTACAATTCCTTGGTACTTTTCCGATTACTTATATGTTTTACACATTCATCGTTAATTGTTTTTACTATTTGCCTTATATTTTCTATGTATTCGTTTAAATTCCTAACACTTATTTTGTTAACTAGTGTTAACCTTTCTTCCTATTTCTCTGACGGGTCCTTTAGGGTTAAAATATAATCCGCTGTTATCGGTTAATTTCCGAGGGACCAGGTGCTCCTGTAAAGTACGGTCAAATGTTGGCTTTATTGTGTTTTATTTCCTAGCTTAACTAACACATGATCATCTTGTATCTCTATTATTTTATATGGTCCTTTAAATTTACTCTCTAACTTTCCTTTCACTAAGTTTTTAACTAAAATTTCCTGTCCTACTTTGTATTCTACAGGTTTTCCTACCCTTTTATCATATCGTGGTTTTGCTTTTTGTTTTGTCTTCACGGTTCTGTTTTTTGGCTGTCAATGACTTATTCTCCTTTAGTTCATCCAAATAATCAAATACACTTCGTTCGTTATTATCATATGTCTTTCTAGGTATGTTTGCTGGACTTCCGTAAACGAGTTCATATGGAGTAGAGATGCGCAAAATAGTTCCAACCGCGGAACGAACATGGAACCGTTCTTTTCCTGATCGGAACTACAATACATATGTATGTACATATGTATTTAGCTTTTTTGTTACTGAATTCAATGGCAAAATGAAAAGTTACGATCGATTTTTTAAAAACATGTTTTATTATCATTTCAAACCAAAAGCAACCATAAAAAATTAGTTTAGTTTATTCCATTTATTCATTTTATTTATTTGTTTCAGAAACTGAGAAAATAACAAATAAAATATGTACATAAATCATGCATGCATACTCGCACCGATATGGAACTAGCAAACCATGTCCATGTCCGGACCTGAATGCATACTCATTACTCGCACCGATATGGAACTATCAAAAACATGTCCATGTCCGGAACTAAATGTATACTCGGACCGATATGGAACTAGCAAAAACATGTCCATGTCCGGAACTAAATGTATACTCGGACCGATATGGAACTAGCAAAAACATGTCCATGTCCGGAACTAAATGTATACTCGGACCTATCGGAACTATCAAAAACATGTCCATGTCCGGAACTAAATGTATTATCGCACCGATATGGAACTAGCAAACCATGTCCATGTCCGGACCTGAATGCATACATACATGTATGACATTCGTTCACGAAATGCGCTGCGGGCATTATATTCTTTCATTTCTTTTCTTCATTTCAGTTCCAGTGTGCTGTACAGTGTACACCAAATGTTCGAGCTTTATTGCCACATCTCCATACTTTTGGGTTTCGTGAAAACTACGGGGTATAACTCATACCGTATGAGAAGCATGTTCGTTGCATTTATGTTTTTTTTTTTCGTCTTGTACATATGTGATTGATGAATAAGGGTTGAATGGAACTATGGAACTATTTTCGTTCAATTTGCGGAACGAGAGGACATGTGTCCGAGAGAGGACATAGTTCCGTGAACTATACATGTCCGGAACTACCCAACTCTAATATGGAGCGTATCCTGCATGGCATTAGCTCTGCCAATTTGATATATTACCTAATTCTTTTTCTGTGGTTTTTAGATATTCTAATAGATGACAGTGTGCCCTTTCTACTCCACCATTCGCCTGCGGATGGGAGATACTAGTTGTTATATGTTTCATACCAAACATTTTACGAATTTCTTCAAACAGCGCATTACATTTTAATTGCACGAGGACTGTATATCGCGACCTACCGCTTCGAAGGCTCGATGAAGAGCAGGGATAAAGAATGAGATACCAATCTTTTGGCTTTGACAGGCATTTTGACAACTAGCCCCTACAAACGGTTTGAGGTTTGACGGCGTCTTGAATATGTCATTCTGCCTTGTTCCGACGTCTTGACTTTACGTCAAAAGCGTCGTTTTTAAAGCGTCCTCTAGACGCTCAATATTATTGTGCGAAATATTGCACAATTTTATTGGTCTGCTGCCCCAGACGGTTCAATATTTTTCCCAATAATTTAGTTGACCGCCCATATTTGTAATAAAGATCGAAAGCGTTTTGATTTTCCGCAATATATCGCACAATCTTGCAATATTATCTACAAACGAACAATAATATTGTGCAATATCAGATATTGCACAATATTATTAGGCGTCTAGGGGCCGCTTTAATTACAAAAGCAACAACCAACCCCTGCGGGGATCAACGGGCAGACGTACGAAAGTTTGGTATCTCATTCTTTATCCCTGATGAAGAGTGACGATCTGCTGATCGCCCTTTTTCCACCCCGGTGGTGGTGCTCGTCTCATCCAGGGATAAAGAATGAGATACCAAACTTTCGTACGTCTGCCCGTTGATCCCCGCAGGGGTTGGTTGTTGCTTTTGTAATTAAAGCGGCCCCTAGACGCCTAATAATATTGTGCAATATCTGATATTGCACAATATTATTGTTCGTCTGTAGATAATATTGCAAGATGGTGCGATATATTGCGAAAAATCAGAAGGCTTTTGACTTTTAATACAAATATAACCGATCAACTAAATTATTGGGAAAAATATTGAACCGTCTGGGGCAGCAAGCCAATAAAATTGTGCAATATTTCGCACAATAATATTGAGCGTCTAGAGGACGCTTTAAAAACGACGCTTTTGACTTAAAGTCAAGACGTCGAAACAAGGCAGAATGACATAGTCTGGTCTCATCACTAGAGTTGGGTAGTTCCGGACATGTATAGTTCACGGAACTATGTCCTCTCTCGGACACATGTCCTCTCGTTCCGCAAATTGAACGAAAATAGTTCCATAGTTCTATTCAACCCTTATACATCAATCACATACATATGTATGTGTGTACCAAACGAAAAAAAAAAAAAAAAACATAAATGCAACGAACATGCTTCTCATACGGTATGAGTTATACCCCGTAGTTTTCAAGAAACCCAAAAGTATGGAGATGTGGCGATAAAGCTCGAACAGTTGGTGTACACTGTACAGCACACTTGAACTGAAATGAAGAAAAGAAATTAAAGAATATAATGCCCGCACCGTATTTCGTGAACGAATGTCATACATGTGTATGTATGCATTCAGGTCCGGCCATGGACATGGTTTGCTAGTTCAATATCGGTGCGAGTACGCATACAGGTTCGGACATGAGACATGGTTTGCTAGTTCCATATCGGTGCGATAATACATTTAGTTCCGGACATGGACATGCTTTTGCTAGTTCCATATCGGTCCGAGTATACATTTAGTTCCGGACATGGACATGTTTTTGCTAGTTCCATATCGGTGCGAGTATACATTTAGTTCCGGACATGGACATGTTTTTGCTAGTTCCATATCGGTCCGAGTATACATTTAGTTCCGGACATGGACATGTTTTTGCTAGTTCCATATCGGTGCGAGTATGCATTCAGGTCCGGAGATGGACATGGTTTGCTAGTTCCATATCGGTGCGAGTATGCATGCATGATTTATTGTACTTGATGAGCGGAGGATAAATAAAATGTCCTTTCTTTACTGATAACAACAGTAATTATTCTTTATTTCCCTCGTTTTTATATAGGGTTTGTGTCTTATTGTTTGCCTACTAGACACAAAGACCGGATGTGAGCTAGACGCTCATTAATTGGTTCTTTGTGTGGTTTGTGCAATAATATTTTATTATTTTATGATATATGGTCTGCGGGGTGATAATGCTGCGTCTATGTCGGGCTATGTGTGTGAGTGGGTGCAGATTCGTAACAAAAAAGCTAAATATGTACATATGTATTGTAGTTCCGAGGAACTAGTTCCAGGAACTAGTTCCGATCAGGAAAAGAACGGTTCCATGTTCATTCCGCGGTTGGAACTAGGCATTCAAATTTCGCATAAGCATGACTGGGACGCCTAGTTTTAATTGAAGCTTGTGTGAGGGTACACCTGACAGCTCAAGCGAATTTTGATGTGCTCTGTTCTGTATCCATAACTCTGTCTATTGATAAATACTCTGTTGTATCTCCTGGTACTTTACTCAATTGTCTGAATTTATTTTGTTGACAACATAATTTTTAGGTGCCAAAATTGCTCTTTCACATAAATATTGATTTTCGTGAATATTGTTTTGTAAATCTAGGCAAACATTTGCAACTAATTCTGAATCACAGTGTACTAAGTGACAAAAATCTCCCGTCACTGTCACACAGCCCTCGGCATCAATTTCTAACCGACCATCTCCTATTTTCAATAGTGTTTCGGCATAGTTGCCAGCATTTGTGTCATCATATACATAGATGCACTCTCATATTTGTAGTCAAACTGAACTTTCTTACGGTGGCCCATAGAGTGGACGACTTGAGACATGCTTTAATTTCGTCTGCAGGTGTCCCCTTCTAAATGACTGGTAACGTTTGGCGGAAATCACCAGCCAATAAAACCACCATCCCTCCCATAACATCGGTATTGTTGCGCAAATCCTGGAGCGTTCGATTTAGTGCTTCTACCGCTTTTTTGTGCGCCATAGTACTTTCATCCCACACTAAGAGCTTGCACTGACGTAGCATAGCACCCCATGCGCTATTTTTACTAAAATTACAGATAGGTGAATCTTCCTGGGCGAGATTTAGTGGTAATTTTAAAACAGAATGCGCAGTACGACCTCCGTACGATAGCAATGTTGCTATCTTTTCTTAATTGCGCCAGCAACAAACCGGGAAAACTCGAGCTTCTCAGGCAACCCGGCGCGTCCCCAGGTGGCGGATAGGGGAAGGCCACGTAATGTGGTAGGGGTATTGCACCCCCGCGGACCAAGAGCACTTACATTCCCAAGTCAAGGTGGTTGGAATACGTGCCGAGGACTGAATGATGCAGGGAATACAAAAATGTGCATCGCAAACGTACGGTCCCTATGTGATACCGGGCGCCCTCACATAGTAACTAGCCTTACATCTACATGGGAGCTCTGTAGATGGTTGACCATCAATTCTCTACTCGTGGGACCAACACATGAACAACAAACACAAAAAAAAAAAAACCAACAGAGTCGGAGGAAGAATATCTCCTCCGCTCACCAGTACACGAAATGGAGACAGAAGTCACAGAACCAACTCCAAACTCTGCAACCACATTCCCGTCCAACAAGACGGACAACCAAAACGCTCAGGTACCTAAAGGTCCAAGCGCCGAGGTTGCAGTGGTTAACGACGCCAAAAAACCTCGGCAGAAACAAGAGCATTTCACCGGGGCCCAAAGGCGACGAATCGCCGCTCTAATCCGGGACGGGATGGAGCCCGAAGAGGCGAGACAAAAAGAAAGAGCAAGATATGCTCTCGTGCTTGCGGAAAGGGAAGCTCACAAAAATACCGATGCATCAAATCCCAAACGCAGCCGATCAAACGACAACTCCATTGTGGAGAATATCCGCAAGAAGAGTCGACCACACACACAAGCACCTAGCAGCTCATGTGCTGGTAATAGAAATGATCGTCTTGGGTGCGCTTGCGAAAATAAAACAAAACCCACTAAGGGAAATAGTGGAGGTGCACGAGAGCGCACGGATGCACCCGAGCCATCCTACCGGGATGCCATTGCTCGGTGCAAAGTCGCCATCATGCACTCGCAACACCCGCAAGAGACCCTAACGGACGAACAGATGAAATTAGTGAGGAAGAGCCTGTTAGTGGAAATGGACAAGGCAGACAAAGATTGTCCTGCACTCCGATTCGAGGCCACCTCAGCCAGAAATGGATGGCTTTCCATCACCTGTCACGACATAGAAACAAAAGATTGGCTCATGTCGTCGATAGAGAAGATCAAGCCATAGAAAAACGCAGATTTGTGTGCAACTCAGGGTAATGACATACCCAAGTTATACACCTGCGTAACATTCGTCCCCTCCTCCCTTCTTCGGGCGCCTTGTCGTGGCGGGAGGCTTAAGAGGTCGTAGGCTGCTGAAGGAGGCATAAGCATGACTGCACTTTCGGCATGCGCCTCCAACTCTCTTCCTCTTACTGGGAAGGTTCAACTACCCAGTAAGAGCGTGATCAGTTCCCGTAATGACGGAGCCGGAAGCTGTCAAGTTTCTGCTATGGCCAGCGTTGCCGCCGAAAAAGGTGGTGGGGCTGACAGGCAGACTCCGAACGCAGAAGGCGAAGTCGTTACGGGTCCTAGCAATCCTCGAACTGGTAAGGCTGTTCCGAACCGGCGTCCGAAGGGAGCAGGTGCTTTAACCGAAAAAGGTAAAGGATCCCGCAAACAGAAGACCGCCGCTGGGGATAGCCTCGCTAGGGAGAGAGTGTGCGATGCCTCCCTCTCCGGTGGGGCGGTGGGAAATCGGAGTCAAATGGCAGATGTGGCGACCCAGAAGGATCGAAGCATCACACAACAAAACCCCTTCCTCCCAGAAGGAGATCCAAATGACCGTAAAGAGTCTAGAGAAGCAGCTCTCTTATAAAGAGGCGGCCATCTCTTCTGAAAAGGTCAGGATAGCTTTTATCCAGATCAATCTACAGCATTGCAAGGCCGCTACTGCTCTTTTAAGTAGTAGAATTGCATGTAGTAGAACAAATCATCACATTGTATCCATTCAGGAACCGTGGGTGTGGAATAATCGCCTATGTGGCCTTGGTGGTATACGTGATGCTACGATTCTTTATGATGAGCGATCCGAAAGGCCTAGGGTCGGCCTCATCATATCGAATTCACTATCGGCAACCAAACTTGGGCACTTTTGTGGACAAGATCTGGTGGCTGCTCGAGTAAGCTACAAAACGCACGGAGCAATATAACACTTCGTCGTTGCGTCTGCCTACTTTCCCTACGATTCGTTACTACCTCCACCACCGAAGGAGGTCTCTGAGCTCGTAGAGTACTGTGAAGCCAAAAAGATTGGTCTCATCTTGTGTTGCGATGCTAATGCCCAAAACACTGCTTGGGGCAGCAGCAAGTGTAACACAAGGGGGGACCGTCTGTTGGACTTCATTCTCTCGTCTGACCTTACCATCAACAATGTTGGCTCTCAACCAACGTTTGTTACGACAAGACGACAGGAGGTGATTGACCTGACCCTATCCAACAGATATGTGAAGGACATCACTAACTGGCGAGTCTTGCCTGATGCTACGCTGTCGGACCATAAATATATCGAATTCCGATTGGGTTGTGAGACTTCTTCCTTGCAGCCTAGACGGAATCCGAGGACGGACTGGGTACGGTTTAGCTTGAGAAATCCACTCAGACCCTACCTAAGCTTAGAACGAAACAATTGGTAGAGAACGCTGTTCATAACCTGAATAGCGTCATCACCAGTTGTTTTGAACTCGCATGTCCTGTCAGCAAACCTCCCAGCAGGAAATTGGTCCCCTGGTGGAATGCCGAGCTCCAAAGTCTTCGCAGGGAAGTCAGAATTCTTCTGAATAGATCGCTCAAATCAAATTCAGAAGATAACTGGAACAAGTATCGGTCGAAGCAGAAAGAATATAAGAAACTTATTCGTAAATCGAAGAACGATTCTTATAGGACCTTCTGCGAAGAGATCAAGTCTCTGAGTGCGACTAGCAAGTTGGTCAAAGTCCTCAAACGGAGAAAACCGACTAGGCTAGACGCACTCAGAATGTCTGATGGTACCTTTACTGAGTCTAAAGCGGAAACTCTTAGTTTACTGTTTGCGACTTATTTCCCGGGAAATCAGATCGACATCGGCTCGTTGCACACTCCTTCAAGGGAAACTGCAACTGAAACGATGAAAATAACTCGGCGTAGCTGGTATATTGCGTCGCGCGTGGTTACGACTGAAGCTATTGAATTTGCTGTGGCATCCTTCGATGGCTTCAAATCGCCGGGCACCGACGCGATATATCCTGTTATGCTGCAAAAAGGTATAAGGCAGCTGCTTCCTACTCTGAAAAGAATTTTCACTGCTAGTCTAGCACTTGCTCACATACCCATTCCTTGGCGCACAGTGAAAGTGGTCTTCATTCCCAAAATAGGAAAAGAGGACTACTCACTTGCCAAGAGCTTCAGACCAATTAATCTAACATCCTTCCTGCTGAAAAGCATGTAGAGACTGGTAGAGTTGCACGTGCGAAAAGTTGCCCTTCGAATGCACCCTCTTTCGGAGATGCAACATGCTTACCAGCGCGGAAAATCTTGCGAGACTGCGCTTCAGAACCTAGTTGGGCGTATTGAGTGCGCGCTCGAAAGGAAAGAGTACGCGCTGGGCATTTTCATCGACAGCATGTGTAACGCTGTCAGACATCATGGCGTGGATGATGCACTGGTCCTTTGGATCAAAGCAATGCTCATGCACAGGACATTGACCGCTGATGCAGGCCTCGACCAGTGTGTCAAATCTGGCGTAAACAGGGGCTGCTCTCAAGGTGGCGTCCTGTCTCCGCTGTTATGGTGCATGGTGGTCGATTCCCTGCTTGATGCTCTCAATGCCTCTGGAATCTACGCCCAGGCCTATGCGGATGACGTCGCCATTCTTTCTGTCAGCTCATGTTTGGCGACTGTCCGTCGCACAGCACAGGCGGCGCTAAATGTGATCGATGATTGGTGTACCAGAAATGGGCTGTCAGTCAATCCTATTACGAGAAGGAGGAAAAATACTGACATGACTCAGCTGGTACTAAAAGGCACTTCCATCCCGATATCCAAGGAGGCTAAGTATCTGGAAGTCATCTTAGATAGTAAGCTTCTCTGGTCAAAGCATGCTGAGTCAAAGACCACCAAAGCGCTGTCAGCTTTCTGGCAATGCAAGAAAGCTTTTGGCAAAAGATGAGGTTTATCGCCGGCAAAGGTCCTCTGGATCTACACGGCAATGATAAGACCCATCATTTCATATGCATCGGTGGAACAGACTAAAACGCAAACACGTCGTATCCTCTTTCACCAAACTCCAAAGAACGGTTTGTGTCAGCTGCGCGGGGGCTTTCCCCAACATGCCGGGCGCTGCTCTAGATGTTATGGTGAACCTTCCACCTCTTGATATATTTATCAGAGGGGGTGATCTGAATGCCATGTCTCGTCTGAAGAGAAACGGCTTTTGGTACAACTCGCATATAAATAAATGTGTGCTTGCGCAAGAATTGTCCTGCGGCGCTTGTCTCATGGACATGCCTTCTGACGCATTGACGCCTCGTTATCCTATTGCGTCGTCATTTCACAGTCGAGTTTCCCTGGCGTCAGGATTGGCTATGACTGGATACTGAACCTGGAAAGTATAGTCTTCGCATTTTCACAGATGGCTCCAGGTCTGGGCGGGGGTCCGGTGCTGGAGTCTTCTTTGAGTGCGAAAACATCCGACTGCACTTCTCGTTAGGAAAGTATGCGTCTGTCTTCCAATCAGAGATATACGAAATCCTAATGGCCATGCACTATGTTGTGAAGCTCAGGTGGGAAGAGGAAAGCATACATATGCGTCTCTAGTGACAGCCAAGCTGCACTAAAAGCTGTGTGTATCCCCTTAACTAGCTCCAAATTAGTGCTTGAACTCAAGTCCTTTTTGAACAGAGTCGGCAGACTAAATTCATTAAGGCTTGTATGGGTTCCAGGCCACTCTGGGATCCCAGGAAATGAGACCTCTGACGAACTCGCTAGAATGGGTTCAGAGGAGAGCTTCTCAGGACCTGAACCCGCTCTAGGTCTACCTACATCCACGGTAAATTCCTACATTAACGATTGTGTATTTAACACACACAACCGTAGATGGAGGGATTGTCCGGGTTGCAGAATGACTAAGCGCGTATGCCCTGATGTCTGCAAAAAATCTGCAGCATTCCTCCTGTGGCTTGTGGGAGTTATCACGGGCCATTACACTTTTGCCAAGCATCTCTACGTGCTCGGCATCAGTGAGACGCCTACCTGTGCTGCATGTGGCGAAGAGGAGGATGATACTGCAGAGAATTTCCTCTGTTATTGTCCCGCCTTTGCTCGCATACGGTGGCGCACCCTTGGAGCCGACGTGGTGTGTGCCGAATCCCTTAGCTCTACATCACTGAAGCTCCTTCAAATTTTTCTCCGGAAAACGGAGAAAATACAGTAATGTAAAAAAAAATAAATCGTCCCCGAAGCCGATGACCTTACCAAGGACACATTCCTAAAGCACTAAAGGATGGAGAGTCCTCAGGATTGCTAAGGAAAAAAGCGGTGGGGATCAAGTAACCTTTGCCACTGTTCCTCAACTTCTCCCAGATCCTAATTAGGATCAAGGGAGTTCCCAAGCAGGCAAAGGTAACTGCGGACAACAAAACTAAGAACAGGGTACAAGCCCATCCGAAGTGCGATGCCCAAGGTATACCGGCCATGCCTAAGAAAGGGAGTGAGGAACTCGGCGCGCATAAGCCAAACCAGAGAGCAGCAACCATTGCATCTGGCGTTAGTGCACCAACCATAGAGACAACGAAAGTACCCCAAACGTCAGGGCTACCTGAAGAAACAACTCGGGCAGCCAAGACTTCAGGGGTCAGCCCTATGTTTGGGACAATTACTAACACTGGCAGCCCTGCCAGTACCTCACTGAATCCATCATGTCGGGATTAAGGTGCATCCAAGTAAATCTACAGCATGCAAAGGCCGCGTCCGCGGTACTGAGCCATAGAATTAACAAGGAGCACCTCGATATAACCTTTATCCAGGAACCGTATACCATTAAAGACCAGATCAAAGTATGCCAGTTCACTCAAAAGCATACTAAATTTTATCACGGACTCAGATTTTCTGAGTGAACTGTAAGTGGGGGACATCACAATAGGCCCAATCGTGGCCGCAGTGATGAGGCGACTCTGACCCACCCCTTAAGCCCTATCTATCTATCTATCAACCCCTTGTTCCTGGGGAACGAGGAACCTGGCCCTCCAGGTTGGGGGTTGTGCTTAGGGGTAACATCCCTATCACGTAAAAACCTACTTGTTCCGAAACAACAACAAGCGTCGGATACGGACGGATACAATGCTGACGACCCCTGCAAACGACTAACGGACTTGAGAGTCTGCACCTGGAATGTTAGGTCCCTTAACAGACCGGCTGCAGGCGATCAATTGGAGCAAACCCTCAACTGCTATAAAGCAGATATAACCGCACTCCAAGAAGTGCGATGGGATGGACCAGGCAAAAAACGGATGAAAAACTGCGACATCTACGGGAACTGCTACAAGGAGAACAAACAGCGCCTATTCGGGTGCGGATTCGTTATTCGAGGAAGACTCCGACAAAAAGTCTTAAGCTTCCGAGACATAAGCGAACGCCTCATAACAATCCGCATCAAAGCTAAATTTGGAAACATTAGCTTAATATGCGCTCACGCCCCAACGGAAGAAAAGGACGATCGACTCAAAGAAGATTTCCACGATCTCCCATACAGAACATATGCCCAATGCCCCAGCTAGACACAAAAATAGTCCTAGGAGATTTAAATGCAAAACTGGGCAGAGGACATATTTGAGTCGATCATAGGAAAGCATAGCCTCCATAACACCACATCCGACAACGGACTAAGGCTAATTAATTTCTTAGCGGGGCGTAACCTCCTTGTAGCAAGCACGCGATTCCCCCATCTCAACATCCACAAGGGTACCTGGCGGTCTCCTGATCAATCGACCAACAACCAGATTGACCACATTGCGATCGACGTCAAACACTCCTCCTGGATTCTCGACGTACGAACCTTCCGAGGGGCCAACATCGACTCGGACCACTACCTTGTAGCCAAAGTACGAATGAGGATATCAAGAATGATTAGGAGTCGAGTAGCACAACGTAAGTTTGACGTCGGAAAGCTACAATCGCAAGAGACTGCCAGAATCTTTGCCGACCGTGTCTCCTCCAAGCTCTCTCAAAATCCGCCCATAGCAGCACAAACAATAGAGCAGGAATGGGTGCATTGCCAGAGCGCCGTCAGAGACGCTGCCTCAGAGGTGCTGGGTTTCAAACATCCACCACCTAGAAACCCCTGGTTCGATGAACAATGCGAACAAGCCCATGCAGCAAAACAAGAGGCATGTAAAGTCATGCTGCAACGACGGACGAGAGCTGCTCGCGAAATCTATGAGCAGAAGAGAAGAGAGGAACACACGCTTTTCAGAAGAAAGAAGAGAGAGCACGGAAAGCGTGAGATCGAGGAGATGGAGAGATGCTTCCGCAGGAATGACGCCCGTAAGTTTTACAATAAGGTAAAACGAACATGCCATGGCTACAAAGCCAGTGCGACGGCCTGCAGGGATGAAAATGGAGAACTGGTGGTAGAGTCGCAATCGATGCTGAGGATTTGGAAAGACCACTTCTGCAGACTGTATAACGGCGATGATAGACAAGATACCGCTGTCAGACAGTACGAGCCATTCGTAATGGACGACAATGAAACAGAATTCAGTCCACCCGACCTAGACGAAGTCAAAATAGCGATATCAAGACTTATGTAAGTCTAATAAAGCCGCGGGCGCAGACGGCCTGTCTGCTGAGCTTCTTAAGGCGGCTGGAGATGAGCTGGTAAGGTGCACGTACCATTTCATTTGCAAGGTATGGTCGGAGGAAAGCATGCTCGACGAATGGAATATCAGCATCGTTTGCCCGGTCCAAAAGAAAGGAGACTCATATAACTGCGCCAACTATAGGGGAATAAGTCTCATTGACATCGCATATAAGATCTTCTCTGCCGTATTGTGTGAACGCCTGAAACTGTTATCAGTGTGGTTTCAGGCCAAGTAAATCCACAATAGACCAAATATTTACGTTACGGCAGATCTTGGAGAAGACCCAGGAATACCAAATCGACACTCACCACCTCTTCGTCGATTTCAAGGCTGCATATGACAGCGTGTATAGAGATGAGCTATACAAAGCCATGTCAAGCTTTCAAGCGAAAAGATCGTGCAAGAGTCACTGGCCAATACAAGAGGTACGATTTATTTCAATTCTACACAATTGCTTGCGTATGCCGACGACATTGACGTGATTGGACGGACACAGCGAGACGTCAATGAGGCCTTTGTAAGCATTGAGGTAGAAGCGGCTAAGATGGGTCTCAAGGTTAATGAGGGTAAAACCAAATATTTGCTTTCATCTAAAAGAGACGGACAACAACGACGTATTGGCCAGAACATCACCATGGGCGGATGTAACTTTAAAGTGGTCAAGGAATTCATCTACATACCTTGGCTCACTGATCACCAGCGACAACAACACCAGCGCTGAGATAAAACGCAGAATCACTCTTGCCAACCGCTGTTTCTTTGGGCTCAAGAGGCAATTGAGAAGTAGAGCCCTCTCTCGGAAAACCAAGGTGACACTATACAGGGTGCCCCACGAGCAGTGTGCCATAAAGCTGAAGCGTGTAGGTCTGGTCAAGACAAAAAAAAAAAAAATCGTATGGGAGGGGGGTCTATTCCCCTCCGTTTAGGCAGGAGGGGCAATTTTCTAAAAAAAATGTACTTAATTTGGAAATAAAAATATTAAAAATCAAAGGTTACATCCACAATGCCGAGATACACTTTTTTTTGTAAAGCCAGAAACCTCTTCTTTCATTTTGTTTCTAAACGAAGATGTTTTAAGGAATAGTTTTTGAGAAATGAATTTTCAAACTCAAAATTTTGAGAAAAAAAAAAAAAAAAAAAAAAAAAAATCGAACTAATTTTTCTCAAAATTTTATGTGATTAAGTACTAATTTTTTTTCAAGAATTAAATTCTCTCTTATTTTTTTCTCTTATTATTTCAAAACAAAAAAGTTAAAAAAAAAATGTCTTGTAGTTTTTGAAAAATTAAAGAAAAACCCAAACCACTTTTGAACCTGATACATCTACTGGTACATCTACTAGGAGATGTTGGAGTTTGATATGTTTTAACTTGGAAAACTGTTCTTGACCTTGCTACCGAGACAACTTTCTCCTTTCCTTTATCCACTCTTTTTTTTTTTGTTCTTTACAATATTATCAAAACTTAATGTAAATCTACTTGCACAATTCATTAACTTCATCGTCCAGACGGTAATATTCCCTTCGAGGTTCCGCAACTATTTTTCACCACGCGTAGTTTACACAGCAACAATTAAGGAGATTAAGGTAATTTCTTTTGTTTCCGGTAATTTCCTTTTTTGTTCGCACAGTTATGTTCTTTGGGCTCCTTTCTGTTCATTTTATTTATTTAGTTTTTTTTTTTTTGGATAACTTGGCATGGGAGCATTTTTGTTCATGTTGCATTCTTTTTGTTTTTTTGTCAGCATTGCACCTTCCTAACAATATATTTTTAGAGAGAACACAAACAAAAGACCGATGCAACAAATCAAATTTCTAGAAATTGTTGCTTTCTGAAACGCATATTTTTTGGTTAATTAAGCATGTTTGGTGGAAGTAAGCATGGCAAAACGACGAACAGGATATCAATTCTGCCAATATTTTGTGTGAAGTTAGGCATTGACCACTAAGAGTCTTAAATAATTTAAACACTCCTAGATACAAATTCGTTTCTGAGTGTAACTGCCAGTAGTATGTAGAATCGAGCCCCTATTTCGAAATACCTAGGGGATTTTATATAAAACTCTTACCTTGGTCTTTCAATATATCGCATACTTGAACCTAATACAATGCGAATGAGGTATTCCTTGCTTCCAGGCCAAAGATATTTTTGTTTTGTTACATTATGTTTCTATTTATGTGTTATAAAATAAAACAATTTTTTTGATTATGCGTTAAAAAAGCATTTTGACATTTCCCCATTTGTAATCCCAGTATCGAGAAACAAAATTGAAAACAGTGTAAGACTCGGTACAGTTAAACAGTTAAGTGTCGTTATGTACAGAGGCTACACGAAAATTTATCGATTACAACGACCATACGCTGCACCAGTTTTCTCTCTATCTATCTATCTATTGGTTATTAATACTTATTTCGGATTTTAACATACATATTACAAGACATTCGCTTGTTATTCCAGGGACGAGAAGATTATCCGGTTTTCTGTTTTTAACTAAAAACTAATAAGAGAATTGAATTATTGAAAAAAAGTGAGTACTTAATTACATAAAATTTTGAAAAAAATAAGTTCATTTTTTTACAGTTTTTTTTTCAAAATTTTGAGTTTGAAAATTAATTTCTCAAAAATCATTCCTTAAAACAGCTTGGTTTAAAAACATGATGAAAGAAGAGGCTTCTAGCTTTACAAAAAAGTATATCACGGCATTGTGGATGTAACCGTTGATTTTGAATATTTTTTTTTTCAATTTAAGCCAACTTTTTACAAAATTGCCCCTCCCGGCTAAATGGGGGGGAATAGACCCCCCCTCCCGTACGATTTTTTTCTTGTCTTGACCAGACCTACACGCTCCAGCTTTTTGGCACACTGCTCGCGGCGCACCCTGTATAATGTTTACGCAAACCTTTAATTGTTACACAACTTTTTTGGAAATAACCATTATATCCGATTCCCTCATTTCACCACTCCTCATCTATAATCGTTCAGTCATCCCAGTGTGGCAACACGTTGTGATAGAAAATAATACATTTCTTATTATTTAGTACAGTAAAATATTAGTTTTTTTGACCATTTGGGATTACCCTAGTTGGGACATTTTTTTGTTTTCACACTCACCGTATCATTTCTTATTACCAATCTGCTAATTTTGAAAACCGTCCTCGGACCCGATAATCTGGGGGCACGGCAGTGCCCCTGCCAAGTCGAGCAAAAATGCGGCACGGCCGTACCATCCTTTTCTCGAACCATAACAGGCCATTTTCGACCCCCTATAACTTCGTTGTGGATAAAACTAGAAGCCTGAATTTTCAGTAACCAAGCAAGCATTGCATAAACACGGCATATTTCAAATTTCATCCAATTTGAACCAGTAGTTTAAGAATTATAACTAGTCAAAGTTTCTTAATTTTGTCACTCACTGACTGACTGACCGATCATCAAAAGTCTAAGGCACTTCTAGCAGACGTAGAAGCTTCAAATTTGGTACACAACTAGTGTTTAGTGTATAAGTCAGGGAAAAACTACAATATTTTGCAATTTCGGTTAAGTTTTCTAGATACACCAACTGCATAAATAATCCCATATAAATATATGGGATTACAAACGTATACATACATCAGTGAATCTCTTGCCTGTATACATATGTATAAACAATGGCATAATAGGAGTAGGTAGGCTTACTGTATTCGGTATCGGCGAGTTTATACATATGTATATATTTACGCATCAGAAAGATTTGATTTTACTTCAAGCATATACCCCATCTATACGTGGTGTGATTTGTTCACTAATGCACTTGCACGTGCATTGCATGAATTTGAACAGTGTATATCTGACTTAGGCATTGGTATCAGCGAAATTGTGCTTACGCTGAAGAAATACATATGTATGTACATACATAACTGTATGAGGGATACATAGGACGGGTGAGAAATGGGAGATTAGACAAATTTAAAGCAGAAGGTTAACTTTGTCACCCAAAATAAATAAACAATAATATAATAAAAAGTAAAAAAAGTAATAAAAGGTTTCTTTAGTTTCTTTATGTGTATGTAGTTTCTACCTTCTAGTAAAAAGAAAGTAACTCAGTTTTAAAGAAAAGATAAAAATAACGATCCTCGATATATTATACTACTAGCTGGCCCGGCGAACTTTATACCGCCTAACGTCACTCAATTGTTTTGCCTTACCGGAACCCCTTCACTGACACTTAAACTTTATGGTATGGTATTTAAGTTCAAATTGACTTTTATGTAAGTATTATATACCGGGACTTAATTGAGTCTCTTATTGTTGACGACTTTATGTTATGCCCTAAACTTATGGGAATAGTTGGATGCAAAAAAGTATGTTACGAATCTTTTTAGGAAATTTTTTAAATTTCGACAACACATTCAGCGATTCATTTTTATATTTTTATATTATAGATAGAAAAGTGTTTTTTTTTTTTTTTTTTTTTTTTTTTTTTTTTTTTTTAAAGACAATTTTTCTCTCCGTAAGAACCATCCTCGTACTTCAAGGAATATTATACAAAAAGAATTAGCGAAATCGGTCCAGCGGTTCTCGAGATTTGCGCTTAGCAACACATTTAGCGATTCATTTTTATATTATAGAAGATGTACATATGTAAGTAAAGAAAGAAGTGAGAGCACCGTGGCGCAGTGGGTAGTGTGTTGGCCTCTGACACCGATATGACACGGGATGGAATCCCGACAAAGCCATGTCATCGAACGTGTTTTCACGGTGTTTCTCCTCAGCGGGGTTCTAACAAAACCCTCTGTAGTAAAATTGTCATGAAAAGCTTCTCGAAATTCGCCGTTCGGAACCGGCAATAAACCGTAGGTCCCTTTCACCTATGGGAAAATGAAATCACACACAACATGGGTGATTGAGAGAAGCTCGGCTTAGGTCCTTCATGGACTGTAACGCCAATATACATACGTCTACAAAAAGGAATGAGATGCCATGAAAAACATAACTTGTAAAAAAACCAAGTCCCAGGTTTTTGCTTGACAGCATTCGTTTTGTCCTCATTGATCTTAAGTAATACATATTATATTAAATTAGATTATTTAGTGCGATTTCCAAGTCAATCTATTTACTTAAAACATAAAAGATTTTAATATTGGTATGGTCACAATAAGATGTTGGTAGGTTAGCTAATTACGTAATAAGTCAAGGCAGAAGGTCCCTTAAGTAGAGACTGAATAAATTAACTGACTTGGTAATACATGGATCTTACAACTTTTTACGGTAGAAGATCTGAGTTGCGAGACTTGGCTTTTTTTACAAGTTATGTTTTTTCATGGCATTGCCATTGACTTGTTGTCTTTCAGTATCGTATTTCACGATTTTGTTTTATGGTTAATGTTTATTTCCATACCAAATCGACAATGCTGAACTTGCATCTTACTCGATATTTACTTTTTTTTTTATTTTCAAATGATTAATTGATTGGTGGATGGCAAATGACTAATAAAGGCCTCGTAGGGGTAGCATCTATTCGACAGATGCTGGCCTGCTAAAAAGCGAGAAGAGCCACCGCAGTCGAACATCTTGCGGCACTGTTAGTAAGTCCCATCCCCACCTCCTCGTGGTGCCATCTGGGGATTTCCTGTGGAAATTGCAGACGGGGAAGGGCCGTAAAAAAGACACAAACTCCGCAACAACCACAAGCCCCGGATATAACGGACCGGATTTATTCTGACGACCCTTGCAAAAAACGAAAAAAGGACAATGATCTTCGGCCTTGTACGTGGAATGTTAGGTCCCTAAACAGGCCACGTGACGCCGAACAACTTGCGGACGCCCTAGACCGCTATAAAGCGCACATCACCGCCATCCAGGAAAGGCGATGGAATGGACCGGGTATAAAGCGGATGAAAAACTGCGATATTTACTACGGCGACTGCTATAGGGAGAGAGGGCAATGATTGTTTGGATGCGGATTTGTTGTTCGAGGTCCTAGCTTTCGGCATGTGAGCGAACGCCTCATAACAATCCGTATCAAGGCTAAATTTTTTAACATCAGCCTGATCTGCGTCCACGCCCCCACGGAAGACAAGGATGACTCCGCCAAAGATGAGTTCTACGATCTCCTAGACAGAACGTATGCCCAATGTCCCAGCTATGACAACAAAATTGTACTAGGAGACTTCAATGCTATGCTGGGTAAAGAAAGTATCTTTGAACGAGTCATCGGCAAACATAGCCTACACGACACCACCTCCGATAACGGACACAGGCTGATTGATCTTGCTACGGGGCGAAATCTCCTTCTAGCCAGTACGCGCTTCCCGCACCTCGGTATACACAAAGTCACCTGGCGGTCTTTTGATCAATCGACTACCAATCAGATTGATCACATCGCGATCGACGTCAGACTTACTTACTTACTTAACAGGCGCTACAGTTCGGGGTGAACCTGGGCCTCAACCAACATGCCTCTCCACCTAGCACGATCTTTCGCTAGTGTTTTCCAATGCCGCACGCCCAGTTGGTTGAGGTCCCCTTCCACCTGTGCGCGCCACCTCAGGTGCGGGCAGATCCTGGAGAAAACCAATGAATTTCAAGTCGACACTCACCACCTATTTGTCGACTTCAAAGCCGCATACGACAGCGTAATTAGAGACGAGTTATACAACGCTATGTCTACCTTTGACATACCTGCTAAACTCGTCAGACTATGCAGGATGACTTTGAAGAATGCTCGCTGCTCCATCCGTATCGGTGAACACCTTACCGATAGTTTTGATGTCAAAAAAGGATTTAGGCAGGGCGATGCGCTGTCGTGTGATTTCTTCAACATCATATTGGAAATGATTGTGCAAAAATCACTGGTCAATACAAGAGGCGCAATCTATTTCAAATCCTCGCAACTCCTTGCATACGCCGACGATATTGACATAATAGGTAGATCGCAGCGAGATGTCAATGAGGCGTTTGCGAGTATTGAGATGGAGGCGGCGAAAATTGGTTTGACGGTAAACGAGGGCAAAACTAAATATATGCTGTCATCAAACAAGGGCGCTCATCAGCGACGTCTTGGCCAGAACGTTTGTATAGGCAAGTATAAGTTCGAGGTAGTTAAGGACTTCGTCTACCTTGGCTCCGCAGTGACCTGGAACAACGACATCCGTTCCGAAATCAAACGCAGAATCACTCTTGCCAATCGCTGTTTCTTTGGGCTCAGGAGGCAACTGAGTAATGGAGCCCTCTCCCGAACGACAAAGTTGACTCTATATAAGACCCTTAACATCCCGGTCCTGTTGTACGGCGCAGAAGCATGGACACTATCAAAAGCGGATGAGGAGGCCCTTGGTCGGTTCGAGAGAAAAATTTTGCGCGTAATTTTTGGGCCTATAAACGCAGACGGGGGATGGAGGAGAAGATTCAACAACGAACTTTACGGACTGTACAGCGACATGAGCCTAGTCAGGCGTCTACAGATTCAACGCCTAAGATGGCTGGGCCATGTAGAGCGAATGGACACTACAGCTCCAGCTCGGAGAGTCTTTGAATCCAACCCCGAGGGACGAAGAAGCAGAGGACGGCCGCCCTTAAGATGGCGCTCACAGGTGGAAGGGGACCTCAGCCAACTGGGTGTGCGGCAATGGAAAAAGCTAGCAAAAGATCGTGCTAGTTGGAGGGGCCTGTTGGTTGAGGCCCAGGTTCACCCCGAACTGTAGCGCCCACTAAGAAGAAGAAGAATTGATTGATTCTTTATTGATTCATTAGAAGTTTACAGTTTGAGTTTAGACAAGCCTTAAGGGCAGAAGACTGTTTACAAAAGTTACAAAAATGTTGAGTTCTAATATTCTTAAGTTACTTTAAATGTATTGTTGTCATGTTTGTTTTCAAGTATTTGAATTTAAATAAAATTGTTTTGCTTTTTTCATTAAATTATTTTGGGCAGATTTCTAAATTCTATAGGAAGTTCATTAAATATTGTTGGGATTGCTACGTCGTATTTCCTGTGACTGTATTCATTCCAGTGTCTCGCGATATTATATCGACCTGGATGTATTCTTCCCATGCAAGCATAATATATCGTGTTTTAAATGAGATTCGACCAGTCCGAAGTAACATTGCCGTAAAACGACTGCAGGGCAATGATATCTAAGATGAAATAAAGCGTATGCGCTTTGTCGTTGTTTCACTGTAAGTGCCTTAATGTAGTAGCTCCATTTTAAATTATAGTCAATCATAGTTCCCAGGTACTTTTGTATCGATACATTTCCAATTTTAGTTGAGCAGCTGTCCTATTTTTGCAAATAAATGTAGTTTCCCACTCTATGCAAGCATTGATAATACTCATGCACTTTTCCCCCTTTTTTTTTTACTTTATTATGTGTGGTGGACGAATATGCACTACTTTTGTTTCTTTTTTGCGTTGCCAATCAAACTCTTGTTGCATTTCGGCCTCTGTCGTGTCAACATTTCTATGGCTTACTACAATTGCTATATCGTCAGCGTGTGCATAGGCTGTACTTTGTTTAAGTGTTGAAAACATGTCATTTGTGTATATAATCTAAAGAATGAGGCCCTAACTTTGATCCCTGTGGCACTCCGCATATAGTTTTCTCTTCCTCACTGTATTTGTCTTTGATTTTCACCTTGTACTTCCTATCTTTTGAGTAGCTTTCGAACGATATCAAAATAGGTCCGTGCACTCCGACTTTTCAGTTGCCTTAATGTTTAAGTGACGAAAGCTTTTTTAAAGTCAATAAATAATACTCTTTTATCCAGGCTCCTATACAATCTACTAGTGAAATCCCCAAGTTCGAAAACCGAATTGATTACCTTCCAAAATTGTATGTTTTTCCAGATATGTGTATGTGTGTGTGTTGGCGTTACAGTCCATGCAGGACCTGAGCCGAGCTTCTCTCAATCACCCATGTTGTGTGTGATTTAATTGTCCCATAGGTGGAAGGGACCTGCTGTTTATTGCCGGTTCCGAACGGCGAATTTCGAGAAGCTTTTCATGACAATTTTACTACAGGGAGTTTTGTCAGAACCCCGCTGAGGAGAAACACCGTGAAAAACCCGTTCGATGGCATGGCTGTGTCGGGATTCAATCCCGTGTCATCGGCGTCAGAGGCCAACACACTACCACGGTGCTTGGGTAGGTAGGCTTAGCCTTGTATAAATCACTTCCTCAAGTACCTTATCTATAACTGACAGAATAGAGATTGGCCTATAGTTCTGTATCTCGTCTTTCTTACCGTCTTTATATATAGGACGTACAATAGATGTTTTTAGCATATTTGGTACTGACAATTGGTCAAGACTCATGTTTATCAATTTCTCTATAATGGGAGATAGTGTTTTAGCATTATTTTTAAGATCTTTTGGTCTTATGCCATCGATTCCTGAAGACCTACACTCTTTCAGAAAACTAAGCACGTTTTTCAATTTGCCTCACAGTGACTTTTTAGGGTTCCGTACCCAAAGGTAAAACGGAACCCTATTACTAAGACTTCGCTGTCCGTCCGTCCGTCTGTCACCAGGCTGTATCTCATGAACCGTGATAGTTAGACAGTTGAAATTTTCACAGATGATGTATTTCTGTTGCCGCTACCACGACAAATACTAAAAACAGAACAAAATGAATATTTAAGGGGGGCTCCCATACAACAGACATGATTTTCATCCAAAAAATCCCCTTGGTCACATACTGAACTAAGGTTAGTCGACAATATCCCACAACCAGTAGCAAACTTCCCTGTTTTTGATCTCTTTTGTGTCTTTGATGAATTAATCCTAGATGCAAACCCTTTTCCCATATTTCCCATTATTGTTATTCACCTTTTCACAACGTTGCTGTCAAGTAAGATAATTGATTTGAATTCAATGGACACTTTGTTGATCAACTATATCTCATCATAAAGATTTTTAATTATCACAGTAATATGCCGATAACCTGCCTGCAACCAAGATCTGCATCATACAAAAAATGTGATTTAATGTGATGACTGATGAGGTAACATACATAGTCTCTTTCATATTTATGTATATATACCCTTGTGGGCGAGTCCGACTCGCACTTGGCCGGTTTTTTCATATACAGTGAACTCCCTCTTATGTGGACGATTCTATTAAGTGGACAGTATTTTCATATGTATTTGGATGAAAAAATTCCTTCAAATGGATGATATGAGAGTAAGATATTTTTCTTTTCTTTCCTTTATACATACATACATACATACATATGTATGTATGGACCTGCTTCTGAGCGAGCGATCATTTATCACATATGTACTCGTATGTATTTGTGTGACAGCACATACATTTATTGTTTTACATATTTTATTATTTAATTGTGGGCCGTCTGCGAGATTATAATCTTGTGTCCATTTAGATTGTTGGAGATGAGATCGTAACTCGTGCACAACGGTTGTACGAACAAATTGTTCGGAAAAATCGCTACTTCGTTTTGCTCTCTCTCATTTCCGCATTAGTTAAAAAAGGATGAATGCAAATTAACGAACAAAATGTGTCTGATTAATGGCATCTATGATGTTTTGTTCGTAAAGCATACCTTTTAAAGATAATCTCTACATGTAAAGGATACTCAGTAGGAAGTTTTGTTTGGAGGCAGAAGGTTTTCTTTTTGCTGAATAAGCCTATAACCTGGTGCTGCGTATTTAAACGATTTTTTTTTTTACCAAGACAGAGCTGACCAGGTGGGTTAAAAATGATTTTGTTTTGTCATGCGTTTGATAGGTTTTCCCTTTTGTCAGAAATCATAATGCCACAAACCGTTGCTGAATGGACTAGCCGAATTGGGTCATTAATTGAATAATATGAACCCAAGGATATTTTCAATGCAGATGAGACGGCTTTGTTCTTTAAAGCTCTCCCTATAAAGACATTTCATACCAGGGGTGAGTCCTGCTCAGTGGGGAAATCTTCCAAGGAAATATTAACCATGTTGCATTGTGTGAATATGCTTGGAGAAGTAGAACCATTGGTTGTGATAGTCAAATCCGTACACCTACGCTGCTTCAAAAATATACAGAAAGGAAACTTGCCAGTAACATGGTATTCGAACAAGCGAGCTTGGATGACAACTTCTATAATGACATAATGGTTAAACAGCTTTAACGCCAAAATAAGAAAACAACGCAGGAAGATATTACTTTTTCTGGATAATGCGACTTCACATCCTCATCTTACTTTAAGTAACATAAATACCACATCCGTCTGTCAACCCTTGGACCAGGGCATCATCAAAAATTGTAAAATATTTTATCGCGAACAAGGTCTTGTTTGTTTATTGAAATTGAAATAAGCGCTAACACATTAAGATAAATCTGTAGATATATTATTAGCAGCATTAGCGACAATATACATTTCAGGAATGTGCGACTTATATCGTCCGCACCTGATGCCTCAGATTTTATGGTCAGCAAGCTTCCTAACACTTGTTGACTCTCAACACAGGAGAAACTAAAAGGCGAGAACGGAAAAACCGTTGGTATTTCCGCAGGTTCTTGATTAACGGTGCGATCTGCACTAGGTGAAGATAAAAACTTCCGATTTAGTTCGTCAGCGTTGATATTGTTTTGAGGACATGTTTTTTGTTTTCCTATGCCAAGAGTCTAGAGATTTTTCCAAAGTTTGTGACTATCAGAGGGTACCTTGAGGTGGTTTGAGTAAAAAGTAATTTTAGCCTCTCTTAGTTTTTGCACAACTTTATTACGTAACCTTTTATACGCCACATGCAGGTCTTCAATCCTTGTTCGAACCCAGCGTTTGTAAGCCTCGTTGATTAATTAAATGTTTGATTGGTTGTGGGAACCAAGTTTTTGACGCTTGGTCAAACTTCTTAATTCTAAATGGCACGTGCGCATTGAAAATATTTACTAAGTTATCATTAATAAACTGAACTTGATCAGTTGGTGAAATCATACGGTAAATATTTTCCCAATGTATAGTGCGAATATGTTGTTCAAGATTTACAGGATCCATATTTGTGAAATCTCTGAAACGTATTTGCCGGGTTTCTGTTTTTACTCGGTGGCCCGTCTGAAAATCGAAGTTTAGAAAAATAAGGTCGTGATAGGAGAAAACAGGTGCTGAGAGTTTTAGACAGGGCGACACGCTATCGTGTGACTTTTTCAACATCGTCCTTTTAATGATCGTGCAAAACTCACTGGTCAATACGAGGGGCACCTCGTCCGTACAGCTGCTCGCATATGCGAAATCTCATTTGGGGTCTTTACGAGCATTGAGGCGGAAGCGGCTAAAATGGGACTCGCGGTGGTAAGTAAGGGCAAGGCGAAATATATGCTGTGTCGAAAAAGGACACGAACTACCGGCGTCTTGGCCAGGGCGCACATATTGACAGGTATAATTTCAAAATAGTCGAATGGCTTCATCTTACTAGGCTCCGCAGTGATATGCAGCAATGACATCAGTGCCGAAATCAAACTCAGAATAACTCTTGCCAACCACTGTTTCTTTGGGCTCGGGAGGCAATTGAAAAGCAGAGCCCTCTCTCGAAAAACCAAGGTGACCATTTACAAAACCCTTATCATCCCGGTCCTGCTTTATGGCGCGGAGACATGGACCTTATCGAAAGCGGATGAAGAGGCCCTTGGTTGTTTTGAGAGAAAAATTCTGCGTACGATTTTCGGCCCGACCTGCATAAATGGGGAGCGAAGAAGAAGACTCAATAGTGAATTGTACGGGCTGTACAGCGACATGAACGTAGCACGGCGTCTGCGATCCAATGCCTAAGATGGCTAGGTCATGTAGAGCGCATGGAAATCACAGCTTCGTCTCGGAAGGTCTTTGAATCCAATACTGAGGGGCGACGCGGTCGAGGACGGCCGAATTTAAGGCGGCGGACGCAAGTGGAAGAGAACCTCAACTAACTAGGCATGCGGCACTGGAGACTGCTGGCGAAAGACCATGCCAGTTGGAGAGGTTTTTTAAAGGAGGGCCAGGTTCGCCATGAGCTGTAGCGCCGAAAAAGAAGATTTGTGGGTTGAAGCCACCAGATATTCTAGTATTGACCTGTCATCACAGCGGAGTTAAATGTATACTGACTACTTCACTACATATAGCTATGGGGTAAAAATAAATAAATACAGCTTACTCTACCACACAGTTTAACTTTAATTTTGTGCTTCTCTCTTTACTAGGAACAACGATATCTTGCGGTAAGGAAGTAGGCATCGAGTATAAAATACACCCGCAGAATAGAATCAGATCGTTTACCGTTATCAAAAATTGTCCTGAAATGTCAGTTTGAGTCATCTAGTATTGTCTGGACACAAAAAAAAAAACAAAAATAAAACAAAAATAAAATAAAAATAAACACATTGATTGATTGTATCTGGTGAAAGCGATATTATTTTGTAATCAGAAAGCAGAAAAAGTTGATACTATTGATATTCATACATACATATGTACATACATAGATGTATAATAAGACCGGTGAAGTAACGGATAATATTTAACGATTGTATTAGCAAGAAATTGTCCGTAACGTGCATTGTTCGGAAGACCAAAGGCAGATAAAAAAAATTTAAGAGCGAAGGATATTCATACAGTCCAATATCAAGAACGGTAGGTTGCTCGCTCTTTGGGAATGATACAAAATGCATTTAAAATAAACCAGCGCGAGAAAACAGTCGACGGCCACGGAAAACAACCCAAACGCAGGATCGTTTAATTGAGCTAGAAGCAAAGAAACGTCCTTTTGTATCGTCACGGAATATTTTGCAAGAAAACAATTTGCAGATTGTTTCAAAGACTGTCCGAAGACGATAAATGGAGTCTAAACTGTCATCAAGATCACTCAGAAAAGTGCCACTACTCAACAAAAAAAAAAAAAATAAATAAATAAATAAACAAAGTATATAAGTATACTTATACAGTACGTTACAGCCCATAAAGGACCAGAGCCAAGCTTCTCTTCAATCACCCATGTTGTGTGGGATTTATTTTTCACACAGGTGAAAGGGACCTACAGTTTAGTGCCGGTTCCGAACGGCGTGAGTCGAGAAGCTTTTTCAAGGCATACGTCGTAGCGCAGTGGTTAGTGTGTTGGACTCTGGCGCACCATGAGCGAGTTCGGATCCCGATAACACCAACGCCATCGAATGTTTATTTCGCGGCGTCCCTCCTCGGCGGGGTACTGGCAAAACCCCCCGTAGTATACTTGCCAAGAAAAAGCTTCTCGACTCAAGCCGTTCGGAATCGGCATTAAACTGTAGAACCCTTTCACCTGTGTAAAAAAAAAAAAAAAATCACACACAACATGGGTGATTGAGAGAAGGTTGGCTCTGGCCCTTCATGGGCTGTAACGCCACCAAAGCAAACTAACAAAACTAGAGAGCGCCGTGGCGTACTGGTTAGTGTGTTGGCCTCCAACGCCGATGACACGTGATCGAATACCGACAACAGCCATGTCATCGAGCGTGTTTTTCACGGTGCTTCTCCTCAGCGGGGTACTGACAAAACCCCTTGTAGTATAGTTGTCAACAAAAGCTTCTGGAATTTCGCCGTTCGGAACCAGCAATAAACTGTAGGTTCCTTTCACCTATGGGAAAATAAAATCACACCCAACATGGGTGATTGAGAGCAGCTCGGCCTTGGTCCTCATGGACTGTAAAGCCAACATACATACTAACAAAACTTATCACAACTTCTTTGTTCTATTTATTTTTCAGCAGTTATTCCCACTAAAACATGATGACATATGTACTTTTAAAATATATACAGTGAACATTGGAAAACGTGAACACTGCATTTTTTATATTGACTCCTCTAAAACGTGACCAAATCTAAAAGCTCTAAAACGTGAAGACATTTTTTTAACATTTCTACATAAAAATGCACTGAATTCATTTCCAAGATTTCGGGGGATCTTATAATATTGACAATGTGTAGTATTTATTCGGGGATCCCATAATATGCGTACCTAGTATGTATGTATACATATATGTATTTGGTACCCCACGTGCATGTACGTATTGCTATCATCCCTCATTCAGTTACTGTTTTTCTCTTGCATAATTTGGGTTGATCAACGTCATATTTTCTATTTAAAAATGTGTTCAACGAAAGTAAAGGTTTTAACATTAAACAAAAAACGAGCAATAGTATGGTAATAGCATGGTAGGAATACCAGAGTCATAAAATGTTACATTCCAAAACATGAACAATCCCAACCCAATGTTCACTGCATATGAATACGTTCCTGCTAATTGTAGGAGTACTTCACAGAAACAAACCTTTAAAAAACATACTATCTTATGTTAAGACATATGTACATAACTACCAATCCAATGGCTTCAACTGCATTTATTTTTTTGTTCTTAGCTGTACATATGTACATACGTATGTATGTCTACCATTTACTCGTTTTCAAGTTGTTATCCACATCTGATTTAGTTCCTCAAACCAATTATGTAAATGTAACACGGGAAGACGAGCGAACACCGTGGCGCAGTGGGTAGTTTGTTGCTCACTGACGTCGATGACACGGGATCGAATCATGAAAAACTTCTCGAAACTAGCCGTTCGGTCCCCTTCACTTATGGGTAACTAAAATCACAAACAGTATGGGCGATTGAGAGAAGCTAGGCTTAGGTTATTCGGAGCTGTAATGCTATTGCACCTACATACATACCATACATATGTAGCACGGAAAGACAATCTTTTAAACAATGAAAATGCATATACATATGTATAATGTAATTCCTTAAGTGTATTGACGAAAGAATTTTCCTTAGATCAATGTTCAACCAAACGATGTATAAACATAATCACCAAAACAACTACGAAACCAATTGACAGTTTTACATTTAAATTCGCCATGCAATGTACACAATACAAGATTAACGCTCCCATCTATCCTGTATTTCGCAGGATTATCCTGTTTTCTCATGCCAATATATCACTCCTGTATTTTCCTATGTAAAATCTATAATTCAATGCAGGCATCTTTACAACTCACAAGTCCATATCAAGATTCAGAGTTTAAAATTATTTTATGCTGATCTCCTTAACTTTAGCATTACATTTTAAAACTCACCACCAAAGATTCTTCTTACTATTTATAAATTAATTATGTATCCTTGAGCGAATGTGCTTTTCCACTCATACATACGTGTACGTGCTTTTACCTATTTATCAGTCTGAACAGTTACATGTCCAGTCGTTGTGTATATCTTGTCAGTGTGTTATTCGAATACCCTTGGTAAGATTTTGGTTCTCCTCTTGTATATGAGAAATATCCAAATGCATTAAAGGTTATTCATAGATAAGTGGACCGTGTTTCATGTAAAATGTCTCTATTTCAAGCGAATTTTATGGGTAAAAATGGCAAAGACCACAAAAGAAAAGTGTGTTTTTAATGAAAACCATAGAGCAAAATATCCATTTTTCGAAAAAAAAGCAAACGGATAGTGGTATTAAGTGCAGGCAGTGTAAAGGCGTGAGGGCGCCTTGGCGCAGTGGTTAGTGTGTTGGACTCTGGCGCACGATGAGCGAGTTCGGATCCCGATAACACTAACGCCATCGAATGTTTATTTCGCGACGTTCCTCCTCGGCGGTGTACTGGCAAAAAACCCCCGTTATGAAAAGCTTCTCGACTCAAGCCGTTCGGAATCGGCATTAAAACTGTTAGGTCCCTTTCACCTGTGTGAAAAATAAATCACACACAACATGGGTGATTGAGAGCTTGGCTCTGGTGCTTCATGAGCTGTAACGCCACCAAAGAAGAAGAAGAAGTGTAAAGGCGTATTTTCGATAGCTTCAGGTGGAGATGCAGACATTGCGCGACATTTAAAAACAGATAAACATCTGTCAGCGATGTCTGCAGCATTCGATTTCGAGATTGCTGCAATGGAAGGTACCTGGGCATTTAAAAGTGAGTTGCTTGGAATTTTTTAACTGGTAAAAGACACAACCAGAAGTGCTTAAAAAATCTAATCAAGTTTAAAGTATTCGGAAGAGGTGGAAGATTGATAAATTAGTTAAAAAATTAAAATAAGATATAAAAAAAAGTATAATATGCATATCCTGCAATAATCCTGTTTTTTTTTTTTTCTTTTTTAATCCCGATAAATGACATATATTTCCAATTTATCCTGTATTTCAGCGAATCAAATATGGGAACGTTATACATACATACATGATCAATAAGAAAATACTTACGTCAGTAAAACTTTTTTCATCACGCAGATGTCTGAAGGATGTGACCATATTTGTTTGAAAGTCATTCCATTTTAAAAAGAACTGTTGATCTGCCATCATTAATAGTGATTATGATGACCGTTTATGTTAATATCAGGCAGTCCCAAGAAAATTATGTGGTAATATTTGTTCGAAGAAATTGAATCTGTTTAAAATTGTGAATTATTTCATCGAATTTAACGTGTACGCGAATAACTTGAAGCAAACTGGATGAAGAGTATGATAATTAAAACCAGCAACAAGAAGTTAGAAGCGGCGTATTTATATAGGTCAATCAACCTCTCTCCAAATCATGAAAATAAGGTCAAAATAGAAAGCCACCAAAGTGCTTTCGAACTTCCAAATGTTTAACTTTCTGAAAATATAATAAATGGCAAAATTAAAAACACAAATAATTGGCTAATTCTTTAGAGTACGTGATTATGTATGTGCATATATCTGGCTTTTGGTTTACATGATTGCATTAAAAAATATAGGTAAAAAAGTAGATCGTAGGAAGAAATGCTTTTCTTCATAAGACATTCTTACACTTTATTATACTAGCATAATGTAGACAACCTATCTATATTGCTCTCTTTCTTAATGCTCTTCTTTCCCTAGAAAGTATACGCAATCGTATCTTCTCTCTTTAAGATCTTTTCTTTAATCTGTTTTGTAAGTGAAGGCAAAAATACGAAATTTTTATTTCAACACAACAAAAAAAAAATGTATGAGAGCGGGATTTTCCCTTTAAGTTGCAATGTTAGCTCCTTTTTCTTGTGAATGATGTTTATTACGGATTAAAAAAGTATACGAAAATATCTTAAAATATCGAACTTGACAACTCGGGCACCAGATTCACTTGCCGTTAAATGCTATCAAGAAATGGATGGCACAAGAAAGTACATTTGAAAATTAAAACTGCTCATGAACGACGATATTTCTATTAAAAAGGAATGGATGAATGTACTACTCACTGATTGTATGGTATAAACTTCTCATAGCAATGCATTTGAAACATAGTAGAAGTTGTATGGTTAGGCCCGAAAACATTCATTTTTTTTTATTCTATGGTGCCACCCAAGTCCTACTATTTACAGCAAACACATCATTTTATTATGAAGAAAAGAAACAAAACAAAATAACCAATACCCACACTCCGACTCTGACGGCCATATCAATGCGAACAGGGTATACTCCAAGTAGAGAAACATATTCCTCAGCCCGCACAAGTCACTACTTTTTTGTTTGTGTAAGGAATGACATTGCTGGTATCATATAAGAGATTTTATTGCGAAATCAACTTGTAACAGTTACCTACTTTCACACGATTATTTACCATTTGATAATATACATATGTATGCATGTAGGTATATTATTATTTTTACAACAAGACGATCTCTAATATATATACATAGGTCATGGTAGGCTTACCTAAAGCGTCAAGCTATGTGTAATTTATTTTTAATGTTTGAAGAAATAACACACAATTGTGTTTACAATTCTTACTTTAAAAAAGTGTGACCGAGAGAATCTACCTCGTGCAATATAAATTTCCAAAACAATTTAATTCAGAATAACTGATTTCACGAAAACGCACACATGCTTTGGCACGGAAAGAAAAAAAAAGCAATATGCAATCGAAAAACTCTCACCTTTTACTTGCTCCCCTCTCCAGATCCTACAAATATGGTGGCGAGTGAAAGGGAAAACAGAAGAAAGGCACAATAATCCAAGAACAATGAACTAGCTATATCATATTGCTGAATTGCTGACTACACTCATACTCGCATAGGTGGTTATATCCAAAACTAATTTAAAGCAGAGTGCTGCCAACTCCTTTATTAAATTATTTTATTTACAGTATTGCCAGTATTGTCCAATTTATTGAAGTAAAATTGGAATAAAACTCAAAATGTTTCAGTGGCAGTTTATCATAATAATATTCTAACAATGTGCGTTCCTAAGCCTTTTTAGTAAATCGTGTTTAAAACATACTGTGCTCAACTTGTTTTTCAGTATGCTGTAGTTATTCAAATTAATTGTAAAAGCAAATGATTTGTTTTGATATCAAATCATTTATTGTTAGAATTGACTTCATCTTAACGCACATAAGAAAGCAGTGCTTAAAGTCCGACGCCAACTAATTGCAAAAGATTGTTAGATAGTACATATAATTTTCAAGCTACGATTTCCGTGTCAAAGGTACAGCGATCATCACTTTTTAAAAGAAAATCCTCTTCAGCATAGTCCTTAACCCTCTATCGCTTATTCCATGTGCGATTTAGTTTTTTTTTTATCACGATTTCGCATGTTTGCAATCATACCTCAACCGACATTTTGAACCGCGTTGTAGTAGTCACTTGTATGCGAAAAATCAGTGTGTGAACAACAGAAATTAGGGCTCGTAAAAAAAAAACATTCTCATACAGAAATAAAATACTCTTAATTATTCCAAAGAGTCGGGAATTTCACAGCTAGCAGTTATATTCATATACATGCTTTCATAATAAGAAAACAAATAATAAATAAAAATGAAAATGTCGTATTTGAGAAACGAAATACGAAGGCGGCCTCAGGGCAGCCATAACCGTTTAAGCTAAATTATTCTTTCCGCCATTTATCATTGTTTACATCGCTTCACCTATGGTTTAGATAAAAATGGAGAATAAAGAGCTCTCGAATTCTCCGATATACCTCAATCCTTCACTCAGTCAATAGAGCAGCAATGGAGCTAGTGCAAACAAGCCCTGAAGAGCACAGCAACGGATGTGTTGGGCCTTAAAGCTCCACCACGACGAAACACACGGTTCGATGACGAGTGTAGAAGGATGCATGCAGAATTACATGAATTTTGTACTTTATCATAAAACTTTATTTTTTTCGAAATTTCCTTCGGTATAACATAACGCAGCCGCCCAAAGGTAAATAATAATGTATCCAATTGCCAATCGAAATTTCCAGTAAAAAAATCCAGAAATCTATCCGATTGCCAATCCAAATTTCCAGTAAAAAAATCCAGAGAGAAAATTATAAGAACAAGGTATCATTTCAGCTCAGATCGCAAATTCAACCAGTCCATGAATTTTTTACTTATTCATAAAAGTTCGTTTTTTCGAAATTTCTTTCAGTATGATATAACGCAGCAGCCCAAAAGTAAGCAATAATGTGTCCGATTGCCAATCCATATTTCCAATAAGAAAATCCAGAGAGCAGGAGGCATACAAAGCCTCGCTACACAAAAATACAAGAGCGGCTCGTGAGCTCTTTTCTTCTTCTTAACCTACCAACATGCCTCTCCAACTAGCGCGATCTTTTGCTAGCCTTTTCCATTGCCGCAAACCCAGTTGGCTGAGGTCCCCTTCCACCTGTGTGCGCCTGTCCTCTGCTTCTTCGTCCCTCGGGGTTGGACTCAAAGACTCTCCTGGCTGGAGCTGCGGTGTCCATTCGCTTTACATGGCCAAGCCATCTTAGGCGTTGAATACGTAGACGCCTGACTAGGCTCATGTCGTTGTACAGACCGTAAAGTTCGTGGTTGAATATTTTCCTCCATCCCCCGTCTGCGTTTATAGGCCTAAAAATCACGCGCAAAATCTTTCTCTCGAACAGACCAAGGGTCTTCTCATCCGCTTTTGATAGTGTCCATGCTTCTGCGCCGTACAACAGGACCGGGATTATAAGGGTCTTATATAGAGTCAACTTTGTCGTTCGGGAGGGGGCTCTATTACTCAATTGGCTTCTGAGTCCAAAGAAACCGCGATTGGCAAGAGCGATTCTGCGTTTGATTTCGGAACTGATGTCGTTGTTCCAGGTCACTGCGGAGCCAAGGTAGACGAAGTCCTTAACTACCTCGAACTTATATCTGCCAACACAAACTTTCTGGCCAAGACGTCGGTGGTGAGCGTCCTTTTTTGATGACAGCATATATTTAGTTTTGCCCTCGTGTACCCCCAAACCAATTTTCGCCTATTATGTCAATATCGTCGGCGTATGCAAGGAGTTGCGAGGATTTGAAATAGGTTGTGCCTCTTATATTGGCCAGTGATTTTTGCACAATCATTTTCAATATGATGTTGAAGAAATAACACGACAGCGCATCGCCCTGCCTAAATCCTTTTTTGACATTAAAACTATCGGTAAAGCCGGATATACACTGTTCAAATGCATGACAAGCACGTGCAAATGTATTAGTAAATTCTGATTGAAGTTGCATATAATTATCATTAAAACACTTGTTGCCTTTAGAACCGTTTATAGTATTATTTATTTAAACAAATTTATTCGACGTGATTTAGTCTGACCGCACGCTTTGAATACCAAAAACAGAAGATGGAGGTGAGAGTAGCATCAACTCCATCCTAAGTAAGGGAAATGGAGTGAGGGAACGAATCTAGCTCACCTCTCTTCTGTTAAGAAGAGAGCGAGAGATCTAATTACTATTTAAGGTATCATACTTCCGACTTGGCAAACAAGTCGCGAGTGTGGGAGGGAACCCGCGAGAATGCACTCTCGTATATAACACCTCCGTCCCCCAGTTTTTGGTCCCCAAAATACAATAAAATAGTAGTGTTTAATATCACTACTACAAAATTATTTACTACAAAAAAACAGGATAAAGGTACTAGTTCAATTAGTCATATTAACATACATCTTACCTTAGAAGAGGTTAGTTACTGTAACTAGATGTGTCGGTTTCTGTTTACAATACACTCAAACTTAATTATTTTAATATTATTCGTAATCATAAACAGTAACAAAATATATATCTTCTGTTTTTCCTTGATCTATATAAGGTTCATTCATCCTATCAGAAAGGAAAAAAATTATTACAACTATTGAGAGGCAATGTACATACATTCAAATTATGTTACACCCTCATGCAAATATCTACGTTTTATCTGCGTTTTATAGTACCTCGTATTTCTTTTAGTGCTCTGATCAATAAGGTAATCCCCATCTTTACTAAATTTATTCAGAATTTTGTATTTTGGTCTTGTTTTCATGACTGTTCTATTCTTAACAATGTTTGTACACTGGTTAAACTTTTTGTCGGATTTAAGGTTATTGTTTTTATTTCGTCTTATTTTTTCCTGGTGAAATTTTTCAGAAAGCTCATTTATGTCCTGTTTGGTAAAGTTTTTTTGTATGAAGTCAATAGGTCTCAATTTTGTTGTTGAGTGTATTGTGGCGTTATATAGTGTTATAATTTCGAATATTTTATCATTCAGGTCAGTGTTGTACTTTTTTGCATTCATTATCCTTAGATGTTCGTTTAGGTACCATGCAAACGTTCTATATCCGAATTCCCTGTTTTTAAGGAAGCTGTAGTTCTATGGAAATCGATACCTTTTTCTTTTAAGAACTGTTCTACGGCGGAGTGTACAATACATGTTTCTCCATCCGAGATAATTTTGTTTGGTTGTCCTAAAAATTGTATCCTTTGTTTAATTGCATTGAGGATCGCAATCCAATTTCTATCAGTTAATTTGTGTATAGTCGCGTATTTTGAAAATGAGTTAATATATGTTTCGTACCGGATACCAAATATCAATATGTATAATATCATTAAAAAATTTCGAAGATTCTGTTATATATAAAGGATGTTTTAAAGGATTTCTATCATGTTTAGCCAAATTGCATATTTCGCAGTTGTTTATGAATTTTCGAATTTCGATCTGTAGATTCGGATAGTAATATAATGTTCTCAGTTCTAAGAACACTTCGCTAATTCCTCTGTGATTTTTGCTTAAATGTTCTCTTTTTATAATGTCAAACATTTGGTTTTTGTCAACAACATCTATTAGTCTTTTCGTAGATTTGAGAATCCTAAGGTTCTTGTTACAAGAGAAATATTTAACGAACAGGTCTTGAAATATAAGGTATAATGAATTGTCTTCGCAATATACACAAAATAGGCCCTTATCTGTTATAACTTTCCTCATACTAGCTAGTAAATCTTGACTGTCTTTATTAATCTGAATATAATTGTGCACTTTTTTATGAATTATTTTAATCGCGTTTTTAGCTTTTGGACCGTAGTATAAGTAAATTTGATTTTTGAACAGATTTACTGGCTCTTCGGTTATAAAAATGTGGTCAGATTGATCTTCAGATGCGCTGTGGATAGTAGCACCTGTTGACAATATTTCTTCCATTTTAGCTTGCTTGCATAGAGGTCTATCATTTTCACTTATTTCACTAATAAATAAATTTCCAAGTAAATTATCCTCATCTTCGGGTTCATCTTTTGACTCAACAATAAACCTACTTAGTCCATCAGCAACTTTATTTTCATTTCCTTTTAAGTGCTCTATACTAAAATCATATTCATTTAACATTAATTTCCACCTTTGTAGTTTCATATTTGGTTCTTTCATGTTATTCAGACATACAAGTGGTTTATGATCAGTCTGGATCTTAAATTTTCGTCCGTACAGATATGTCCTAAAATATTTCACGGCCCAAACTATAGCCAGGAGCTCTTTTTCGATGGTAGAGTATTGTAGCTCGTGATTATTTAAAGTGCGCGAAGCAAAACAGATGGGATGACTACTTTGACTTAGCACTGCTCCTAATGCGGACTTCGAAGCATCGGTGGTGAGAGTGAATGCTTTTGTGAAGTCAGGTGCCTTTAGAATAGGGTCAGATGTAAGTAGAATTTTCATTTTATCAAACGCTTCAATACAAGCCGCATCTGAAACATTAATTTTCATGTCTTTTTTCAGATATTTTATGAGAGGATAAGCAATTTTGGCATAATCCCTCATAAATTTACGGTAGAATCCGCTGATCCCTAAAGATTGCTTAATGCCTTTTACAGAGGTGGGCAATTTCATTTTCATTATAATCTTGATTTTGTCAGGATCAGGTTTAATACCATTTATCGTTACAACGTGCCCTAAGAACTTCGTACTCGCGTCAGCAAAATGACATTTATCACATTGTATTTTTAAGTTAGCTTCTCTAAGGCATTGTAAAACTTTTTTTATTGAATCAATATGCTCCTCAACACTTGTGGAAAATATTAGCACGTCATCTAAATAAACGATACAAATTTTGTTGATATAATGTTTAAGAACGGAATTAATAAGACGCTGAAATGTTGATGGGGCGTTTTTAAGTCCAAATGGCATACGAAGAAATTCATAATGACCTGTTTTTGTGGAGAAAACAGTCTTAGGCTGCTCTACTCGAGCAACTTCAATCTGATGAAACCCTTTAGCTAAATCGATCGTAGTAAAATAATTACATTTACCAAGTTTATCGAGTAGCTCATCGATATTTGGTAAGGGAAATCTGTCATCAATTGTCTGGTCGTTGAGTTTCCTATAGTCAACGACGATACGCCATCGTTTTTTTCCGGTGTTGTCTGCCTTCTTAGGGACAACCCATATAGGTGCATTGTACGGGCTATTGCTGTGCCTAATAATATTTTGATCTAACATTTCCTGCATTTGCCTATCTACTTCTGCGTGATGGACTTCAGGGTATCTATAAAGTTTTGAACAGATTGGAGCTTCTGTTTTGGTAAGGATTCTATGTTTTACTTCATGCGTAAATGATAAGTTGTCGCCTTCTTTAAAGAATACATCTTTGTAACTATTAATGACCGACTTCAACTTTGACAAATCTTTGAGTTCAAATGATTAGAAAAGGAACTTTCGATTCTTTCAGGTTTTTGCAATTCATTAATAAGTATATTTAAATTGTAACTTTGGGCACATAAATGGTAACTTTGTTCTTCTTCGTTTAAATAAATATCTATTAACGCGTTTCTTGTTTTAAGACAGCGATTTCCAAAATTAATTATTGAATTTATGGGCACTAAAATATTATTACCAATTATTCCGTCGAATTTGTCATGAAATGGAAATTCTAAAAATTCCACGTATATATTTTTTTCCTTGAATTCTTCAAATAGGGGAATTCTGTACTTAGTGTTAGTTCTTATTGTTCTATCTAAAACCTTAATAATATACTCCTTAGAATTAACTCGCCATTTTCGATTAAAAACATTTTCATTAATCATACTGAATTCGGCTCCATTGTCAATTATGAATTTTAGTGGCCGAACCTTAGTCGGTATCACTATGTAGGGAAGTCGTCTAGTAGTTCCATGGGAAAATTTTGCCAACTTGAATAAATGTCATAGTTCGGTGGATTACTTTCATTAAAATTAACGCTCATTGGTCCTTCGTTTTGCTGTCGATTTCTTGGACAGTAGGTATTGTTGCTGTTATAATTTTGACTATATTTATTTGTGTGTCTAGTTTGTCTGCTTTGCATGTGTATGTCATTTGAATTACATAGGTTAGTATGTAAGTTGGTATTATTAGTATGTTGGCTATTTTGTCGAGTGTTGTTAGTAATATGTCTTGGTTGACTACATGTTTGTCTGTAAGTTTGTTGATTCGGGTAACGATTTTGATTATTTCGTGTATAATTACTATTTTGATAGTCATAGTCCAAATTTGGCGTTCTCGGATAGCTGAAATTTGTTGGGTGAGGTGTACAGACATTTTTACTGTGTGTGTATAATTGATGATTAATGTCTACTATTATTTTATAAGCCTCGTATAGCGTTAATGGATTTCGACATAACAATATTGTTTTTGTAGGTTCAGGAAGGTTATTTTTAAATGTTTCTAAACCTATTCTATTATTAGATTCTATTAAATACTGACAGTTTTGATTATTCTATAGTAATAATACATTATTGGCTCTACTTAACAAAATATTGATTCTATTGTAATATTCTTCAATGGTTGTATTTACCCTGGAAATTCTAATCTGATCGATTAATTTTTCTAACGAAAGTTTTTCTCCGAAACAATTTTTTAGTACTTCTCGAATTGCAGGTCAAGTTCGTAGTTGGTTGTGTTTTTGGAGTTCGTACCTAGCATTTCCTACATCCTTGTCTCGAATATACCCTGTTAGTATGGTTTGGGTATTTTCATCAAAAATTTCGATAGATGGCAACAACAAATCTTCTCTCTCTAGAAAATATACAATGGTGTTCTCGCTTCCGTTGAACTCGGGAATCTTACTTATTAGATCTAATACTAACTTAAATCTATCAGCCGTATTCAAACTATCCATTGTGAATTGAGCTTCTTCTCAGTGGTTGCTGTATTAGATTATACTCACGTGATTCTTTGAAGAGTTAAAAAAAGGGGGTGGGAAATAGTAATACGACTATTTACTTCCTGTCTTCTCTTTTAGCCATCTTCTTTTTCTCCCTTTGTTAAAATTGAAACCGCAAAAAGTAACTGTAAATGTGGCGTCTATTTTTGATGCCTTTATGATTTCTGTTTTTTTGTACTTTTTGGTTTTATTTTTTTTTTCTTTATATGCTTTGTTTGTGATCAATTTAAGTATCACAAATTGTGTTACAATTAATAAATTATTACACTCCTGGTAATTTGTTTTCGTCCACATATACTTTATTTAACATTATCAGAATTTTAGTGCGTAATAAGCTCAGTCAGTATTTCACGTCTTCACACTCGTTAGGTGTGTTTGTTCACTTAATTCCTTTTAAACTGCAAACGTTTGCCGCGTTTCCGACTGCGCCAATGATCATTAAAACACTTGTTGCCTTTAGAACCGTTTATAGTATTATTTATTTAAACAAATTTATTCGACGTGATTTAGTCTGACCGCACGCTTTGAATACCAAAAACAGAAGAAGGAGGTGAGAGTAGCATCAACTCCATCCTAAGTAAGGGAAATGGAGTGAGCGAACGAATCTAGCTCACCTCTCTTCTGTTAAGAAGGGAGCGAGAGATCTAATTACTGTTTAAGGTATCATACTTCGGACTTGGCAAACAAGTCGCGAGTGTGGGAGGGAACCCGCGAGAAGGCACTCTCGTATATAACAATATATACACATCAAGCATGAGTCTTCAATCTTTTTAGTTTCGCATCGAAGTGTGGTGAGAGGAAGTTCTATACAAATTAATAATTACTGTTCTTTGTGATTTTTTTCTTCAAAATTGTGCTTTTACAAATTTGTTTTCTGTCCATTTCATCAAATTAAAGCAAATTATGAGTGACACAGACGATCAGACGACAGTCTCATCAGCTCGACGCACTATACTCAAATGAGCGAATTTATGCATGATCAATCATGAATTTTGCATATACACTATTTCAATGCAGTACGCTTGATTGAAGGAAAATCAAAACGATTTGATTTTGCTTCAAGCATACACCCAATCTATACTTGTGAATTCTTCACTAATACACTTGTACGTGCATGTCATGCATTTGAACAGTGTATATCTGGCTTTAGTTTTGTCCAACTACTTATTAATGAATTTTTGTTTGATATGTTTTTATTTAAATAGGTTAAGAGTATTAATAGAAATGTTATTTGTAAATTGAAGTTTAAATATAATCTGGTTAGAAAAAAATAAAAACTCGAAAATTGTCGTACATTTTCTTAATTTTCTTTAGTTTTATACTTATTATATTTTCTTAATTTTCTTTAGTTTTCATCCCGTGCTTTAGTTTTGGCCAATACTGTATATATAGAGGTGACGAAAAGTCAAGGCTCACGTTGACTACGTAGAGTCCATTGTGCCCAATTGATTTATTTAACCCATTGGTACGTAGACATTTACCGTTGAGCTGAACCATCCAGACGAAGATAAGAATCCTACTGTTCTGTTCAGCCCAATATTACCTACCTCTTCTAGCCCCGAAAGGAAGTATCTTCCTAGGAATATATTCCTTTTTTGGGCTAGCGCCGGACATTCGCACAGCAGGTGACGAATGGATTCAATTTCCTCTTCGTCCCTGCAGCTTCTGCAGAAGTCATTGTAGGGCTGGCCTAGTCGAGCTGCATGGTAGGATATCATGCAGTGCCCGGTGAGGCCACCGACTGCCAGTCGAATATTCCCACGATTGAATTTTAGCAGATTTTCCGTTCTTTTCTTATCATAGACGGGACAAGTCGATCTCGCCATTGCGCATGTATCTAAGCGACACCATCGCTTATTGGCCTTCACTAATAGCTCCGTCTCCATTTCCCTGTAGAGCGCACTAAGTGGTGCTTTAGCCTCAGCTGAGGTCTGCGCAATGTTTGCACTTGATCCCACCCTAGCCAGCTCATCCGCGCTCTCGTTTTCAGAGGTATTCATATGACCAGGTACCCAGCAAAGGGTCATCTCATTTACATTGGATATCTCTTCTAACTTCTCCTTGCAGAGTTTGGATCTTATCCATGCTGCCTGCAAAGCCTTAATGTCTGCCTGGCTGTCAACATAGATGCTGATCCTTTTTCTTGAGATATTCTCTTTGCTGATCAGGTCCGCCGCTTGCTTGATAGCGAAAACCTCAACTTGGAAGACACTGCATCCATCATCGAGCCGATAGGAGCGATGCATATCCCGAGACCCAAAGGAGACTCCGGCACCTGTGCCAACATCCATTTTGGATCCGTTGGTGTAGAATGCCAGTTCACTTTCCCTGCGTACCAAACCACTGGTCAATTCCTCCCTAGAGGGAATTCTAATAGAGAATCTCCTCTCCCAGGAAGGAAGTCGGGTGACATAGTCCGTTACGGTTCTGAATCTCGAGACGGCCTATCGATCCAAAACTGATGCATATCCGTGAGGACTCTTTTTCCAGAGACCGGATTCCTGTAGTCTTAGCGCAGTTCTGGTTCCGGCGCTCTCGCAGTATATGTCCAGGGGTGGGAGGTTCAGCATGGCTTCAAGAACCGCCGTTGATGTGGACTCCATAGCTCCCGTCACCGCCAGACAGCCTGCCCTTTGAACCTTTGACACACTCTGAAGATGACATTTTTTCTTGAGGCCTTTCCACGAGACAACCGAGCCATAAACTAGAATAGGTCTTACCACCGCAATGTACAACCAATGTACTAACCTCGGTTTGAGGCCCCATGTTCTTCCAAAGGCTACCTTGCACGAATATAGTGCCACGTAGGCCTTCCCCAACTAAGCTTCGAGTCCAAGACTATGCCAAGATATTTGGCAGATTTTCCATGAATAAGATCTATGCCATTACGGGGGTAGGTGTATCTTGATACAGCTCTTTTCCTTGTATAGAGTACTACCTCTGTTTTCGCCGGATTTACTCCCAGGCCTCGTCCCTTGATCCAGTTATCCACTTACATCAATGCATAGCTTAGTCTATCGCTGAGGACCTGCGGAAATTTTCCAGAGACTAAAATGGCAATGTCATCAGCGTAGGCCGTGACATTAAAAACCTCCGTCTCTAGAATCATGACCATTCCGTCGACCACAAGGAGCCATAGGAGGAGTAACAGAACGCCACCTTGTGGTGTACCTTAATTCACTCTCACCCTTCCCTTTGATCGCTCCATCGCCGAATTTACTATACGAGTACCCAGTATTTCCCCAATCCAACTGCATACTTCATTCGGCTCAATTGCGTTATAAACAATGAAATATACGATAACGTTAGTACCGAGGCAATAGTGTCCAGCCTTCATATGACCCAAATAAGCCCGGGTGTATGCAGTTGGCGAGGTCGCCGTGGCGCAGTAGTTAGTGTGTTGGACTCTGACGCACGATGAGCGAGTTCGGATCCCGATAACACCACCGCCATCGAATGTTTATTTCGCGGCGTCCCTCCACGGCGGGGTACTGGCGAAACCCCCCGCAGTATAACTTGCCTAGAAAAAGCTTCTCGACTCACGCCGTTCGGAATCGGCATTAAACTGTAGGTCCCTTTCACCTGTGTGAAAAATAGAATCACACACAACATGGGTGATTGAAGGGAAGCTTGGCTCTGGTCCTTCATGGGCTGTAACGCCAACAAAGAAGAAGAAGAACTGCATACTTCTTCTTCTTAGCGGGCGCTACAGTTCGGGGTGAACCCGGGCCTAAACCAACATGCCCTTCCATCTAGCACGATCTTTTGCTAGCCTATTCCATTGCCGCACACCCAGTTGGCTGAGGTCCCCCTTCCACCTGTGTGCGCCATCTTAAGTGCGGCCGTCTTCTGCTTCTTCGTCCCTCGGGGTTGGATTCAAAGACTCTCCGGGCTGGAGCTGTGGTGTCCATTCGCTCTACATGGCCCAGCCATTTTAGGCGTTGAATCCGAAGACGCCTGACTAGGCTCATGTCGCTGTACAGACCGTAAAGTTCGTGGTTGAATCTATTCCTCCATCCCCATCTGCGTTTATAGGCCTGAATATCACGCGCAAAATCTTTCTCTCGGGCCGACCAAGGGCCTCCTCATCCGCTTTTGATAGTGTCCATCCTTCTGCGCCGTACAACAGGACCGGGATGATAAGGGTCTTATATAGAGCCAACTTTGTCGTTCGGGAGAGGGCTCTATTACTCAGTTGCCTCCTGAGCCCAAAGAAACAGCGATTGGCAAGAGTGATTCTGCGTTTGATTTCGGAACGGATGTCGTTGTTCCAGGTCACTCGAACTTCTATCTGCCAATACAAACGTTCTGGCCAAGACGTCGGGGGTGAGCGTCCTTTTTTGATGACAGCATATATTTAGTTTTGCCCTCGTTTACCGCCAGACCGACTTCCGCCGCCTCGAACTCAATACTCGCAAACGCTTCATTGACATCTCGCTGTGATCTACCTATTATGTCAATATCGTTGGCGTATGCAAGGATTTGCGAGGATTTGAAATAGATTGTGCCTCTTGTATTGGCCAGTGATTTTTGCACAATCACTTCCAATATGATGTTGATGAAATCACGCGGCAGCGCATCGCCTTGTCTAAATCCTCTTTTGACATCAAAACTATCGGTAAGGTGTTCACCGATTCGGATGGAGCAGTGAGCATTCTCCAACGTCATCCTGCATAGTCTCATGAGTTTAGCGGGTATGGCAAAGGTAGACATAGCGTTTTATAGCTCGTCTCTAATTACGCTGTCGTATGCGGCTTTGAAGTCGACAAACTCACCACCTAGAGTGTCGACTTGAAATTCATTGGTTTCCAGGATCTGCCGTAGTGTAAAGATTTGGTCGATGGAGGACTTCCTGGCCTGAATCTGCACTGATAAGGACCTATCAGCTTATTTACAAAAGGCTTCAGGTGTTCCCCAAAAACGGCAGAGAAGATCTTGTAGGCGATGTTAAGGAGACTTATTCCTCTGTAGTTGGCGCAATCAGAGGGGTCTCCTTTCTTGTGGATCGGGCATACGATGCTGAGACTCCATTCCTTGGGCATGCTTTCCTCTGACCATATCATACAGATGAGCTGGTACATGCTCCTAACCAGGTCATCCCCAGCTGCCTTGAAGAGCTCAGCAGACAGTCCGTCTGCGCCAGCAGCTTTATTCGACTTGAGCTTCGATATGGCAATTTTAACTTCGTCGAGGTCAGGGGGACAGAATTCTCTGCGGTCTCCGTCGATTAGAAATGGATCAATCTGCCTGACAGCGGTATATTGACTAACATCGCCGTTATACAGTCTGCAGAAGTGGTTTTTCCATATTCTCAGCATCGACTGCGAGTCTAATACTAGGTGTCCGTTCTCATCTCTGCAGGCTTCCGTTCTGGCTTTATAACCTTGGTATGTTCGCTTTATCTGTTGATAAAAGTTTCGAACGTCACGCCTGCAGTAACACTTCTCCAAATCCTCAATCGCGCGCTTCTCGTGCTCTTTCTTCTTTCTCCTGAGAAGCTTATGCTCTTCCCTTCTTTTTAACTCGTAGAGCTCACGAGCTGCTCTTGTTCTTTTATGCAGCGAGGCCTTATATGCATCCTGCTTCGCTGTATGAATCCTCCTACACTCGTCATCGAACCAGGTGTTTATTCGTGGTAGGGCCTTGAAACCCAAAACTTCGGATGCAGAGCTTTTCAGAGCTTGTTTGCAAAGGTTCCACTACTGTTCTATTAATAGCGTGGAGGATTGAGGTGTATTGGAGAGCTTAAGGGAGATGCGATCGGTAAAAGCACAAGCGGTTTCTGGCAATAGTAGATTTACTCTACTCCGCTGCGTTCGTGATATCCGTAAGCGCATCTTAGCTACTACAAGATAGTGGTCCGAGTCGATGTTAGCCCCTCGGAAAGTTCGGACATCAAGAATAGTATAGGAGCGTCTGACGTCGATCGCGATGTGATCAATCTGGTTGGTAGTCGATTGATAAAAGACCGCCAGGTGTCTTTGTGTATATCGAGGTGCGGGAAGCGCGTACTGGCTAGAAGGAGATTTCACCCCGTAGCAAGATCAATCAATCAATCAGCCTGTGTCCGTTATCGCAGGTGGTGTCGTGTAGGCTATGTTTGCCGATGACTCCTTCAAAGATGCTTTCCTGAAGTTTCCTAGTACAATTTTGATGTCATAGCTGGGACATTGGGCATACATTCTGTTTAGGAGATCGTAGAACTCATCTTTGGCGGGGTCATCTTCGTCTTCCGTGGGGGCGTGGACGCAGATCAGGCTGATGTTGCCTTGATACAGATTGTTAGGAGGCGTTCGGTCACATGCCTAAATCTTAGGACTTTTTGCCTCAGTCCACGTACAAAGCCGAAGATCAATGTCCTTTTTTCGTTTTTTGCAAGGGTCGTCAACATAAATCCGGTGCGTTATATCCGAGGCTTGTGGTTGTTTCTGTTTTTTTACGGTAACGGCTTACTAGGCCGTAGCATACTTCTTCTTTGGTGGCGTTACAGCCCATGAAGGACCAGAGCCACTTACTTACCTACTTATCAGGCCTGCGATCCATGGAGGATCTGAGCCTGAGCTATAGCTGCCTTCCATCCTTGACGGTCCCGGGCACGCTGCTTCCAGTTGTCAAGACCAAGATGTCTTACATCCGCGATTACTTGGTCTTTATACCGGAGGTTCGGTCTTCCTCTTCTTCTCGGACCAGGAGGCTCGGAGTCGAAGACCCTCTTAGCTGGAGCGTTGATGTCCATGCGCTCGATGTGGCCGAGCCAGTGTAGTCGACGGATCCTTGCCTTCCGGACTACATCCACATCTTGGTACAGCTCGTAGAGTTCGCGGTTGTGTCTTCTTCTCCATTCACCTTCCTCACAGACAGGACCAAATATCCGGCGCAGAATTTTTCTTTCGAAAGAACCCAAAATCAGCTCCGCTGTCCTGCTTATCGTCCAGCTTTCGGCTCCGTACAGCAAGACTGGCAGAATGAGCGTTTTGTAAAGCATGACTTTGGTCTTTCGAGTGAGGAGTTTCGACCCCAGTTGTTTGGACAAGCCGAAGTAGCAGCGGTTGCCAAGGGCGATTCTACGCCGGATCTCCACTGTGGTGTCATTTGTGGAATTTACGTTTGCCCCGAGGTAGACAAACTCCTTAACTATCTCGAAATTGTAGCTGTCAATTGTTATGTTTTGTCCCAGGTGGTGAGCGACGGATTGGTTTTTGCTTGACAGCATGTATTTCGTTTTGTCCTCATTGATCTTAAGACCAATTCGTTTCGCCTGTCCTTCAATCGCCGTGAATGCTTCCACAACGCCACGGCGAGAACACGCGATGATGTCGATATCATCCGCGTATCCAAGCAGCTGGATGGACTTGTAAAAGATAGTGCCTGCCCTGTTGACGCCTGCCCGTCGCACTATCTGCTCCAGCACCAGGTTGAAGAAGTCACATGACAGCGCATCTCCTTGCCGAAATCCGGTGCATGTTTCGAATGGTTCCGAGGTCCTAGAACCGAGTTGCACGGTGCATCGCGTGTGGCGCGACACAACTGGATCAGTTTTACCGGGATCCCGAATTCGGCCATCGCCCCAAACAGTGCTTCACGATGAATGCTGTCGTATGCGGCTTTGAAATCGATGAAAAGATGGTGTGTATCGATTCGAAACTCGTTGGTCTTTTCCAGGATTTGTCGAAGTGTGAAAATTTGGTCCATAGTTGATTTGCCGGGCCGGAAGCCGCACTGGTAGCTGCCGATTAGTGCGGTGCAAAATGGTTTTAGACGTTCACACAATACGCTGGACAGGATCTTGTATGCGACATTGAGCAGGGATATACCTCTATAGTTCTTGCAAGAGGTAGGATCGCCATTTTTGTGGATGGGGCATATAGAGCTGGTATTCCAGTCGTCGGGCATGCTCTCATCTTCCCAAATTCTGCAGATGATCTGGTGCATGCTCCCTACCAGAACATCGCCGCCAGCCTTGAAGAGCTCTGATGGCAAGCCATCTGAGCCTGCGGCCTTGTTGTTCTTCAGCTTCTGAATAGCTGTGCCGACTTCTTCTATGCTGGGTGGGAGGACTACTTCAGTGGCTGGAGTTGGGATTTCCTCGGTCCCTACCACTCTCTCTTGGTCATGCTCGTTAAGCAGCTGCTGGAAGTGCTGCTTAAATACATCCACTATTCCCTGCGGATCGGTGACAAGACTACCCTCGCAGTTTCGAAGAGCCAGGGTGCCCTTTTTGAAGCCTCCTGCAAGGCCTTTGACTTTCTTGTAAAAGGCTCGTATTTTATGTTTATCCCTAGACTCCTCGATATCCTTGAGCTGGGAGGCTGCGAAGATTCTTTTTCTTTTGTCGCAGTAGTTTCTTCTCCTCCCTTCTTCTGGCTCGGTACTCTTCTCGCGCTGCCCTGGTTTTCCTCTTCAGTGCCTTTTGGTACGCCTCGTCGGTTGCTGCCTTTTCTGCTCACACTCGCCATCATACCACGGGTTTCTTGTCGGGGGTGGTAGGTATCCTAAGGTGGTTTCGGCTACTTCCTGAATGGCTGAGCGGCAATGCAGCCACATATTATTGGCATTTGTGTTCGACGTAGGCATACCGTAGAGTCTTTCGCTCAGCTGCTCCCTGTAGACTCTGGCAACCTCCGGTGTGCTCAGGCGCCCAATGTCGAACCTCCTCCTGACGGGCTGGTGCAGCTTTCTGACATTGGACAGTCGAGCTCTGAATCTTGCTGCTACGAGGAAGTGGTCAGAGTCGACATTTGCCCCTCTGAATGTTCGTACATCCAGGATGTTTGACGCGTGCCTTGCGTCAATGAGCACATGGTCGATTTGGTTGGCGGTTCGACCGTCCGGAGATCGCCAGGTTGCTGTGTGGATTCGCTTGCGAGGGAATCTTGTGCTACTTATCACCGCATTACGAGCTGTCGCAAAGTCAGCGAGTCGGAAGCCGTTATCTGTTGTTGTATCGTGGAGGATGTGCTTTCCGATCACTCCGCCAAGGGTGTTTTCCTTTCCGATTTTGGCGTTGAAGTCCCCGAGCACGATTTTTACATCGTACTCCGGACAAGCTCCGTAGGCGTTGTCCAGGAGGTCATAGAAGTCCTCCTTGATAGGGTCTTCAGCCTCGTCGGTAGGGGCGTGTGTACATATAAGGCTGATGTTATAAGATCTGCCTCTGATGCGGATCACAGCCAGGCGATCATTTATAGGTTTAAAGTCGATGACCTTCGACCTTAACCGCTTTCCCACGACAAATCCGCATCCCAGTAAGTGCAACCTTTTGTGACAGCTGTAATAAATGCTGCAATTTTACTTCCTAATCATACCGTTTCCTATCCAGCGTATTTCCTGGACCGCAGTAATATCCGCCTTGTACTGCGTGAGGATTCCTTCTAGTTTATGAGCAGCTCCGGGAGTGTACAGGGTTCTGACATTCCAGGAGCATACTCGCAAATCGTGTTCCTTTTTCGTGCGTTGTCGTCGTCGAGTATCCGTCCGTGTATCCGAGGCATCTTGCTCATTCATAACTTTAGGTTTTTTTTACGTAGGCGGATTGTTAGCCCGCCGCACAACCGCCATGCTGGTCGGGGTTTTTTTCGCTGCATACGTTTGTTCACCTCCCAACGGTTGTTGAAGAGGCTATCCAGAGGGCGCCGCGAGGAGGCCGTATGTCAACTTGACCCGGGCATTTAAACAGGGATATTTGCTGGCATCTCGCCAGGTTGAGAGCAATCAACGACTTTACCCTGTATGTCCGAGCCCATGCCCTCCATGCCCAGGACCAGAGCCAAGCTTCTCTCAATTACCCATGTTGTGTGTGATTTATTTTTCACACAGATGAAAGGGACCTACAGTTTAATGCCGATTCCGAACGGCGTGAGTCGAGAAGCTTTTTCATGGCAAGCTTACTACGGGGGGTTTCGCCAGTACCCCGCCGAGGAGGAACGTCGCGAAATAAACATTCGATGGCGTTGGTGTTATCGGGATCCGAACTCGCTCATCGTGCGCCAGAGTCCAACACACTAACCACTGCGCCACGGCGACCTCGCCAACTGCATACACCCGGGTGTATTTGGGTCATATGAAGGCTGGACACTATTGCCTCGGTACTAACGTTATTGTATCTTTCATTGTTTATAACGCAGATGAGCCGAATGAAGATTGATGACGAAAGATGTGCATTTGTTTATGTTCTTTTGTACATGGGCTATGGATGTTTTTTTTTTTTGGTTTGCTGGTGCAGTTGCTGTTTGTTGCAAATTAAACTTAAAAAGTAAAGTAATTTATCGTTCAACTGACTCTGAAGTAGAATATATATTAATAGAAGTGTTTGAAGTTGGAAGAAGCTGTTTAGTTGGTTGCGTTTACAATCCACATAAAGAAAATTGCTTGCAGTACTTTTTTGATTCCCTCAGTGTTTACTCTCCCAGCTACACTAATATAATTATTTGCGGTGATTTTAATGTCAACATTTTAATTGATAATTCTATTTCTCAATCTTTCAAAAACTACTGTTCTATGGTAGGTCTTGATATTTTAAATGTTAACGTCCCAACCCACTTTCGCCCTGGTTGCACACCAAGTCTTGTTGATCTTGTGCTTACATCAGACCTGAGCCAAGTAAAATTTTTCAATCAGATTTGTATCCCTGGTATCCCATCCTACCATGATTTGTCATTCGTCTCTTTTGATATTTCATTTAATTTGCGACCCTCTCCATCTGAATTCATTTATCGGGATTTTAATCGAATTAATCAGAATGAACTCGCTCGAGATGCTGGAAGTATTCCATGGTCTCTTTGCTGGAACGTTGCTGCAGTCAACGATAAAATTGAAATTCTCCAATCCATGATTCAGAGTTTATTTAATCGGCATGTTTCTTTGAACTAAAAAAATTAAAGATTCTAGAGTACCATGGTTTTCCAAACAATTAGCGGATCTTATAAAAATAAGAGATAAACAGTACATTAGATGGCACCGAAGTCATAGTAGAGTCAATTGGAAAATATACACAAACTTGAGAAACAAAGTAACTGCCGAGGTAAAAAGGGCGAAAGCCATATTTTTCTCAACAAAACTAAAACCCACCCAATATAGTTCCATGATTTGGAAGAATCTCAAAAAACGTCATTTAAATGTGATCTGAACCTTGATGACCTAAATAATTATTTTCTTAACAATAATGTTAGTAACACTGAAGGCACTAGTGAACCAAACTGGAATAAGTTTAACTATTTAGATGATGGTGATGTTCATCCCAATTCCTTTGAATTTCATTGCGTTTCTGGGTTTGAAGTATTAATGGCAATTAAACGTATGAAATCCAATGCATTAGGTTGTGATGGCATATCATTAAAATTCATCAAAATTATTTTGCCCCACATTTATTATACTTTTACTCACATTATAAATTGCTGTATAGTGAGATCAGAATTTCCAGCAGTTTGGAAATATGCTAAAGTGATTCCGATACCAAAAAATTCTAACAGAAGTATTCCTGAGGACTATAGACCTGTAAGTATTTTACCATGTCTGTCGAAAGTTTTTGAAATTTTAATGCGGGATCAAATTGACGACCATATTAACCAGAACAATTTACTCACCTCATGTCAGTCGGGTTTAGTAAAAACCATAGCTGTTCAACAGCCATTGTGAACATATTGGAAGAATTAAGATACGAATTCGATAGTAACAATATTTCAGTTTTGTACTTGCTTGATTTTTCAAAGGCATTTGACAGCGTTGATCACAAAATTCTTATCAGTAAGCTCAAAGACAACTTCTTCTTTAGGAAAACCACTCTACCTCTAATTGCCGGCTACCTAGGTGAAAGGTTTCAACTGGTGTGCACTGATTCTGGTGTCTCCTCATTTCTGAGAGTCAAGTGTGGAGTTCCTCAAGGGTCCATACTAGGCCCACTACTGTTTTCCCTCTTCATTAATTACCTACCTGTCGTCTGCCAAAACGTCACAATGCATCTTAACGCTGATGATGCTCAGATTAAATTCTCAAGACCTATTGGTCTTGTCGAAGACTATGTTGCAAGAATAAATGAAGACGGAGCGATAATAAGTTAAAACTGAATCCACTCAAATCCAAGGGTATAATTATTTTAGGAATCGAAAAGACACATCTAGCATACCAGCCATCTTTTTAAATGATAATACTGTACCATATGTAGAGGAAGTAAATAACCTTGGGATTATCATTAATTGTAAACTTTCCTGCCAAAGTCATATAAACATGGTTGTTAAACGAATCTTTGGTGGACTGCGTCAACTTCACATTTTTTCTAACGTTATTCCGGTCCTCACTAAATTAAAATTGATGAGAGCTTTTTTTTTACCCCTTATAAATTAATTATTAATTATAGGTACAAATTAAAAGAATCTAACTCTTAATGTACTCCACATATTTTATATGTTTAATAAATAAAAGAAAAAATAAAAAATAAATAAAAGGTACATAACCTAACCAAATCATAATTTTCAGTAAACCTGTGAAGAAAAAAGCACGGAATGTGTGCAGATTGTTAATGTATTTATCCGTTGAAGTTTCACTTCCACTATGTGTCCCACACATTTTTTTTTTTTTTTTTTTTTGATATCGGGCATTTTCTTTTAAATGGATTCCAATTATTTTGCAATGAACCCTTTACTTCATTATATAAATTTTTTTGAAGTATTTGTAGTTGCTTCCCCAATATCGTGGTTAAGGACAACTTTCCATCGGAGATACCGATCTTAATTGATCCAGACAATGTTTCTTTTTGTGATTCTGCGGCTACATCTTCAAAAACATTTTCTAAAAATGAAACGGTTGCAGAACAAAAAGAATCATCTAATGGATCAGAATCATTTTTGGTTTTTTCATTGCATGATCGGAAATTTGCTCGTTTTATGTTAGTGTAGTCCTAGCTATTGTTTCATTTGAAGAACCAATGAATGTTGAAGTGCACGAACTTCTTCCGTCGTCTGTATAGCTCGCTGACATCCGAATTCGTTTCCAGGGGGATTGATCGTTTCATTTAAAGCAAGTAGTCTTGCTACTGCTTCATCAATTTCGGACAACATTTTGTGTCGATAGGGTCCTTCCCCCGTAGCTTCTGGTTCACTTTTATTAAATAAAAGCTTTTTTTTACTTTAAATTTGAGGTCAAACCAAACCTTTGGGACATATGTACATAAGTCCCAATTATTTTGACGTGATAACGTCTTATAAATCGATGAACACCGGCCGCACGTACGAAAAAGTATGACTCATTGCCACGTTCCGCCTAAGCGAAACAAACGATAGAGAGGCATCTATTTAAAACAACATACATATATACGTATACTGAATTAATCATCACTGAAGTCACTGCTGGCGGTGCGGGCTAAGTCGTTGAACAGAGTAATCTCGGCACGGGTTTTCGAATCTTCGGATTCGAGTTTCATTTTCCTTTTGGATAGTGAATTCTTTTTTGACGTGATAACGTCTTATAAATCGATGAACACCGGCTGCGCGTACGAAAAAGTATGACACATTGTCACGTTCCGCCAGAGCTGAGCGTGCAAGCGAGAGCGCGAAACAAGCGATAGAGGCATCTATTTTGCCTATAGGATAGAATTTTGTTTGCATACTTGGGAACATGAAACATTTTGCGATGACGTAGGCATACTTTTAGGAGTAATCAGGAATCCAGGTGATACATACATGCATACACCCTAATTCTGTTTTTAGACGACAAATACGATTCTGAAAAATTCGTATGAACAAGTCTGGAGTTTGCATGTTGCATATACCTATATACATATGTACATATGCATGTGCCCATTTTCAAATCGAAAAAAATGCTCACAGCCAATTACTCATGAACGCTTGCGTTTAATAATTGCTCGTTGGGTAGCGCACACTCTCGAGCAGCTCATGAGTGTTTGCGTTTCCTTACCAAAATAACAACACTGTCCGAGCAATCTCATATGTATCGGCTAACGTCCGAACACCGTAATCAACCAGCGTCGGGTGCGGTTAGAACTTAGATGGTGTACCGCTTGGAAACATCGCGTGTTGTTCCTTTTTCATCAATGTTTTCTAATGACGTTATCACGTAAAATAATCGTCCGTAAACCGACTTTACAGACAACCAAAATATATTTTTTTCATTACATTTTCTATTTGCACATACGCATACCTTTTAACACTTCTTTTCACTTCGTAAAGGTTGTCCTATGCTATTTAAAATTGTAGCTATTTCTCTCCACCCAGTTTTTATGACAGTCGTTTGAGAAACACCCCTCTTAAAATTGGTTGCAAATGAAACATTTTGCTCCATTAGCTTCACCAAACGTTTGATTTGCTTCGGATTTGATACCTTTACCCTAAAAAAGTACATAATTGTTTGAAATAGTATTTTTTGACCTATTTGAATTAAAACACAAGCAAAACTTACATTTTTAAACAATTTTCTCTGCCAGTCGTTTGCAAAATTTTCATAGACTTCTTTGTCGTATAACTTGTCGTTTTGTGACTTTAAAACGACTATCATACTCAACAAATACGTTCCACACGAGATAAATGACTTGAGTCATTTAATGACGTAACCCAATTGTGTAAAACGACTTCCGTAATACCGATTTAGCGTAGTCGTTTTGTGACAAGGACTTAAACGATTTCCGTATTAGGGGTGAATATTGTTTATTGCTATATAGGGAATGAGTTATGGAAGAAATTGGCGAAGATGTTTCTTGCGAAGTTAAAATATTGATTGTATTAGGAAGGAATTCGTTGTGAGTAGTAAGATTGGAGGAGACCACCCTTGGCGGAGTGATCAGAAAGCACAGCCTCCACGATACTACAACAGATAACGGCTTCCGACTCACGGATTTTGCGACAGCTCGTAATGCGGTGATAAGTAGCACAAGATTCCCTCGTAAGCGAATCCACACAGCAACCTGGCGATCTCCGGACTGTCGAACCGCCAACCAAATCGACCATGTGCTCATTGACGCAAGGCACTCGTCAAACATCCTGGATGTACGAACATTCAGAGGGGCAAATGTCGACTCTGACCACTTCCTCGTAGCAGCAAGATTCAGAGCACGACTGTCCAATCTCAGAAAGCTGCACCAGCCCATCAGGAGGAGGTTGGACATTGGGCGCCTGAGCACACCAGTGGTTACCAGAGCCTATAGGGAGCAGCTGAGCGAGACTCTACGGTATGTCTACGTCGGACACAAATGCCAATAACATGTGGCTGCATTGCCACCCAGCCATTCAGGAAGTAGCCGAAACCACCTTAAGATATCTACCACCCCCGACAAGAAACCCGTGGTATGATGGCGAGTGTGAGTAGAAAAAGGCAGCAACCGACGAGGCGTACCAAAAGACGCTGCAGAGGAAAACCAGGGCAGCGCAAGAAGAGTACCGAACGAGAAGAAGGGAGGAGAAAAAACTACTTCGACAAAAGAAAAGAATCTTCGCAGCCACCCAGCTCAAGGATATCGAGGAGTCTAGGAATAAACATAAAACACGAGCCTTTACAAGAAAGCCAAAGGCCCTGCAGGAGGCTTGGGCACCCAGGCTCTTCGAAACTGCGAGGGCAATCTTGTCACCGAACCGCAGGGAATAGTGGATGTATTTAAGTAGCATTTTCAGCAGCTGCTTAACGAGCATGACCAAGAGAGAGTGGTAGGGACCGAGGAAATCCCAACTCCAGCCGCTGAAGTAGTCCTTCCACCCAGCATCGAAGGAGTCGAAACAGCTATTCAGAAGCTGAAGAACAACAAGGTCACAGGCTCAGATGGCTTGCCATCAGAGGTCTTCAAGGCTGGCGGCGATGTTCTGGTAGGGAGCATGCACCAGATCATCTGCAGAATTTGGGAAGATGAAAGCATGCCCGACGACTGGAATACCAGCTCTATATGACCCATCCACAAAAAAGGCGATACAAGAATTATAGAGGTATATCCCTGCTCAATGTCGCATACAAGATCCTGTCCAGCGTATTGTGTGAACGTCTAAAACCATTTTGCACCGCACTAATCGGCAGCTACCAGTGCGTCTTCCGGCCCGGAAAATCAACTATGGACCAAATTTTCACACTTTGAAATTCCTTTTCATCGATTTCAAAGCCGCATACGACAGCATTCATCGTGAAGAACTATTTGGTGCGATGGCCGGATGCGGGATCCCGGGAAAACTGATCCAGTTGTGTTGCGCCACGCTAAAAAACATGCGATGCACCGTGCAACTCGGTTCTAGGACCTCGGAACCATTTGAAACATGCACCGGATTTCGGCAAGGAGATGCGCTGACCTGTGACTTCTTCAACCCGGTGCTGGAGCAGATAGTGCGACGGGCAGACGTCAACAGGGAAGGCACTATCTTCTACAAGTCCATCCAGCTGATAGTATACGCGGATGATATCGACATCATCGCGTGTTCTCGCCGTGGCATTTTGGAAGCATTCACGGCGATTGAAGAACAGGCGAAACGAGTTGGTCTTAAGATCAATGAGGACAAAACGAAACACATGCTGTCAAGCAAAGACCAATTCGTCGCTCACCACCTGGGACGGAACACAACAATTGACAGCTACAATTTCGAGGTAGTTAAGCAGTTTGTCTAACTCCGGGCAAACGTAAATTCCACAAATGACACCACAGTGGAGATCCGGCAAAGAAGCGACCTTGGCAACCGCTGCTTTTTCGGCTTGTCCAAACAACTGGGGTCAAAACTCCTCACTCGGAAGACCAAAGTCATGCTTTACAAAACGCTCATACTGCCGGTCTTGCTGTACGGAGCCGAAAGCTGGACGATAAGCAGGACAGCGGAGCTGATTTTGGGTTCTTTCGAAAGAAAAATTCCGCGCCGGATATTTGGTCCTGTCTGTGAGGAAGGTGAATGGAGAAGACACAACCGCGAACTCTACGAGCTGTACAAAGATGTGGATGTAGTCCGGAAGGCTAGGATCCATCGACTACACTGGCTCGGCCACATCGAGCGCGTGGACATCAACGCTCCAGCTAAGAGGGTATTCGACTCCGAGCCTCCTGGTTCCAGAAGAAGAGGAAGACCGAACCTCCGGTATAAAAACCAAGTAATCGCGGATGTAAGACATCTTGGTCTTGACAACTGGACGCAGCGTGCCCGGGACCGTCAAGGATGGAAGGCAGCTATAGCTCAGGCTCAGATCCTCCATGGATCGCTGGCCTGATAAGTAAGTAAGATTGGAGGAATTTTCGTTGTAATTGTTTTTCCTTATGGGACTGGGTTTTGTCTTTGTGAGTTGACAGTGATGGCAGGAATTGTATTTTTTGTTGATAGAAGATGGTGAAGCGGACGTAATGTCATGTTTGATGCTGTTGGAAGTTATTTTATTTTTTAGTTCTTTGGTAGAAGCAGACAGGATTCCACCTGGCATTTGTTGTATATTATTTTTGACTACGTCTGCATAGTTCGTTATATTAATAGGGTGTTGTATTTTGTATATTTGCGTGCTTCATTAGCATTAATTGTATTTTGTATTTTGCATTAATTAGTTGTTTTTAAGGGCTGTAGTACAATGGACCGATATTTGCGTCTGAGTGCTCCAACAGATAGCAGACGCCTTCAAATAGCGGGGGCATGTTCCTGAGGAGGCGGGGTGTTCTTCCATACAATTTGCACATGATATACACGTGCAATTTTTGGGAGAATGAGGGGGGAGGTTGCATGTAGCACATGATGCTGGGTTTTGACAGCGTTTTGTAGTGTGGCCCAGCCGTTGGCAGTCTCGGTACCGCATAGGGCTGGGGAAATACTTGGGGATATGTACAGTATGCCAACCAATATTGAGTGAATCGGGAGGACGATAACAATCAAACGTGAAGAGCATGGGCCCCGTGCTTCGTAAGTTCCCTTTTTCTTGTTTTTGTTTTTTTTGATTTATAAACCTCGATTACTCCCTGCGATCTAATTTTTTTTACGATTTCTTCCTCATTGATGTTTATAGAGCAGGGCACATAAACGATGCCTTTAGTTAAGGGAGGGGTGTAACAACCGAGATCGGACAAAGATTTGAGAGGGTTTTTTTTCGACAGAAATAAATCAATTACTTTTTGAGATTTCACGAGGATAAGTAAAGTACCATCCCGTAGCTGTGGATATTTGTTCGTAGAATGAGCTGATGTTCTCAATAGCTTTCTTGACTAAAAATATGTTCAGAGGAGATATTGGTTTAGTTTGGTATGTCGAAGAGATTACTATAAATTTTGGGTTGTTATGGGTGACCGGCAATAAAATATTTTCACCAGGGGCTGGCGAATTGCATTTTTTTCTTTTTAATATCAGGCGGTTCAGGTTCGAGAAGTTCGAAGTAATTGCCCGGGTCGCACGTGGTCGCCAGGCAATAATTGTTGGTGTATGGTTTTCGGCACATGAAACATGATACAATGTATCCGCTGCCAGAGGTTCGGGCACGCCGCGTCGAACTGCGAAATGCAGCATCGATGCGTCAAGTGCGCACAGGACCACAGGTACGACGAGTGCGACCGGGGCACAGGTCTCGAAAGAGATCAACTTTTATGCGCACTATGTGAGAACGACGGGCACCCTGCAAATTATCGGGGCTGTCCTAAGTTCCAATACATTAAGCAATTAAGAGAAGCTCGGCAGAATGTCGAGAAGATACCTTCCGCGAGGGGTATTCATTCTTCAGCCGTCACACCCCAATTGACCTACGCCCAAATGGCGGCAGGTCAGGGAAAAGCGGCACAAATACCAAAGGCTGCTGCCAAAGCTCCAGTGCCCGTTCCTAAGGCACCAGGGGCCGAGGCGGAACTGCTACCGATTCTGTTCGCCATTCAAGGGCAGATCGGCCAGATCCAGCAGCAGATCATTAAGCAGACGGAACGAGTGGACAGGCTCTACTCGCTTCTGCGTTTAACGCATTTAGAGTCCTAATGGATACGCCAGTAGAGAGTTTCCTGAAGATCCTGGCTGTGAATGTAAATTCACTGATTAGGATCGAGCGACGCACCGTTCTTTTTAACCTGTTGCAGGAAGAAAGCCCTGATGTGTTTCTGGCTAGCGAAACTAAGCTAAACCAGAGGCACAAAATTCGGCACAATTCCTACAATATAATACGAAGAGACCGACCCAATGCCACTCAAGGCGGAGGTGTCGCGATCTTCATTAAAAATAATATTGAATACAAAATTATATATAGCAGTGAAGTGCGGAGATTCCAGGTGCTAGAGGCATGTGTTGTGTGTATCCCCCTTCGGAACGGAAGGAGGATATACATAGTATCGGCCTATGCACCTGAAGCACCTCAGCCCAATATCTTCATTGCAGAGCTCGAAATCCTTTTTCGATTTCTGCGCCTAGACTCGGCAGAAAACTTTTATGTTTTGGCCGGAGATTTAAATGCCAAACATAGTGATTGGGGCAATAATGTACCCAACACTAGAGGGAGCCTACTAAGCCATTGGTGGGCCCTGCATAATATTGAGTATAAACTCAAGTTACTCGCAACGGATAGTCCGTCGTTTCCTAGAAGCGGCGCCTATCTGGATCTAATGTTGCTTGACTCACGACTGAGACTGGCAGACACTAACGAATGGTCTACTAACTGTTTACGTACCGTTGAGTATGACAGTGACCACTGCGGACTTAGTGCCGTAATTAAAATACCGGACGAATTCGCAGAAATGGCAGAGTACGTCCACACGTACCCCTACGATTATAGTAGGGCACGCTGGCCACGCTTTGCCAACTGCCTGACGAGGGCACTCACTTCGAGTGCCTCATCCCCACCGAATAATAGGAACCTATCAAATGACGAAATTGATAGGCACCTAAAACATATGGACGAAACTATCAAACAAACGATGGACAGAACGATACCACGCCAACGGCATTACGATACCACGGACGTGTACCGAAACGCGACCATAGACGCACTTCACAGACAGAAAAGTAGACTCCTGTCAAGACTCAAACTCTTGTACAGGCGGTTTACCGACAGACAAAACTCGGAGGTCAGGACCCTGAAGTCAATGATTAAAAATCTCCGACAGTTAATTAAGGAAAATTATAAAATAGCCATAAGTCTGCACTGGAGCAACAAAATTCGCGCTGTAAAATCCAACAGCGCGAATATGTTCCCGCAGATAAATAAAATATTCCGGAGAAAAGATCAGAATGACATTCGGGATCTAAAGCTTCCGAGAACGTCAGATAACGAACGTTTACTACGTACAGTCAACATCGATCCAGGGAGCGCCGTCCTAGATGACGACTTTTTTGTGATTGAGGATCCTCAGGAGAAAGTGGCGACAGTGGGGGCTGTCTTCCAGGATGTGTATAAGGTGAATGAAAGCATTGGCCCGAACCACGACCTGGAAAATAGAGCCCTGCTTCACCACTTCTACCTTCGAAATGATATAGAACATTGGCGAATCGAGAACCATGGTTTCACCAGGTTCAATGACGACTATACGGCAAACAGTGCCATCGCCAATGAAGGTGCTGATACACTGTTCATTTCGACGGAGGATCTCCAGTTGATCTTCATGTCATTCAAAAATAAAAAATCCGCGGGCACTGATGGTATATCCAATGTTGTGCTCAGGCACCTTCCACCATTGGCTATAGAGAGGTACACCATCCTGTTCAACAATGCACTGAATAATGCATATTATCCGGTGCATTGGAAAACGGCGGTGGTCCAGCCAATCCCTAAGAGGGGCAAAGACTCCTCTAATCCGGCAAATCTCCTTTCGATAAGTCTCCTTCCGAGTATCAGCAAGGTCTTCGAGAAGGTAATCTATAGAGCCCTGTCCAAATGGGCTGAGGACAAAAATATCATTCCGGATAACCAATTCGATTTCAGGGCGGGGCATGATACCATACATGCCGCGTCGAAACTCGTTTCGGATATCCAATGGAATAAATGCAAGAACCAATGCACGGGTGCCTGCCTGGTTGACTTGGAAAAAGCCTTCGACACCGTATGGTTAGAAGGATTCTATTACAAGCTCAAACGGTTGGGCATAAGTAAACCATTGCTATATATAATTCATGATATGTTAACGAGTAGAAAGTTCGTTGTGAAAATTGCCAACGTAACTTCTGCTCAAACATTTGAAATTAAAAACGGATTGCAACAGGGTACGGTAAATTCGCCGATCCTTTTCAGCATTTATATCAGTGATCTGATAGTTTCTCTTCACCATTCAATAGCGTATGCAGATGACTTGGTTGCGTACAGATCAGGTCCAACGATCGAGGTCATTGGCATTTTATTGCAACGTGACTTCGATAAAATTCAGCAGTTCTGTGATGACTGGAAGTTGAAAATCAACTTCCGGAAATCAGAGACTATTTTATTCAGAACGCCTCTGTCTAGGGCCTCTAGGGACACTAGAAAACACTGGCGAAAATTCGCAATCATCGGACCGGACGGGCGTCCACTGGCGAGTAAAAGTGTAGTCAGATACCTCGGGATCTGGCTGGATCAGTATCTGTATTTTAACAAAAATGTAGCCCGTGGCGCTTTCGCCCTGACAAGATGGCTGTTTCACTGCAGCCAACTTGATTCTAGGGTGAAGGTAATCTGCTACATGGACTTAATCAGACCTATGACTGCCTATGGATGTCCCGTCTGGTTTAATGTGAGCGCAAGCTTAATGGAAAGGATTCGGGTGTTTGAGAGACAATGTCTGAGGACTTGTCTTGGATTACACAGAACACCAGAGTCTGAGTACAGAAAGTTCTATCCCAACGGGATCCTATACGATAGGGCAAGGATCCTACGGATAGATAACTTTCTGATTAAACTGATTCGAGGTCACGTTGCAAGGGCAATGACTTCGACCAATAACTTGATCTCTGGGGCTTACTACCCCAATGTTATGTATTATGAAAAAGTGCGTCTGAATGGCTTTGTGCCTCCGGAAGCATTTCTTTACTTTGATAATTGTGGGCTGATCCAGGATGGATTGGCGGTGCCGCTAATCTTCCATGTGGCCCGTAATTCTGTGGAGCGGCGGCTCCTTTACGAACCTGACGTCGTGCTCTGTGAGCCCGAGCGCCTCAAGTTCAGTAGAGCGGTTTCTCGCCGAGATAGAGAAGACGTTGTCCGACAGCATCAACGCTTTTGGTGGCTAACGGACTCCGTCGTGGAATTTTTTAATAGAGCCTCTTCAAAGCAGGTTCGCCGAACGCCATGGGCGGACTCCAATAGGGTAGGGTAGGCTAGGGTAGGTTAGGGTAGGCTAAGGTAGGTTATAAGTGTTGGGCAATTTTATTAAAAAAAAATCAAAAAAAAAAGAAAAAATCGTATAAATTAAAATAGAAAAAAAGATGTATATACATGTAGAACCAAGATACCCAACGCACTTAACCGATGTGGAGCCGACCTTAAGGCAAGCCGACATTCGTTAAGTTCGACGGCACAGGAAGAGAACGAAACGATGAATTCATGCTTGCCCTGGAAGTTGGACTGTGCGGTTGGGTTCTCCATTTTTCTCTACGAAATATAAATAAAGTTCAATAATACAGTTTACGATTTGTTTTCTCATTATAATCCTACAAAGTGGTGTCAGAAGTGGGATTCGATAAAAAAAAATCCCATGCAAGCATTGGAGAAAGGAGAATATATCGTCAAAGGAAGAAAATAAAAAAAAAAGAAGAAATTCGCAGAATGACGGAGGTTAAAAATCGGAAAAGAGTTGATGAAATTCCGGGAACCAACAACGAAGAGGATGACGACTTGGAAAACGACATAGTAGGCGTAGAGGCACTCACGGTCGTGGAGTTAAAACAAAAACTCCGAAACCTGAACATGAAAGCAACGGGTAAGAAAAAAGAACTACTAGCTAGACTAAAATGTGCCTTTTCCAAGGAAAAACACACCAAAGCAACGGATGAGCAGAACGACGAAAACGACGACGAGGACGATGATGAGGAAGAAGACGACGAAGAGAAAGACGACGAGGAGGAAGACGATGAGGACGAAGATGCAAGCAATATAAGTGGCAAGCATGCGAGACGACAAGATCGGAGGCACGAACCTCATTGCAGTCTTTCACATTCTCGTGAAGAGATGGCGTTCCGTCAACCGACTCTTACATTTAAAGATGTTGAAGAGGCACTGGAAGTATTTAGTGGTGACAACTCGCAAAGTGTGCAGCGTTGGATTACCAACTTCGAAGAGACGGCCGATTTGTGTGGGTGGACGGATTTGCAGAAAATTGTCTACGCAAGAAAATTGCTGCGAGGATCAGCGAAACTGTTCATCTCGTTTGAATGCCAGAAGATAAGATCATGGATGACGTTTAAGAAGCAGCTGACCAAGGAATTTGCTAAAACTACGAATAGCAAAGAAGTCCATCGACGCCTTGGTACAGTAAAAAAGAAGAACGACGAGTCCTATCAAGAGTATGTGTATAGGGTATTGGAAATCGCTTCTCACGCCGAAATAGAGGTGGAATCCAAGATCCAGTACATAATAGACGGCATTCAGGATGACGATGTCAACAAAGCCATACTATACGGAGCAGAAAATGTCAAAGAGTTGAGGAAGAAACTGACCCAGTACGAGACGTTGAAGATGAAGGCTAAAATGAAACAGTCCACTAGCGAAAAGATGAAGCAACCGAAACCACAAAAGGTGAGAGACGAGGGAATAAAACGTTGTTTTAACTGCGGTGAAGGAACGCATTTCAGTAAAAACTGTCCCAACAAAGCGAGGGGCACTAAATGTTTTGTATGCAACGATTTTGGGCACCGCGCCAAAGAATGTCCCAAATCTAAACAAAGCTGCGCAGCGTTGACCTCGGGAAGCCAAAAGATTTTCAAAAGCGTTCTCGTTATGGGCGAAGAATTGACGGCTCTGGTTGACTCTGGAAGTGACTTTAATCTGATGAACCCGACAACCTACATCCGACTGGGTTCTCCAACCCTTAACAAGGAGGCTATATCCTTCCGAGGAATAGGATCACAACTAATGAACACCTTAGGAAGTTTTCAAGCCAAGGTGTTATGCGATGGTATCTCGATCGAAATTAAGATCCATGTTGCGCCGGAAAGTGTTATGCCGTATGATTTGGTCATGGGGACTGAGTTGACACATCTCGTGGAAATCCGGCTGAAAGAAGGAAAAGCAACTTTTCTGGGATTGCAAACAACGAATGAACAGGGAGTGCAGACAAGCGAGGGCGATTCTGAGGAAATTGTGCTAAAGGAATTCCTGAATATCAACATTTGTCCGGAGCAACATTTTGTAGCCGACCTGGAACATGTGTCAAACGCCAAGCATCGATACGAGCTACGGAGATTGATCACTGGATACAAGCCACAGAAGTCCGAGGATACCGGAGTCAAGATGAGAATCGTGCTGAAGGACGACGTGCCAGTGCACCAACGTTATAGAAGATTGTCAGTAGAGCAGCGATCCCAAGTCAGTGAAATCGTCGAGAGGTGGTTAAAGGAGGGTGTAGTCAGGCCGAGCGCATCGGATTATGCAAGCCCTATCGTACTAGTAAAAAAGAAGGACGGGAAAATACGATTGTGTGTGGATTATCGGCAACTGAACAAAAAAATCATACGCGACCGATATCCTCTTCCTGTAATTGAGGACCAGATCGACCGATTACAAACTGCAACGATTTTCACTACAATGGATTTGCGAAACGGATTCTTCCACGTCCCGGTAGATGATGCGAGTATAAAGGTCACGGCATTTGTTACCCCTGACGGACAATTCGAATTCTTGCGATGTCCTTTTGGATTAAGCAATTCGCCGGCAGTGTTCCAGCGCCATGTTCGGGTAGTATTCAACGATTTGATTGCAGACGGCACTATGCTTCTCTACCTTGATGATATCATCATACCTTCATCGGACGAGGATCAAGGGCTCGACAGGTTGCGAAGGGTGTTGGAGACAGCTGGTAGGTATGGTCTGGTGTTTAATTGGGAAAAATGTTCTTTTCTTCAGAGACAGGTCGAGTATCTGGGCTATGTGATAGCAGCCGGAACGATCAAGCCGTCGCCGAGAAAGATTGCAGCCGTGGTCAACTTTCCTGTTCCAAAAACAATACAAGCCGTTCAGAGTTTTCACGGTTTGGCAAGCTACTTCAGGAAATTCGTGCCTAGTTTTGCTACAATTGCACGACCACTTACTGCTTTACTGAAGAAGGATGCTTCCTTCGAATTTGGTCCGGTCCAGGTCCAGGCTTTTGATCAGTTGAAGCTTATTCTGGCAAGTGTTCCTGTATTGAGAATTTATCGCTTGGCTGTCGAGACAGAGTTGCATACGGATGCATCGAAACAGGGACTTGGCGCTATTATTCTGCAGAGGGATAAAGAAGACAACCAGTTACACCCGGTGTACTACGCCAGTTGGAGCACGACACCGACAGAAGAAAAGTACACGTCTTACGAGCTAGAGATCCTTGCTGTGGTGAAGGCGTTAAAGAAATTCCGCGTATACTTGCTCGGCATCCCCTTCAAAATCGTAACGGACTGCCAGGCCTTTGCTCTTACGATGGCCAAAGTAGACATAAGCTTGCGTGTTGCTCGCTGGGCGCTTATGTTGGAAGAGTTCCAATATACAATAGAACATCGTCCGGGCAAAATGATGCGCCATGTGGATGCCCTAAGTAGAAATCCACTGTCCGTGTATGTCATAGAAAGGGCTGTAGATGCAATATCGGCACGTATTCAGCGAGCACAAGATGAGGACCCAGACGTTAGGAAAATAGGTAAACGCATTTCTGAGGGTAAGGCTACCGAGTTCGTATCAAAAGGTGGGATTCTTTACCGATGCTGCGAAGGACAAACTCTCTTAGTGGTACCTAAGCCGATGCAATACGAAATTATCAGGCAAGCACACGAGCGGGGGCACTTCGCCTCAAAAAAGACTGAATATTTGATTGGTAAAGATTACTGGTTCCCAAACATGCACGCTAAGGTCGAGAAGTTCATCAGTTCGTGTATCCAATGCATACTAGCGGAAAGGAAAAGCGGAAAGGGCGAAGGCTTTCTTCATCCCATAGAAAAGGGTGATCGGCCCTTAGATACGTATCACGTCGATCATCTAGGACCAATGACGGCAACCAAAAAGCAATACAATCATATTTTCGTCGTCGTCGACTCCTTCTCTAAGTTCGTCTGGTTGTATCCGACAAAATCAACATCTGGCGAAGAAGTGGTAAACCGATTGAAGATTCAAGCTGCTGTGTTCGGTAACCCTAGTCGCATAATATCGGATAGAGGGTCAGCGTTCCGTTCGAAAGTTTTCGAGGGATATTGCAATGAACAAAAGATACAGCATCCCATGATCGTAACCGGAGTTCCAAGAGGCAACGGCCAGGTCGAACGGATAAACCGAGTGATCATTCCAATCTTGACAAAGTTGGCCGATCCGAAGCCCGACGCTTGGTATAAATATGTTCCACTCGTTCAGCAGTTCATTAATGCATCTTTCGTGAGAAGCATTGGTATGACCCCGTTTGAACTGCTGATTGGTCGGCAGATGCAATTAAGAGAAGACATTCGCTTAAAAGAATTGGTAGAGAGAGAGTTTTCCGATCTCTACGTGCAGAACCGGTCAGAGTTACGAGTCAAGGCAGCGGAGCAGATAAAAAGAGTACAAGAAGAGAATAAAAAGACGTACAATAGAGGCAGGAAGAAAGCTCATCAGTATAAAGTCGGCGATATTGTGGCCATACGACGAACTCAATTTGGGCCCTGTTTGAAACTGAGCAATAAATTTCTTGGACCATACAAGGTCGTAACCGTCATGCGGAACAACAGATACGCAGTCAAGAAAATGGGCGAGCAAGAGGGACCCGATCAAACCAGCACGTCGGCTGATAACATGAAGCCCTACCCGGAAGGCCAAGGAGATTCGGAGGAGGATGCCATGGAAGACATCGAGGACGATGACGGTCAAAATGGCCGAGAGATGTAGAACCAAGATACCCAACGCACTTAACCGATGTGGAGCCGACCTTAAGGCAAGCCGACATTCGTTAAGTTCGACGGCACAGGAAGAGAACGAAACGATGAATTCATGCTTGCCCTGGAAGTTGGACTGTGCGGTTGGGTTCTCCATTTTTCTCTACGAAATATAAATAAAGTTCAATAATACAGTTTACGATTTGTTTTCTCATTATAATCCTACATACATGTTATATATTAAGTATATAATTTTTGTATATACATTTTAGTTAAGGTAGATTAAGATAGAATTAGTTAGATTTTTAGATAGATTAAGTTTTATTTATTAACCCCTTAAAACCCGATACTACGCTAAGTTTTTCTTAATTTTCTTAGCATACATTTAATAAAAGTTCACAATTTTCTGTTAATATTAAGTTGTCGAAAGACATAGAATAAGTTGTATATTGTTTGTTTTAGAGTGCCCGCTTAGGGTCAGTAAGACACTAATGTTAGTTATATTATAAGCTAGTTTTAATTATTTTGTCTAGCATGTAAGATAGTTATAAGATTTTTTTTGGAAATAAAATGAATTTAAAATGCAAAAAAAAAAATGGTTTTCGGCACACTCACTCGCGCTTACGTTCGACAAAAAAGAAAGAAAGAAAAGTCAATGTTAGGGCGAAAGAGAGGTTTTAGCGGGAGATTGTGAGATAACTAACAAGCCCAAAACAACTGTCACGTCTGTACGGTTTGAATGACAGCCGATGACTGACTATTAAATTTACTATTAGCTCAAATCCGAAAAAATAAAGGAGTTTCTGTTGCAGTAGCTTCGTTTGGAACAGCTGCTACGCTGCTCAGTGGGAAATGAACAGCGTACTCGGTTCTTTAACTACCATTAAACTTAGTTCACGAGGACATGCCAGTTTGTAACATTAGCAAAAACAGAGAGCGTTGACGAATGTTGCAGCAGATGAACGTACGATGGCACACAAAACAGCAATCGAACCACTAGATATCGTATAATGAAAGACATCAAAACCAACCAGGTTTCATCGGAGGAGTTGTGGTACTTTTAGCTGATGACTTTAGACATAGCCTGCTGGTGATTACTAGGAGCAAACTGGCAGATGAAATAATTGAATATTTGAAAGCGTTTATATTATGGGTATGTATATTGGCGTTACAGTACATGACGTACCAAAACCGAGTTTGTCTCAATCACCCATGTTGTGTGTGATTTGATTCTCCCATATGTGAAAGGGACTACAGTTTATTGCCGATTCCGAAAAGCTTTTTATGACAATTATACTACAGGGGGTTTTGTCAGGTCCCCGCTGAGGAGAAGCACCATTAAAATAAGTTCAATGACATGGATGTTGTCGGGATTCGATCTGTAAATATATATGTATGAACAATCGAGAATGGTTGTATGAAAGGGCAAATTTTGCGCCAAATGACAGTCTGGCAGATAAACAAAAAAAAAAAATGATGTTACACGTAGAGGTCGATGTTGTCGAATATCTCTCGGTAGACAACGTTATGGACACTGAAAAAGGAAACTCGTAGATTATACGAGGCGTGGCAATTAAGTTTTAAGAATTTGTAAAGCAAAAAAAAAAAAACCGAGCGAATTAAGCTTGGTGCACAGTTTTTGTACCGACCTTCTCCATAGCGCACTCTAACTTTACATGATTTCAACATTGTTCCCACGATTCGATACAGCCTTGATAATCCTTTTTGGCATTCTTTACACCGACATGATGTGTCCCTTTAAGATATGACTTCATCTAGGGAAATAAAAAAAAGTTGCAAGGATGCTTTGGATGCAGCAACGTTGGAATGTTTTTTCCGCCAAAAACTCGCAAAATAAACGAAGAATGGGCCGTCGCATTGTCGTGGTGCAAGATCCAGCCTTTCTTGGCGAGTTCTGGTCGTACACAGAAAACATGTGCTCGCAGCCTGTTCAGGATGCCAACATAAAACTGGTGTCCGGTCGGTAGGAACATATTTACAACGAATAATGCCACGGTACGCGAAGCGACGAGAGCTCTCTTACGGGGATCGTCTCCTACTGATTCACGGCCCTTGTCGAGCCGCTTCGCCTATTCAAACACTTATGTTTTTGACATATGCATACACCGTGATACACCACCTGCTATTGGATTTGGGATCCAGATTTCATTGAAAATTGAATCAGATTGTAATGTGAGTCACTCATTTTATGACGCCACTAAGTTTTTTTTTCGAAAAATATGCAAAATTCATATAAAAAAAACGAGCTGGCGATTTGATACTCGGGTGAAAACGGGCAAGACGCAATGTTGCCAGTTCCTGAGTTCTAACCAAATTTCCGGTCCTTAATTGCCACACCTCGTATAGTTTCTCCACTCTTAAGTATTACCAGGAGTGCATTCCAATAAGTTGAGGCTCTAAAGTTGGTGTTCCGACCCTGTTAATGACAAATCTTAACAGACCAAGGCTGCGTAATGGTACACGGCTAAAAATTACTCACTGGGGACCCAATAACAAAAGGAGAAAATGCTTTGGTTCCCCGTATTCCTATAATTCTGACCAATTTTCCATTTAAGTTTAAGAGTGCAGTTTCTACTAAAAGCAACATTTGCAATGACAATAAACAAAACTCAAGGGCAGACGCTTAAAATAGAAAACTATCTTTTTTTTAAATTAAAAAAAGATTTTTTTTTCGCACGAGCAACTCTACGTGCTTGCCGACGAGTATCGAGTCCGGAAAATCTTTGTATTTTAGCAAAGGTCCTTCTTCTTTGGTGGCCTTACAGCCCATGAAGGACCAGAGTCAAGCTTCTTTCAATCACCCATGTTGTGTGTGATTTATTTTTCACATAGGTGAAAGGGACCTACAGTTTAATGCCGAAGCTTTTTCATGGCAAGTGTACTACGGGGGGTTTTGCCAGTACCCCGCCGCCGTTTTGCCAGGAACGTCGCGAAATAACCATTCGATGGCGTTGGTGTTATCGGGATCCGAACTCGCTCATCGTGCGCCAGAGTCCAACACACTAACCACTGCGCTACGGCGCAGGTTAAAAAACAAAAAAAAAAAAAACACTATCTAGTTTGTATGCATTTGTATTATTTCCAAAATTAGTATCCTAGAAACAAAAAAGTCGCGGACAAAAACTAGTATTATCTAACACTTTTATTTAGATATTAAACGTAAACTATAAAATATGTACTATATACAAAGACCCACTTTGGCATAAACATTACAAAAATCATCTTAATGTAAGCCGACAGCCTACATTGCCTAATTATGACATTATTTAGATAAAAATTACACTTTTAAATACTATTTACTGTAAAAATGCGTACTCGTAATACAAATTAAAGGAAATACACAGATAAATTGGTTATTCTTATATATAGGCATTATGCATATTACCCTTTACAAGAAATACATTAATTCAAATATACTTAAAGCATTTTTGCTTATCGTGTGGTATTCTAGTTTTAAATAGAATCGAATCTGCACGGTATTGTGTATTTAGTAGTGGCGTGTAACCGAAAACCTACAAGTATAAATTATTTTATATTATGTAATCATAAATTATATTCACATGACATGCGAAAGACAATAAACTAACCTGTACAAAGAAATTTATACATTTGTGCCTTTCCTGAAAATGAGTGTCATCCTCACTGAGGGAAACTGGACAACCCGAACAACGAAAAGTCCATCTTGATGTAACTTTTACTGGCGGTTTTCGAGTTATGTGTGAGACAAGAAAATTCATTGCTATATCCTCACAGTTCATGTATTCATCTACTTTATCTCTAATCGCTTGTGGTAAATAGTACGAATACAGATACAGATAATATTTATGAACAAATGCTGCTCCAGTTAGGACCATACTAAGTTCACAGCTATAGTTTGAGTTATAATTCCAATTACGGTTGTTAGCAAGATCCCAAGCATGAAAGCGACCTGGGAAACCAACGATTCTATCGCGATTCTCGCGCCACACCCGAAAGCCAAAAAGAATTTCATCATGACGTAAATGCGCATCATCATCTACAGAAAGCACTGCTTCGGTTTCAATTACGTCAAAAGGAAGAAAGCGATTATTAAGAGAGTTTCGTGGAGCACGTACCACAGAAACGGGGACTCCAATGTCAGGCCAACGAAGGTCATCCAACGGTGGTTTTGGTGAATTCCAAACAACAACGACTTTATGAAGATAGGGTAATCCATATAAACGACCTAATGAGTCCATAAGAACCTGTTCTCGTTCATAAGTTAATATCACAATTGTAAATTGTTCTCGCGGAAAATTTCCTCCCAACGCTTCACTAAATTCTTTTCCAGCTCCACCGCTTCCTTTGCCTATTGGTCGAAATCCTACATGTGAGCCTTGAAATTTTGCATCTGATGGTAATACTGGATCAAATGGCAAGTAAGGATATAAATAAAACGGATCAGCCCAATCGTTCCAAGATTCTCTAGACTGCAGTCGCAAAACGGTGTAATTTCTTCTATATTGTGGGCTCGAGTAGGGAGGTTCAATTGGCCCTAAAGACTCCTCAGGCTCAGCATCAAGTATTGGAGGTTCAGATTTCAAAGGTATAAAAGTATGGTTAAAAACTGATTGAGCGATTATTGAAGGAATTGGCCTGGGAGGTATTCCCAAGCGATCTCTAAGGCTGGCAATAATTGTATCTACTGTAGCTTGAACAGAACTAAAGTAGCGCTCCCAGATCAAACGACCCTGACGGCGCATGCTTAACAGGTCAGTGTCTGGTACCGCTCTTAAAAGAAAATGAAGTTCTGTAATTCTGGCTTTAGGTAACATTAAGGATATTCGTCTCCAATCAATCGTATCTTCATATGGCATATGAATTTCGTCCGCACCTAATATAACTGGTATTGCGCCAGAACGTAATGTTTCGTATAACCTAGCAAGCATTAAAGTTGAACTAACCCATTTGGTTCCTGGTGGTGATAATAAAAGTGAAAATGTTGAATCTTTTAAAATATTTTTTCTTGACGAATCAGTCCCACACAAATTCCAATCAACATTAAAGTTTTCAAAATATTGTTCCGTTGCAGGCATACATTTAAATTGCAGCAAGAATTTATCTTGTGTGGAACCATGTGACATATCATCCAAATGTTCCAAAATAAACGAATCTAGGGAATCCATTTTTAATGTGCTGCCTTTTGGTTGCAATTCTCCTTGGAATGATAGCAAATATTTTCGACGAGCGGGTACCATTGTAAAACATTCTTGCCAGACATCTCCACCAGGTGGCCCAAGTACAGGGGGGACTATTAAATCATATCCTTTCCGGAATTGTGATCTCCGAAATGAAGACTGCACAATTATTGCTTTCATTATATTTTGATTGTTAAGTAATTTATCTCCTATAGAAATCAAATTTCTTCGCGAGAAATTTAGAAGGACATGATTTTTACCATCACCTCCCCAAAAAGGAAGATTATATAGTTTTGTAATGTCTAACGGTTTTTGTTCTTTTGATCCATTGTTAAAATGTTGGATACTTTGAATAGTGCTTAATAAATTGTTTTCAGATGTGGATTCTCCGACTAATATCAAGTAGATACAAGCAATTTTGGGATCATCCACTATATGAGTATTATAACCTAACGTTTGTTTAATTGTTGTTTTAAGAAAGCCATCAATTTCAAAACCACTATTTAGAACATTATATTTATCTGGATTGTAGAGATAAACTGGAAATCCGGAAGTTAAACTACAACGAGAGTGATCAAAACAATTGTACATTTCGCAGTGAGAAGAGGCTGATTCGGGCAGTGGTGGATCTGAATTAGGATATATAAGTGGATAAAGTGCTTTTGGTAACGCTAGATCTGGTGTGTTACGCTGAACAGCTTCTTTTTGCGCCACTTGTGCTTGCTCCACAGATATTTTTAATCGTTCCAATTCAGTTTGTTCACGAAGTAACTCCTGTTTTAGGTCTTCAATTTTTTGGTTATATTTACCGATGTCAGATTGAAGCTTCTGTCGGCGGGATTCTAGTTCCCGCAATTCAACTGATACTGTATTCTGAAATAAGTAATAAATATTTTGGTGAAAATATATATGTATGTACATTTATGTATATAAACTAATTTTTTCCCAAAAATGTATTGATGTCCATAAATAAAATATGACGGAGTAGAAACAAAAAGCGAGAGATGATGAGATAAGTTGATTCTAAATCATCAGCCTCCGTCTCCCGCACTACAGTAGAAACTTATAAGGCAGATGTTTCAAGATTTGAGATACGAATCCTCTTAAAACGAATGTCATTCCTTTTATAAAGAAGAATAACTAAGGTGATTATTAAAATTATTATCATCTCATCTTCCAAAAAGTGGAATTAATTTTGAATTAAATTGTGACTAAAATAAGTACTTAGCTGGCGCTACAGTCCGTGGTGAACCTGGGCCTCCAGCGCCCCACGTCCAGTTCGTTAAGGCCCCCTTCTACCTGTGTGCGCCACCGTAGATCCGGCCGTCCTCTGCCGCGTCTTCCTTCCGCGGTGGATTCGAAGATTTTTCGGGTCGGAGCTGTATTTTCCATGCGCTCTACATGGCCTAGCCACCTTACACGCTGTACAACCCGTATAGTTCTTCATTAAATCTTCTCCTCCATACTCCGTTTGAACAAACGGGACCATAGATAGAGCGTTTCCTCTCGAAACGACAAGGGCATCTTCATCCGCTTTTGTTAAGTTCAAGCCTCTGCGCCGTAAAAGAGGACTGGGATGATCAAAGTCTTATATAGTGTCACCTTGGTTTTCCGAGAGAGGACCCTACTTCTCAATTGCCTCTTAAGCCCAAAGAAACAGCGGTTGGGAAGAGTGATTCTGCGTTTTATCTCAGCGCTGGTGAGCCAAGGTAGACGAATTCCTTGACCACTTCAAAGTTAGTTGTCATTGATTTTAAACATTAATTAAAAGGTAACACAAAAACCCATAAGCCGCCTCATGACCAATTTTATGTGTCAATATCAAAAACATCAGCCTTTACTACATCTTCGTTTTTGTCCCTTACATACTATAACCAATTTTACTCCTTGTGCGACTCTCAATTTAGAAAAAACATACCCTTAGTATAAATTGCACTTAAAACTGGTGTTTATACCACAAGTGCTAAACTCGAAATTAATTTCAAGTGAATAATTCATGGTTAAAATTCTTTATTATCTTGTTGCTCTATATCTGCCCATGGTGACGTTTTGGCCAATACGTCTCTTTTTGATGAAAGCAGATATTTGGTTTTACTCTCATTAACCTTAAGACCCATCTTAGCCACTTCTACCTCAATGCTTACAAAGGCCTCATTGACGTCTCGCTGTGTTCGCCCAATCACGTCAATATCGTCGGAGTACGCAAGCAATTGCGTAGACTTGAAATAAATCGTACCTCTTGTGTTGGCCAGCGACTCTTGCACGATCTTTTCAAGCACTATGTTGAAAAAGACAGCGCGTCAGCTTGTCTAAATCCTTTTTTAACATCAAAGGTCTCGGTTTGTTCATTACCGACCTTAACGGAGCAGCGAGAGTTCTCTATTGTCATCCTGCACAGTCGAACGAGTTTGGCAGGGATATTAAAACTAGACATGACTTTGTATAGCGCATCTCTATACACGCTGTCGTACGGCCTTAAAGTCGTCGAAAAGGTGGTGAGTGTCGATTTGGTATTCCTGGGTCTTCTCCAAGATCTGCCGTAGCGTAAATATTTGTTTTATTGTGGATTTACCTGGCCACCCTGAAACCACCCTGATAAGAGCCGATCAGGTTATCCACAAACGGTTTCAAGCATTCACACAATACGGCAGAAAAGATCTTATATGCCAACTATATGGGCATGTTATATGTATGCCCCTATAGTTGGCGCAGTTATAGGGGTCTCCTTTCTTATGGACCGGGCAAACGATGCTGAGAATCCATTCGTCGGGCATGCTTTCCTCCGACCATACCTTGCAAATGAGATGGTGCATGCAGCTAATCTCCAGCCGCCTTAAAAAGCTCAGCAGACAGGCCGTCTGCGCCCGCGGCTTTATTAAACTTAAGTCTTGATATCGTTATTTTGACTTCGTCTAGGTCGGGTGGACGGAATTCTCTTACATCGTCGTTCATTACGAATGGATCGTTCTGCTTGACAGCGGTATCTTGTCTGTTATCGCCGTTGTACAGTCTGCAAAGTGGTCTTGCAAAATCCTCAGCATCGACTGTGATTCCACTGACAGTTCTCCATTTTCATCCTTGCAGGCCTCCGCTCTGGCTTTGTAGCCATGGCATGTTCGTTTTAACTTATTGTAAAACTTCCGGGCGTCATTCCTGCGAGAGCATCTCTCCATCTCCTCGATCTCACGCTTTAAGTATTCCGACTAAAATAAGTAAACAAAGGTAAATAAAATATGCGACAAATATCTGCATCTAAAGTGAGACGGAAATGTTAAAATATATAGAGGCCCGTCAATAAAAAAGCTTTTCATAATCACAAAAATAAAAACAGCACGATGTTTAATTTTAATTCGTGAATTTTTCGAGCGTCATGGATAAAAATATATGGAATTAAAAAGTGTTAAATCTATACTAAGTAAAGTTACATTCGTGAACTCCTATTAGTCTACCTTGTAAATAGTTAAATAGAAGAGTAACTAAAATCTTTTAATTATTTCCAGATCCATATTAATACATATTTGATGACCTCTAGACTAGACTGCAACAAATTTGCCCGAACGCAAACCGATTTTGTGGCATACAATGAATAGGTGGCTAAACATATACCAGAGCGTAAAATATGCTAAATTTATGTCCGGAACATAGAGGGGATATTGAAATTTCGCAATTATATATTTAACTTCTAGTGAACTCAATGAGAACATAATACTGACCGTGTTAACGCATAGAACAGTGACGCAAGTGAGATTTAGATCACTCGAAACATTGGGGGTTTTATTCACTCCACCCTCGCTTTCGCTCGTTGCTGTCGCCGTGTGTTATTCATAATACATTTTTTTTTAATTATTTTTCGTTAGTTTTATTTCATATGTTCATAGGTATAAATTTATTACACCTTATTTTTTGTAGTCATCTACTTGTCAATTCGTTTAATGTTGGCTTTGTTTGAAGTTTGATCATATGGTTCTTGCTTATGTTGTCTATTTCCTCCTCGGTCGTTGTTGCTTTGTGCAAGTATTTATCGAAATACATACATATATCCACCATCCTGCCCATTTATTTGCCAATCGTCATACCGCTTGACTATGTCGTTTAAAATATGTTGCATTTGCGTTAATAGTATGTGAAAGCATTTATTGGAATTAAGGACGACTGTGTCACTAGCGAATGTAGCATTGGTAGAGGAAAGGGTGTCTGAAGTTGGTGTATCAACAGTATACAAAATAACGGCCCATTTTTATGGACGAGCACATTTCTTTACAGACTTCTGCGCCCACACGATAAAGGTTTGAGTTAACGTCATTGTATCGTTCATAAAAGGGTAGGTCATTCATTCAACTGCTAAGAATGTGCACAGATCAAGTGGTAATATTCGAGTTAGTTTTCCAGCCTGCCACACAATATCAAATGCCTTAGCTAGGTCAATATATACTGACACACAGAAAGCGCTTTCCTCCAAGTCATTCACTTTTTTTTATTGAAATGACATGCTCGCATACATATACTATACATGTGAGCGTTACGCTTTTTGGATGTGTGAATGCTCGTGTGTTCGCGTCACCGGCATGTTAATGTTAATAGTACATATGTCTATAGCTATGAGTACGACTATACACATACATATGTATAATATATAGGGTGCCCCACGAGTGGTGTGCCAAAAATCTAGAGCGTGTAGGTCTGGTCAAGACAAGAAAAAAATCGTATGGGAGGACGGGAGGGACAATTTTCTTAAAAAAGATGACTTAATTTGGAAAAAAAATAGCTGAATGGTCGAGATCGTGAAGCCGATAGGCTCTAGGCTGAAAGATATCCCAATCGGAGGTGTCCCAGTCGTAGTATGTTTTCAAGAATCCACCTACGTCTGCAAGAGCACGGAGTGCTAGAGCATGGAAGAAGCGAAAGATCAATTACAGATGGATCAGCAACCATAGATGAAAGAATTTTGGATCAGCTAAAAAATACATAACTGAACGTATAGCTGAATGGTCGAGATCGGGAAGCCGAAAGGCTCTACGCTGAAAGATATCCCAATCGGAGGTGTCCCAGACGTAGCATGTTTTCGAGAATACACCTATGTCTGCGAGAGCACGGAGTGCTAGGGCATCGAAGAAGCGAAAGATCAATTACAGATGGATTAGCAATCATAGATGAAAGAATGTTGGATTTGGTCCGACGTAATCCCTCCCTTAGTACAAGGAGGATAACTATTATGCTTGGAGTGGCCAAATCTAGAGTATGGAGAGTGCTTCATTCCGAGAAGTTACACCCGTACCATTTTACACCAGTTCAATGTTTCATACGTTAATTTGCCGCGTTAAAACCAAAAAAAAAAAAGGTTTTTCTTAGAAAACATTTCTCAAAAACTACGAGACGTTTTTGTATCCGGTTTTCTGTTTTGAACTAAAAACTAATAAGAGAATTTAATTCTTAAAAAAAAATAAGTACTTATTTACATAAAATTTTGAAAAAAATTGGTGTGACATTTTTTTTTCCAGTTCTTTTTTTCAAAATTTTGAGTTTGAAAATTAATTTCTCAAAAACTATTCCTTAAAACAGCTTGGTTTAAAAACATGATGAAAGAAGAGGTTTCAAGCTTTACAAAAAAGTATATCACGGCATTGTGGATGTAACCGTTGATTTTGAATATTTTTGTTTTCAATTTAAGCCAATTTTTTTAGAAAATTGCCCCTCCCGGCTAAAGGGGGGGATAGACCCCCCCCCCCCCCCCCCCTCCCACAAGATTTTTTTCTTGTCTTGACCAGACCTACACGCTCTAGCTTTTTGGCACACTGCTCGCGGCGCACCCTGCATATATATACATAACTCTAATTTTGCTGTGTGCATGCGTGGTGACTTGAACTCGTCGGTTAGAAATGAGTAAGTCTAAAGTAGCAAATTTAATTGACGCGATTCAAACAATCGCACAAGAGCTAAGTGCCGACTATGGGGCATATACTCGGTTAGGGAGCACAAAGACCTCGGTGCACATGATAGAGGCGCGGTAGTCGGTTGCGAGAGCAATGCATCTAAAGATTATCGAGGCTCTAAGTGAGGAGCTAAAGGTGAATTACTTAGATGCTCTCACCTTTCATAAGTTAAAAGAATTGTTTTTCATGTACTCTAGCGAATTGAATGAACAGCTAGCTACCACAAAGTCGCACAGTGATAGTAAAACTTCACTGTCGACTCTGTCGGCCGATCTAAAGCTTCCTCCCGTAAAAATCCCAACATTCGATGGGTCGCTTCAAATGTGGCCAGAGTTTAAGGCTCTATTTGAAGAATGAATCACTGAAAACCGCAGCATATCAGATGCACATAAGCTGCACTACCTGAAAGGTAATTTATCGGGCGAAGCCGCACGTTTATTGCGAAATACCGATTCGAATTTCGAGTCTGCTCAAGCGATACCAAAACAAGCGATTGTTGAAGGACAATCAATTTAAACTGTTGTTTGATCAGCCAAAATACGAACACGAAACGGCTTTTGATCTGAGAACAGTACTGGACACCATCAATGAAGCCAGAAATTCGCTGAAGAATTTCGGAGTGGCCGTCGAAGCCTGGGAGGATGTATTCGTGTACCATATAGTACAAAGGCTTCCAATGGCCACCCGGGCTCATTGGGAGGCCCATATCTCCAGTCATTCCGATTACCCTACTTTTAAGTAGTTGAAAGACTTTATCCTAATGAGAGCAAGGACTCTGGATGTCATAGGACAATCGTCTTCAAATAAAACGCAAGGTAAGGGCAGAAGCAACGTATCAGGGGGACTACATGTACATAATGCGACCACTGCTACGTGTCCAATGTGTCAAGGCGCCCACTCAGTACGTCTTTGTCCCAAATTCAAGGCCCTTGAGGTTAAGAAGAGACAGGAATTGGTGAGAAAAAAAAAAAAAAAGGCTTTGTTTAGATTGTCTGTCAAATACCCATTATAGTCAGGCTTGTACGAGCAAGTTTTTATGTTCTACTTGCCAACAAAAACATCACTCATTGCTACACACAGCTAATGAAGCGCATGTCGATGTAGGTTTAACCCCGTCTTCCCTTCATCGTCAGCACCCAGATCATCTAGGAACCACAGCATCAAAAAAAGGGACGGCCTCGGCACATAACGCGTTAATAGCCGAAAATAAGACAGTTCTTTTGGCCACAGCTCTCATCAAAGTATTGACAAGCGAGGGCCAACCAGTTACGCTTCGAGCGCTATTAAACCCAGGATCTGAAGGCTCCTTCGTCAGCGAGTCGGTTGTACACTCGCTACGATTGAAAAGAGCAAAAAGTAATGTGAAGATCTTCGGTGTAGGAGAAACGAACACAAACACCGCGAAACATGAAGTATGTTTTAAACTTTTTTCCAACGCAAACGAAAAGTTTAGCCTGAAAGTCAAAGCTTGGGTTTTGCCTAAATTAACGGCAATGCTGCCATCACACAACATAAATCATGCTAAGTGGAGTCACATACAACATCTCAAACTTGCAGACCCGCTATTTAATCAATCTAGAAAGGTCGATGTCCTACACAGAGGACGGAGCTGGGATGGGTGCTCTCGGGGAGCGTTTCACCACAGCCCCAATCAAAGGTCATGGCTTTCCATACATCCATAGAGGAACAGAAATTGGAGAAAATGCTTCAACGGTTCTGGGAACTGGAAGAAATTAAAAGGGAAAGGATGTTTTCAGCAGAGAAGGAGTGTGAAAAACATTTCTCGCAAACGCAGCGGCGAAAAGAAGATGGAAAATATAATATAAAATAAATACCCTTCAAGGAAGGTGTACAACCTGTACTTGGGTTATCACAGCGATCGGCGTTGGTGAGATTCCTGCAATTGGAGAAAAGGTTTCAATCCAACTCGGCGTTTTACGAGGAATATAAAAGGGTGTTCAATGAATATAAAGTTCTAGGTCATATGACGGAAATAGATCCCACAACTCTCAAAAATGGTCATTACTACGTTCCACACCATGCAGTGATAAAAGAGTCGAGTTCAACGACAAAACTTAGGATCGTGTTTGATGCTTCGTGCAAAACGTCGGATGGAACATCGTTCAACGACCATTTATGCGATGGTCCAAGGCTGCAGGACGACATTGTGGATCACATTGCGCGATTTCGAAAAAACAAAATCGCATTTGCTGCAGACATCGAGAAGATGTATGGGCAAATTTGGGTATCACCGGACGATGCTGGTTATTAACTGTTCTTATGTCGAGGGAGATCAAATTAAAACGTACCGTCTTAACACGGTAACATTCGGAACCGCCTCGGCTCCATATTTGGCCGTTCGGACACTTCAACAGCTCGCGATTGATGAAAGGTGCAACTATTCACTTGCATCTCACATCGCTAGGAATAACTTTTATGTCGACGACCTTATTCATAGAGCCGACTCTGAAAGGGAGGCCATAGAAATGCAATCGCAACTTACGCATTTATTGAAACGAGGAGGATTTCCATTACGAAAATGGATCAGCAACAGTGCAAGGCTGTTGGCTTCCATTCCCAAAGAGGAGAGAGAGGTCGAACTATCTATGAACGGAACGCCGTCAAGACGTTGGGCATCTAGTGGCATCCTGCGACTGATAATGTTCGGCGATGAACTCAAGATCTCGCACTGTGTTCCCTTGACCTGCAATATCGGTGTTTCCTTGACCCGCAATATCGGTGTTCGCTTGACCCGTAATATCAGTCAACAAATGGAACGGCGAAAAAGTGTAGTTAATTATATGGAACAATATATGGGGGGCATGGGCTCGGACATAGAGGGTAAAGTTGTTGATTGCTCTCAACCTGGCGAGATGCCAGCAACGATCCCTGTTTAAATGTCCGGGTCAAGTTGACATACGGCCTCCTCGCGGCGCCCTCTGGATAGCCTCTTCAACAACCGTTGGGAGGTGAACAAACGTATGCAGCGAAAAAAACCCCGACCAGAATGGCGGTTGTGCGGCGGGCTAACAATCCGCCCACGTAAAAAAAACCTAAAGTTATGAATGAGCAAGATGCCTCGGATACACGGACGGATACTCGACGACGACAACGCACGAAAAAGGAACACGATTTGCGAGTATGCTCCTGGAATGTCAGAACCCTGTACACTCCCGGAGCTGCTCATAAACTAGAAGGAATCCTCACGCAGTTCAAGGCGGATATTATTGCGGTCCAGGAAATACGCTGGATAGGAAACGGTATGATTAGGAAGAAAAATTGCGACATTTATTACAGCTGTCACAAAAGGTTGCACTTACTGGGATGCGGATTTGTCGTGGGAAAGCGGTTAAGGTCGAAGGTCATCGACTTTAAACCTATAAGTGATCGCCTTGCTGTGATCCGCATCAGAGGCAGATTTTATAACATCAGCCTTATATGTGCACACGCCCCTACCGACGAGGCTGAAGATCCTATCAAGGAGGACTTCTATGATCTCCTGGACAACGCCTACGGAGCTTGTCCGGAGTACGATGTAAAAATCGTACTCGGGGACTTCAACGCCAAAATCGGAAAGGAAAACACCCTTGGCGGAGTGATCGGAAAGCACAGGCTCCACGATACAACAACAGATAACGGCTTCCGACTCGCTGACTTTGCGACAGCTCGTAATGCGGTGATAAGTAGCACCAGATTCCCTCGCAAGCGAATCCACACAGCAACCTGGCGATCTCCGGACGGTCGAACCGCCAACCAAATCGACCATGTGCTCATTGACGCAAGGCACGCGTCAAACATCCTGGATGTGCGAACATTCAGAGGGGCAAATGTCGACTCTGACCACTTCCTCGTAGCAGCAAGATTCAGAGCTCGACTGTCCAATCTCAGAAAGCTGTACCAGCCCATCAGGAGGAGGTTCGACATTGGGCGCCTGAGCACACCGGAGGTTGCCAGAGTCTACAGGGAGCAGCTGAGCGAAAGACTACGGTATGCCTACGTCGAACACAAATGCCAATAATATGTGGCTGCAGTGCCGCTCAGCCATTCAGGAAGTAGCTGAAACCACCTTAGGATACCTACCACCCCCGACAAGAAACCCGTGGTATGATGGCGAGTGTGAGCAGAAAAAGGCAGCAACCGACGAGGCGTACCAAAAGGTGCTGAAGAGGAAAACCAGGGCAGCGCGAGAAGAGTACCGAGCCAGAAGAAGGGAGGAGATGAAACTACTTCGACAAAAGAAAAGAATCTTCGCAGCCTCCCAGCTCAAGGATATCGAGGAGTCTAGGGATAAACATAAAATACGAGCCTTTTACAAGAAAGCCAAAGGCCTTGCAGGAGGCTTCAAAAAGGGCACTCGTGCTCTTCGAAACTGCGAGGGTAATCTTGTCACCGACCCGCAGGGAGTAGTGGATGTATTTAAGCAGCACTTCCAGCAGCTGCTTAACGAGCATGACCAAGAGAGAGTGGTAGGGACCGAGGAGATTCCAACTCCAGCCGCTGAAGTAGTCCTCCCACCCATCAGAGCTCTTCAAGGCTGGCGGCGATGTTCTGGTAGGGAGCATGCACCAGATCATCTGCAGAATTTGGGAAGATGAGAGCATGCCCGACGACTGGAATACCAGCTCTATATGCCCCATCCACAAAAAAGGCGATCCTACCTCTTGCAAGAACTATAGAGGTATATCCCTGCTCAATGTCGCATACAAGATCTTGTCCAGCGTATTGTGTGAACGTCTAAAACCATTTTGCACCGCACTAATCGACAGCTACCAGTGCGGCTTCCGGCCCGGCAAATCAACTATGGACCAAATTTTCACACTTCGACAAATCCTGGAAAAGACCAACGAGTTTCGAATCGATACACACCATCTTTTCATCGATTTCAAAGCCGCATACGACAGCATTCATCGTGAAGCACTGTTTGGGGCGATGGCCGAATTTGGGATCCCGGTAAAACTGATCCAGTTGTGTCGCGCCACTCTAAAAAACACGCGATGCACCGTGCAACTCGGTTCTAGGACCTCGGAACCATTCGAAACATGCACCGGATTTCGGCAAGGAGATGCGCTGTCATGTGACTTCTTCAACCTGGTGCTGGAGCAGATAGTGCGACGGGCAGGCGTCAACAGGGAAGGCACTATCTTTTACAAGTCCATCCAGCTGCTAGGATACGCGGATGATATCGACATCATCGCGTGTTCTCGCCGTGGCATTGTGGAAGCATTCACGGCGATTGAAGAGCAGGCGAAACGAATTGGTCTTAAGATCAATGAGGACAAAACGAAATACATGCTGTCAAGCAAAAACCAATCCGTCGCTCACCACCTGGGACAAAACATAACAATTGACAGCTACAATTTCGAGGTAGTTAAGGAGTTTGCCTACCTCGGGGCAAACGTAAACTCCACAACTGACACCACAGTGGAGATCCGGCGTAGAATCGCCCTTGGCAACCGCTGCTACTTCGGCTTGTCCAAACAACTGGGGTCAAAACTCCTCACTCGAAAGACCAAAGTCATGCTTTACAAAACGCTCATTCTGCCAGTCTTGCTGTATGGAGCCGAAAGCTGGACGATAAGCAGGACAGGGGAGCTGATTTTGGGTTCTTTCGAAAGAAAAATTCTGCGCCGGATATTTGGTCCTGTCTGTGAGGAAGGTGAATGGAAAAGAAGACACAACCGCGAACTCTACGAGCTGTACCAAGATGTGGATGTAGTCCGGAAGGCAAGGACCCGTCGACTACACTGGCTCGGCCACATTGAGCGCATGGACATCAACGCTCCAGCTAAGAGGGTCTTCGACTCCGTGCCTCCTGGTTCGAGAAGAAGAGGAAGACCGAACCTCCGGTATAAGGACCAAGTAATCGCGGATGTAAGACATCTTGGTCTTGACAACTGGAAGCAGCGTGCCCGGGACCGTCAAGGATGGAAGGCAGCTATAGCTCAGGCTCAGATCCTCCATGGATCGCAGGCCTGATAAGTAAGTAAGTAAGTTTACTGTAAGAATTAAGTTACTTTTGCAGACAATATGGAAAGCGAATCTCGATTGGGATCAAACATTAAAAGAAGAAATGTTGAGCGACTTCCAATGCTGGCAAGAAGAACTACAAACTGTGAGCCAATTTACATTAAAGCGTTGTTTGTCATTAAGTAGCGGGTGCAATACTGAATTGCATATCTTCGCCGATGCGAGTCCTAAAGCTTTTGGAGCGGTGGCGTATGTGCGACAAATATTACCAGGTAGGAAAACGAATGTTAATTTAGTTTGTTCAAAAAACCGAGTTAGCCCAATAAGTAAAGGCACTTCAGATAAAGAGCTTACTTTGCCTAAATTGGAACTAACAGCGGCCTTGATAGCGGCGAGATTAAAGGATTTTTTGATTCAATCCTTAGATTTCCCAGTAGACTCGGTGTATTTATGGACCGACTCTACCATCGCACTCAATTGGATTAGTGGTAAAGGTAAACAAATAAAGCCATACGTTAAGGCAAGGGTTACCGAAATTAATAAACTAACGAACGTGTATGATTGGGGCCATTGCGATGGAAAAGCCAATCCGGCAAATCTGCTTACAAGAGGTGTCAAAGCTAGTACGCTTTTAGAGTCGACCTTGTGGAAATATGGCCCTCCTTGGCTATCAGAAGCGCAATACTTCAAAGAGAAACGAGATGTTATATATGTAGAGAGCTTAACGGCATGCTCATCAAACCAAGTCAGCGAGATATCGAACATATTGCCTCCAATTTTCGCTATTGACAAATTTAGTCGCATGAAAAAACTCTTACGAATAACAGCGTTCATTTTCAAATTTGTAGCTTCATTAAAGACCGTCCCAACCAACAAGCGTCAGCGAAGTCTGAAACCAGTAACGGAGGTAGAAGAGCTAACATCGAGTCAATTACAGGAAGCGGAGCTTTATTGGGTCAAACAAGCTCAGCAGTGTTATCGCAGAGAGATCGAAGCACTGGCAAAACAGCAGACAATTCCATCAGATTCAAAAATTATTTCACTTAATCCTACTCTAGTAGATGGCGTCTTAAGGCTCAGTGGACGCTTGCCAAAATCAGCTTTTGGTAATCTTTGTAATCCCATTATATTGCCAAAACATTCACATTTTAGTCAGCTGGTTGTACATGAAGCTCATCAAGCGACGCTACACGGAGGGGTTAGCGCAGTTTTGTCCTACATTCGAAAAAAATACTGGATTGTAAAAGGTCGACAGCTAATCAAAACTGTATTGCAACGTTGTGTTGTTTACAAGCGATTTAATGGGAAAGCGGCATCTGAACCTTGGACAGTACTTCCGATTGAAAGAGTAACAACTAGCAGACCTTTCGAAGCAACTGGTGTCGACTTTCTTGGCCCACTCTACGTAAAATCAGATGAAGGAATTGACAACAAAAACAAAAAGGTTTACGTGATGTTATTTACCTATGCTGCGATTCGAGCTGTACACCTTGAGCTCGTAGCAGATATGACAGTTAAAAGTTGCATTGACGCAATAAGACGATTTATATCAAGACGAGGTATACCAAACATTATAATATCGGATAACGCCAAAACTTTTAAGCGAGCGGATTTAGAGCTAAGGAAGTTGGAAGAACTTTTAAAGCACAGCGAGGTGAAACAGTTAGCAGCGCACCAAGGCATCACTTGGAAATACATCCCGGAGCGAGCCGCCTGGTGGGGCGGATTTTGGGAACGACTAGTTCGGAGCGTAAAGAACGCATTAAAAATAACGATTGGAAAGTCATGGTTGTCTTCTAATGATTTGAGTACATTACATACAGAAGTCGAAAGCGTTACAAATTCGAGACCCTTGACATATATAACGAACGACCATACTGATTTGGAGCCTCTTTCGCCTGCTCATTTCTTGAATAATAATAATTCGATTCTCGTTCCAGCAGATTTCCATAATAACGGTTCATCATTTGCCAAGTCTTGGCAACTTCGACAGCAGCTGATTACCAAATACATGAAACGCTGGCGTACAGAATATCTCAGTCAACTTCGGTCGATTCATCATAACAGGAACAAGAAATCTCGCAGCATCAACGTGGGGGATGTGGTGCTGGTTCACGAGGACAACAAATCACGGCTGCTATGGAGGTTGGCCGTGGTTCAAGCGATATATCCAGGTCGAGATGGTCGCATTAGAGCGTGCGACATTCGTCTCCAGGACAAGAAAATTCTTCGAAGACCGATCCAACTTCTTTATCCGCTGGAAATAACAGCTTCGATTGCCGGGCCCGAGGATGTAGAAAATTGAACGAATAACATGCATATGTATACAATACACACTTATTATCTCTTTCTTACCATCTCTTTTAACACATGACATTCTTACTATGTATTAACTTATTAATAAGTCAGTAGAATAAAGACTGCCGAAACTGTCAGTTGTGCCGAGGAGCGTTTAATTTAACAAGTAAATTTTACACCAACTTACAAATTGTAATTTACAAGCACTTTTTCAACAAATTTGTAGAAAAATCGATTTATTCTGTTCTACAAAATAGTTGTACTACAACATTGTAGTTGTAGTTTACAAAGGGAAATTTGTAAAAATTTCATTGTTTCCGTTTCACCAAAAGTTAGTTTTCTTTGTTGCTAACATGTAAAAATTTGTTAAAATTCATATTTTTTTGTAAGTTTGTGTTTCACGAAATCAACAAATTGTACAAATTTGTTCAGTTGCTGGAAATTTCTTACAATAGAAAGATCGTGTGTCGATATATTACAATTTGTATTTTTCGAATGAAATCGCATTTCAAACCTAAAAATGTCCTTACGTCGAAGGCATAGTAGCACCGATAGTGACATAAGTGAAGATTTTGTGCTTAAAGGACAAAGAAAAAGATAACGTCCGCGAATTAACTATGAAATTTCAGATTCTTTTGTTTTCAACGAAAAGTTTCGGTTAAAACATGTTAAGGCGGAAAAAACAAGACAAATCGGACCTAGGATTGCAAATGAGCCTAAAAAGAACTTTTCACTGACACCGACACAGCAATTTCTAACAGCTTTACATTGGCTTGGAAATGGTGTACAGTATCGCGGAATCGCAGACATGCACGGTATATCTAAATCTATGGTAAGCTGAACTGTCCATCGTGTTTGTACAGCCATTGTTTATGCTTTGTTTGAAGATACTGTGCATTGGTCAGAAGAACACAAAAGCAGTCGTGAACAGTTCTTTAATATTGCCGGTAAATGTAATCTACCTTTCGAATCCATGTATTTGAGATTATGATTATTATTTTCTTAAGATATGCCATTTGTTTATGGATGTATCAATGCTTATTAAAATTAATTCACCTAACGAGTTCGAATCAGTGTATGTCGATAGACACGACAACCACTCAATTAATTGTATGTTGGTTTGCGGTCCCGACTGTATAATACAGACGTTGATTGGCCCGGTAATGTCCACGGTGCGCGAGTACTCCGAAGAAGCCCGGTATTTTCAACATTTGAAAAACGATTTCCGGCCTTTTCCTCACTGCGTTTTACTTGGGGATACGGGATATCCGTTATAAGACTGGCCGATGACACCGGTCATTTATGTACCTATTCTTATTATTTTCCTCTTTCACACATAAAGGAAAATTATTCAAAAATTGTGAAATTCAATCATGTTTTCACTTTAATTTTCTCTGCACTCGTCACTCTTAAATTTTTTGCCAATGTCTGTGGTAAAGTGACTTCGCGGTAACCCCATTTCTGTTTCTTTTTTAAGAGCTTCTAACTGAAGATTATAAATCTCCAGCTCAAACATTATTTTTCTAAGAGAGACAATAACATCAGCATCGTCATGTTGTTGTTGCGTCTTTCTTTTTCGGCCCGGTTTTGGTGCTCGCGTTTGTGTTATAAACAAATAAAAGTGTGTATAGTATGTACATTGTTATTAATTTAACAATATTATCGAACTTAAAAATCAACCATGTCATTTCTTAACTTACGTCTCCTTGTCGTCATTGGTGCTCAGATTTGATTGTTCCAAAGAATCATGTTCATTGCTTCAGGTTTGTTCATCTTCAATCCCTTTGACAGTAGGCGAATCTTTGCCCACAATATCGATTATGGTATTGTCTAAATCCGTTCATTTCGACTGCGGGCCACCAGCTGCCCCTATTTTTTTTTTTACTATCTACTTCTACTTGACTTTTAAATGACGCATGATGCGCAACTTTTACACGCAGAATTTCATAAGATGCCACAAAAGGCTGTGCAGTGGTTAACATCATCGACCGCCGAGGGAAAGCTCTATAGTTCGAATTCGCTTCATAGCCAAGAAAAAGTAATTCCTATTCCTCTACGGACAAAAAGTATGCAACGCAGTTGTGAATGTAAAGTGACAATGCGTACTGCTGGTACTATGGTCAGCTGAAATTCATCCTCCGCGTATGCAATACTAAAGTGCTCGAACGAATTACTACGGACTATGACCAACGTGGAATTTGGTCGGCTCTCGTCCTAGATAGGACAACCACTCCTGCACTCCGTTCAGGTTGCGTGTGTAAACACATCGGGGCATATTTCTATATCCGCCGGGGGGAATGATTCGTACGTTCGCATTTCTATACCCGTCGGGGGGAATAAAAAACGTCATTGAAATTAACTTCCTAATCGACAGTGAATCTTTCACGGTCGATAATGTAAATTGGGATTCCTCTATTCGCTCGCATCGAATTCAACTGTCATATTCTGCCCGCTGCTTTTCAATCGCGCCAAACAATTTTTTAAACCATGTAAATAATTTAAAAAAATGTTTGGCAGTTTTTTTCAACGGTTTAATTTTTCTACAGGAAAAAAATTACTAACAGGGAACAGTTTTCATTTCTAATAAGAAAGGAGTCATGTACACTTCCAGGGTACCACGCATCTACAAAACGAATCATTTGTTTATGGTCACAAATCTAAAAAGGGAAGAAGTTAATTAACTTAATTTGATTGATTTTTTAAGTGATGCACATATGTGCTTACCAATAGGACATTCAGACTGTAAAAACCTTTACGATTATAGTAAATATGGGAATTTGTTGACGGTGCCTTAATACCCACATGAGTACCATCAACACACATTATGACTCCCGGTATTTTACTTTTATTATAAAAATATCTTTTGGCATTCATCTTCTCCTCCGGATTCATATTTAAATTGATCCACGTAGGGCACAATTCTTTTTCAAGTACATTGAGCACCTGTTTCAAAACTTTGCTGAAAGTTCCCTAGGCAATACACTTAAAATCTTTAATTAAGATTACCTACCTTTTATCCGACAGGGCCATAACATCTTTTGCTTTTTTTCTTAAATTATCCCGGTATTTTCTATTCTCATTATTTTGATGAACGAAAAAATGCGAAACTGAGTCCATCTTTAAAAACAAACTCAAAAAAATCACGGCAATTTCAAATTTAAAATACGAATCAAGTGTCAAATAACGGAAGACAATTCGAACGATTCGTGAACAATAAGGTAGTGCTCCCGGCGGATATAGAAATGGCAAGGGAGTGCGAAAGTGAATCGAACGTGCGGATCGAACGTTCGATTCGAACGACTATAGAAATATGCCCCATCATAAGAGAATATAAAAAAAACTCTTGAACTTGAGCGAGTCTCTAAAAAAAACAAATTTTAAAAATCAACAAAAGCACACACAGTGAAGAGTTTCTTCAAAGCTAATATTTAGTTCCTATATTAGTTTATTAAATCAAGGTCTTCCGATATAAAAAAACCTTTTTAAAATGCTTTTTTTTAACTATTTATTAAACGAATTAATTTAAAAATGTAATAGAGTTTAATATCTTTCAAAAAAAGCTACAACACTTCACTGCATTTGTTGATTTTTAAAATTTGTTATCTTCTTTCTAATAAATATTTTTTCTCCTCAGCCTCTTATTGCATCTTATGAAATTCACCCTTTATACAAACGTTTTTGACTTTATTTTTTTTTATATGTAGGGCTAGTGCTATCAATAGCAATGCGGCACTGCGACCTTCGCAGATCTATTGTGCCTGCTAGCCGATTTAGCCGAGTAACCTCTCCACCTCCACAATGAAGTTGAGAATGCTTCTCGTAGGAGCCCCTCAGGAGTCATAACTTCACTGAGAAGGATACGCTTCCTAAGATGGCAGAGAGCAGCACACTCACACAGTATGTGTTCTGCCGTCTCATCGTCCTAAAGACAGAGCCGACACTCAGTTTCAGACGAGAGGCTAATTCTGTTTAAATGATATCTCAGACCGCAGTGTCCTGTTAGATAGCTGACTAGTCTTCTGATATCCATCCTAGTGAGTTGGAGTATGTCAATAGGGTGCTTGTTCAGGGGTCGTATAAGTCGTTTAGATTGACGGAGTCCCCGAACGCTGTTCAAAAGGACAGGTGTTGTAGTTTTTCCCACTTGTCTTAGAAGTAATTTATCTTAGACGCGGGAATGCCGCAGAATGGTTCCGGACCTATATACTTGTCACTGGAGCCCTTCCTGGCAAGTTGGTAGGCAATTTCATTGCCCTTGATACCTTTATGGCCTGGCACCCACCAAAGTTTAACATTGTTTCTTTGGCGAGGTCTTGTAGGGCGTCATGGCATTCCTTGACGGTTTTTGAGTTCGTGCTGTACGGACCCAGCGCTTTAAGCGTTGCTTGGCTATCAGAGAGTATGTTGATGGTTACTCCTCTGATGCCAGTCTCAAGATTTAAATTTACGCATGTTAGGATGGCATGCAGCTCTGCTTGGAAGATGCTGGGACTTATTCCCAGTGCCTTCGAGATTTTGCGTTTTGGTCCAAAGATGCCGGCGCCAACGCCGGAAGCCATCTTGGCGCCATCCGTGTACTACCTAAGGCCTTTGACATTTAGCAGGGGATCACTGTTTTCCCATGCTGAGCGGTTTGGGATCAGTATCTCAAATCTCTTGTCAAAGGTGAAGGTGTGTGGCAGTGCGTCCGAGACTGTAGTAATCATATCCAGCTCGGGAAGGTGTTGTAATATGGACATGTGGCCTGCGGTTCTACATGGCATATTTGTTCCCGAGCAGAGGATTCTGATTGCACTGCGTAATGCCACCTTTTTGATAAAAAGGTCCAGTGGAGTGAGTCCAATGAGTGCTTCTTGGGCTGCCGTGGAGCAGGTTGGCATAGCGCCTGTGATGCCGAGACACGCTAGTCTCTGAAGGCGTTGAAGCTTAACAATTGTAGTTTTTGCTCAACTTTTGATCACCATACGGTGGACCCGTAGGTGACGATAGGTCTAACTATCGCGGTATATAGTCAGTGGACTACCTTAGTTTTAAGTCCCCAGGTTTTACCGTAGGTGCGTCGACAGGCCCTCATGGCCTTAGTCGCTTTCATGAGTTTATTTCTCATATTGGAGTTCCAGTTGAAACGTTTTTGACTTACCACAGTTTTTCGTCTAAAATGTTGCCACACGACATCTCTAAGGTATTTCCAATCCTTATCTATTAAAACTCCATTAGATTTTAAAGTATTAAAAATCTTTTGCCACTCGCTAACTTTCCCATTATGTGTTATGGTATTAGAAAATTTGCCGAATAAAACATTTTTCTTATCACGAATTAAACCGGCTATACAAATTTTGTTCTGTTTATACATTTTTGTCTTCGGTGTGATCAGTTAAAGAGCTAACAAATTTGTGGAAAACAGTTGTTGTTTACAACTTTGTAAAGTAAATGGTGAAACGGCTTTTTCTTGTATTTGTAAATAACAAATACAATTTTCCCTGATTTCTTTCTCTTTCTAACAAATTTGTTGAAAACAATTTTGTAGTTTGTGAAACAGGAAATCAGTAAACAAATTTGCAAATGTAATCAACAAATACAAATTTGTAATTGTACTTGTAATTTGGTGAAATAGACCACAGTTGGATCATTGGTTAACGCTATTCACCCGCCGACGGATCAGTGACTAAATAAAGAAAAATCAATTTGAAAATTAAACTGTCTTTGCTTTTTTCTTTACACATCCACCTTTTTTTGGTTTTGTTTTAAGAGCCTTTTCGGTAGTCAGTAAGTTTTGTTGTGTCTCCGATATTTTTTGCAAGTGTCCCTGGCGGCACAGTATGGTCCTTCGAGCCGGATTACCGAAAAACAGCTAAAAAATACGTAACTTGGGCGGAGTGAAGAGTCAATTCGAGTAGATTGCGCGTGTGACTTTGCAAGCTGCACCAGTGTTTTGTTGACGAAAAACAAGGCTGAATCTTCAAGCAACACAAATTCGTTTTTTTTAACAGGTACATATGTACATACATACATACATATGTAGTTCACCAGCCCAGGGACTAACCAGCCAATGTTAAAACATCAATTGAACCACTGCAATGTTTTCAATTACATACATGTTTCTAACGAACGATATAATGCGAAATAAAAAAGGGCACAAATGTAATATGTATGTACTGTACATACATATGTATGTATGTTATGTTTTGTTTGAAATGTTTTGTTACGACAAGGAACTGACGCTGGTGTCGTACAAGCCGAATTTTATAATCAGACAAAGGGAGTTGTCTCGAGTTGATCTCGAAAAACGAACCCTGTATGTGCCAGTTTTATGGCATGTTAAACATAGCATTTATTAACAGTTACATAATCTACACATACAATATGTTTGACAGTAAACAGAAACCCTTAAACCGTCGAGAGTTTATGAAAAAATTACATTGTGACCTTGTTGAGCAGTATATATCTGTCACTAAGACTGGAGACACCTTCTCTAATCGCTAGAAAGAAATATGTGCCCATTTTGTCCATATTCAAAGAGGCGAACGACAAAATCTTCGTGATATATGAACATAAGTGCCTCTTGTATATAATTTTTTTTTAATTTATTTATTTTTATCTTTTACACTTGATTTGGATTAATCATTTTAATTTTTGTAATCATTTCTTAATAGGATACTATTTTACTATTTAATATTTTTTTTTAAACCAATCGCTGTTTGTGTAACAAAATTAACTGATAGCGTCCATTTTATTTTTAAGTACAGAAGGCATGTCGTTGCTAATAATAAATCTTATTCATTATTTATAAAAAGACGTGTCCTTATTTGAAAATTTCAGCATTAAGGTTACCGAACTAAGGAGTAGGTAGGTTTTAAGATGTACTTCGTCGATTCGACGAAACATAACTTTAGTGTGCGTTGTATGTTTTGTCTTATGCACCGAGCCAATGAACAACAGCGAGAAATTCTGTTTCATATAATGCATTACCTATGTAATATTGCTGATATATTTAACTTGACCAGCTGGTAGTGGCAAGACATTTGTGTTAAAAAGAATAATGAAAATATACAATAGATTTTCAGATGCTGGAATTTTCAATGCAGAGCATGTGTTCAGTACAGGTCTGCGCATTTTTTCCCATCATTGAGAAGCGCCGTGGCGCAGTGGGTTGTGTTGACCTCTGACGCCAATGACACGGGATCGAATCCGGACAGCAGCCACGTGTTTTCACGGTGCTTCTCCTCAGCGGGGTTCCAACAAAACCCCTGTAGTATAATTGTCATGAAAAGTTTCTCGACATTCGCCGTTCGGAATCGGCAATAAACTGTAGATCCCTTCCATCTATGGAAAATCGGTTTACTGAACTAGTTCGGTCTTCTAGGTCATTTATGTAGTTAAATGTAGTTTACTGTTGCGAATTGAGTCTTATACCTAGTCATACTATCGTTATAAAACAAACTAACGGAGGGAACAATATGAAATAAAACTATACACATAATACAAAACAAATTAAATATTTATAGGTATTAATTTCAACTGGTTAAGTAAGTTTAATTCATTTGAGTTAAGGAAAACTACATATTCTCATTATTTTGATAAACGAAAAAATGCGAAACTGAGTTCATCTTTAAAAACAAACTCAAAAAAATCACGGCAATTTCAAATTTAAAATACGAATCAAATGTCAAACAACGAAAGACAATTCGAACGATTCGTGAACAATAAGGTAATGTTCCCGGCGGATATAGAAACGGCAAGGGAGTGTGAAAGTGAATCGAACGTACGGATCGAACGTTTGATTCGAACGACTATAGAAATATGCCCCTATAGCATGCATCGACTTCATTTCTCTTTTATTCATTTCATGTGTGTCTAGACTGCAGATTTGTATTTCATTATTTTCTGGTATTTTAGAGAGATAAGATAATATAAGTCGATGCTGAGAATATGGAGGGCATGGGCTCGGACATACAGGGTAAAGTTGTTGATCGCTCTCAACCTGGCGAGATGCCAGCAACGATCCCTGATTAAATGCCCGGGTCAAGTTGACATACGGTTTCTTGACGGCGCCCTCCGCCTACGTAAAAAAAGAAAAGTTATGAATGAGCAAGATGCCTCGGATACACGGAAGGATACTCGACGACGACAACACACGAAAAAGGAACACGATTTGCGAGTATGCTCCTGGAATGTCAGAACTCTGTACACTCCCGGAGCTGCTCATAAACTAGAAGGAATCCTCACGCAGTACAAGGCGGATATTACTGCGGTCCAGGAAATACGCGGGATAGGAAACAGCATGATTAGGAAGAAAAATTGCGACATTTATTACAGCTGTCACAAAAGGTTGCACTTACTGGGATGCGGATTTGTCGTGGGAAAGCGGTTAAGGTCGAAGGTCATCGACTTTAAACCTATAAGTGATCGCCTGGCTGTGATCCGCATCAGAGGCAGATTTTATAACATCAGCCTTATATGTGCACACGCCCCTACCGACGAGACTGAAGACCCTATCAAGGAGGAGTTCTATGACCTCCTGGACAACGCCTACGGAGCTTGTCCGGAGTACGATGTAAAAATCGTACTCGGGGACTTCAACGCCAAAATCGGTAAGGAGAACACCCTTGGCGGAGTGATCGGAAAGCACAGCCTCCACGATGCAACAACAGATAACGGCTTCCGACTCGCTGACTTTGCGACAGCTCGTAATGCGGTGATAAGTAGTACAAGATTCCCTCGCAAGCGAATCCACACAGCAATCTGGCGATCTCCGGACGGTCGAACCGCCAACCAAATCGAACATGTGCTCATTGACGCAAGGCAATCGTCAAACATCCTGGATGTGCGAACATTCAGAGGGGCAAATGTCGACTCTGACCACTTCCTCGTAGCAGCAAGATTCAGAGCTCGACTGTCCAATTTCAGAAAGCTGCACCAGCCCATCAGGAGGAGGTTCGACATTGGGCGCCTGAGCACACCGGAGGTTGCCAGAGTCTACAGGGAGCAACTGAGCGAAAGACTTTAGGGTATGCCTACGTCGAACACAAATGCCAATAATATATGGCTGCATTGCCGCTCAGCCATTCAGGAAGTAGCCGAAACCACCTTAGGATACCTACCACCCCCGACAAGAAATCCGTGGTATGATGGCGAGTGTGAGCAGAAAAAGGCAGCAACCGACGAGACGCACCAAAAGGCGCTGCAGAGGAAAACCAGGGCAGCGCAAGAAGAGTACCGAGCCAGAAGAAGGGAGGAGAAGAAACTACTGCGACAAAAGAAAATAATCTTCGCATCCTCCCAGCTCAAGGATATCGAGGAGTCTAGGAATAAACATAAAACACGAGCCCTTACAAGAAAGCCAAAGGCCTTGCAGGAGGCTTGGGCACCCAGGCTCTTCGAAACTGCGAGGGCAATCTTGTCACCGACCCGCAGGGAATAGTGGATGTATTTAAGCAGCATTTCCAGCAGCTGCATAACGAGCATGACCAGGAGAGAGTGGTAGGGACCGAGGAAATCCCAACTCCAGCCCCTGAAGTAGTCCTCCCACCCAGCATCGAAGAAGTCGGCAAAGCTATTCAGAAGCTGAAGAACAACAAGTCCGCAGGCTCAGATGCCTTGCCATCAGAGCTCTTCAAGGCTGGCGGCGATGTTCTGGTAGGGAGCATGCACCAGATCATCTGCAAAATTTGGGAAGACGAAAGCATGCCCGACGACTGGAATACCAGCTCTATATGCCCCATTAACAAAAAAGGCGATCCTTCCTCTTGCAAGAACTATAGAGGTATATCCCTGCTCATTGTCGCATACAAGATCCTGTCCAGCGTATTGTGTAAACGTCTAAAACCATTTTGCACCGCATTAATCGGCAGCTAGCAGTGCGGCTTCCGGCCCGGCAAATCAACTATAGACAAAATTTTCACACTTCGACGAATCCTGGAAAAGACCAACGAGTTTCGAATCGATACACACCATCTTTTCATCGATTTCAAAGCCGCATACGACAGCATTCATCGTGAAGAACTGTTTGGTGCGATGGCCGAATTCGGGATCCCGGAAAAACTGATCCAGTTGTGTCGCGCCACGCTAAAAAACACGCGATGCACCATGCAACTCGGTTCTAGGACATCGGAACCATTCGAAACATGCACCGGATTTCGGCAAGGAGATGCGCTGATATGTGACTTCTTCAACCTGGTGCTGGAGCAGATAGTGCGACGGGCAGGCGTCAACAGGGAAGGCACTATCTTTTACAAGTCCATCCAGCTGCTAGGATACGCGGATGATATCGACATCATCGCGTGTTCTCGCCGTGGCATTGTGGAAGCATTCACGGCGATTGAAGAACAGGCGAAACGAGTTGGTCTTAAGGTCAATGAGGACAGAACGAAATACATGCTGTCAAGCAAAAACCAATCCGTCGCTCACCACCTGGGACAAAATATAACAATTGACAGCTACAATTTCAAGGTAGTTAAGGAGTTTGTCTACCTCGGGGCAAACGTAAATTCCACAAATGACATCACAGTGGAGATCCGGCATAGAATCGCCCTTGGCAACCGCTGCTACTTCGGCTTGTCCAAACAGCTGGGGTCAAAACTCCTCAGTCGAAAGACCAAAGTCATGCTTTACAAAACGCTCATACTGCCAGTCTTGTTGTTCGAAACCGAAAGCTGGACGATAAGCAGGACAGCGGAGCTGATTTTGGGTTCTTTCGAAAGAAAAATTCTGCGCCGGATATTTGGTCCTCTCTGTGAGGAAGGTAAATGGAGAAGAAGACACAACCGCGAACTCTACGAGCTGTACAAAGATGTGGATGTAGTCCGGAAGGCACGGATCCGTCGACTACACTGGCTCGGCCACATCGAGCGCATGGACATCAACGCTCCAGCTAAGAGGGTCTTCGACTCCGAGCCTCGTGGTTCGAGAAGAAGAGGAAGACCGAACCTCCGGTATAAAGACCAAGTAATCGCGGATGTAAGACATCTTGGTCTTTACAACTGGAAGCAGCGTGCCCGGGACCTCGTGCCCGGAGGCCCGTCAAGAATGGAAAGCAGCTATAGCTCAGGCTCGCTGGCCCGATAAGCGAAGCTAAGAATATGGAAAAACCACTTCTGCAGACTGTATAACGGCGATGTTAGTCAATATACCGCTGTCAGGCAGAATGATCCATTTCTAATCGACGGAGACCGCAGAGAATTCTGTCCCCCTGACCACGACGAAGTTAAAATTGCCATATCGAAGCTCAAGTCGAATAAAGCTGCTGGCGCATACGGACTGTCTGCTGAGCTCTTCAAGGCAGCTGGGGATGACCTGGTTGGGAGTATGCACCAGCTCATCCGTAAGATATGGTCAGAGGAAAGCATGCCCGAGGAATGGAGTCTGAGCATCGTATGCCCGATCCACAAGAAAGGAGACCCCTCTGATTGCGCCAACTATAGATGAATAAGTCTCCTTAACATCGCCTATAAAATCTTCTCTGCCGTTTTGTGTGAACGCCTGAAGCCTTTTGTAAATAAGCTGATTGGTCCCTATCAGTGCGTATTCAGGCCAGGGAAGTCCACCATCGACCAAATCTTCACACTACGGCAGATCCTGGAAAAAACCAATGAATTTCAAGTCGACATTCACCACCTATTTGTCGACTTCAAAGCCGCATACGATAGCGTAATTAGAGACGAGCTATACAACGCTATGTCTACCTTTGACATACCTGCTAAACTCGTCAGACTATGCAGGATGACTTTGAAGAATGCTCGCTGCTCCATCCGAATCGTTGAAAGGATTTAGGCAGGGCGATGCGCTGTCGTGTGATTTCTTCAACATCATATTGGAAATTATTGTGCAAAAATCACTGGCCAATACAAGAGGCACAATTTATTTCAAATCCTCGCAACTCCTTGCATACGCCGACGATATTGACATAATAGGTAGATCACAGCGAGATTTCAATGAGGTCTTTGCGAGTACATATTGAGTTCGAGGTGGCGAAAGTTGGTATATGCTGTCATCAAAAAAGAACGTTCACCACCGACTTCTTGGCCAGAACGTTTGTATAGGCAGATATAAGTTCGAGGTAGTTAAGGACTTCGTCTACCTTGGATCCGCAGTGACCTGGAACAACGACAACAGTTCCGAAATACTCTTGCCAATCGCTGTTTCTTTGGGCTCAGGAGGAAACTGAGTAATAGAGCCCTCTCCCGAACGACAAAGTTGGGATGGAGGAGAAGACTCAACCACCAACTTTACGGGCTGTACAGCGACATGAGCCTAGTCAGACATCTACGGATTCAACGCCTATGATGGCTGGGCCATGTAGAGCGAATGGACACTACAGCCCCAGCCCGGAGTCTTTGAGTCCAACCCCGAGGGACGAAGAAGCAGAGGACGGCCGCACTTAAGATGGCGCACACATGTGCAAGGGGACCTCAGCCAACTGGGTGTGCGGCAATGGAAAAGGCTAGCAAAAGATCGTGCTAGACGGAGGGGCATGTTGGTTGAGGCCTAGGTTCACCCCGAACTGTAGCGCCCACGGAGTGGCCGTGGTGCAGTGGTTAACATCATCGACCGCCGATCGGAAGATCTATAGTTCAAATTCGCTTCATAGCCAAGAAAAAGTAATTCCTATACGGACAAAAAGTGTGCAACGCAGTTGTGAATGGAAAGTGACCAGACGTACTGCTGCAGGCATAACACTCACAGTATATCTTCTTTGATGGCGTTACAGCCCATGAAGGACCAGAGCCAAGCTTCTCTCAATCACCCATGTTGTGTGTGATTTATTTTTTCACATAGGTGTATTGTGCGAGGATGTATTAAAGCGAAAAGGATATCCAACAAGATACTAGGACATCATAAAACTATTGTTGCCGTTGCTCAAAAGAACTTGTACGCAGACTTATGCGAGCAAGTGTATGTATGTTTTTGACATTTAAAAAGCGTGTAGCATTTTTGTGGTTTAATGCGTTCCTGTACTTTTTGGCGATTTTGCTTCTTTGAGAGAATTTCATCCCCACTCCATGAAAATTGACAAAATGTGAATTTTAGTGCACAAAGTACGGGAACACACCTATTGTAAATAAGCAAATGTTTTTAAGAAAATTTAAAAAATTTCGATACACACTTGGACTTGTTTTACCTTTATTCTTAACATTTCTTCAATTCTCAATTTTAAGTCAGTAGCCCGCATACTGCCAAAGTCTTCATAAGCATCTAATTGAGAACGAGATCTGTGTATATCAGCTGTAGGAACATTGCTGTCCGGCTAAAATAATTTTCAACATATGAGAAATTGTAAGCTCAATAAATTCACATATGTATGTACGTTTTTCAAATTCCTGTGGGCGAAAAGAGGCAACAATAAAAGGAAACACAATAACGGTAAACATATCTTATAAACGCGAACTTGACGAAAACAAAATCCCATCTCAACCCTGTTCAACTATGTACATACGTATTGGCCTTTTTTCTATCTTTCACACTGCGCTTCCGAAACAATTTTATATTTAATAATAACCTGGCCAGGGATAGTGATAGAGATCATTGATTAAGGAGATGGAAAACTGATCCAGTGGGCATGCATTTTGACATTATTTGCCTACACGAGGTCTGAATGGAAAAACTGGAAATTCGTCTGTGCAATACGTCGGTGGAAGGATTTTTGTGGAAAGCTTTAACAAACATTACAATAACAAAAATTATTGTTGGAACATGCCTGTTCACTTATTTTTTGAATTTGAATTTAGCGACAGTTACAACATACTTTAGATAAATATTCAACTCAGGAAAAACGCAAATATTTAAATAATTATGAGTAATTTATGAGCAAACAATGCACACTTAAAGTAATTACAGCCGGATTATGGTTTATTCACATATTTGCTCAATATTTCGCGCGAAAAATTTTTTTTTTGTTTAGGTTTCACTGATTTCACGAAAGGTTGCACTTACTGGGATGCGGATTTGTCGTGGGAAAGCGGTTGAGGTCGAAGGTCATGGACTTTAAATCTATAAGTGATCGCCTGGCTGTGATCCGCATCAAAGGCAGATTTTATAACATCAGCCTTATATGTGCACACGCCCCTACCGACGAGACTGAAGACCCTATCAAAGAGGACTTCTATGACCTCCTGGACAACGCCTACGGAGCTTATCCGGAGTACAATGTAAAAATCGTGCTCGGAGACTTCAACGCTAAAATCGGTAGGGAGAACACCATTGGCGGAGTGATCGGAAAGCACAGCCTCCACGATACAACAACAGATAACGGCTTCCGACTCGCTGACTTTGCGACAGCTCGTAATGCGGTGATAAGCAGCACAAGATACCCTCTCAAGCGAATCCACACAGCAACCAGCGATCTCCGGACGGTCGAACCGCCAACCAAATCGACCATGTGCTCATTGACGCAAGGCACTCTTCAAACATCCTGGATGAGCGAACATTCAGAGGGGCAAATGTCGATTCTGACCACTTCCTCGTAGCAGCAAGATTCAGAGCTCGAGTGTCCAATATCAGAAAGCTGCACCAGCCCATCAGGAGGAGGTTCAACATTGGGCGCTTGAACACACCGGAGGTTGCCAGAGTCTACAGGGAGCAGCTGAGCGAAAGACTCTACGGTATGCCTACGTCGAATACAAATGCCAATAATATGTGGCTGCGTTGCCGCTCTGCCATTCAGGAAGTAGCCCAAACCACCTTAGGATACCTACCACCCCCGACAAGAAACCCGTGGTATGATGGCGAGTGTGAGCAGAAAAAGGCAGCAACCGACGAGGCGCACCAAAAGTCGCTGCAGAGGAAAACCAGGGCAGCGCAAGAAGAGTATCGAGTCAGAAGAAGGGAGGAGAAAAAACTACTGCGACAAAAGAAAATAATCTTCGCATTCTCCCAGCTCAATCTTGTCACCGACTTGCAGGGAATAGTGGATGTATTTAAGCAGCATTTCCAGCAGCTGCTTAACGAGCATGACCAGGAGAGAGTGGTAGGGACCGAGGAAATCCCAACTCCAGCCGCTGAAGTAGTCCTCCCACCCAGCATCGAAGAAGTCGGCACAGCTATTCAGAAGCTGAAGAACAACAAGTCCGCAGGCTCAGATGGCTTGCCATCAAAGCTCTTCAAGGCTGGCGCCGATGTTTTGGTAGGGAGCATGCACCAGATCATCTGCAAAATTTGGGAAGATGAAAGCATGCCCGACGACTGGAATACCAGCTCTATATGCCCCACTAACAAAAAAGGCGATCCTACCTCTTGCAAGAACTATAAAGGTATATCCCTGCTCAATGTCGCATACAAGATCCTGTCCAGCGTATTGTGTAAACGTCTAAAACCATTTTGCACCGCACTAATCGGCAGCTACCAGTGCGGCTTCCGGCCCGGCAAATCAACTATAGACTATATCAACTATATTTCACACTTCGGCAAATCCTGGAAAAGACCAACGAGTTTCCAATCGATACACACCATCTTTTCATCGATTTCAAAGCCGCATACGACGGCATTCATTGTTTTTTTTTTTTTTACATTGTGTGTACATTGTGTGGGGCAACTTCTGTTGATGTCGTCTATGATGATGGGCATCGGTGCGGTGGGGGGTGTCGAGGTGGGTGTAACTCCTCCTCCCCCAGCCATAGGTGGGTAGCTTTTTAATCATGTGCCGTGATTTTACTACCACGTTTGCACGATGGTAGTTTTTGCACGGTGCGGTTTTTTTTTTTTTTTTTTTTTTTTTTTTTTTCTTTTTTTTGCACAGTAAGGTGTGCCAAAACTCATATGCCGTGAGTTTTGCTTCCTTTTTACTGTAAAGAGCAAGTTGATCACTCTCATGTTGCGTGATCGTAGAGTCATGCTAGGCATCAGTATGCATATACATACTAACATATTTGTTAACCACAGCAAGGTGCGCCAAAACTCATATGCCGTGAATTTAGCTGCCCTTTTACTGTAGCCACATGCAGCAAGTCGTCTATTCTCATATTCCGTGGATGTATGTACATACATGTATATCTTTTTTTTTTATGGCAATCGTATGCCATGATTACGATAATTTAAAGTTCATCGTTCATGTGCCGTGAACGTGCTTTTTTTTTTTTTTTTTTTTTTTTTTTGAAGTACATATAATAAAACAATATAACAATATTGAATAATTTGTATTCCTATTGTACATATGTATGCTCGTATACTTTGAATGCATTACATCATTACATTACATCATTGCTTTTGTGGATCTTTTTATTGTCTTTTGTTAGAATCGTACATTTATTGTTTTTTTTTTTTGGGTTATATGTTTAGAAAATCGAGGTGTAAGCTTATTCCTTCTGGCCTCTTTTCGGAAAACAACCTCGTTATCCTTAACCTCCTCCGGTTCTTCCCTAGATGCATTTAATTTTTCGATTCTGGTGGTGGATATTTTGTCCACCCTTTCCTGAATTTTGGGATATATTTCATTAAGAAATTCGTTCAATTTGGCTAGGTATTCATGTTCGTTCGAGAAATCTAAAATTTTACAGAATTTGTATGGTCTACCGAAGAAAAGTTCGTATGGAGTGTGTTTCGTGATCGAATGAATGGCGTTCTTATAAGTAATAAGGGTTTCAGACAGTATTTCCTCATGTTCTGTGGTAAGTTTTTGTTCTTTTCTTTTGGATAGAATAAGTCTATAGATCTCTGTTAGTGTGGAGAGTAATCTTTCTACAGGGGAGTTACTGCTGGTTTGTTGGAATGAAGTGAAGTGTAAGGTTATGTTTAGTTGCTTACAGAAATCTTTAAATATGTTTGCTGTGAATTCGGATCCTTGGTCGCACACAATTTTCTTGGGTGTGCCGTAGAGGCTAATGTAGTTTTTGAGGGATTTTAGGATTGTTATGCTGCTTCTACATGGTAAGGTGTATCCATAGGCGAAACGGGAAAATTTATCTATTAGTGTAAGAATTTGGTTATGATTTATGCTGTAGATATCTATGTGAATTATTTCTAGTGGTTTTAAAGGGTTTTCGGGTATAACGTATTGTGGTTTAGGTGGATTTCTGTCATATTTTAACAATTTACATTTCTCACAGTTGTTAATAGTTTTAGTGATTTTGTACTTCATGTTGGGAAAGAAAAATTCGCGTTTTAAATGGAGGTATATTTCATTTATACCTCGGTGGTTCGATTGTTCGTGATAATCGCGGATTGTTCTTTCTTGTTCGTCCTCATTTCTTATGTCTGTTAGAATTTCTGTACATCGTACTATCCTAAATAACTTACTTTGTGAGAAATATGCAGAAAAGGTTAATTGAACTATGTGGAAAATTTCGTCAGTGGTGTATATGGCGATTAATTTGTTTGGTGCGAAAAATTTTTTGAAGATGTTGGTCATAACTTGTTCATTGAAGGTTGCTCTACGGATCACTTTTCTGTGTTTGTGTCTAAAAATGTTTTCAGTTGTCATTGGACAACCTGTATCTTTAGCTTCTAATATGATTTGGATATTAAAGTCATTCAGGGGTTTTTCGGATATGCGTATTCTATCGTTTAGGTTTTCCTCTGCACTGCGAGCGGTGTCTATATTATCGTCGTTTTGATAGATTTGTCTTTCTTCGTTTGGGTTATTGATTTTGATATGACTTAGGGCGTCCGCGTTGGTATTTGTTGTCCCCTTTTTGTAGACAATCTCGTAGTCAAATTCTTCCAGCTTAAGGCGCCATCTTACGAGCTTAGAGTTTGGCTCTTTCAGGCTCATAAGCCACAACAGTGGCCTATGGTCTGTTATTATTTTGAATTTTCTTCCAAATAAGTATGGCCGGAAGTATCGGGTTGCCCAAACGATGGCCAAGAGCTCTTTTTCAATTGTGGAATAATTACATTCCGTGGTGGAAAGTGTGCGACTTGCAAAGCTTATTGGTTTATCGTTTCCTACTGGCCCTTGAGATAAGACGGCTCCCAGCGCGTAGTTACTTGCGTCCGTTGTAAGGACAAAAGGCTTGGTGAAATTTGGGTATTGGAGGATCGGGTCATTAATTAGTAGGTTTTTGCAGGTTTCAAAGGCATCTCTATAATTTTGGTCTATTTTAATTTCTGAGCCCTTCTTTAAGCAGTTTGTTAATGGTTTGGTTAATTTTGCCAAATCCTTTATAAATCTCCTATAATAGCCTATTAGCCCTAAGAATGCCTTAATTTCTGTGCGAGTTTTTGGAATGGGAAAGTTCTTTATTGCGTGAATTTTTGCGGGGTTCGGTTTTATACCCTCGGAAGTTATAATGTGCCCTAAAAAGGCTATTTCTTTTCGCAAGAATTCACATTTATCCATCTGGATCTTAAAGTTTGCGTCCCGAAGTTTGGTAAAGACCTGTTTTATACTATTAATATGTTCTTGGAGTGAGGTGGAATAGATGATAATGTCATCTAAGTATACTAGACAGATTTTTCCCACTAATTCTTTTAGGACGTTGTCCATCACTCGCTGAAATGTTGATGGGGCGTTTTTCAAGCCGAAGGGCATTCTGAGATATTCGTAGTGCCCTCCTTCGATAGTGAACGCGGTTTTTGGGATGTGTCTGCTTTCCATCTCGATCTGGTGAAACCCGCTTGCCAGATCTAAGGTTGTAAAATACAGGCATCTTCCTAGTTTGTCTAATATTTCGCCAATGTTGGGCAGTGGGTAGCGGTCGGAAATAGTTTTTTCATTGACTTTTCTATAGTCAATGACTAATCTCCATTTCTGTTTTCCGCTGGCGTCCAGTTTTTTTGGGACTATCCATACGGGAGAGCTCCATGGAGAGTAGCTATGACTTATGATTCCCTGTTCCAACATTTTGCGAATTTGGTCTTGTACTTCTTGTTTATGGACAAAGGGATACCTATATGTTTTGGTGTATGTTGGGACATCGTCGGTCGTGTTAATTCTGTGTTTTATTTGGTTTGTGAATGTTAGGGGTTCATTTTCCGTGTATATGATGTCACTATACTCTTTGCAGATTTTTAATATTTCCCTACGTTCTTCCGAATTTAAGTGGTTGGATCTAATGAGGTCTGTGATATTCTTCAAAGGTAAGGTGCTAGTCTCTATGTCATTAAAATTATTTATTTCGGTGAAATTTTCACAGTCGTATTGGTCCACGTCGAGTGCGGAATCCAATACGAAGGATTGTTCCTCCCCTGCATAGTTTACTACTTCTACGATGCTGTGTCCGTTTTTAGCTTCGTAGAGACCCTCACTTATGTAGAGAAGTGGTTTGAGTTCTATTGTATTCAGGTAGATACTGCCATTTGTTTTATTTATAGGAAGTTTGATTAGTGACTTGGAATTTTGAGGGGTTAATATTACCCCAGAAGATTGGTTCGGTTTTATATTTATAGGATTTGTTGCATTTTTTGTTACTAAAACATTCTTTTTTAAGTCAATTTTTGCATGTAAAGAGAGAAGAGTATCTATACCCAAGAGACCGTCAAAAAAATTGTGGAACTTAAATATGAGGAATTTAAACCATCCTACTTGATTAAATTCACAGAAAATGGGTAAAATCGCTTGCTCTTTTAATTGGTAGCTTTTGAATACAGTAGTGATGGTGACCGTTTTGCAGTGTTCTTGTTTGTTTGATGGCACATATTCTGGATTAATAAAAGAGGCTGATGCGCCTGTGTCTAACAAGAATCGAAGCGGTCTACCAAAAGGTGAGGAGATAGTAATATATGGTAGGTTGATGGGGTGTCTAGTTGGGTCTATGAATCCGGTTGATTGCTCGAGGCTTGTGTTAAAAAATTTGGTGTGTCTTGGATGTTAGTTTTATCATTATCAAAGTAATGATCCAATTGTTGAAAGTTTTCCGTGTTAAAATTATTAACATCATTGAAGTTGAAATTGGTATTCCGTGTTTGCTGACTAGTTTTAAATGTGGGGTGTGTATGATTGTTAGTATTAAAGTTTCGTTGAGAACGGGGTGTATGTTCAAAGTTTTGGGGTTTATTATACTGTAGGTTATTGTTTTCATTTACTTGTCTCTGAGATCTTGGCTGGAAATCACCATTGGTTAGTGACCGAGGGTACCTATTGTGTGGTGTATGCCATTGCTGAGTAGGTGGATTGTTAGTTTTAGGTTGGTTTTGGTGGGTAGTAAAGTTATAGGGTCTGAACCTTGGAACTTGTGACAATTTCTGGTAGGAGATGTTTTGCTCCTTAATGCAACAGGTAAGAGCTTTGGCTTGTGAGTCAGGCTGCATTGCCCTGACTCTTGAACCAAGAGGTTCATTTAGGCCACTCAGGAATGCGTTAAGACACATTTCGGCATATAAATCCTTCTTTGCCGTGATAACATACTGGTTTTGTTCGTGGATAAGTGTAATATTGCAGAGGGCGGATTGTAGTTCGACTATTGAACTGTAGAATGATTCTACATTCTTTGTGTATTGCCTCACACCGTGCAGGTCTCTAATAAGCGACGTTTCCGTACGCTTATCCGAATAGTGAAGAATTAGATTCTTTTTTATTTCGTCCCATATTAAAGGCGTACCGTACATATTTAGGACTTCATTAGCTTGTCCTATGACTTTATTTCGTATGGCCCTTAAAAGGATTAGTCCGTATGGGGTATTGTCCGTTCCCCTTATGTAGAGCAATATTTCTTCCACATTGTTTAAAAATTCATACAAGAGTCGAGGGTTGCCTTCAAATGTCGGGAGGTCCTTGATGGCGTCGGGGATCCTCAAGGAATTGAAAATGTCATTTTGGTTTGTCATTTGAACATTTGTGTTCATAGTTGAGTTATGCGATGGGGATGGAGGTGGCGCCGAATTGCTTTTTTCGGCTGGCATATTTGTCAAATTAGGAAAGAAAGATGAAGGGCTGTCAAGGATTCCGAGATCGCTATCTTCAGGTACAGGATTTAGGCTTTTTGATAAACGCCTTAGATTGTATGTAAAAAATCCTTTAGATTTCCGTTTGTTGGACATCAAAGATCCACAAGGTTACAGAGAAGGAGAATATATATTTGTTTATAGAGGATACTTTTTTTTTTTTTTTTTTTTTTTTTTTTTTTTTTTTTTTTTTGAATAATGCCTTTCTTCGGGGTGTAATAATAATAGCTTATTAGTATTGGAAAAGAATATTGAAATAATATGAAATTTTTGTATAAAAAAAAGAAAATTTAATGTAATATATCTTGTGTAACAGGGTTATATTAAATAAAAATATTTATATTTATTTTTTTTCGATTTTAAAAGAGTTAATAAATTACAAAAGTTATTGTAATAAAGGTATTATTTAGATCTAGATTATTAAGAAATAAATTGAATTTAGTTTTATAAAATTTAAAAATATAAATTAAATAATTTCTTAAATCTTATAAGATAATATTTTATGGGATAAGCTATAAAATGAATTATTACAAATAATAAATTTTTTTTTTTTTTTTTTTTTACTCAGATATTCCGGCACTAAAAGCTTGACGAAACTACGTTCTAACCAATAAATCTTAGTAATGACACAACAAAGATGACATCTATAATTCAAATTTGCACGTGCTTTATATCACACTATTTGCCGAGCACACAAATGTTGCACTTATGGATATGGATGATGATATAATACAGAGCACTAGCGCCCTCGTTCCTTTTTTTTTTTTTTTTTTTTTGTTTAACACAGATATTCCCGAACTAAAAGCTTGACGAAACCACGTTCTAATCCAATAAAACCATCATCTCAGTAATGACACAACAAAGATGACATCTATAAATCAAATTTGCACGTGTTTCATATCACACTATTTGCCTAGCACAAATGTTGCACTTATGGATGATGATATAACACAAAGTATTAGCGCCCTTGTTCCTTTGTGGAGGGGTTGCTGGTTCTATGGTGACAGAGGGTTAAAACCCAACGGTTCAGTCCGCAAAGTTCAGCGATTAAGCTACACCTTTACATTTGGGGTACACTAAACCGTTCACCATTCCCGAAGACTGCGCCAGTTAAGTTAAGGGGTCGAGGGTTTACAGCAAAACTACTTTATTATTTACTCTGCCTTTCGGCTCAACGTTATAATTTTTACTAAACTCATTCACAATTTTTATTCTTAAAGAAAACTATTTTGCACAGGTGAATTGTAGAAGGTTGCTAGGCAACTTTCTGGGTCACTTGTGCAATTACAGTGATGGCTAAAATGACAGAGTGCATCCGCGTTGGGGTACATTGTGTGGGGCAACTTCTGTTGATGTCGTCTATGATGATGGGCATCGGTGCGGTGGGGGGTGTCGAGGTGTTATGGCGATCGTTGGCGTGTGGGTGTAACTCGCGATGCACCGTGCAATTCGGTTCTATGACCTCGGAACCATTCGAAACATGCACCGGATTTCGGCAAGGAGATGCGCTGTCATGTGACTTCTTCAACCTGGTGCTGGAGCAGATGATGTGACGAGCAGGCGTCAACAGGGAAAGCACTATCTTTTACAAGTCCATCCACCTGCTAGGATACGCGGATGATATCGACATCATCGCGTGTTCTCGCCGTGGCATTGGACTGGACGATAAGCAGGACAGCGGAGCTGATTTTGGGTTCTTTCGAAAGAAAAATTCTACGCTGGATATTTGGTCCTGTCTGTGAGGAAGGTGAAGGTATAAAGACCAAGTAATCGCGGATGTAAGACATCTTGGTCTTGACAACTGGAAACAGCGTGCCCGGGACCGTCAAGGATGGAAGGCAGCTATAGCTTAGGCTCAGATCCTCCATGGATCGTTGGCCTGATAATAATAATAATAATAACATCGCATATAACATCTTCTCTGCTGTATTGTGTGAACGCCTGAAACCGTTAACCTGATCGGCTCTTATCAGTGTGGTTTCAGGTCAGGTTAATCCACAATAGACCAAATATTTACGCTACGGCAGATCTTAGAGAAGACCCAGGAATACCAAATCGACACTCACCACCTCTTCGTCGATTTCAAGGCTGCATATTTCAGCGTGTATAGAGATAAGCTATACAAAGCCATGTCTAGTTTTAACATCCCTGCCAAACTCGTGCGACTGTGCAGGATGACAATGGAGAATTCTCGCGAGACCTTTGTTGTTAAAAAAGGATTTAGGCAAGGTGACGCGCTGTCATGCAACTTTTTCAACATCGTGCTTGAAAAGATCGTGCAAGAGTCGCTGGCCAACACAAGAGGTACGATTTATTTCAAGTCTACGCAATTGCTTGCGTACGCCGACGACATTGACGTGATTGGACGGACACAGCGAGACCTCAATGAGGCCTTTGTAAGCATTGAGGTAGAGGCGGCTAAGATGGGTCTCAAGGTTAATTAGGGTAAAACCAAATATTTGGTTTCATCTAAAAGAGACGGGCAGCATCGACGTATTGGCCAGAACGTCACCATAGGCGGACATAACTTTGAAGTGGTCAAGGAATTCGTCTACCTTGGCTCACTGATGACCAGCGACAACAACACCAGCACTGAGATAAAACGCAGAATCACTCTCGCCAACCGCTGTTCCTTTGGGCTCAAGAGGCAATTGAGAAGTAGAGCCCTCTCTCGGAAAACCAAGGTGACACTATATAAGACCTTAATCATCCCAGTCCTCCTTTACGGCGCAGAGACTTGGACCTTAACAAAAGCGGATGAAGATGCCCTTGGTCGTTTCGAGAGGAAAATTCTGCGCACTATCTACGGTCCCGTTTGTTCAAACGGTGTATGGAGGAGAAGGTATAACGAAAAACTGTACGGGTTGTACAACGACAACGTCTACGGATACAGCGTCTAAGGTGGCTAGGCCATGTAGAGCGCATGGAAAATACAGCTCGGACCCGAAGAGTCTTCGAATCCACCCCGGAAGGAAGGAGCGGCAGAGGACGGCCACATCAACGGTGGCGCACGCAGGTAGAAGGGGACCTTAACCAACTGTGCGCGCGGCACTGGAAACAGCTGCCAAAGACCGTGCCGATTGGAGACGCTTGTTGGTTGAGGCCCAGATTCACCACGGGCTGTAACGCCACCTAAGTAAGTAAGTATTCCAGCACTCGATATTTGTTCTACCTTTTGTTTAATAGTTGGGTTTAATTTTTTCCTGGAATTGATTCAGTTTGTCTAGATAATCCCGTTGTCGTTTTCGACTAAAAAAAAACGATACGACTGAATGCACATTCGCTTTGTCGTTTTTTCGATGCGATTGTCGTTTGCAAATGTCAAGCGTCGTTTTCTTGTCGTTAAAGGGTACCATTCGGCATTCTCTAAAAATTCACGACACGACAAAGGGAGATAAGAACGACGATTTTTGTCGCTTTGTTTTCATCCGACGACTTTAACCAGGCGAGAGAAATAAAGGGTTTTTCTGCAGTTGATCAATTTATTTAAATAGAATTAATAAAAATTGATTCAGTTTTAATTAAAATAGTTTGGTTTGATGTATAAAATGAAAATTAGCAATCAAAAACAATTCGAAATACTGGTTGCTCATATGGAAAAATTCCTTATTTGGGAAAAGGATTTCACAAGGGGATTAATAAAATAGATTTTAAAAGGGAATGAAATTCTCTTGCTGCTACTCTAAATAGTCTTGGCTGATTCTGGTGTTATGCTTAACACTTTGGAAATTGCAGAGGACAAGTGGCAGTTGATGACGAACGCTTTGTATCCTTTAATTTATTGATTATTTCGTCCAATATGTGTCTGATCTGAAAGCAGTTTTTGATAAACGAAAATACCCTTCGAAATGAAAGCATCTGTACTGATCTGTGCTAAAAAACATTTCAAAACTATTCATGATTACTTCAAATTTCACTTTTCTCAACCTTATTTAAACACTTCATGAATGAATTTCTTTATTTGACATCAAATAATGACAGATCATACAGCTACTGACATTACAACTAGTACTTTTTTGTCGTTAAACAATCTACAACAAAACTGTTGAGTCGTTTAAGTTTCGGAATTAAAGAAACGACATGACGAAGAAAACGACATTCATCGAAAACGACAAACGACAACAGGAATAGCGGTGATTATATGTAACATTTTTATTAAAATCAAAGGTTCTGCCCAAAAATATTTCATATGGTGCATGCAATGTGGTTGAATGTATTGCGTTATTATAAGTTGTCAAGGTTTCTGAAAGGATGTCGTCATGGTCTGTACTAAGACGTTTCGTTTGGAAAGAATTATCCTATAAATTTCCGTCAATGTGGAATCCATCGGAGAGTTACTGCTTGTTTATTGGAAACTTGTGTAGTGTACTGTAATATGTATATAATATTATGTATTATTGTACCAATAATATTATATGGCAGCGAAATATTTTCAAATATGGACTACGAATCTGAAAGGAAGTTGACAGTCGCTTATTACTGTTGCGCAAGGTACATATATGGTATCAGTAGATATGAACACATTTCCGAACACACTAGACAGATAACAGATTGTTCTCCAAAGAAATTACTGAGATATCGCGCCATGTATGTACTGTTGCGCAAGGTACATACATGGTATCAGTAGATATCAACACATTTCCGAATACACAATGCAGATAACAGATTGTTCTCTAAAGGAATTACTGAAATATCGCGCCATGTTATTGTTACACATAATTATAACAACAAAAGAACCAGCGTATCTTTTTCGAAAAATTCGTTTCGCAAGAGGTCATCGATCTTCACAGCTTATTTTACTGTATAATTATATTGTTGTGGAGATGCAAGCGGACCGTTAAGTTCGAAAACTCTCTGGAAGCGGGGAATTGGAATGATGTCAACTTCCGATGGAATTGTCAGAGCGTTCTAGAGATTTCCGATGGGGAACTTCCAACGGCGAACGTTCGAGATGGTGGACCGAGAGCTATATAAGCGCGAACACTCGCCCTCGACATTCATTCAGTTTGTGGTATAAAACAGCGTGTGGCAAGTCGGTGTGATCAACCAAGGTGAAAAGAAAAGCTTTCAATAAAGGTTTGTGTATTGTGTAATAAAGTTTAAAGTGGATTGTACTGTGTAATAAAGTTTAAAGTGGATTGTATTGGATAATAAAGAAAAGTGGTGAAATTACACAGATAATTGATCTGTGGTGAAAGAATTAAAAGTGAGTGTGTTTCAATTTAAATAAAAAGGACAATTGTAGTTTATCGCAATCCAGTGGTGCGAACCCTATTTGGTGTGGGGATTGAAAAATTCGTAACATTTGGTGTCAGAAGTGGGATTGCGAGTAAACGAGTGAAACTTTATTTGAGTTGTGAAGTGAATCATTGCAAAAGTGAGAAAATGGTAAAATTGGAAAAGTTGACAATTGAACAACTGAAAAGAGAGCTGGATGCTCGGGAATTATCCACAGTGGGAAGTAAAGCCAACCTGGTGGAGAGACTGCGATCAGCGTTGCAGGAAGAAGGTTTCGACTGGGAGAGTTACGAATTCGGGGTGGAGAAGCCGTCGACATCTACTGAGCCAGCGTTCGACATGCAGCACATTCTCGCGGCTCTTAATGCCATGAGTCAAAAACTGGAGGAAAATTCCGCAGCTGTAAGTAGAAAGTTGGAGGAAAACTCAAC